>BTPG01000001.1:96693887-97893887 GCA_036245525.1 Semisulcospira habei
ACAAAGAAGGCAAACCTATTGCAGACAGAGCAGACCAACTCGACAGATGGGCCGAGTATTTTGAAGAGTTACTGAACAGACCTAGCCCACCCGACCCCCCCGACATCCAGCCGGCAGAGACCGACCTACCCATCAGCTGTGACAGACCCAGCCGGGAAGAGATCAGAAAAGCAGTGGCATTTTTGAAGAATGGCAAAGCAGCAGGGCCAGATGGCATCCCAGCGGAGTCTCTGAAAGCAGACCTAGAGACAACAGTTGAGATGCTGTACCCACTGTTTGGAAAGATCTGGGAAGAGGAGGTGATGCCAGCTGACTGGAAGGAGGGGTACCTAATCAAGCTTCCCAAGAAAGGCGACCTCAGCAAGTGTTCCAACTACAGAGGAATCACCTTGCTGTCAGTACCAGGAAAGGTCTTCAACAGGATCATCCTAGAGAGAATGAAGAGCTCCGTTGACCCCCAGCTGAGAGACCAGCAAGCAGGATTCAGGAAGAACCGATCATGTACAGACCAGATCGCCACTCTCCGCATCATCGTGGAACAGTCTCTGGAGTGGAGCTCCCCGCTGTACGTCAACTTTGTGGATTATGAGAAAGCATTTGACAGCGTGGACCGAGAGACTCTGTGGAAACTCCTACGACACTACGGTGTACCCACAAAGCTCGTCCGCCTGATCAAGAGCAGCTATGATGGCATGACATGTCGCGTGATCCACGAAGGGCAGTTCACCAGAGAGCTCCAGGTCAGAACTGGTGTCAGGCAGGGGTGTCTGCTGTCTCCGTTCCTCTTCCTACTGGCCATAGACTGGGTCATGAAGATGACCACAGAGCACAGACGAAGTGGAATACAGTGGACACTGTGGACACAGCTTGACGACCTCGATTTTGCAGACGACTTGGCATTACTGTCCCACACTCATCAACAAATGCAGGACAAGACCACGAGGCTTGCTGACATCTCGTCCCAAGTGGGCCTCACCATTCACAAACAGAAAACAAAGACAATGAGGCTGAACGCAACCAGGGAAGAACCAGTCTTGCTTGCTGGCACCCCGTTGGAGGAGGTGGAGTCCTTCACCTATCTCGGGAGCATCATAGACAAAAAAGGCGGCACTGATGCAGATGTCAGAGCACGAATCGGTAAAGCCAGAGCAGCCTTTCTCCAGTTGAAAAAAGTGTGGAGTTCCAGAGAGCTGTCACAACACACCAAAGTCCGGATTTTCAACTCCAATGTAAAAGCAGTTCTCCTATATGGAGCAGAGACATGGAGATTGACAAAAACCACAGTCAACAGAGTACAGACCTTCATGAACAGTTGCCTTAGAAGAATTTTGAAAATCCACTGGCCAGAGAAGATCAGCAACGTCAGACTCTGGGAGAGAACAGAGCAGATAACAGCAGAGAATGAAATTGGGCGAAGAAGATGGGGATGGATCGGTCACAGTCTGAGAAAGCCAGCTTCCAGTATCACTAGGCAGGCATTGTCATGGAACCCCCAGGGAAAGAGGAAAAGAGGTAGGCCGAGAAACTCCTGGCGTCGAGACCTCCAAGCAGACATCAAGAGACTGGGAACCACCTGGAGTAGAATCGAAGGAGAAGCACAGGACAGGAGTTGCTGGAGGTCTCTCGTCGACGGCCTATACCCGGGTAGGGGTGACAGGCGTAAGTAAGTAAGTAAGTAAGTAAACAACATGATTATATTGAATTTGTTACTGTCAATAAAGTGATATTACACCTGCAGCATGAGCACAAGACCTTAAGACACATACCAGGGAAGTGGTTGATTTGTTGGTGAGTGAACTAAATTTGTTTATTGTAGGGATTACAGTCAATAAAGTGCTATTACACATGGTGTGATTTTCTATTTATTATTTTGACTGACAAATAAAAATGACGGACAATCCCCAAGGTTTAAGAAACGTGTTTCACACAACCGACTTGCCTATATCTAATATTTTCAGTGTCTATGAATCGATAGAAAGGTCTTTTTTGGTAATACAAGATAATCTTCTTTCTGGTAGCGTAAAGATTCAGATTGTTGCGAAAATAGAATTTACCAGGGTAGATGGCGAAGTTATTGTAACGTATATCTCGACAAGACAACACACAGTTAATTCAAAAAAAGAATTGGAAAAAGTTTTTACAGAAAGTCTGTTACCTGACTTCCTTGAAGCAATTGACAGAGCAAAAATGCAGGGGTCTGGTTGGCATGAAGGCCGTGTACATGAACTACAACTGAAGCAGTCAAGATATAATCCTATATTGGGTAAATCATGGCTGCCACTGCCAATTGAGGTTGTAAACAAAAAGGCTGTAGTCAATATTCAGAACAATGATAATTTCTGTTTTATGTGGTGTGTGCTTCCTCGCGCTGGGACCATACGGCGTTGAGGCGCGTCCCCTGGGTGGTGGATAGGGGGTCCCTCGTGAGAGGGGTGCACCGAATGAAATAAGGTGCCGTGAACCAACATGGTCTAAGGGAAGGTGACCCCGACAGAAAACCCCTGGTCCTCCTAGTAAGGGGGTTGGGCGTGGGGGTAGTTGGTTGGTTATTTGGGTTTAACGCCGAGCAGGCGACTAAGGCCATCTCACGGCGGTGGGTGTGGGGGTAGCTTCCCCACCCTGCAAAAAAGGAAATAGCTACAAAAACGCCGACGAAAAGACTAACAGTAATTCCTTTCCTGGAGGAGGAAGGTTCTTCTACTAGAAGACTTATGACGTCCTGTGGTGAAAGCCGGAAGTCTTCGGAAGCCACAGGACCGAGCCGCCTCTCTCTATCCAGGGATACAACCATGGGCACATGGAACGTCAAGACCATGTACCAGAGCGGCAAGGCCGCCCAGATAGCAGCGGAAATGCAAAAGTACAACCTTTCCCTGCTAGGCATCAGTGAAGCCAGATGGACGCAGTCTGGCCAGAAAAGGCTGTTAAGTGGGGAGATGATTCTGTATTCAGGTCATGAAGAGGAGAATGCCCCCCATACAGAAGGAGTAGCACTCATGCTGTCACCAGTGGCACAGAGAGCGCTGATGGGCTGGGAACCTCTTGGGCCAAGAATTATAACAGCAGCCTTTAGAACCAAGAAAAAGCTCAAGCTGAACGTCATCCAGTGTTATGCGCCCACCAATGACAGTGACGAGGAAGAGAAACAAGAGTTCTACGACCGACTCCAGAGTGCCGTGGACAAATGTGCGGAGCGAGACATCACCATCGTCATGGGCGATTTTAATGCCAAAATAGGGGAGGACAACACCGGATACGAAGAGGTGATGGGGAGACAGGGACTAGGCTCGGAGATGAGTGAGAACGGGGAGAAGTTTGTAGACTTTTGTGCTCTAAACCGACTTGTCATTGGAGGCAGCATCTTCCCACACAGAAGAATACACAAAGCAACTTGGGTCTCACCTGACCATACAACAGAGAACCAAATAGACCATATCTGCATTAGCAAGAAATTTAGAAGATCCCTTCAAGATGTTCGAGTGAGGAGGGGAGCAGATGTCGCCTCAGACCACCATCTGCTTACCTTAAGAATGAAGTTCAAGCTAAAGAAAAGCCGCACAGAGACAACAAGAAGACAGCGCTATAATGTAGGCCTCCTGAGAGAAACTGGAGTTAGAGAAGAGTTCAAACTGGTGCTGTCCAACCGGTTTCAAGCGCTACAGGAGCTAGTAAATGAAGAGGAGGCGGTCACCACAGAGCAGCAGTGGAAGGCAGTTAGAGAGGCGCTGAACTCAACCTGCAAAGACACTGTAGGGTTCAGGAAACACCACCACAAGGACTGGCTGTCGGCACAGACCTTGAAGAAGATAGAAGCGAGGAAGCAGAAGAAAGCAGCGGTCAACAACAGTCGCACGAAAGCAGCCAAAGTAAGGGCACAGGGGGAATACTCGGAAGCCAACCGCGAGGTGAAGAGGAGTATCAGGGCAGACAAGAGGGCCTACACAGACAGCCTGGCAGCAGAGGCAGAAAAGGCAGCAGGCAGCGGCAACATGAAACAGCTCTACGACATTACCAGAAGATTGTCGGGTAAGTATGGCCATACAGAAAGACCAGTAAAAGACAAAGAAGGCAAGCCTATTGCAGACAGAGCAGACCAACTCGACAGATGGGCCGAGTATTTTGAAGAGTTACTGAACAGACCTAGCCCACCCGACCCCCCCAACATCCAGCCGGCAGAGACCGACCTACCCATCAGCTGTGACAGACCCAGCCGGGAAGAGATCAGAAAAGCAGTGGCATTTTTGAAGAATGGAAAAGCAGCAGGGCCAGATGGCATCCCAGCGGAGTCTCTGAAAGCAGACCTAGAGACAACAGTTGAGATGCTGTACCCACTGTTTGGAAAGATCTGGGAAGAGGAGGTGATGCCAGCTGACTGGAAGGAGGGGTACCTAATCAAGCTTCCCAAGAAAGGCGACCTCAGCAAGTGTTCCAACTACAGAGGAATCACCTTGCTGTCAGTACCAGGAAAGGTCTTCACAGGATCATCCTAGAGAGAATGAAGAGCTCCGTTGACCCCCAGCTGAGAGACCAGCAAGCAGGATTCAGGAAGAACCGATCATGTACAGACCAGATCGCCACTCTCCGCATCATCGTGGAACAGTCTCTGGAGTGGAGCTCCCCGCTGTACGTCAACTTTGTGGATTATGAGAAAGCATTTGACAGCGTGGACCGAGAGACTCTGTGGAAACTCCTACGACACTACGGTGTACCCACAAAGCTCGTCCGCCTGATCAAGAGCAGCTATGATGGCATGACATGTCGCGTGATCCATGAAGGGCAGTTCACCAGAGAGCTCCAGGTCAGAACCGGTGTCAGGCAGGGGTGTCTGCTGTCTCCGTTCCTCTTCCTACTGGCCATAGACTGGGTCATGAAGATGACCACAGAGCACAGACGAAGTGGAATACAGTGGACACTGTGGACACAGCTTGACGACCTCTATTTTGCAGACGACTTGGCATTACTGTCCCACACTCATCAACAAATGCAGGACAAGACCACGAGGCTTGCTGACATCTCGTCCCAAGTGGGCCTCACCATTCACAAACAGAAAACAAAGACAATGAGGCTGAACGCAACCAGGGAAGAACCAGTCTTGCTTGCTGGCACCCCGTTGGAGGAGGTGGAGTCCTTCACCTATCTCGGGAGCATCATAGACAAAAAAGGCGGCACTGATGCAGATGTCAGAGCACGAATCGGTAAAGCCAGAGCAGCCTTTCTCCAGTTGAAAAAAGTGTGGAGTTCCAGAGAGCTGTCACAACACACCAAAGTCCGGATTTTCAACTCCAATGTAAAAGCAGTTCTCCTATATGGAGCAGAGACATGGAGATTGACAAAAACCACAGTCAACAGAGTACAGACCTTCATGAACAGTTGCCTTAGAAGAATTTTGAAAATCCACTGGCCAGAGAAGATCAGCAACGTCAGACTCTGGGAGAGAACAGAGCAGATAACAGCAAAGAATGAAATTGGGCGAAGAAGATGGGGATGGATCGGTCACAGTCTGAGAAAGCCAGCTTCCAGTATCACTAGGCAGGCATTGTCATGGAACCCCCAGGGAAAGAGGAAAAGAGGTAGGCCGAGAAACTCCTGGCGTCGAGACCTCCAAGCAGACATCAAGAGACTGGGAACCACCTGGAGTAGAATCGAAGGAGAAGCACAGGACAGGAGTTGCTGGAGGTCTCTCGTCGACGGCCTATACCCGGGTAGGGGTGACAGGCGTAAGTAAGTAAGTAAGTAAGTGGTGTGTGCTTGCCAAACTGCATTTTGTAAAAACAAGACCTGAACGTGTATCTAACTATACCAAATTTGAAAACAAACTCAACTTCAGTGGTATAGATTTTCCTGTTAAGGTAGAGGATATAGATTTGTTTGAAAAACTAAATCCTGGTATATCTGTAAATGTGTATGTATGGGATAGTGAGTCTGAGAACAAATTAGAACCAATTAGAGTATCACCACTTGCCCCCACCTATGGTCAGCCAGAAGATAAGCATGTTGACATGCTACTAATAAGCTCTGGTGATAACTTTCACTACACAATTATCAGAAATATTTTAAGACTAATTCATTATACAACAAAACACCAGTGTAAACAGGAATTTTGTAAGAAATGTTTACAAAGGTTTTCCTCTATCGAAGTAGCACACAAACATGCTAAACATTGTAGGTCACCTGATGACATTCAAACAGTACTTAGGAATCCAGATCCTGGTAGCAAGGTTTATTTTAAGAACTATGGAAATCAGCAAAAGCTGCCGTTTGTAGTGTATGCTGATTTTGAATCACTGGTTGTACCATATGAGGGTCCTGTTCCAGAATCATTACCAAAGACCGTAAAATTGAGTGATCAAGTTGTGTGTTCTTTCGGATACATTCTTGTTAGATCAGATGGTCAGCATTCAGAACCTGTTATCTATAGGGGAGAAAATGCAGCATGTCTGTTTTTAACAGAAATGAGACAACTGTATAGTAAGGTAGTACATTATCTCACAACATGTCAGGTGCCTTTGGTGATGTCAGAAAAAGACAAACTGAATTTTGATATGGCAGAGATGAGTTGGATTTGTGAACAACCTCTGGGAGGTGACAAAGTTCGTGACCATGATCACATAACTGGACGTTACAGAGGTGCTGCACATAACAATTGTAACTTGTTATTAAAAACAGATCCTAAAAAATATAAACTGCCATTCTTTTTTCACAATCTCAAAGGGTATGATTCACATATTATCATGCAGGCTGTGGATGAGTCTTACAAAAAAATTAGTTGCATTGCCCAGACAACTGAGAAATACTTGACTTTTAGGCTGGACAACAAATTAGCATTTATGACTCCATGCAACATTTGTCCTTAGGGCTTGCTAGTCTCGCAGAAGGACTGACTGAGTTTCCAATAACAAGTAAATATTTTGAGCCAGACTTGATTAAGAAAGGTGTGTATCCGTACGAGTACATTGATCACTGGGTTGTGTTTGAGGAAAGGAGACTACCACCAAAAGAGAAATTTTATTCTACACTAACTGGCAAAGGTATTTCTGACTCTGATTATCAGCACACACTTGATGCATGGGGTAAACTAGGGTGTGAAACGATTGGTGATTACCATGACCAGTACTTGAAAGCTGACGTTTGTTTGCTAGCAGACGTATTTGAAAGTTATCGTGAAAAGGGTTTGTTACACTACAGTCTTGACCCTGCTTGCTACATAACTAGTCCTGGCATGACATGGGATGCATTTTTGAAATCTAGTAAGATATTTATAGACCTGTTGTCTGATCGTACGATGGGTGAAATGGTTGAACATGGATTGAGGGGAGGGATTAGTATTGCAGTAAACAATTACGCCAAAGCAAATAATAAATATCTGGACAACTTTGACCCCTCAAGGCCAAGGTCATTTATTACGTACCTTGACGCCAATAATTTGTATGGATATGCGATGTGTGAGTTATTGCCCTTGAGAAACTTTTGTCTGTATGATTTGTCACAGTGTGATATAAAAAAAATTAACAAACTATATTATGAACGTGACCAAAATAATGAGAAGGGTTGGATCTTTGAAGTAGACTTGGAGTACCCACACCACCTACATGATTACCACAATGATTATCCGTTGGCTGTTGAAAAAATGAGTATGACGGGTAAAAAAGAAGACACTAAACTTGTGCCAAATCTGAATGACAAATTCAATTACGTTTGTCATTATCGCTTGCTGCAGTTTTACATCAGGCATGGGTTAGTACTAAAGAAAGTGCACAGAGGTATTAAATTTGACCAAAGTGCTTTTATGAAAGATTACATAATGGAAAACACAACCCTCTGTGCAAGGGATGGTAACACTGCATTTGACAAAGACTTCTTTAAGCTTATGAACAATGCCTGTTTTGGTAAGACTATGGAAAATCCTCATCACCGCAAAGATGTGAGATTAGTAATGACTGAATTGGGTGCAATTAAACTTACAGGCAAGCCGCAGTACACAGGGTACAAAGAGTTTCATTCATCATTGTATGCAGTTTCACTCAAAAAAAAGATTGTCAAACTGGACAAACCAGTATTCATTGGTATGGCAATACTCGAGTTATCAAAATTGTTGATGCTTGAATTCTACTATGATTACTTCAAACCAAAGTATCCTGAGTGCCGTCTGTTATACACTGACACTGACTCTATGATCATAGACGTGCCTACTGAAGACTTTTATGAAGACATGAAAACAGAACTGCATATGTATGACACGTCTGATTACCCTAAGGATCACCCGCTGTACAGCACACAGAATAAGAAAGTGCCTGGGAAATTTAAAGATGAACTCAATGGAGTGCCTATAGTTGAGTACGTTGGACTGAGATCAAAAATGTATTCCATAATGCACCAAAAAGGCAGTCAGTCGAAAGCCAAAGGTATCAAGAAAACAGCGATAAAAAATAAAGACATTCGACATGAACATTACAAGCAAGTATTAGATGGAGAACTATTGCCTGATTATCCAAACAAAACACTGAGGTCAAATAGACACAATATTGAAATGATCCAAACACATAAAAAGTCTCTAGCAGTAGGGGACACAAAACGAGTGTTTCACAGTAAGGAAAAGGCTTATGCACCTGGGCATTATGCGCTTAAGTTATCTGAACAAATAGCAGATGAATTAGTTGATAAACTAATCTATGAATTAGTTGATGAATGATTAAAAATGTGTAACAGTGTCTGTCTCCGCCCGACCGCACAACATCACTATCATTCAAGTATACGCTCTAACAGCAGATCATGATGATGAAGAATTAGAAGAATTTTACGAACAACTGGACAACATCATCAAGAAAACACCTAAGAAAGACATTCTGACTGTGCTCGGTGACTGGAATGCAAAGATCGGCCCTGACGCCTACCAACAATGGGCAGGAACAGCTGGCAAGTTTGGCCTTGGAGAAACAAACGACAGAGGCCTGCGACTTTTAGAGTTCGCACAGAGTCACCGTCTCACCGTTGCTAATACCCTCCATCCACACAAGAAGTCAAGAACAGTGACATGGCAATCGCCAGGAGGCCTGGTCCATAACCAGATTGACTTCATCTTGCTGCCTCGACGATTCAAATCCAGCGTTAACAAAGCACAAACGAGGTCCTTTCCTGGCGCTGATATTGGCAGTGACCACAACCTCGTCCTTACTAGCCTCAAGTTGAAGCTGGCATTGAAACGAGATAGCAAGAGCCCTCGCATCAGATTCGACCTCCAGAAGCTAAAAGACCCGGAAGTAGAAGAGCTCTTCCAAGCCCAGGTGAGAGGCAGATTTGCAGCCTTGGCTACTTTGGACTGTGACGTAGACACCCTTGCTGGAAATATAAAAGAGGTGTTACTTTCTACAGCAGAAGAAGTGCTGGGGAAGCAGAGGAAGCGCAAACAGCCCTGGGTCACCGATGACATCCTCGATCTCTGTGATGAGAGGAGAGCCTGGAAGAAAAAGAGAGGCCAAGACCTCACATCAGCAAACAAGTACAGACTTGTCAACAAGAAGATCAGGAAGAGGATGAAAGAAGCCAAAGAAGATTGGATTGAAGACCAGTGTTGTAGCGTGGAAGAGGGCATGGCAAACGGCAACAGCAAGAAGGCTTATGAAACGCTAAGGACCCTCACCAAGACTCAACAGCGAACAGCCACAGTCATCGAAGACAGCAGCGGCCAACTCCTTACGGAAAACACTGCTGTACTAAACAGATGGACTGAGTACTGCCGAGACTTGTATAACTACAAGGCTGAGCCAGACACCAGCATCCTCCAAAACAACCAGGCTGGGGCCAGGAAGGCTGAAGACCTGCCAGTGTTAGCTGAAGAGGTGGAAGCAGCCGTACGCGGCCTGAAGGGAGGAAAGTCTCCAGGTGTAGACAACGTACCTGCTGAACTGTTGAAACATGGAGGAGAAGTAACAACGAAGGTACTCACTACACTCTGTCAAAAGATCTGGGAGCAAAAGAAATGGCCAGTAGAATGGACACAGTCTCTAGTGATCCCGCTCCCCAAGAAAGGAAACCTGAAACAGTGCCAGAACTACAGAACTATCAGTCTGATAAGTCACCCTAGCAAAGTAATGCTTAGAATCATTCTCAACTGCCTCAAAACTTTCGCCGAGGAACTGCTGGCAGAAGAACAGGCTGGCTTCAGAGTTGGAAGAAGCACTGTAGAGCAGATTTTCAACTGCCGCGTCCTGATCGAGAAACATCTGCAGCATCAGCGCGAACTCTACCACAACTTCATTGATTTCAGGAAAGCATTTGATCGCGTCTGGCACGACGGACTCTGGCAAGTCATGAGATCGTTCAACATAGAGGAGGGACTGATCCAAAAGATAGAAGCGCTTTACAAGAACGCCTGCAGCGCGGTTCTACTTAACAATCAGGCGAGTTCTTCAGGACGACGATCGGTGTCCGTCAAGAATGCCTGCTCTCTCCTGTCCTTTTCAACATATTCCTGGAGAAGATCATGCAGGAAACCCTCCACGACCACCATACTTCAATCTCTATTGGTGGCAGATCCCTGTGCAATCTTCGATTCGCAGATGACATTGACCTCATGGCAGGCAGCAATAGTGAGCTCCAAAACCTGACAGACAAACTTTCAAGTAGTGCAGGGTCTTATGGCATGGAGATCAGTACGGATAAAAGCAAAGTGATGATCAACACCACAAGCGACAGCAGCAGCAACATTCACATGAACGGCCAGAAGCTAGAAGAGGTCAATAGCTTCAAGTACTTGGGAGCCACCCTGTCCAAAGACGGTAGTTGCATAGCAGAGATCCGTATCAGGATAGGTACAGCAACATCCGCAATGGCCAGGCTGGACAGGATATGGCGAAGTAACTCCATCAGCTTCACCATCAAGTACAGGCTTTACAAGTCCCTCGTAGTGTCTATTCTACTCTACGGCTGTGAGACTTGGACACTGCTTGCAGACTCAGAAAAGAAAATCCAGGCCTTTGAGAACAAGTGCCTGAGGAAGTTGCTCCGCATCTCGTACCGCGAGCACAAGACCAACGAATATGTACGGAGCATCGTCACTTCCCTGGTGGGCCCACATGAACCCCTTCTGGCAACCGTGAAACGGCGCAAGCTTGCTTGGTTTGGCCACGTGACCCGACACAACACCTTGTCCAAGACTATCCTCCAAGGCACTCTCGAAGGAAGTCGTCGGCGAGGTCGTCAGAGAAAGAGTTGGGTCGCAAACATAAAAGAATGGACCGAACTCGAGATGCCAGACTTGCTTGCCACCGCCCAAAATAGAACTCAGTGGAGAGCACTGTCTGTTGCTGCTGCCTTTCAGTCCCCCCAACGCCCAGTTCGGGCAAGGGACTGATGATGATGATGATGATGAACAGTGTCTGGGGAAATAATCTGTAATTCTTCTCTGACAAATGCCCTCTTTGGGGCGGGCTCATACAGATAATAAATCGATGCATTAGCAGAAGGAACTATTTTTTTTATATTGTGGACAGACGTAGACCAAATTGGATCAGTTGCCCTGCACCTGACGTCATTCTCGACCTCGCCAGGTTGATACAAATATCTCATCTGTTTTGTAAACAAGCTTGTGTCAGGTGCTTTTGTTTTTATTTCTGACGGTATTGTTTTCAATTTAATAGCATCAACAGGTTTAGGATGACCTTCATTATGTAACAGGCGTGAAGTCGCAGTAAGGGTTCCTTTTGTTTATTAAGCAAAAGGAACCCTTACTGACCCTTTTGTTTATTAAGCAAAAGGAACCCTGTTGATGCTATTAAATTGAAAACAATACCGTCAGAAATAATGCCAGAAGTGACTCAACCCCCATCAGCATGGAGGATCGGAAGGTGGACACAACAGCAGTCGAGGACCTCCAGCGGAAGGTGGCCGAGCTTCAGGCACAGCTGGATGCAGACCGGGGCCAACTGTCAGCGTCATGCAGGACAGCACAGCCCAGCGCTTTCGTCCTTTCTGACCAAGCGAGGATCGCGCGCTTCTGTGACAGGCCACGTGATGCAGGCGACATCACTCTGCAAGACTGGCTGGACGACATCCATGCTGCTATCAGTTCGCGCAGGATCGAGGGCACCGACAGATCAGCCTTCATTCTGGAACACCTTGGTGGCAAGGCGAGACGGGAGATCGTGGGCAGAGGTGGCATCAGCCTCTCGGGGGATAGGATCTTGTCCATCCTGGAGAAAGTTTTTGGTGATGGCGCATCACTTCCCAGATTACAGTCACAGTTCTACTCCTATCGACAGGACAGGGAGGATCTGCTGACATGCTCACACAATCTTGCTGTTCTGGCGGACAAGATTCAAGGTGTAGAAAAAGACTCTGCTTTTTCCAAGCGGAAGGACATTATTTTGAAAGAGAGGCTTGCGGAAGCAGTTGCAGATGTCACTCTAAGGAGAGAGCTGCGACGGCTGAATGAGGAGGTCCCTACACTGACGTTCTTTGATCTCCGTGATAAAGCCATCCAGTGGATGGGTACCCCAGCGGCACTGCGTCCACGTCTGGAAGAGAAACAGACACATAGTGAGCTCCTGGACATCCTAAAGTCTCAGCAGCAGCAGATCGCCCAGCTCACAGCTCAGCTGGAGGGCCTTACACGCCGTCACCAAGCAGAGGGCACAGCACGGAGCCAGCCAGGGGAAGCCCGTCGATGCTACATCTGTCATGCAACAGGACACCTTCAACGGCACTGTCCACAGCGTCAGCAGAGCGGCCGAAGACGACCGTTAAACGGGAGACACCTGCCATTGTGAGCCAGATGACAGGTGGACGAGGTCAATATGCTAGTGGCTCATCACGGCTGGAGAAAGCTGTTGGAGAGTGTCCAGTGGTAACTATAAACATTGGGGGGAGTGATGTAAAATGTCTTGTTGATACAGGCGCACAGGTTTCAACCTTGACTGAGACATTCTTTAGACATGTTTTTAGTGACACAACACACATTGATGATGTTTCCCCTTACCTAAAGGTTTCCGGCGCTCAAGGCCTCGAGGTGCCATTTATTGGTTATGTAGAGCTAGACATTACAGTGATGAATAGAACTTTACCCAATATGGCATTCTTAGTGGTTAGAGATCCTCAGGGTGTCATGGCCGAGAGGAAGAAGGAGGTACCCGGTGTGCTCGGTTCCAACATCTTAAGACACCTGAAGACTGTCGAGGGAGGTAGCCATCCGGACTCGACTCTATGGCAAGGCGTAAGTGCCCTGTATGAAGAGAACGCCATTTCCGTGTCAAGCGACAGTTACGTGAAACCACTGGGGAGACGGCCCGTTCTGATCCCACTTCTGACACCAGATGTAACAGGCGTGAAGTCGCAGTAAGGGTTCCTTTTGCTTAATAAACAAAAGAAACCCTTACTGCGACTTCACGCCTGTTACATCTATTCATTGCTTTTATCACAGACGGTAATCTCTTAACCCACTCAGTGTTACGTGTGTCATGCATGAGTTCCTTAGAATACTGATAGCTGAAAAGTCTCTCTGATAATTGTTTGTTAAAGTTTTCAACAATTGCCTGTGATCTATGCATGCCCGGTATGCCTCGCCGCACTAGCACTCCATGCTTTGCAAATAACTGACTAACAGCGCCTTTAAATTCAGATCCATCATCGACTTGCACAAGCCTAGGGTATTTTAAAAGACCACGACTATATATCTTTGTTAAAGCAGTGGCCACTGTTACAGCATTTTTGTCAGTTATGGGTCGGCATCCTTATACCTTGAAGCTATGTCGACAACAGTTAATGCATACTTGTATCGTTTCTTTCTTATTGTATCATGTGGCAAAAACAGGAGATCCATTTGATGGGTGTCATTAGGGGTAGTGTTTACAAAGTGAGGTCTTGTTATTTTTCTTGGAGCAGGAAGATATATTTGCCAAATTGCCTGTTTTTGTAGCCACTGTTTTATTTGTTCGAGTGTGACATCACCACCCACAGCAACATGTAATTTTTCTATTGCAGTATTCCCTTTCCAGTAGCCAATAGGGGAGTAATATATTTTTGATAGTTTAGCTCCGACGTCTGTCATTTCTTCTAGCAATAAAAACTCCTGTAAAATATACTAATGTCATTCCTACTAGAACAAATATTATTTCTCCATTTTTTTGTTCTGGGCTTGGCTGGTAGTAGTCACTAAGTTTTGGTCGCGGGATGGTCATGTCTTCGCCAGTTACAAGAAAGTATTCTTTGATCGCGTCATCGACATTAGAAAATGTATGCTGTGCATGCATGCCTGACCTTCAAGCCTGAGTTTTTCATTAATGAAATCAAGTTTCTCAATTCTCTGCTTCTCATAATCCTGTTGCGCTTGTGCCAGTTTTTCAGATGCCTCATTGTGATGCTTTATTTCTTCTGCAGATTCCTCTCTACCCATTTTTGTAAAAAGATAGTTTGAACCACTAAATGCAAGTGCGTTAACAACAGCCCCACCAATCATAATAGCTATAGTTGCCATATTTTTTATTTACATAGAAACATTTTCTGGAATAATTCCTTGCTTGACGAGAAGGTCTTTTGTGGCAATTGATGCTGTGACAACTGCTACTAGCTTAGCACTGTCTTCGAAGTCTAATCTACTCAAGTCTGCTGATTTCATTTTGAGAAGACTTTTCCCCAGCATAGAATAAGCAACTGTTAGCCCGCTTATTACAGCAGAGTGATAGACAAGGTTCATTATGTTCTTTGTGTCGCTCATTTTCTTATGCTACAAAAATTAAAATAATAAATTTATTTACTGCATGTAAAATGGGTCCACGGCTTTGGGTGTTGCTGGTAATGTGGCGACTACTTCTTTTATTTTTGGAGTGCTTGATTTTTTGGACACTGTTTGAGTCTGTGGTTTGTATTTTTTGTATAATTGGTAACCTACGTAACCAAATCCGACAACAAATCCAGCAACTATATATTTTGTTGTTTCAGGTTTAGACTCAGTTGTTTGTCTCTCACTTTGTTGGGGGTGTGACGGTAGTGACACTGGTGCTGTTGATGGTGTGTCAGTCTTTTGTGTTAATGTCTGAAGCTGTAATTTTTTTTGTCTGTTATATTCAGCTAATCTTTTCCCAGCCTCTATTCGACCTGGACTTTTAGTCTTAGTCACCGTTTGAACTTGTGTCAAGACAGGACTCTGTTGTGGAGTCGTCTGGGTCTCGTCCATTTTCTTCTAATTTAAAATTTATTTTAGAAAAATCAATATGACTACTAGTAACAAGTAAGGTTACCACAGGTGCAAGGTAATTCCCAAACTTGTAAAACATGAGGCATGCTAATTTGCCTATTGAACTTGAAACTATGGGGTTGCTTTCTAGATCATGTGAAAGGCTGTCACTATCAACAGGCAGGAAGTGACTCACAGCTTTTGTATATAGGCAGACAAGAGATCGACTCAAATCACGTGTCATTAGTGAAGCAATGTGATTTTCATATTTAGAATGTAGTTTGATTAGCTCGTCAGTGGTGAGAGATTCTATGTCTTCTGTCATGTATTGTTTACCAAGAAAAGCTTTTGATTTTTCAGAAACAACAACAGAGAGAAGGCG
This sequence comes from Semisulcospira habei, assembly GCA_036245525.1. NCBI lineage: Eukaryota > Metazoa > Mollusca > Gastropoda > Semisulcospiridae > Semisulcospira > Semisulcospira habei. The sequence continues at coordinate 96,709,436 of BTPG01000001.1, forward strand.
TTGTTTTTTAGAGTCTAAATCTTTGTTCCCTACAGCACAGATATCGTTTAAAAGTAGCAATTTGTCTTGATTCATTTTATAATGTAATATAATAATTTTGTTAAAAAAAGTCAATGGCAGCATTAATTATTTAGGTGGGGTGGGGGATCTGCCTTAATAATATCGGGTTGACAGCTGATCAAAAATCGTTGCTTGAATGATTTCTGGAATGGAACTAAAATGGTTAGGTAATAAAGGTATTGACTGTCTTTGTTGACTTGGGCTTGCTTAATTACCGTGCTAATTAGAATAAATCAATTGATTGGGGGAGGGGTGTCACAGAAGCCCCACGTATTATCTCTCTCCCGCAAGAGGCATGACAGATGGTGTGAAAAAGCGGAAAATTTGGGTAATTTGAGTTGACCTAGTGTGTTCATGGGCGCCTGTATGGGGCATGTGAACGATTGCGCAGGCTTGCAGACGACAATTTTACCATGGGGTGCTTATTGCATTAGAGCACTGACCTATATTTACTTGACCTCTGACTTCGACAATTTTCGCTTTGAGTTCCTTCGCGCATCTTAGCCGCGCACTTTTGCATTGCCCTTTCCGGTACCAATGTGAAAAGACACGTCGAAGTACGAGTGCATACGAAGTTATTTGGACTGTTTTGACTATTTCGGCACGATGTCGAAGCGACAACATGGTGGGAGTCGTTGCAGTTTTAGCAAGTGTGACACGGACAGTCTTTTTTGTCGTGGTGTGTCTTTTCACGGCTACCCGAAAGCAGGTGTGAGCGAGGAGCAAGATGCATGGAGAAACCGGTTGATCTACCTCGCAAGCAGGACCGACAAAAGCTTCAATCCGAACGCAGCGAAGATTTGTTCGCGACATTTCACTGACGATTGCTTCGAATACATGGGAAAGTGTAAGTCTTTGTGTTGTGTGTTATGTCAGTTCTCTCAGAGCCATGTGTGACTGTGTGTTTTCCAACGCGGCAATAATATATAGTGTAAACAAGCCGATCTGGATCCGGCCTCGATCGTGAACTGTAATCTACATAATATCAGATAACGTAAAAATAATATTTAAAATTAATTAATAAAATAACTCACATGCTAACACTCAAATAAAGAGAGACATGTTAACCTGTTGACTTTTTAGTACATTGAAAATGCAAATCTTTGTTACTATGTTTAATCAAAAGAAGTTAAAATAATGAGACAGCTGACTAAAAGAAGAGAAGAAATAGCTATCAAATTGAAAGAGAAGTGTATTTATTTGCATATGTGGCTTGAAGCATTCTCAGAAGATTATGAATTAAATTTTATAAAATAGTTTGCGCTTTCATTGATGCTTTAAAATTTATTTTTTAATAAAGGAAATTTTAAGCAATTAGTTTAGCAGATAATATATTTTAATTTTCCATTGCACCATTTAGAAACTAATGCATGTATATTATTTTTATTACTAATACTATTAAAAAAGAATATCTTCATTTTTAAGTGGTGTAATGGAATGTTGAAATATATTATCTGCTAAAATAAATGCACGTAATTTTCTTTAGTAAAAATGAAATATATTCTTTTTCAACACGCTCCATCAGATCTTAATAATAAAAAAATGCATCAAGTTGGTGCCAATTCCTGATTACAGCTGTGCGGTATGTAATGTAGTCACAGTGACAGTGGTGACACTCTTTCTTGAATTTTAGATCTACGAACGTTGTTTGTATCGAATAATAACATGAAGAATATCCTTTTCCATTAACAAATTTTTTTTGACAGCCCAGGTTTTTTTTTTTGGTGCAATTGGGAAACCCTCCATAATGTGCCCCTGACTGTATCTCAATAATGAATATTTTCCTGCATGGCGAATCTCCAAGGAAAAAACAAAATTAAGTGTTTGTTACAGCTATTATGTCAAGACAATTTTGGGTACTTTGGTATTTAAATGTGTTTGTTTAGGGGTTTTGTTGTTTTCCTTTTCATTCCTAATTTAAAGCTAAGGTTAGATGATTTGGCCCCAAAAAGCTTGTTTGAGGTTATTCAACCCACCATATTTTTATTGTGGTCCCTACGCCTTTTTGTGCAGTGGGCTGGAAAGGGTTTTTTTCCCCTTTTTTAAGCCCACATTTTTCCAGTTTCGGAGATGTACAAACATATTTTTCTAAATTTCTGACCTGTACGTACATATTTTCCCAGATATCTGGAGATATACACATATAGCCCTCATATTTTCTTTTCAGCTCAGTGAACTTTGTTTTTCTTACTATGTTCTAAGCGCCAACACTGTACCACATAAAAGAAGCTGTTTTTATTTTTCTTTCTAACTAATGGAATTTCACATGTTTTCAATACGACAATAGATTTATACAATTTGTGTTGCAGAAACAAAGGAAGAATTCAGAGGCCGTCGACTGAAACGCGGGGCGGTACCAACCTTGTATCTTCCAAAGGAGTTTGCTAGCATCCCAAAGCATAGACGCACCAATGCAGTATGTACTTTTTTTTTTTTTTTAAATTTTATTATTTATGGGCAAAACAAAAAAAAAAAGTTGGTTTCAGATCACCCGACCGACCCTATATTTTACCGAATTTGTTTGGTTTTTGGAGAAAGAAAAAAGACTGAAAGTGTGTCATCGTCAAGAGAAATAACTTCATCCGGCCAAACTGAACAAGAAGACATTTCGTCTTCCTAGTGCAAGCTATGCTGAGTGCGTTGTGCTTACTGTCTTGTTTCGCAAAAACACAGAATATAATATATATATATAATATATTGTTCCTAACCTACCTACCCTAATTTCCCTCCTAGCACAGTTCATTGGGCCTTAATCGGTCCATTGATGGATCCTGATTGGCTGTACTGGCATAGCATTGGCTCAATAGTGGGCCATTGAAAGGGCGAATAATCTGTGCTACATGGGATTTTTTTTGTGGTCATAAATATGCAGTGGAACACTGTTAACGCAATTAGGGATAACATGTTTTTCTGCTTAACACAACCAAGAGGATTTTACTATATTGGCCATGTTGGTTAACAAGGAAATCTGGTTAACGCAGTCAAATTTGCTTATCCCCAGGAAAACGTGTTAACTGGGTATCACAATAATCGGAAACCAACTTTAAAAAAAAAAAAAATGTATCTCACATACTGTTCACAGCAGAAATGTGAAAATTGGTATTGGGATACTTTGTAAGGCCGACGCAATACTGCGAATGCAAAGTTTCCAAAAATGCGTACCCCACCCGGGTCTGCCCTGGGGGACTTGGGTGGGGTTGGATATGTTTTAGTTCCACAGGGTGGGTTTTTCTCTCTATTCTGGGGCATGTGTTTCTGTCTACCCTTTGTCCATTCACCTGTATTTGCCTTTTTAAAACTCTCCCTACTGTCTGCACTGCCTGTAGCTCTTGATATTGGATGTGTGTTGCTAAATGGTCTTAGCTTTATTTAGGCCCCATGTGTTAGGTTTATTTAACGTATTTGACCGGCTGGCGACATACATTCAATGTTCTGTTTAGTTGTTTTTTTTTTCACAAGCAGTGCAGGCACGTCCTGAGAAAGCCTTGTTGCTGTCTGGACGTTAAGCAATGTACAATCAATACAATCAATCCAAAAATGCGTAATTTAAGCAACAAAAAAAAGCGTTAATCGCCCTTTGGTAAAGGATTACACATGGCTGTTCTCATGTACAAAGGTTTATTTTGTTCCAGTGATAGTTTGGAGAATTAAGCATGCACAATTTATGTGCGTCTTTTGTGTATTTTGCAGTTTGACAAATGCAGAAGGGTGCAAGAAGATGCGTCTGATGCTGAAGGGGAGAAAGCTGCATCAGATTTGCCACATGCAGACAACTACACTTACAGCAGTCTAGCCAGCCTTCAGGAGGACCTTCAGCTGATACCAAAACCTTGGTGTGTGATTCTGAACAGTATCTGCACAGTTAAGCTTGCTATTGTTAGGAACGGTAATGTTGAGAGGGAGGTAGTGGTAGAGAATGATTCACAAGGGAGAGTAAAAGCATCTGTAAAGATTCTGAGCATTCCAGCTCCAAAGCTGACCACGACATTTCTTGACCAGACTCTTGTAAGGTTCCTTTCGAACCTGAGTGACATGTGGGTGTGTGGAGGAGTCACAGGTTCAGATTTTCAAGAGTTGGCAGCTCTACCGGATGCATCAAATACAAGACAGTACTTTCGACATGTGACCAATGATATTGACAAGGACTCCAATTTTTGTCAAAAATCATGTGTTAGGGCAAGAGACTGCGACCTTCTCATTCATGGTAGCTGTCTGTGTAAGCAGTGCTCTGCAACTGAAAAACTACTTCAGCAGAGATTGCAAAGAAGGGAGACCAGGACACTGCATGAAGTCCATGCCAATGACCCTCTGCATGGATTCACGCATGAACAGCTGAAGGATGCGTTCAAGACACAAAGGGCACAAAACAAGCGACTGCAGGAAATCAAGGAAAAACTGGAAAAGGAGTCGATCAATCTCTCGCCCAAAATGCACAATGACCTGCTCCAAGACCTGGATCCTTCCAAAATTGAGGAACCATTGGCGAAGCTATTCTGGGAGGAACAGGTCAGGGCTTTCCAAAATAAACAACGGGCCACAAAATGGCACCCAATGATGATACGTCTTGCCATTCTGCTCCACAGCAAGAGCCCGGCAGCATATGAAACCCTACGCACTACGGGTGTGCTTAAACTCCCTGGGTCATCTACCCTCCAGGAATACACCGGTGCCCTGAAGCCGTCCCAGGGATTTCAGGTACATGTGCAGGAGGAACTGCGGAAGGCTGCAAGCAAATTGGAGGAGAGCAAGCGATTTGTTTGCCTCCTTCATGATGAAATGTCCATCAAAAGTGACCTGGTGTTCGACAAACAGACCGGGGAGCTGATAGGGTTTGTCCGAAGTGATGATAATACCTGCAACTTACATGCCCTCGATAATATGCTTGCTTTGGCACCAGGTCAGCAACTGCTGACGAACTGTACCCTTTGTTTTGGGAGGCAGTTGCCTTTGTAGAAGAAGTAGGCCTGAAGGTGGTTGTGTCTACCAGTGACAAGGCCCCCCAGAACCAAAGGCTCTACCAGATGCATGGGCAGGCAGGAGAAGTCTGCTACAAGACTCTGAACATATTTGCTGAGGATGAACGGTTTATCTATTTCATCTCTGACCCCCCACACCTCATCAAGACTGTGAGGAACAACCTGGCAAGCAGCGGTTTCGGGAGAAACACAAAGCTTTTTTGGAATAATGGACAATACATGCTGTGGGAGCATATTGTCCAGCTCCACAAGAAAGATTTGGACAACGGACTTTATATGCTACCAAAGCTTAGGCGCGACCACCTGCATCTGACTGCACATTCGGTGATGAATGTTCGCCTGGCAGCTCAAGTGCTGAGTTACTCAGTAGGATCAGTGTTGCAACGTCATGGCGGTGCTGATGCGAGAGAAACTGCAAAATTCATACTCCTGATGGACAGATTCTTTGATTGCCTCAATTCGAGGTACTTGGGAGAGGCAGAACAGAAAAAGAAGCCAGACCTCGCACCGTACATTGATGTAAATGATGGCAGGTTGCAGTTCCTCCAATTAGAATTTCTGCAGTACATTGAAGAGTGGAGGACAAGCACTCAAAACCGTCCAGGGGACTTTAGCAAGGCAGCAAGACAGAAAATGTTCCTGACACACCAAACATACAAGGGTCTGGTAATGACCGTCAATGCTTTTGTTGAAGTCTGCCGATATCTTCTGCAGAATGGGGTGCAGTTTGTCCTCAGCAACAAACTCTGCCAGGATCCGCTGGAGGAGCATTTTGGCCGTCACCGGTATATGGGTCGAACAGCTGACAATCCCAGCCTGCAGCAATTTGGGCATCAAGAGAAAAAGTTGAGACTGCAGAGAAGCCTGGCTCTGACGATCACCCCAAAGGGAAATGTGAAAGGAACGACAGACAAGCCGCAGCCCCAGGTCACTGTCAGTCCTCTGAAGAAAAAGAGATACTAAGTCAGTGTCGTTGAATGTGATCAATTGGTGAATGTCATACCCAATCCTGGATTGATTTTGGTGTTGTTTTTTTTCTGTTGACAATGGCGGCATATTTGTGAGTGGAGAAATTGTTTACATTGTTTTTGGATTAGACACAAGTGCAAGGCTTACAGCAACTCTAATTGAGCTCGAGACCGAAAAGTTTATGTGACTTTCTTTCTTGAGTGGGAGTGTTTTATCTGTAATAGACGCAAGTTAGTGACTGCTGTGCTGTTTCAGTGTTCAGTTGTCTTTAGTAGTCATAGTCGACAGCCTGTGTTCGCATCCAAGCACAGTCAATTACAGTAGACTGTTCGACGCTTTGTTTTTCCATATATATTTATGTGTTCAAGTGATGTCACATGTTAGGGGAAAGACAAAGCGGTTGTTGTTTGATTCTCCTTGTTCTGCAAAGAAAGACTGTAAAAGGTCGAAACCGGAGTTATCTGCAGTGACCGGTAGTAATATGGAGAGTATTGTGGAGAATGTTGAGCATGTGCGCAGCATTGATACCTCAGCAATGCAAGAGTCAAATGTGCAGAAAGTTAATGATGCATTATCAATTTTCAAAAATTTGGATGATTTTGTGTTTCCTGAAAGAAAATTGCAAGTGGTAGGATTTCTTTTTTAGTGTTGGACAGTATACATTGTGGAAATTTCCTGCCAAATTTTAAGCTATGCACCAGATACATTGTGGAAATTTCCTGCCAAATTTTAAGCTATGCACCAGAGAGAAAAGTTATTGTCCTGATTCTGATTTATAGTGACAAGTTTTGTGATGGGTTGAAGGAGAAAGTTTACAGTTATTTTGCTTACAGTTTTGTTGATGAATATCAATGCAGTGGTTTTGTTCATCCCAGTGGCTTTGTTAACATTAATTCTGATGTTATTTATCCTTGCAGGACACATTTCCTTGATATTGTCAGGCAGTATGATATTGTTAAACAGTATGATCTTTATAAAGAAGAATATGTTCCTATGTTCTTGCACCATCTTAAGTGTTTCTGTTGCTGGGAGGTTAGTCTGTTTTTAAATTATTTAATGATCACAGTAGCAATGTTGGTTATATTAAAACTATTAGCTTACATGTCTATAGTCCTATTAATAATATTGACAAGGTTAAAAAATTTTAATCTGATGTGAACTCAAAATTAATTAATCATGGTATTGATGGTGACTGTCAGACAGTCCACGTTACAAAGAGCCCAGCTAATGATTTTATGTTCTGTGCACAATCTTATGTTTTAGTTTCTGTTCATGGTATGTGTATAAAAGGAAATGTTCTGCCTATGCCTATGGTACCTAAAATGATCAGTTGTGGGTGTGGTGTTTTTAGTGAACTAAATCAGTAAATGGTCTAAGGTGTGTTGAGTGTATTGATATGTGAGAGTCATAACACTTCAAAAGCAGGCACTGATGGGCTAGATTATGCTAATTTTCTGCAAAGTGTGCAGTATGGTGAATGTTATCAGTTGATTCCGAACGAGAGTGAACATTCAGTTTTTGTAGTATTGATGAAGAAATTACAAATACTACTGATATTGCTGTTTGTTTTGTGGGTGATGGTAATAGTGATGTTAACCGCTTTGATGTTTTTATATGTTGTCAATGACAGTAATAATCGTTTCTATTATATAGTGCACTTATAAGCTCAGAGAGCTTCTCAAGGCACTGGCCCGAAATATCCAGCAATCACAAAATAGTTTGCTGAAGTCAGGATTCGAATCCACGTCGCCCAAGATGCACTCGCACAAGTCGTGCGCTCTGACCACTGAGCTACGTGTTGTGAAGATGGTGATTATAAATGCTGTGCTGATTATGACGGTGACGGCGATAATAATATGGATTGTAATGGTGAGGATGTTGATTATAATTGCAAACAAGACACATGCATACTGTAATGGTAAATATATAAAATAATAGCACACCACCTAACATAGTATGCTTGAGCCTATGTTTAGTCTTTTATTTTGTTCACTATTTTCCTGTAAGCTGCAACGTGTGACACCATGACACTTTAAGCAACAACAAAAAATATCTTATCTTTTTCTTACTATAATGACATAATCCACAAAAAGCCAACTCTTTTCTAAAGCAAACTTTATTGGTTTCATCCTTTTATTGTCATTGTCAACCATATTTGACTAAGTGCCAAAAGGTGGGACACAGAAGGGGTGCTGATATGATTTCCAATAAAATCATGTATATTTACATCTGAAAACTGAATTATTGTTTTATCTGTGTGAAAGAGTGAATGTGTGAATACTATAAATACTTTCAAGCAGTAATTTCGAGTATTTTGAGCAATATTGTCCTAAATGTGTGATATTCAGCCAGAAATCATGGCGCACAAAATGGACACTTAGCAGTCTGCTTCAGATGATGGGCATGTACTCGGTCTCAGTGCAACAAAGACGCTTGAAATCTAGCAAGTAGATTAATAAGACATTATTCTACGCTCATAGGTTTGTCATATCAATGTTTCTGAATCCGTGCGAATATGGTCGTTGAATTTTACCGTGTCGTACGTCAAACGTGTTGTAAGACCGTCCCCGAAACTTTGTCTTTGTTTACCATCCGAACGAGTTGCGTTAAGAGATTATCCAAAAACGCCACTGTATACTCTGGGAATAACTATTCATTGACATTCATTTCCAATGTTTGAGCTCAACGTTATCACGTGTAAAACTGCGATCTATTCAATCGCCAAAAATTGTTGTAATGTTTGACGTCACGACACCAAGCCAAATATTTCCTTTCACAAGCATTTTTTTTTTTCAAACGTGTCTGTGGGTCACGTCCGGTACACATGGTGTTTCCTCTTGACCGACTTTTCGCGGGATTCATTCCTTTGTTGACGAAGAGCAAGGATCGAAATGTATGTTGTAAGACTTTTCCTTCTTTGACGTATGACACTGTTTTGACGAACGACACTAATATCTGAAGCTTTTTGTGTAAAATTATGTAAACAAGCATTGGTTGTTTGTTTTCATTAGATCTTTTGGGTAGAATGCATTTAGGAAAATCGATTTACCACAACTTGGAAATGCGTAGTTACGTTAGAGTGACAAAATGGCAGTGTTACTTTAGTACAACAGAGGCGGCATGTGTAGAAATGTTGACGTATGACCGGACTCTGTTGTTGTAAATTTGACGCTCGACATTATAGATAATGTTGCAAGTTTAGCTCAGCTTGCCAAAATGCTCGTACTTTGATTTGATTCCTTTTTTTTTTTTTGCCAGGACCTTTTACAGCATGTTTATGGTCCAGTCAGTGTCAAACGTCAACATTACAACATCAGCAGGAAATGCACTATTTTCTAAATATTAATGAATCTCTGTTTGCAAATACCAATACACCTGGTCTTGTTTTGTTTGTATGGATGTGGTACAATGTTATTTTACGAATAAAAAGTTAAAATAGACTTGCAGACAAATTGTAAACAATTTAGTCGGTGTCGTGTGTCAAACCTTACAACACTGAATATGCAATAAAGTATTTTAGAATGTGAACATCACAACAAAATATGATTATAATGTAGATGCAGGCCAGTCTTTAAAGGAAAAAAAATGTTTTGTTGCCAACATCCCTTGAATTGTCTACTTGATCAACTATTTGTGTTGTAATGTTTGACACGCGACATGACAGGCATTTTACCATTTAAACTACAATATCTCACAAACCAAACCTTCAATTATCTTTTCCTATTGCACAATCTTGCTTGGTATTGAAAGATATCTGATGGTAAAAAAGACAAATCTGTGAGACAAACTTGAATTATTTACCCCTTTGTCCCAAATCAGGAGACCACCTTTTGGGACTTAGTCATTTGCATTTTCATTGCATTTCTTTAAGCCCCCTTCTAAAAGCTCTGCTCTGCTTCGAGCTGGCCTCTCGACTTCGAAGTCGCTCCATGTAGAGTTTACACTCATGGTGAATCCTCACCCTAAAGTAGTGGCTAACAATGGCTGAAAACAACCTTTCTTTCAAATTGTCTTTGCTGTCCACACCTTGCAAACACTCCTCAAACAACGTTATTTCTTTATCACTGGAGCATAACTGCTGAAAGTCTGTGCTACTAAAGGACTGCGCAACTTGGCCAGTATAGTCACGGAACTTCACCTCCAGCATCTCAAACAGTTCTTTCGACATCTGATGTAAATGGGTGAGTCCACCCCTGTCCAGTGTTGTTGTGAGTGAAGGGCTACTTTCCTCCTCACACTGGAAAGCATCAAGACATTCTAGAAATGCTGGGGGAAGTCGCTCTTTCTGTTTTCGCAGAATACATCCACCAATGTATGGGACAACCTTACTGTCAAGCTCAGTTAACTCTGTGTGCTGTCTCTGTACAGAAAGCTCACTCGTTCTCGGATATGCCAGACTTATCAAGCGTTCAAAGAGTTTTAAGCACAGAAATGCAGCGTTGGCAGCAGTGGTGTCAATGGCTTTCATGACATCAAGGCGATGTTTGAGGAATTCCTGGTGGTACCGCATCCATGCTTTCTCTCTTGTGGCGCTGTGAAATTTTCCAGCAGGCATCAGGCATGCAGTCATGAAACCCACTGCTGGCAGGACTGCTTCAGCTGTAAAAACACACATAAGCAAAACATCCCAATCACAAATAAGCCCACCAAAAAAAAAAAAAAAAATTTGGTAATCTGACCAATCCTATATTTCACTATTCTAAGTACATCTGACCCTAAATTTTTGTGGATCTAATCACATGATTATACACTTGAAAAATAAAGAAGCAAAATAACCAACAACAAATATAAATTTCATAACTGGCAAGAACTGAAGTTCATCTAAACTAACGCAATGTTCAGACTTGGCAACCCAACGAGATCAGGTTGTGCCATATATTCCATCTCCACCTCTAGGCTCTGCTTAAAGATCCCTCTATAAGTCTATTTAGTGACCTCAGATTTTTGGATGAAGGTTATATGTCATACCAAACTGGACTTAAAATGAAGCAAGAAATAGAGCAACATACCTTGAATGCTTTCAAAGAAGGATCTGCGAGCAGTTGATAAGTTGTCGTCTACAGCATGCTCTGAACAAATTGAAGCCACAAGGTCGCTAGTGATCTGAAATTTAATGCAGATGAAAAGACAGATGATCACTACAACCCAGATAGCAGTTCATGGATGGGCATGGAATTGACCAAAGCCAAAAAATTACTTTAAAGAAGGCCCTGTGCTATGTTACGCTTGAAAAGTTTCAAGCTAGAAAACCTCTCCAAATTTGTAAACTTAAGGCTAGAAAACCTGTACATTAGAAATGTCATCTTTAAGAATAAAATAGTAAGCTTCAACGTAAAAATAAAGGAAAACAAACATATTTGTCTTGGTGAAACAAACTTAGGGGTTTATTTGAATTTTTATTACTGCAGCTAATCTCCAAATTGCTGATAATGTATTGAAATTCTGCACCTATGGAAAAGTTTAGAAGGTACTGGGTAGGTAAAGAGTTTGTTACGAATGAAATAAACCTGAATCCCACTGCAGATAGCTATTAAAATCTATTCTAAGATTTTTGTTAGTAATAAATAAGTGGTGGAGTTGGAGGGGGGGGGGGTGCATTGTGAGGGGTAAGAGAAAAAACTTTCCTAGTGGGTTTGCTCGTCCCTAAATAATAACAATAATAATATATAAAAATAACACTATATTTAGGTACCGGCAGCCAAAATTTGTATCAACACACAGTCATCAGAAAACATGATAGGGTGACAGTGTGTAACAAAACAAACAAAACGCAAAAAAAAGTAAGTGTCTAGCTTGAAAAATAAGGATTTTACAAGCTTTTAAACGTTATTGAAAATCTGTAAATTTCGGCCATTCACAAAGTGCCATTTTCAGGGTCACACCAAAACAAGAGCACTGGGATGATCAGCTTTCTAAATATTGTTTCATAAAGCTGTATATACATACAAGAGCTCCATTTTTTTTCAGGCTTCCCAGTGACTGCTGAATAAAATGACAAGCAAATGAAAATGGCTTTTCATTCTATTTGTGCAACTGTTACAAGACACGCAAAAAACAGCTTGCGGGTCCCATATGTAAACGAGCATAACTCTTGAACTAAACATCCGATTTGAAAACGGTTTGCTGTTTTGAAGACAGAAAGACATGTGGAAAGCTATGCAAATCTTATTTTAACTTACAAAAGACATCATTATTTTTTGTGTGATGTTCAAAATTGCCATTTTGATGAAAACGCAGGATGTTCAGCTGTTCAATAATTAACGTAACTCTGGAATCCAATTCTAAAAATGTTTGGTGCAGTCATTACACACTCTCTAGTTAATATTACAAATAACTATGTCCATAGATGTCCCAAAAACAAAACAAATAAAGAAGCAGGGGCTGTCCTTTTCCAAGTTAACATTATTAGCAATATTGTTCCTTGAACACCGCGTATGCTGTCTTGATGCTGCGTATACTGTCAGTTGACCATACAGATAGTCTGCTGTTCATGGGTTTCAACAGGAACCCAGAGTAGAAGACATACATGGAGTCAATTTCTGCAATATCTTCAGGAACTGGCCATCTGAATGATGATGCATGTGAAGGAAGCCCACATGGTTCCAGGAAAGTGACCGTTGCCTTTATCTCCGACGACACCTCCAGAACTCGCCCCAGATAAAACGTCTGGTCATAAAAGACTGCCACAAACTGGTCAACGGATTCCTCCCTAAATCTGAAGTGTGCAGTACTGCTGTCCCGTTTTCGCTGGTTCCGGGAGTGGTTGTCATCATCCGTGTCTGAAAACAGTCATTTATCTGTGAAAATGAAATCACAATTGTAGAATCACATTGTATTACTATACTATTACTAGAAATAATAAATAATAAATAACTTTTATTATACAGCTGCAGTTAGAGAGTGATACTCAGTGATACTGATAAAAAGAGAAAAGAAAGCATGATTCTCACCAGGACAAGAGGAGGTGTCATCAGAATCACAGTATAGGGACCTCTTGACACTGCGTGTGCTGGAGCTCAGTTGATCTTCACCTGGCTTGTCATCTGGAAGGTTACAGTCTGGCAGGGAGTGTAGGACATCAACCTGGATGTTAACACCAGTGTCATCAGCAGCTGTTGAAAGTACAAAGCACTATCGTGAGATGGGAGGTATACAATTAAAACACCTTGCCGTGTTACCTTACACTTTACGGTCAAATAAAAGAAATACTCTTGATAATTTTTCAAATTAACGTTACTATTATACTACGCATTATTATAATAATAGCGTTAAGTTTTTTATCAATAAAAACGGAGCTACAGCACTAGCAACAACAAAATTCTGTCCTACTCACCAACAGCCGAGTTGTCAGCCCCAAGAAACAGCTTCAAGTTGTGCGTGAGCTCAGTCAGGCTGCCAGTCAGCTTCAACAGCTTGCTCTTTGACCCCAGGACAAGCTTATTGTACTGCAGTTCATTTCGTAGAGCTGTTCGAAGACGGACCTTGGAGCGAGTGCCTGCGACAAGCCTGTCTACATCATGTTTTGACAGACAAGGACCACCCTGTTCCCTGACAGCTCTCACAACTGCCATCTTCTTCTGTTCTGTCACCTCCTTTTTGTGCTGTGCTTCCAGACGTCTTGCTTCTTGAATACGCTGCAGCTGTGTGATGGTATCGCACTCTGACTGGCGACTACGGTCACGGAATCGCTGTGCCTTCTTCCCACTTTCTTGAAGAAGCTCCTCTTGCTGCACATGTGAATGGTTGTCAAGCCAGTCCATGGTTTTATTTCTTTTCAAGGAATTCAAGGTGGAGTGGTGATGGACACTAGCATTCCTCCTTTTGAAGACTGAGAAATCTAGATCACCAAAACATTGTTCGCCAAACAGATTGGTCAGGCTGCTGTGTTTAAGTTTTTCTTTTCGCTCTGGATCCTGGACATTGTGGTGCAGCCCCCCAGGCAGGAAGTCCACAAGTTGACGTCTGACCACCTTGAGACATCCCTCACTCAGCTTAACAAGGATTGAAGCAACCAGCGGCCTTTGGTCTTCACTGAAGTTGAAGATGCCTCGTGTCACACCCGTCTCCTTCAGACGGAAGCCTGGAAAGACGGAATGAGCTTGAGGGTCAAGGAGATCATCAGGGTTTTCTATCCATGCTTTGAGACTGCTCTCCATGGATTCGACAAAAGTGTGAAACTGAAGGTACTGCGTGTTGCTGTGAAGCAGCATCCAATAGGGTCCTGTCAGCTTCACATACAGAATCCCCACAGCAATCACCAGGCTGTCAATGTTGTTGTCTTGGCTGTCGAGGCAAACGCTGATGATCTTCCGGTTGGAAGTGGGGACGTGGTGTTGCAAGAAGTCAAGGATGAGAGCCCTCTGGCTGTGTAGCGCTGCTGCAGCCATGAAAAAATTGTTGAAGCGGTTGCTTCGGAAGGATGTCACTGCTGAAGTTATACCATTTTCAGAGCAGAAGGCTTCCCAGTGGGCCTTGCAGCCATTTTTTTCATCCCCTCTTGGACCCAGGACTTCACACGCTGTCCTGATGTACCGGTTGGTCGCAGAATCTGTGCTGTGGTACCTTTGGAACTGCGGGTCTTGATCTCTGCCAAGTTTCCCTAGGGCAGGCTCAGCCTCCTTTAACACTTCTTCACATGCTACACTCAGGCCCAACAGAAAATGTGCATTGCAGTGCAGCACCTCAAGTCCACTGCTAGGCTGGCCAGTCATTTCTTGACGGTATTCACTAAATTTTAACGCAAAACTTTTCATATTCTTGGCTCTGTCAGACATGGTAGAAGTGATGGATGTAACCATGTCCAGGTACACATGTTCCCTTGTCTGCTCATCACTGGCATAGGCATCGGACAAGTCACGCAGCAATGATATGAGCACATCAAGGAGGGACACAGCTGTCTCTTGCGCAATAGATGTGAAGCCAGCACTCAACATCTGACCATCTGATGTCACGAACTGATGCCCCATGAACTTGCGATGATCACGGCTTGTTCCATCTGAGTGAAGCGTTGTATTGCTGGCTTCAAGGATGGCAGTGCAGACCTGAACATTCGAAAGAACATGGGCAGCATCTAAAATACGTAGGCACGTTCTCTCAGATGGCAGATCTCTGGGCAGCAAAGTCACATTGCAAAGTTCCTTGCACACAGCCCCAATTACATGTCCAATTTTTGCAGCAGGAATTTCAGCATCTCCAGCAAGTTTCATTACACATTTCCTCACAGCTGATGTGAATTTGTTTGAATTTTCTTCTCTTGTTCTGATGTTAATCTGACTGCTGTCAATTGTGTCACGCAGAACTTCATTTTCTGATTCAATTTTGCCGAGTCTTCCTTGGAGACGTTTGATCTCTGCATGCAATCTTTCAATCGTTTCTTCACAGTTGCCATCTCTGTGCTGCTTGGCAGCTGCCTCCAATGCCTCAAGCGCTCGTTCTCGCCGCATGAGGTTCATGCTCCATGCCTCTCTTGTCATCGTTTTACTGCCGTCTTCTTTTGTTTTCAATTCTGCAGAGAGACACTTTACTTTCTTGTTGGCGTTTGAAAGCTTTGTCTCACAGTTTTCAAGTTGCATGTGCAGGTCTTTCATTGCAGCATTCTTGCAGGTAATGTCCTCGTTAAGAATGGCCAACTTCTCCTCGATGCTGCGCATTTGCTGTTTGCTTGATTCTTTTTCGTCACAAAGGTGCTTAATCTGAGCAGACATCTGTGCCTTGGTGACTTGGAGCTGTTTGATGACCACCTGGTTTGGATCGGGAGATGGCAGAGGGCTTGAAAGGAAGACAGGCTCATTACAAAATGTCTGGATGGCAGATGCTCCTTGGCTGATGTATGAATCTTTCTGCAGGCGCTGGTACTTTGTGTAGATCTCCCGTGGAATGGCAGGATCACAAGTCTGAAAATACAGCATTTTTACATTCAGTGCGAAAGACATCACTAGTTGCAAGATCAGAAGCCAGTATAAGAAATCATCAAAGTGTAATGTCACCAACATGAAAAACTGACGTGTCAAAGTCTTTGAGTGTGTTACTGTAGTGTTGGTGACGTCCAACCTTTATATAGTATTTAACCACTTGTTTTGTTCTCTATGCAACATGTCTTAACTACCAGCATTAATCCTTCTTGAAGCTTATTTCTCAAACCCAAAAATGACTAATCAAATTCTTACCTCCTTTTTTCCTAAAACGGCGAGCCACTTTGACAAGTCTTTCAATGTCTTGTTGAAAGACTGACGGTGTAGTTCCAGCTCCACTACCATTCCCTTTGTCACAGTGCTGAACGAGCTGGTTTGTCTAGCCAAGGCATCCAAGTCCTCCAGGTGGTGTCGTTTAATGCCAAGCTCCTCTAGCTGGACACCCACAAACTGGAGGTCCACCTCTTTTTCAGGGCACAATGTTTCTGCATGTTTGACCGTGCCTTGGAGAAGTCCTCGATACTTTCTCCTAGGATAGTCTTTAAAGCATTCACTTTGTTGAAGAATGTCTTCAAGCTTGACCCAGGAAATTCCAGTTTCTTCTTTGGCATGGAATAACTGCAGGAGGAGTTTGTTGGTGACCTTTTTTGATTGAAGTTTAGGTGGCCTGCCTTTCCCCCCAGCATGGCTAAACACCCGTAAAATGTTTTGATAGCAGTCATCATCTGAAAAAAAAAAAAAGTGACCATTGTATAGTTTATAGGACTGTCTATTTTTATAGAAAAGTTCAACAATATTTAGAACAAACTCCCACTCACTCCCCCTTCCCATCCTGTAAGTGTATCAAACTAGTGCTGTACTAACTACTATCATTGCAACTGCAAGTGATGGTTTGCCACTAGGAACGGTTAAAGGTTAGAATAAATTCATCTTCGCCAAAAAATGTGCTAGTTTCTTCTGAAATAATGCTGTGAACACACATTACACCGACTAAAATTGTACTGACAACAACAGGTGTTGATGAAACAGCTCGAGCAGACGACAATGACAAGAACGGTAACTCCAACCGGAAGCATGCCTTCAAATTTTGATCATGATATTTCACTCAATCGTTTACTAAACCTAGCGCATAAAACACTTTATTTTTAATGATTTACTGATCTAAAAAGATAAAAGAATGAAGAATAGCGTTCTTATGTTATCATTTTCTTCTACAAGCCAAGGGTAAAAAATACAAACTGACGGGGTCTACTTGGCTTGCTCTCTTCCGTGAAATGTGATGTCTCCACACACCCAACACTCTGAACTTACGGAATTTTTATCGAAATATGTCTAAAATACACTTTAGAAAATCAATCATTGGCAATATCAACCTAATTTTAATCATCCAAAGAGTGTGGAAAGCGAAAACTTACCAAGTTCTTTTGTCAATCGGTCAGGAATGAAGAGAGTCGAAGCGACCGCCATAGCGTGTAGTACGGTGTGCTACACTACTCGAGGGTTGGTTCAAATATCGGCCAACCGAATTCGTTCTATTTATAGGAGCGTGACACAGCCGGTACTCTCGGACGCTGTAGAAAATGCGCTTTCCAATGAACCCACACTCATGCGTCAAATTTTTTACCGAAGAAGGTGATTTTGCAAGTTGAAACTTTCATTTTGAAAACAAAATCATCAATTAAAATAAAAACACGTCTTGGTTATAATCATTAAAAAGCTCGCGATCTCCTCTTTCTAATGATATACGTTAGTGTGCTCTTCTATTTATAGTACGGATTCGATCGTGTAAGAAACGCGAGTGTGTCGTTTTCGGAGCAGCGGCTAGACGGCAGCCGGCGGCGCGCGGACGCTCAAAGTACTCGTTTTTCAAGCTCATTCACAAACTTCATACACCTCATACACATTCAGATTTGTAAGCAAATACAAGAAAACAACTTCCTGAACATGTGGGTATGCATTTTATTGATTTTGATCAACAAACAACATAGATATCAGACATGAAAAATGTGTCACATTTGGGTCTACACTGACCAGCCATATAGACTGCCGGTACCTACTATATTTGAAGTTGAACATTTACACTCACAACTGAAAAATGATTGGCATAACATATGACATTATTTTGTATTATAACTAAAAGCACAATTCACCTTTTTATTGTGTTACAAAAGGCATACATAACTGTAAACATAAGCTAACAAATTAATAATTTAATAATATTAGGCTTTGTACCTGAATTCTGTTTTGCACCGTAGAAGCATATTGGATCGGACCATCAGAAGCTGAACTATCCTCGATTGTCACTTGTCCAACATCAACTGATGTCTCCTGTAAGAAAACAAATCAGCTTATGATTATAAATTTCTTATCAGTATCAGTAGTGCAAAGAAGCATCTACCATTCACAGTTTTGTCTTGGTGACAATCTAGCTGAACTTGCAAAAGATGTAGCCGAATAATATGCATTTCAGCAAGTTGGTCATTGTACAGACATAAATAATTTAATACTCATAAACATGTATGACTAAGCTGAACACCTCTGAATTTTAGCGTTTCTGAAAGACCACTGTTATCTTCTTCCTTTGACCTCATAGGGACTATTGTCAGGAGTCTAATGATAAAAACTACTTACAGTAGTTACTTTATCAGTAAATCTGACCAAAGACTGGAGTACATTTATTCAAATGTCACTCCACCTCTACAAAACAAACAAACATTGACTTGGTGAGTCGGTCACTCCGTCAATCATCGAATGATCAATCAATCAACTATGACCATTTCACTCAACGACTTCTCTTTTATCCTAAACGTTTTTCGATATGAAAACTCTGTTAGATGTCAAACAAGTTCATTTAGCGTTGATGTAAAAGAAAACCGAAGACCTTACCTCGACGATTGAATCAAAAATGTCCGTTTCAAACGGGATACACGCATTCCTTTCTCTGTCTTCCATGATAGTCGAAATGCAACCGGAAAAACCTATGCAAAAATCGCAAGCCGGCGCATGCGCACAAACCCGAAGCGAACTTCGCAATATTATCAGTACTCAAACCAAGGGGAATCACAGCGCTGGACAGACAACAGTTAGATCCCCTGCCCCCGCCTATCAGGCACCCAATCGCCAGCCCTTGGTTTGAGTACTGATAATTCTGCCAGCGCTAGCCTCACTTATCTGGTTTGTGAGAACTTCGCAATAGGCTTTGAGAAGGTATCAATCCAGACCAAAAAGGTGACTGCCAAGCGTGTAATATGCAAAGAAGTACCCAACGGAGAAAGAAACACGCTTAGAAAAGACGGGTACAACACAATTTATTAATATTTCGGGTAAATACCCTTTGTCAAAATAGACAAACAAACAAACATAGAGATTAGCCGCTACTTATCTTCAATGGCAGAAGGAATGTGGCAACTGTTGCCACATTCCTTCTGCCATTGAAGATAAGTAGCGGCTAATCTCTATGTTTGTTTGTTTGTCTATTTTGACAAAGGGTATTTACCCGAAATATTAATAAATTGTGTTGTACCCGTCTTTTCTAAGCGTGTTTCTTTCTCCGTTGGGTACTTCTTTGAGAAGGTACACGCGCTCAGTCAGACATCCAGTAATGTAGTATCCATGATTAGAGTGTTGTGTAAAACGTTAACAGAAAATTTTGTAAATAATTGCTGGAAATGTTTCTCCTGCGATGTGCTCCACGTGGAATTTTTGTGTGGGAGGAAAGGTACTTCGTTCATTTCAACGAACCTCCATATCCTCACACATTTCAGCATACTTACGCATCCTTTGGCAAAATACACCCCACTTCATCCGCCGCAAAATGACAGAATCCTTTTTCGCGGACAGGCTTGGCACTAACCCGTGGCTTGAACATTCGCCCCTAGGGATGTAGGCTCGGCCTGATGGGTAGTTGCTGCCAGACTTGACCTCGCTGTTGATACTGGATGCTACCGTTGAGTGTGTGTGTGTTGTGTGTGTGTGTGTGTGTGCGTGCGTGCGTGCGTGTGTGTGTGCCGTGTGTGTGTGTGTGTGTGTGTGTGTGTGTGTGTGTGTGTGTGTGTGTGTGTGTGTGTGTGTGTGTGTGTGCCGGCATGTACGTGAGCGGCAGCAGGCACGAGTGAATGCGAATGTATGCAGTGACGTGTATGTATGTCGACGTAAGTTTTGTGCTACGTGTTTTGTGCTTGTGTATTTGCGTCAAGTTTTAAAAAAAATTTTTTTTTTTACGTCATTCTAAATTCTTACTTTTCAGGATGACGTCTTTTCTTTCTCTTGTGTTCTTTTCTGTTCTACGTTTGTTTCCATGTCTTTGATCCGAAACGTCGTTCCTTGTTTCTATTTTAAAGGATTTTCCACCACTATCTTCTGTTTTTCTTTCACATAGCGGCAACAGTTTTACTTTCGTTCATAGCTTGACAGGCCACGGAACACAGTGCCGTTTTCGTACTGTCCAGTCTCTTAGACATAGTCACTGAGTCCCAGGCATCCCCTAATATTTCAATCCCCTAAAAAACACTACTGCCCACCAGCTGCGCATTTGCCATGTACAAAATAACAATAAAAACAGCACATTGACAGTCTCATTTCTTGGCTATGAACCTGATTCCTTACCAACTCCACACCCAAGCACAGCTGAAATCAGCGTGCCTCTCAAATCACTACTGACGTCAACGGCAACTCAACATAGGCCCACAATTGTCCACTGGATAAGCTCAGGATGGTATGAATCAAAGCACCAAACATGTCTCCTCTCATCTAACCAGAAATTTCCAGCAAATTCTAACATTCGGCCCTACTACAAATTTTCAAACAAGGCACTGCCTGAACTGGCCAAATTTGACTATGTAATATGACCTTTATGCTGCAAGAGGCTAATGGGGAACAGTGACTGAAAAGGGGGCATAACCTAATTGCCCTGTGTGGCCTGTGCGCAGTTTATGCGAACTACTTCGTGTTTTGCGGACTCTTGCAGAGTTTTGGTGGTTTTGCGGATTATGCACTTTTTGGACGGCACAAGTGTTACACTCTTTAGCGGAGAAAATCAAGAAAGAAAGGCCACCGGGAAAGATGTTGTCTGCACGGGCTCTCACTCGAAATGTAAGTAAATTTTCAGTGAAAAACAAAGTAGTAGGGCATATCTATTTATATCTGCTGTCAGTTTAGGCTATAACGATTGCCTGTTTAATTGAAGTCTTTATGAGAGGCTGTAGAATGTAATTGTTATGTGCGCATTATGCAACGCGCACATGCATTTATTGGACAACAGGGGACGATTATCAACGGAATGCACAATATTAATAGATGGTGTGCGTATTTTTTTCTCCCTTTTTTCCCCCCAAACAACGATGTGTGAAAAAGATAATGAATATGAATTGAATTTGGTTTTGCGCAAAATGTGTGGTATACTTTATGTTAATGTTATGTTCTGAGATGGAATGTCAGATGGAAGTAGACTTTGACCTCCGTGAACGGGTCCTACTAAAACCCGGAATAACCCGGAATAACCTGTCCTAAGCTAAAATAACCATATCTATAACTATTATTGCGTACCTAAACTCAAAATAATCGTGTGTTAGAAGTTTGGTTTACATTAAAGTTGATTTAGTTGTACTAGTAAGCCGTTTTCCACAACCGTTGACACGTCGATTACTTCCCTTGGTACACGATCGCGCTGTAGAAAACAAGAGGCTCAAAGAACAAGTCCTTCGAAGCTTTCTAACGCTAAATAAACAACTTTTACGGCACCTACAACCTCAAATATATGAATATTACTACTTTAAGTACTCAATAATATGTGTTTATGTGGTAATTTGGGCTTAGGAGAGGTTATTTCGACTGGTTTCGGACAGCGCGATCGTGTAGCAAGGGAAGTAATCGACGTGTCAACGGTTGTGGAAAACGGCTTACTAGTACAACTAAATCAACTTTAATGTAAACCAAACTTCTAACACATGATTATTTTGTGTTTAGGTACGCAATAATAGTTATAGATATGGTTATTTTAGCTTAGGACAGGTTATTCCGGGTTATTCCGGGTTATTCCGGGTTTTAGTAGGACCCTCCGTGAACTTACCGGCACAGTTGTAGAAACTGTGCACAGCGGAAAAAGTTGTAGCAACCCCCCAAAAAAACAAAAAAACAAACCCCCCCCCCAAAAAAAAAAAAAAAAAAAAAACAAAAAACAAACAAACAAAACAAAAAACAAACAAACAAACAAAAAAACAACAACTTTAAACCCAAACTTGCTACAGAGATACCTGATGCCAGTGATGGGAAGACCTTTCTATGTACACTAATTTGGTTGATCCCTCGGAAAGGTCAAGGGTCACGAGAGCTCAGGAAATAGGTCTAAAATAGCCATATTTTGACAAAAGATGTTTTTTGCTCAAATACTATTCACAACTTAAAACCCAAATTGGTACAGAGATACCTGATGGTATGACCTATTTATGCATACTAATTTGGATGACCCCTTGGACAGGTCAAGGGTCACAAGAGGCTGGCAAATGAGTGCTGATTTTTGATAAAATTTTAGGTATTCCCAAATTTTTGAAAATTTTTCAACAAAATTTGGTACAAAGGTAGCTGATGATAAGACTATGCATACTAATTTAGTCGACTCATCACAAAGGTCAAGGATCACGGAGGAGTTGACAGATGTGTGAAAAATGCTTACGTTTTCAGAAAACATGGATTTTGCTGCTGCAGAAGCCAGCTCTTGTCACAAAGGTCACACACATGTAAATCGGTCAAAAACGTGAGCCATAATGGCTTTGCCTTTATTGTTAAATCCATATTACACACTTGTTTGTTAGATATCAGTCATATAAAGTAGTTATCTGTAATGTGAGTAGAGGGTCGTCCAGGGCACCTTTTGAGAGTTAGCCAAATACTATTTTTAACTTCAGACCCAAACTTGGTACAGAGATATTAAGATTTGTAGAGTCCGAAATAGCTCAGGCAGTTAAAACCTTTTTGTGCATACTAATTTGGATGACCCTTCGAAAAGGTCAAGGATCACAAGAGGTCAACTTGTGTGAAAAATGACACTTCTTGTTAGGATTTTAGTTTTTATCAAAGTTTTGGATCATTATACACATGAGCCATAAGAGCTTTGCCATCCTTGCTTGCATAAGTGTGACCCCTGCTTAGGTTTCCTTTCTTAGGAATAGCAGATGAATATTTTTGTTTTACTCGATCAATGAAACGGGAAGTAACGAGATATAAACATGCGTCCTGTTTGTCTCCCTTTGTTCAGAATCAGCTTGCATTGAAAATGAAACTGCCGACCAGATATGGGCTCAAGTTTTGTATGCATGCATCAAGATATGTTTTAAGTTGATAGGAATAATCATGAAAGTGGGAGAAATCAGAAGATCAGGGGAAGGCTCGGGAGATGGGATAGGGACACTTGACAGGTGTTCAAGTACTTACTTTGTTTCTTTATTTGCAGCCCTGAAAGTCTAAAATTTTGCCCACCAGCCTTTGGCTAGTGACTTGCAAGTTTTACTAGCCAAACTGAAAATGTTACTAGCCAAAACTGAAAATTTTACTACTGAAAATAGCCCCCCAACTCAACAATAAAATGTACCACAAGTGTTTGACGCCCAATGTTAGAGAGTGTTTTCTGCCCAGAGGCATTGAAAACAAATATTTGAACAGACAATCATAACCAAGTTAATGTTTATGTCCTGACTTCAGGCTTTTGATACTATCAAGTGGAGAAATAACTGACAAAATCCCCATGTGAACTGTGGTGGGATTTTTTATTTATTTATATTTTGTAAGTAGAGCTGGGCTTCTGTTTGCACAACAGGTTAAAGGGTCTGTAGACCCCCAGGTATAAATTTTAGAGGGTATACAGACCCCCAGACTAGCATTATAGAGGGTCCGCAGATTTATTTAAGATAAACTGCATCATCTGTATGTGCCTTAAATTATCCACACCCGGGTCTGCCCTGGGGGACTTGGGTGGGATTAACTACATTTTAGTTCCCAGGGTCACCCTGGTCAGCCCCACAGACAGGGTGGGTTTTCCCCTCTAGGGCATGTGTTTCTGTCTACCCTTGGTCCATTCACCTGTATTTCTCTTTTTAAAACTCTCCCAACTGTCTGCACTGCCTGTAGCTCTTGATATTGGATGTGTGTTGCTAAATGGTCTTAGCTTTATTTAGGCCCCATGGCGTAGGTTTATTTAACGTATTGGACCGGCTGGCGACATACATTCAATATTCTGTTTCTTTTTTTTTTTTCACAAGCAGTGCAGGCACGTCCTGAGAAAGCCTTGTTGCTGTCGGGACGATAAACAATGTACAATCAATCAATCATTAAAATAAATTATCTCATTTCGCTCTCTCTTCTTTAAATGTGTTGTGACAGTGTGTGTGTGTGTCCTTTCCATGATCTGATTCTTTAACTGGTGAGCTATCGCGCAAAAGCCTGTCTCCCTAGCTCTCTCAGACACAGAAAAAAAGATCTCTATTTATTTATTTGTATGATCGTTTGATAATGTATTGTAACAGAGAATATAGCGTTTTCTGCTGAACGCGGCAGATTGACAACCGAAGTGTGACTTGTCTAAACTCTGTGTGTGTGTGTTTGTGTGTGTGTGTGTGTGTGTGTGTGTGTGTGTGTGTGTGTGTGTGTGTGTGTAAAAACTGATGTACTTCAAAGTTAGTTTCAACCCGTTTAACCACTCTGAACTGAGACGTGTTTCTCCAATGTTTGCCTAATAACTGTGTACCAGAAGATGGATCGACCACGATTAAAAAAAAACCTGACAAACTTATTTCTGTTCAAATTTCTGGACTTGCTTTTTGAGTTTGCCTCAGTGCACATTGTGCATGCCATTCGAGTGCCGTCGAGCTTTAGCCATGGAAATACACTCAGCACAGCCATGGACTCTGAAAACTGTGTCGTAGCGGCGGTGCCACACACGGCCCAGGGGTAGCATTTCTGGTACTGTCGCTTGTCGATGGAGATGGCGATGTCGAAGTGCAACTTTCTTCTTAGCGATTATCAAGATCAGACGGTGCCGGATTAAAGAATCCGAAGCATTCCAGCTCTTCCTTTGTTTTTTCTCCGCCATGTCAGTACAACTTCGTTCTAGATCGAAAGCGAAACGCACGATGCCGTATCCCATAATAGTATGTACGGTGACGTCACATCAAGTAATGCGTTCAACATGTAGCGCGCACTTTGTAATAACATGCTGACACCACACATAAACTAACAGTTTGCCCGCCCTGTTACACTCGCACGGACGCCGGCGTCGGGTCAATTCTGAACGCAGCCGCGACTGAGCGAGCCAATTCGTCACTAAAAATAGAACGACTGTCACCGACCACTGTTATGGTACTCACAGTTCGAGTGACGTGTTCGGCTACTGCCGCAAAGTGATGTAGGCGACTCACGGTGCGGTGAGGTCACGCGCCGGCGTACCTGATGTTCGGCTGGCGGTTAGCCGTTGGATTGAAAAACGCACGAGCACACTCGCATTTGGCGAGTGAGTATTTTTTTTTACTCGCCAAATAAAAAATTCACTCGCCATGGCGAGTAAATTACTCGCCATTTTCAGGGCTGATTTGTTTGTGCAGTGTTTCTGTATTTTAAAGCTGCATATTGTCATTTTTTACAGTTTGCTGTGCTGCGGCGATACCAGAGCACATTGGTGATTGCTGAACACAACAATGAGCTGCTGACTCCCATCTCACTGAACACAGTGACTGCTGCCATTAAACTTGGTGGTGATGTTGCTTGTCTTGTTGCCGGCACTCAATGTGCCAAGGTACAACTTATTACTTATCACTTGGCATTTCTGTTTTATCTAATACCCCGGTAACAACACAGTGTGTTTGCAGCAAGATTTTTGACAACCAGTATTCCATTTATGTGTTAGTAGAAGACCATTCACTTCATTAGACAGTCAAAATAATGCAGTCAGTTCAAGTCAGGGAAAATCAAACAATTATGTGTGAGGGGGGGGGGGGGAGGGATGGGTGGGGGGGGGGGGGGGGGGGGGCTTGTTCTATCACCTAGCCGCCTTGTGATGTGGCTGTGCATTGGTGTGTGCCATGGTGATGACCCACTTATGCATACACCACTGGACCTGTTTACAGCACCAAGTGGTTATGGTGCAGGGTGGCTTGCCCAGGATTGGGGCATACTCATGCAAGTGACTGCAGGCAGCATAAATTGTATATGTCCATCTTGTAGAGTCCTAAATAGCCCAGGCAGTTAAGCATTGGAGTAAGAGAGCGAAGGGAATTGCCGGGTTGTGGGCTCGAGTCCCCATCTTGGCCCTGGTAGCTGGACGCGCAATCCAGGGGAAAAAGAAGGGCTTGTTCAATAGCATGTCTGCTGAAAGGTCATGGTAAATCAAAGTGGCACAATTGCAGTGAGCCTGAATTGATCAGTGTTCAGGTCGTACTCCATAGGCAATAGATTTCCCTGTCTCCCATAACCCGCCCGTTAGGGCCATCTAGTATCGCTTTGGTGCCGTGAACATTAAAAGACGAACTAACCAACCAACCAAGGATGACTTGAGACCCCTTGTGCATGAGGCCACCAGTGTTGTGTACAGTACCAGTGACTGCATGCAAGGGAAAGTAATTCTGTCTGATCTGAACTGTGTGCCCTATTTAGTTGTAGGTTGTGGGGGCATTTGAAACCCTGAGAGATATGATTATTACACATCTTGATGCAAGTTCTAACTCTAACCAGTAAGACTTTTGTACCGAGTGTGATCATGCTGTCTGTCTGACACAGGTAGCAGAAGAAGTTAGTAGAGTCTCGGGTGTTAAAAAGGTGCTCTTGGCAGACAATGCTGCATTCAAAGGATTTTTGCCAGGTAAGTTATGTTTATGCTTGGCAGACTTGTATAAGTAGGTACCGGCAGCCAAAATTGGTTTATAAAAACAACACAAAATAAATAACACAGAGAAATGGAGATCAGTGAGACAAGAAAAAAATGTCAGTCAATATCTTTATCGGTTTCTGGGAAACAAGAAGTTGACTGTTGCCGTGGGCGGTCACGTCCAAGTCACAGAATTTTCAACCAGCATTGAAAATTAACTAAACACTAGACTGCACATTACTCATAATAATTCAAAAATATACATGTAACGCATTATCTATGACTTTTGGTGTTTGTATCAAATATAATAACAAGACAACAAGGCATCAAATATGGCAAAATGTCAAATTTGCATGGTAAAAATTGAACGATAAGGCCTTTGGATGTCTGTGATTAATGAACCCAAACCATACCACAAAAACTTTTGTCCCTGTTCCGTACAACATTTTGTACATGCCTAATTTTTTCTGGGCAGTTTAACAAGATAGTTTTGCCATGGGAGTAAGTCAACAAGATGGGATGAACCACCCCACGAAGTCTCTTCTCTATGAGCTTTCATGTATTTAACCAGTTTTTTCACAGGTCTACATCATAAGAACAAGATCCAAAAGTCCACCGTATTGTTTGGAGCTCACATGGTTTTTTCTTTTAGGAACATTCAGAGTTGTTTTCATTTTTAAGCCCTAAGTAACGCTTATCCTTCTGATCCATTTCCCTCCTCTCTAACCCAGCCTCTGATCAACACACACCGGCGCATACAAGTAAAGTCGGACACACGGCGCTTCCTGCCATTAGTATGCCCTTTGGGTTGGTGTAGCGACAGGAATTTTGAGCATGAGCAGCAAAATGACGTCCCTATAAACTTCACGTCATGGCATTGCTAGTCCCACGACGCCATATACATAGTGACGAATTTGGTGTTTCACGTCACTCATCCAAAAGGCACGCAGCCTCTTCCAGCGGTGACTGTTTTCTTCCACACAGCCTCTTCCAGGGCTGGCTGACTGATGGGAGTATAATGTGGCTCCAAAAGTTGTAAACGTGAATTGATTATTATTTAAAAAGATGAAAAGGTACAACGCTGGATTACGAACTCATCCAATGTCTATATCCAAGGTAGCTATATCCAAAATGCCAAGTGAATAGAATGAAAATTACGGACTCAAATGCGGGTCAACCGACTATATAAACAGCAAATTTTCTCTTTCACCAGTGACCCAATTTAAATATGCTCGGAGTCTGTCCGAAATACATCTTGATCAAGGTATTTCATAAAGTTTCAGGCCTGTATGTATATAAACACTGGCGATACTCGTGTCTACATACTCACACACACATACACGTTGCTTCCCACCAAATGTACGTTTAGCAGCACAGCGTAGCTAGACATGACGTAATTTCTGTTGTGTTATTTCACTGTCAGAGTCCGAGGTCTGCAAGTCTTGACATTATGGGTATTCTACTGGAATCACCTCACCGCTCCCATCCTAAAAAGGTCTCTTCAGTAATCAGAGCATGGAATTTTCCTCTTTTTGGCGGATTTCCGCTTAAATGAAGCTGTCAATCCGCCGAAGAAAAAAATATCTGCCGAAAAAAAATATCAAAAAGTCACTATTCCAATACCGTATTTTGCGATCTTTACGTGGCGGTTATCCCC
Source organism: Semisulcospira habei (assembly GCA_036245525.1). Lineage (NCBI taxonomy): Eukaryota > Metazoa > Mollusca > Gastropoda > Semisulcospiridae > Semisulcospira > Semisulcospira habei. Next base: position 96,737,858 of record BTPG01000001.1, read on the forward strand.
AAACCGCGTGTTCTAAATTGAGCGAGGCATTAACTTTAGCTCGCACAGGTCGCTTCCGGTCTTTAGTGGTAGTCGTAGTCTGGTCGATATGCCGGAGAGAAAAATGCCTAAACGCGGAGACAGAATAGACGATTCTGGAGCCAAGAATATTTGGAGATGGACTTGGCTCGAGAAAACCCTAAACGTCGAGCTCCTCGCTCAGTATATTCGCAAGTTAGCAGCCTGTGGGCTAGCGTATTGCGAACTGTGCAGAGTTGATATTAACTACGCTGCACGCGGACGCGGACTTCGGGTTGCAGAAACTTGAGAAAGGCAATGATGTTTCAATGCCAAAAGTGCATTTGGCCCATGCTTCTAAAATATGATGTTTAGAATTGTTTGTTTTGATGTGTTTTACGTGTCCTCTTTTGTGACATGTTTCAAATGTTTGGCACATTCACTATTTTAGTTTGTGGATATTTTTTTCTATTTTATTTAATGCTCTTGAAGTTTACCTGTTCAGCAATTTTATTTAATTTATGAATAAATTAATTACAATGTATTTCCAGTAAAGTGTGATCAAAGTATGTTGAAAATCTATATAACCTTTCTCCAGTTCAGTGACCATGGTACATAGTATTAAATAAGAGAGAAAAGGAATCCATGTTTACACCTGATTAATCAGAGATTATTTAAGGAAAAAGAATATATATATATATATATATATATTTATAAGTAAACTCAAAAATAAAAAAAAATGGAAAGACATTCAGATGTATTTTGAATAAACATTTGGATATATTCTGTTGAATACTTTTAGTATACTTTTAAACCTTTGACACACCAAACAAATGCAAAGTGCACCCAAAAAAATAAGAAAAAAGGCACGATTTTTAGGAGGTTAAACTGCTTGGTTTCTCTCTAAAAGGCACCAGATTGCACAAATTTTAATGTAAATTTTCTGGGGGGGGGGGGGGGGGGGGGGCATGCATACTTTTAAACCTTTGACACATCCAAAAAATGCAAGGTGCACCCAAAAAATAAGAAAAAAGGCACGATTTTTAGAAGGTTAAACTGCTCAGTTTCTCTCTAAAAGGCACCAGATTGCACAAATTTTAATGTAAATTTTCAAAATTTTCTGGGGGGGGGGGGGGGGGGGGGGGGGGGGGGCATGCCCCCGGACCCCCCTAGTGAAAACGGGTTTTCCTCTTTTTTCAGTACGGGTAATTCCATGCTCTGATAATAGAAGAGACTTAGAAATGACAAAATATGCAATTTTTTGAAAATAGGAATCAAAAGGCTGTTTTACATACATAACTTAGGAACTATTGAATGGACTTGTGTGGAATTTGGTTATGTTGGTGCTCTCTTGGCTTGACTTCGCGAACGAAGATTCTATAGGGCTTGCCCACGTCGTCTGCATGCATTTTTGTGACTGCGGAGGCCAATCCGGGACAGGCAGGTTCGACCGCAGTGGCTGCAGGGGAAGGTCTGGTCAGGGTTCTGAGTTACGACAACTCTGTTTTTTCTCCTGAGCCGCTTGTCCTTGAGGTTAGCTCTGCGAGAGTCCTCAAAGGAGACGGCTGCCTTGTGAATGGTGGTGCGCCAGGTGTCACGGTCCGCAGCAAGTGAAGACCACTGGCGGTGGTCGATTTGGCAGGCACTAAGTGACTTCTTGAGACCGTCTTTGTATCTCTTCTTTGGTGCCCCTCTGTCTCGGTGTCCAGTGGCGAGCTCGCCGAACAGAGTGATCTTGGGTAGGCGATGATCCTCCATCCTGGAGACGTGCCCCGCCCAGCGAAGCTGTGTCCGCAGCAGCAAAGCCTCGATGCTCAAAGTTGCCGCCTGTTCAAGGACCTCGACGTTGGTGACATAGTCACTCCAGTGAATGCTGAGGATGGTACGCAGGCAGCGCTGGTGAAAGCGTTCGAGGAGTTGTAGTTGGCTGCGGAACCAGGACTCGGAACCATACAGCAGGGTGGTGAGGACGACAGCTCTGTACACGCTGATCTTGGTGCCTTTTTTCAGCTGTTGATTGTGCCACACCCGCTTGAATAGTCGCCCGAAAGCACTGTTCGCTTTTGCCAGCCTGTTGTCCAGCTCCTTGTCCAGCTTGGCGTCTGACGTGATGATGCAGCCGAGGTAGGTAAACTGGTGTACAGACTTCAGTTCAGAATCGCCGATGGTGATGTGGGGAGGGCGATGCTCTTCCTTGGGTGCTGGCTGATGAAGGACCTCTGTCTTTTTCAGACTGACCTCAAGTCCAAAGAGCTGGGCGGCATCTGCGAAGCAGGACGTAATGCACTGCAAGGCTCTCTCTGTGTGTGCAACGAGGGCAGCATCATCAGCAAAAATCAGCTCACAAATCAGTTGGTCTAGGGTTTTCGTGTGGGCCTGCAGTCGTCTGAGGTTGAACAGGCTGCCATCGAGACGATACCTGATGTACACTGCATCGTCATCGTCAAGGTCCACTGTGGCCTGCTTCAACATCATGCTGAAGATGATGTTGGTGCTAATACCTTGCTAAATGTATTTTTTGTTGTTGGCTCACATGCGAAGCAAAAGTGAGTATGTTTTGGGCCAGTGGTCATCCGTCCGTCCACCGTCGTCCGTGGTAAACTTTAACGTTGGCATTTTCTCGGAGACTATTCAAGCCAGATTTTTAAAACTTGACCCAAGGATACTTTGTGGCAAGACCTTTCCAAACATACCAGTTTGAGTGACCGCTCACAAAGGTGAAGGTCACAAGGGATCAGGAAATATGTCAAAAATAGCTATATTTTGACATAATTTATTTTTTTCTCAAATACTATTCACAACTTCAAACCCAAACTTGGTACAATGATACCTGATGGATACTAATTTGGTTGATCCCTCGGAAAGGTCAAGGGTCACAAGAGCTCAGGAAATAGGTGAAAAATAGCTATATTTTAACAAAAGATGTTTTTTCTCAAATACTATTCACAACTTAAAACCCGCATTTGGTACAGAGATACCTGATGGTAAGACCTATCTATGCATACTAATTTGGATTACTTCTCAGGAAGGTCAAGGGTCACAAAGGGCTCAGGAAATAGGTCCGAAATAGCCATATTTTGACAAAAGATGTTTTTTCTCAAATACTATTCATAACTTCAAACCCAAATTTGTTACAGACATACCTGACGGTAAGACCTATCTATGCATACTAATTTGGATGACCCCTTGGAGAGGTCAAGGGTCACAAGAGGCTGGCAAATGTGTGTAAAATGCTGAGTTTTGATAAAATTGTAGGTATTACCAACATTTTTGCAAAATTTTCAGCCAAATTTGGTACAATGATAGCTGATGATAAGACCTTCCTATGCATACTAATTTAGTCGACTCATCACAAAGGTCAAGGGGGGTTGACAGACGTGTGAAAAATACTTACATTTTCAGAAAACATGGATTTTGCTGCTGCAGAAGCCAGCCCTTGTGAAAAAGGTCACAAATATGTAAATCGGTCATACACGTGAGCCATAATGGCTTTGCCTTTCTTGTTTTTATTATAAATAGGAACAACTTTGAAATGGGGCTTGTCGGAGCGCGTTCCAGAGCATGCACATGACGTTTTGGGTGTGTGGGGCTGAAATTCTGGCAAAGAAGTAACAAGATGAAAATGATGTCCGTCTAGCCACGCAAACCTTGCTGGAATAAGTGCTTTTGGCGCCAAGCGCCATGTGTGTATGTGACAGCAACTAGAGCCCATTTGTTTTTTCAAAATACATTACCGATGGCATTACTATATGGAATACACTCTATAGCCTAACGATTTCAGCCCAAAGTTGTGTCCCCTACACAACTGGGAAGGAGACACCAGGGATCCATGCATAGGAGCCCCGGGTGGCATCCCCTTACCACCCTATCCGGTCATGTGTAGGGCGAAAGCCCGCCAGTTTCACTCTTAGCTCGACCGTGGACGGTCGGGTGTTAGCCTTGCTCCGTGTTACGACCGGTTTCTTCGTACTCGTTCTTGGATTTTCTACGAACTTTCCTTGGCTTTGCCTCGGGTATTCTACTGTTTAGTGCTGAGAGTGCTTCGTTGGTGTGGTTCTACACCTTCAGCGGACTCCTGCTTGTTGGCTTGGCACCTTCCGGCTCTAATGCCCAGTGCTTGACTTTCTGTGTACCCTTACGTTGGCTGCGGCCTCGTGGCTCGGCTTGTGACTTGTGCTCTTGTTCGTGACTGTGTGAACTGTGTGCGGCGGACATTATGGCAGCTTCACTTATGAGAACATGCCTTCGTTGTGGGGATTTCCAGTGGCCTTAGGACGCTCACGACTCCTGCCTTCTGTGTTCGGGCTGCTCTTCCAACAGGACCTGTAACGTGTGCACCGATTGGAGAGAAGACAGCTGTGGGACTTCTACAGACGCGACCATCCTTTCCGGCCTCAGCAGGCTCCCCGAACTTCCACGCAGGATGGCGTCACTTCGTCGGCTCGGCGGACCCATCTTCGCTCCGTCGTCTGGGTCGTCTGGCCCGCAGGTAAGTCTCCTTCTTGTACTGTAACCACGCAAGAACTCCCTCCCCACTCCGAGGCTTACGAGTGGGACAGGCGAGTGTTGGAGTCGCGCTCCCCACGATCTGTTTCTTCCGAGCGTGGCCTGAGCGTTATGATTTTGCTCCCCCCCCCCCCCCCCCCCCCCCCCCCCCCCCACGCTCCGATTTGTCCGAGCGGGCCTGGCGAGCAGAGCATATGTCAACGCCCTCCCGCTCCACTTCTTCTGAACAGTCTCGGCGCGACGAGCGCAGACAAAAGAAGATAAGCGTAGTAAGAGAGGTAATAATAGAGGCTCTCCCTCATACTCCGTTTCGACTGAGTGTGACCCGAGACAATAAATGGCCCCCCCCCCCCCCCCCCCCCACCCGCTCCGAATCGTCTGAACGGGCCCGGCGAACCACACATATGTTCCCCCCCCCCCCCCCCCCCCCCCCCCCCCCCCCGCCCGTAATTTCCAGGCGGGCCCGGCGTGACTTAAGTACACTCTGTCCACAATCCGAGAGTTCTGAGACGGGCCAGCGAGCCCATACTTTGCTCCCTCCCTGCTTCGATGTTTCTGAGCGGGCTTGGTGAGCCACTTTAACGCGCCCCTCACTCCGATTTTTCCAGGCAGGCCCGGAGTGACTTAGATTCGAACACTCAGGACCGGATTCGCCCTTTTGATGATAAGCCACACCCCCCCCCCCCCTCCCCCCCGCTCGCGGTCTCCCGAGTGGGCTCGGGGAGCCAGGGTTCCCCTTCTGCCTCCCTTCGTTCATACAGAGCGCGCTTCACGGTACCCGCTTTCCCCTTGCCGACCTCGTGTCGTGGTCGACATGGGCGGCCCCCTTCCCCCTGCCTTGCGGCGAGTGGGGGGCGTCCAGAGCCAGGCTTTGCCTCCGGCCATCACTCGACTGCGGTCCCTCACTCCCCACGACGCCCTTTTTGGACAGGCTTCGCTGGTGGCTCCGCCTGTTCTGCGCTCGCGCCGCGGCCCGTCACCTTCGGCGGACCAGCGCTCTCGTAGCCGGTCACTCCTCCTTGTGACTCTGCGTGACAGGCGATCTTTGGACTTGGATCAGGACATTCTTACCTTACACCCTGGAGATTCCGCTTCAGCGATCTTCCTTCGGGATTCTCCCTCCGGCTCCCCCGCCCCTCGCTCAGCTGTTTCATCGTTTTCCGCTGCTTCCAGAGATGATGGCCCTTCGCTCGGCTCTCAGACCTTCAGTGCTCTTGTAGAGGCCTCCCGTCTTCGCTCTTCCTATCTCCCGCCAGAATTCTGCCCGCTGTCGTCCCCTATGAAGAGGCAAGCGTCCGCCATGGTTGATGCAAGTGTTGCAAGTCGCTCCCGCAGCCGGCCGGATTCCAGGACCTCGCGGACGCGTTCTCGGCGCAGCTCCGCCAGGACAGCTTTGGCGACAATGGGTTTTTCACTGATTCGCGGTGGCCAGCAGGTGTCAATATGAGCTTCCACCAGGACTGGTATGCGGGACACTCTCAGGCCTTCACCGTCTCTCTTCCCACGGTGGACTCGGCAGCCATCGACCAGGCGGGCGGTCGCAGGGTGGTCCAGAATGCTTGGCCTCGCCCACTAGACAGGATCACGTCTCTAGTGCGGAATTCGCTAGCTTGTTCCAGCTTCTTGGAGTTGGCTACACAAGCTGTGCTGCACTGTTTGGAGGACACTTGGGACCTGGAGTCCGCGTCTCCTCTCCGCGACATCCGATCCATCCTTGTGGCTGCTAACCGGGCTGCCTACCACTCTTCTACTAATGCCATGGCCAATTGTGACCTCTGGCGTCAGGACACTCTCCTGCAACTCTGCTCGGTTCTCCCCAAGACTGTCAAGACAGCTCCGCCAGGCCCCTCTCGGAGGTTCAAAGCTGTTCGGGAACACTTGGCAGACGGTGAAGGAAGCTTCTAAGGATTTGTGGCCCCGGCCTGCCACCGGCACCTCTTCGTCTCGCTTTCACGCTTCCCGCATGACCGTGGGTTGCGCCCTGCGGTTGGTTAGACCCCTTACTCGTCCCGGGGGCTGCCGCGGTAGAGCCCACCCCCTTCAAGCCCCACAGCAGTCCTTCCCTACCTTCCGTCCCTCCTGGTCCTGTGGAGCCCGCAAATCGGGGCGCGGAAGGGCCCGCTGACTTGCCCGCCTCTCTGCCCCTGCCGACAGTTATCGGGTCTCCAGTCGGCGGGTGGCTGGCCCTCTTCAGCCACCACTGGAGATCACTGTTCCCAGATGACCCTTGGATCATTTCGACTGTTTCCACTGGCCTGCAGCTGTCATTCCAGCCCCCGCCGCCGTTCCACAAGTCCCCCCTTTGGACTCAGGCTCCAGAAGACCGGCTCAAGGCAGAAGCTCTGCGCGGAGAAGTGACGGCCAGGACAGAAATAGTCTCCCGACACGACTCGCCGGCGTTCTACAGCCGACTCTTCGTCTTCCCCAAGCCGGGCGGCAGGTGGCGACCGGTCATCGATCTGTCGGCGCTAACAAGTTCATTTCGGCGCCTCACATGTACCGATTCATCCGTCTTCTTGCCGGTATCTATGTTTCGCCTTTGGTGGGATTGTCTACCAGTTCCGAGCCCTCCCATTCGGCCTCAACATCAGTCCTTGGGTTTTCACGAGGCTCCTCGACGCGGTGATGGCCAGCTTCCGTCAGCGATCCCTGAGTCCGTCCTCCAACTGCCTGGACGACTTGCTGCTGTGCAACCTGATCGCCACGGCTCTCGAAGAGGACAGAGATGTCCTGCTCGCTCTCTTGCGCCGCCTCGGGTTCTTAGTTAATCCGGGCAAGTCGTATCTCACCCCTTCGCTCCGCTTCTTGCACTTTGGAATGGAATTCCTGACTGACCTCAACCTGGTCCATCTGCCGTTGGCTCGGCGGCAGAAGATCGCCGAACTCGCTTGTCAGATGGAGTTAAGGACCTCCTTCACAGCCAAGGTCTGGCTTCAGCTCCTGGGACTGCTCAGTGCGGCAGTGGACTTGTTACCAGACCTGTTTACCACTACGCTCCCGGCGTAGTTTCTACGATTTCACACCCCCGACTACGCTACTATGACCACCGTTCTTAAAATACGGTTTGGAGATCGCTAAAAGTACGTTTTCGCTGATATTGTACTTTTTTGTGTGAAAAGACATTCTCGGCAAAATAGGCTACAAAAGCCTGATTCTGATTGGTCCGCAGTAGCCAATGAGCGTGCTTCTACTACCCGTGAAGACGCCATTGCAAAAATTGCGGTGGAAGCGTGCTACTGATATTATTCTTTTCAAACTGTCAGTGTGAATTTGGGCAAAAGACATGAAGCGAGGTTGCAGTTCTAAAGAACACGAAACAGACAACAGTGATGGTATTGAAGCCGGTGACTTTCGGCCTCCAGTAAAGAAGAAAGAACAGCCGAAAAAGAAGAAGGTTGCATGCCAACGTTTCCTGCAAAGCTATGCTGCTGAGTATTGAAAGAAACTTACACTTTCAGCCATGAGAATGTGAAAGCAAATGAAGTTCTTCAATACATCTTCTAATCAAAGCTGATCAAACATTGTTTTTATTGGTTAGTTTATGTTGAGAGTGTGCTGTGTATTGATAAGCTTAGAAAAATGTCGCGATTTGCATTAACACTAAAGCTACACTTTGGGGACCCTAAACTACACTTTGGGGACCCTAAACTACACTTTGGGGACCCTAAACTACACTTTGGGGACCAGTGATTACACTTTCAACAAAAAAGTGGTAAACAGGTCTGTGTTACCCTTCGGCAGGCTGTACGCATGCCCACTTCAGCTCCACCTTCTCCTACATTGGGGCCCTTCCACTGGCATCCTGACGGATCCGGTTCCGGTTACTCCGCTGACCCCCCCCCCCCCCCCCCCCCCCCCCCCCCCCACCTCCAGAGGTGGGCGGACCTAGCTTGGCTCTCAACTGGCCTGCCCCTGCACTCCCCTCCGCCCCGCTGGTCCCTCTGCACCGATGCGAGCCTGTTGGGCTGGGGCGTGTACCTGATAAAGGACTTTGTCTCGGCCTCGGGCCTTCGCAGACAAACACATCAACTGGCTGGAGTTGAAGGCGGTGTGGTTGGCCCTCACCGCCTGGCAAGAGACGCTGACCAACCAGGAGGTCCTCGTACTTTCGGACAACTCGACAGTGGTGGCCTATATACAGAACCAGGGGGGCACTCGCTCGCCCTCCCTGTGCATCCTCCTTTACCATCTCCTGCTCTGGTGCAGGGACCGGGGCATTACTCTTCGAGCCCGCCACATCCCGGGTCACCTGAACATGGTCGCAGACGCCCTGTCCCACTGCGGACAGCTTTTTCACACGGAGTGGTCCCTGCGCACAGACATCTTTCGCCTGATCTGCTCGCGATGGGAGACGCCGCTAGTCGACCTGTTTGCCACCAGATGGAACAACCAGCTTCCGCTTTTGTCTCTCCAGTCCCGGACCCTCTCGCCTGGGCGGTGGACGCGCTCTCCATTCCTTGAGACGGGTTGATTGCTTATGCCTACCCCCCGTCCGTTCTGGTGCCAAAGATCCTGCGGAAGCTTCAGGGATGCTCTGCAGTTCTCCTGCTGGTAGCCCCCTTCAGCTGGGCCAAGAGCTGGACCACGGACCTGCTCGCCTTAGCGACGGACCCGCCCCTGGAGCTCCCCACCCCTCCATCGATGCTCAAGCAGCCCTGGCAGGCCCTCTTCCACCCGTGCCCGGAGCACCTCCTACTACACGCCTGGAGGTTGTCCGGCAAGCCCTCACCGCTAGAGGTTTCTCGAATGCGGCAGTGGCGGCGATTGCAGCAGCCCGCAGGCTGTCTACCAGGAAGGTCTATGAAGGCAAGTGGAGGGTCTTCCAGTCATGGTGCGCCACTCAGCGGCTCCCCCCCCCCCCCCCCATGAATTTAACTACCCCCCAACTCAGTTCTAACTCAGACTCCGAAAAGCCTAATCATTTTGATTCGATGGAATGTGAGCGCGCGCTCTTCTCGGTTTCGGTCCCATTTTTTCAGCCGAGCGGTTTGTTTATAATTGCTGTCATCGCGTCTAATACACTATGGAAGGCAATCACTGAATCAGCTCACGCAGCTTCTTGTATGTAAGGACCAGCATAATGATAGAGGCAGGCAAGAGTCAGGATTCTCATGAGCTTTCGTATCTGCGGGCGTCATGAGGATCTATGTTTATTCCAGACAGGAGGTGTTTATCATTGAGTGTATCTCGGACAGTGTGATAGTGGTCCTTTCTACAGATGAAAAAAGGCATAGATCCTCAAGAGTCCGCCACGCAAGTTACAGGAACGTGACCCATGAGAATCTGTGCCTAAGTTTTGCTTTTTCAGTTCCCACACAATTTTAATTTCCAGGCTGAGTGGGGGAAAGGGAGGGAGATGCGCTATTGTGGTTTGCAGTGAGTTTCAGCCGTTTCTTTTGTTTTTCAGTAACCGTACATCAATGACCATATTATAAATGAACACACTCACCCCCCCCCCCCCCCCCCCCCCTCTTTTGTTCTGGTAAAGACAGTCGGGTTCACTACGGAATATACTTGATTCTGAGGCACATATAATTCTGAAAACTCAGGAATTTAAAAGCCAGGTTACAAATTTAAAATATATACTGACACAGTTCTCCTAAAAGCCTAATCATTTTCATTCGATGGAAAAATGTGAGCTCTATCTATTCTGTATCTGTCCCATTTTTTCAGCCGAGCGGTTTGTTTATAATTGCTGTCAACGCGTGTATTACACTATACATAGACATAAGACATTTATTCACCAAGTAAAACGTTACAAGGATTTTTGTGTGACATGGCGACAGTAAAAAACATCCTCACTTACTACACATGCATTCATCATGACATACACTCAGTCGTTCTGTATACAGCACTAAGATAGATAAACACAATATTACACACATCAGTCCTATGTCACAATCATGGAATCACGTTGTTCCATGGATGGTGATGAACTGAGTACAGCTTCTGGAAAGAAACTGCATCTGAATCGAGAGGTTCTGGCTTTTAAAGCACGAAACCGCCGGCCAGAGGGCAGAGGCTCGAAGAGATGATTGGCTGGGTGTGACAGATCGCGAACGATTTTTCCTGCCTTCCGTTCCATACGTGTTTTGAAGATGGAGGCGACAGATGGAAAGTCGCAGCCAGCTATTTTGGAGGCAGTCTTAACAATGTGCTCGAGCTGGTTCTTTTCTGTTGCGGTTGTGCTGCCATACCAGACAGTGATAGAGAAGCACAAGGTGCTCTCTATCACCGCGCAGTAGAAGGAAGGCAGGCAGTGAATCATCTCGCGTAGCTTCTTGTAAGGACCAGCGTAATGATAGAGCCAGGCAAGAGGCATGATTCTCATTAGTTTTCGCATCTGCGGGCGCCATGAGGATCTATGTTTATTCCAGACTGACAGAAGGTGCGTATCAGTGAGTGTATGTAATTCAGTGTGATAGTGGCCCTTTCTACTGATGAGAAAAGACATAGATCCTCAGAAGTCCCTCATGCAAGTTACAGGATCGTGACCCATGATAATCTGTGCCTAAGTTTTGCTTTTTCAGTTCACACAATTTTAATTTCCAGGCTGAGTGGGGGAGGGTGAAGGGAAATGCGCTTTATTGTGGTTTGCAGTGAGTCTCAGTCGTTTCTTTTGTTTTTCAGTAACCGTACATCAATGACCATTTAAATGAACACACTTTCACGCCCTCTATCGTTCTGTTAAAGACAGATTCGGGTTCACTACGGAATATACTTGGATCTGCTGAGGCACATTATTATACGGGCAGAAATTTAAAAGCCAGGTTACAAATTAAAAATATATACTAAAATGGGCTTGGATAGGGCTATTATTTGGTTGAGGGCTTTAGCCAGCCTTGAAGGCCGCTTTCATCGGAACTACCGTCAGATGGTATGGCAGAAGGTTCTCTGTTCCGTCTGATGTGCACAGAGACAAATGAACCTATCAAGAAACATTCATTCCACCGTTACCGCATACTTTCACGAGGATAAATATATTCTTGTTTTTACATCAGACGGATGGCATTCACTGCCTAGTAATGTTCGCCCATAACCAAAGACAAAACTCCCCAAGAGGCATAGATCTTCATGAGTTCCGCGCAGAGTGCGGGGGCTTGTGAGAAGCTACATGTACTATATGTATCTTGGTGGCTAGTGTTGCCTCTATGCTGCTATGTTTACGCAGCCGGGATGAAATCGCGACCACCGAGCCCAAAACAAAACACCCATGGCTGTCAACACATGCGATTCGACGACCGTCCCGGCACTGCGGCGTAGAATAGCCGTAGAATAGCGCGATGCTCATGCTCCCTTTAGGTTCACGGCAGTGCAAACTCGAGTTTGGAGACTAACTGAACTGGCGGAATTCTTCCTCTGGCTCTTCGACGACCAAGACTTAGCACCTATTACCGTCAAGGGTTACTGCGCCATGATCGCAGACACTTACCGCCACCTGGGCCTCCCGGATCCGGGTGCATGCAAAGACCTTTCGGACCTTTTGGCTCATTTTGAACTCCGGCGTCTCCCGTTCACTCATACCTCGATGGGACCTCGCCTGGGTGCTGACGTGGCTAATTTCGGACCGCTTCGAACCCCTGCCCCTGGCACGGTTCGCCGACTTGACCCGGAAAAGTGTTTTCTCCTGGCCCTTGCCATGGCGTCCCGCGTGAGCGAGCTTCATGCGCTCTCGGTTCACCCCGCGTGTCTGCAGTTTCAAACCAATGGCTCGGCGCAGCTACTCACCGACCCGTCCTTTTTGGCCAAGAACCGGCCTCCCTCGGCTGCGCCCCAGATGCTGACCATACGTCCGCTCAGAGGGACGGACCTATCCCGCAGGTCGTGTCAACAGGACCCGGTCCGGGCACTGAAGATTTACCTGCGTCGCTCAAAGCCGCACCCGCCTCTTCCTACCACTTTCACCAGGCAGGCCAGATATCTCGGCCCAGACAGTTCGTCCTGGCTTCGGTGGGTGATTCGTTCGGCCTACCAAGGCCTCTCCCCGGACGGGGATACGACGATTACAGATCCGGGCGCATGAAGTCTGAGCAGTGGCCACCAGCGCAGCCTTTGACCACAACTGCTCGGTTAAGGACATTGTGACGGTGGTATGCTGGCGTGCAGACTCCACCTTCGCCCACTTCTACCTCCGCGACCTATCCGGCCAGCATGACTGGCCATGGTGGGCGACATCTCCGCGGCCCAGCACTCCCTCAGCGCGCCCCAGGCGCCATAGGTACGTCTTAACTGAAATCGTCGGGAGTGCTCCTTGTGGGCTGGCGGAGGGTGTTAGAGTACATGGGGTTGGGTGTTGGCACCCTCCTCCTCTTCGCTATTCTTCCATATAGTAATGCCATCGGTAATGTATTTTGAAAAAACAAATGAATTTTTTTTCTAAAATGTATTTTTTAAAAAATACTTACCGATGGCATTACTCGGATGGCCCTCCCTCCTGCCCCGCTTGCCTCTTTGGCTAAGTGTGAAACTGGTGGGCTTTCGCCCTACACATGACCGGATAGGGTGGTAAGGGGAGGCCACCCGGGCTCCTATGCATGGATCCCTGGTGTCTCCTCCCCAGTTGTGTAGGGAACACAACTTTGGGCTGAAATCGTTAGGCTATAGAGTGTATTCCATATAGTAATGCCATCGGTAAGTATTTAAAAAAAAAAATACATTTCAGAAAAAAAATCATGTTTGAGGACGGACAAGCTTTAAATTTTATGATATTGTCTCCCCAAAAATAATCTTGAGGTACTTTTTAAATTTTTTTTATTAAGATGCGCATTTGTGAAAAAATGGCCGTTTCACAAAAACCAGTTGATCCACACTGGAGTCCGAAATTGCATATCACTAGATTAAAGGAAGACATTGAATGAGTTCATTAACCAGCATTTTACTTCAACTTTTTGAGTGATAATTAAATATTTTGTGGATTAATTTCACGAATTATTTCGGCTTAATCTTAAAACAATTGAATCTTTTTGATGAAAAAAGCAATCTTCTCATTAATAATCACATGATTTTTTATAAACGGTATTTACAAAAGCCTACAGTTTGTCTCAGCTGTTGGGTACGATTAGGTCAAATTATGACCTATAAGCCCTAGGTCTGAAAATCAGCTAATTTTCTGCACCACGTTTTCAGAGTTAATTTTAAAACAAGCTAACATAACTTTGATGTTTCTTTTATGAAAAACTATCTTCTCATTAATACCCATATGATTTTTCATAAACGGTGTTTGCATAAGCCTGCTGTTTGTCCTGGCTGTCGGGTAGGATTAAGTCAGATTGTGACCTGTAAGCCCTAGGAGTGAAAATCCGCTAGAAGATTGTAAAGTTTGATCCTCTAATACATAATATGTTACTACTGCAATGAGTGACGTATAACATCAAGTCGTCCCTATGAACAAGGCGTTTTGGCACTAATGATACCATGAGGTGAAGCTTGAAGTGATTTCGCTGCTCATGCTGTTATTCTTCAGAATAGCTATTGCTATGCCAGCCCAAAGGCACAGAGCTTATGAATGGCGGGAAGTGCCGTGTGTCCATCTTTATTTCTGTGTGCCAGTGTGTGTGGATCAGAGGGTGGGTTAGGGTAGAAGGAGATGGATCAGAAGGATAAGCTTGAAAAGAGGAACAACTTTGGGCAAGGGGCCCATCTTGTTATAGATTGTACAGGTGCTCTTACAGGGGGGAGAATAATACATAGAGATTCAGTCCTGTCAACCTATACGGTTTGGCCGTATTTTCTGTACGGCGAAACTGTGATTTTCCTAATACGGCGTACTACCGATAATAGTACAGCGAAAAATAATAAATACGGTAAAATTAAAACCAGGGGTCTAAATTCACGAGAATCGCTCTCTTTATGAAGCAGACGACGTTCGATTACCGGAAACCAGAAGCGAAAACTCCCACTTCGAAATACTGCAAACTACGCGCCTGCGCAGTACTGAGTTTTGTATTGTAAGACAGTTGAAGCGGCCATTTTCAATAGCGTCACTTGGCACATGGAAAATGTCTCAGCCACCGAGGAAGAAGATCAAAGGTACTGGAAGGCATCTGGCCGAATGGGAGAGCCCAAACTACGCGAAAGGAGAATATTATGGCCTATTCAAAGCGTCAAACAAAGGGCCGGAATATACTCTCTGCATTCCATGTCGTTTTGACATTAAAGTTGCGGCAAGTGGAATCTATGACTTGAAGACTCATGTACAAACTAAAGGGCACAAGGAAGCTGTGGAGCGTTCGAAGAAGACAAAATCGATCGACTCAATCTTTACAGCAGTTGAAAGGAGGACGGCCACGACAGCTCAACCAGAAGAAGACGTAACGATGGCAGAAGTGATGTTCTGTTATTTCGTGGCAGAACATAACCTTCAACCTGCTGTAGCTGACCATTTTTCCAGCCTGGCTGCAAAGATGTTCCCCGACAGCGAAATTGCAAAGGTATTTATTTTATTTATTTATTTATTTTTACTTTGAGTAGGAACATTCTTTGATAATTGATAATGATGTAATCATGTTGATGTCTTAACCCTAATCAGTAATGCTAGTAGAGCAAAACTTGAATTTCTCACCTCATAAATATTTTATTTTGTATTTTGATTTGAACACAAAATAGACTAATGTAAGTGGTGGTGTTGTGTCGTTATATCTACTTTGTTTCTAAATATTTTTTCCAGAACTTTTCCTGTCGCCGCACAAAGCTAACAATGATGACAAGAGACAGCATTGCGCCACATCACACCGATCCCGTTGTAGACAGATGCAAAAGTGGGCCGTTTTCACTGCATGCTGCCCAAGACACTGACAGGATTCCTCCAGGTGAAGATCAATTGTGATGACCCATGTCACAGTGTTTCTATACCCAAAGAACTCCTTCAGTCAGCTAAGTCAGCAACCAAGAAGTACAATGACACACACAAGAAAAGACCACGAGAAGACTCTGATAGTGACAGTGACTGAGTGAGTGATGTAGCAAGACAGAACTGAGAAGGTATGAGAAGGGAGTGTATATACACATGAATTTGAAATGGATGTTGGTGTGCAAGGGGTAGAGAGGAACATTAATTATGTGAATAAAGTATGTACATGAACTGGTCATTGCTGTTTTCTGTTAGTGTATGTGTGACTAAGAACTGTCAAGTTTCATTTATTCACACAATGTTTGCATTAAAAACAGTTTTCTTTAAGTTAACACCAACATTATTGGGCAAAAACACGTTAGGAAACACATCTTCGTATAGTGAGATCGAGCAGACGGATTTTTGTAAGGTGAATTCAGGTTTTGATAAGGGGAGATGGTCTTGATAGTAAGGTGTTCCAATCAGGGGGTTGACAGGTATGGAGATTAATGTATTATTTTTAAAAATAAACAAATCCACCATCCTGAAAAGACCTGACACTTCACCTGTAGCCAACAAATGACAAAACATGATCCCTGTACTGACTTTATTTGAAGACATCACATATAATGCTGGTAAAGTAAGCAAAACTCTCTACTGAAGTAAATTATACTTGCAGTTTGGTGCTCTGCAGTACTTAGCCTTGTAGTTCTGATACAGTTCATCCAGAGTTGGGGAGCCATGAGGAGTTGTCACTGTCCATATTCTGCCATTGGCAGAAGAAACTTCGAAGCCAGAGGCAATAACAAACAGGCTGTCGACAGTGTCCAACTCATCCTGGTTCAGCAAAACGTAAATCTGGTTGACTGTGGACTTCATGAACTTGATGTCCGTTTTGTCATCTGCAAGGATATGTTGCACATTCCTGATGTGGAATGTGTCCATAGCAACATACTGACTCACACGAGAGAAGGTGAACACAGAGTCATCTTCCTGTGCATCAGGCTGGCCAAGTTCAATAGTAATTCACTCTTCTGCTCCATAGTCGGAGCATGCTTGATTGCGCTGCAAACTTGAGTCTTCTTATCACTGCAAACTTGAGTCTTCTTATCAGCCTCAATGCTGACAGCAATACATGCAAACCTGTGCATGTCGTCACACAATGTGCTGCACTCAACCCGCAAAGCATGAAATTGTAGCAGAAGTCTGTAGGCGAGGGGAGGTCTAGTGAGTGACTTCTGCCTGCCTCTGCCCTCAGCTCCTAATTTTACAGTCAACTGAGGCAAATTATTAAAAAATTTTTTTTAAATAAATTAAAAAAAACCCTACAATCTCTTGGCTTGACTTCGCGAACGAAGATTTTATAGGAGTTGCCCACGACGTCTGCAGGCTTGTTCGTGGCTGCGGAGACCAATCCGAGACAGGCAGGTTCGACCGCACTGGCTGCAGGGGAAGGTATAGACAGGGTTCTGAGCTGCGGCATCTCTGTTTTTTCTCCTGAGCCGCTTGTCCTTAAGGCTAGCTCTGTGAGAGTCCTCAAAGGAGACAGCTGCCTTGTAAATGGTGGAGCGCCAGGTGTCACGGTCCGCAGCAAGCGAAGACCACTGGTGGTGGTCGATTCGGCAGGCACTAAGTGACTTCTTGAGACAGTCTTTGTATCTCTTCTTTGGTGCCCCTCTGTCACGGTGTCCAGTAGCAAGCTCGCCGAACAGGGTGATCTTTGGTAGGCGATGATCCTCCATCCTGGAGACATGCCCCGCCCAGCGGAGCTGTGTCCGCAGCAGCAAAGCCTCGATGCTCACAGTTTCAGCCTGTTCAAGGACCTCGACGTTGGTGACATAGTCACTCCAGTGAATGCCCAGGATGGTACGCAGGCAGCGCTGGTGGAAGCGTTCGAGGAGTCGTAGTTGGCTGCGGTAGAGGGCCCAGGACTCGGAACCATACAGCAGGGTGGTGAGGACCACAGCTCTGTACACGCTGATCTTGGTGCCTGTTTTCAGCTGTTGATTGTGCCACACCCGCTTGAAAAGTCGCCCGAAAGCGCTGTTCGCTTTTGCCAGCCTGCTGTCAAGCTCCTTGTCCAGCTTGGCGTATACTTATACAATACTTATTCATTAAACAGACATAGATGCATGTCTAAAACCTCACAAGCAAACTGATTTTTAAAAAAGGACCAAGGTAAACGTTTTGGGATGCTGCTGGCTTGAAGTCAAACTACAGCATTTTATATGAACAAAACGTCAGCCCATTCTACTTCTGTCTGAAAATAACTCAGAATCTATAGTTTGAAAGTCTAAATACATGAAGTAAAAAGAAATATGAGGTACTTTCAGTGCAGTGCAGACTTTCATTTCAGTATTCCTGATGATTACATCATGAACACAGAAACAACAGCGGCAATCGACATCTGGTTTATCGATGCCGCAATAAAGTTGAAAATATATGGCCATCAGAGAAGATACTTATTTGAAAATAAAAATAGCTAGTTTTAATTAGAAAACAACAAATGAGGTTATATACTCAGTCGACGGAAAACGTGCACAATACATTCTTCGATCCAGTTCACGAGAAGAAATATAAGCTGCTCGAAAGTTAAAATAAAGCACTGATCTGTGGTACTTGATGCAGAAATAAACATTTGGAAGTTATTTTTATGTAAGCTGTTTCAAGATGAGACTATTTTAAGTGATGGAGCAGCTTGGAGTTTTTAGTAAGCTGTCAAACTGAAGCAGTCATGGCTTCCTAGTTTAGTAGTAGTAGCCATACTTCTTCACAAAACGGAGCCTGCACTTTCAATATAAAATATCTAGAATCTACATATAAAATTACAAAAACAAATGAATATTTGATAAAGCAGAATTTGCTTTCATGAAAATGCATCTTCGTACTTAACGAGATACTCTATGAAGAAAGTTGAACTGGGTAGATTTTCGTACATGGTAAAACAAAAACATGCAACAAAGCGACCATGCAGAGCATGTGAATAAACACAGCGTGGGAAAGTGTGTGCTATCTTTTGATTGGCTACCGCTTTATTTTGTATGGATAGGCTTGATTTGCATATCAATGGAAACTATAAAAGCAGACCTTTTTAATGAGCTGTTCCACGCTATAATAGTATAATCGTTTAAGTCTTTGTTTTTGTATTTTTGATTTGAAAATGAAGAAAAATTTAAACAAGAATTTTAAACTTATCCACAAAACTTTTACACAACAAATTATACATACAAAAATAAACAGCAGCATTTGCTTATTTTTACAACATGGTGTTGAGGCACTCTGTTCAGGCAGCACCGATCAGTGAAACATGAAGCATGCAAATAGGACAAAGCATCGGCCATTTTCGGCTCGCACGCAGTAGCATGCGATTGCATTTAGTGGGTGCCTTTCACCACAAAGTTCTAATTTGTTCTCAGACACACAAAGTAACAAGATGAGGATTTCATCCCAAAGTCTACCATATTGTTTTGAGCTCGCATGCGTTTTTAGAAACATTCTGATTTGTTCCTGTTTTTAAGCGTATCCTTCTGATCTTCTCTCTCCACCTTAACTCCATCTCCCCCCCCCCCCCCCACTTCCCCCCTCCCCTTCCCCCCGCCACCCTCTGATCCCCCAATCTGCATGGCGATGGCACACACAAACACAGACCATGGCGCTTCCTACCAGTTCTGTGGGCTGGCATAGCCCACAGGCCATTTTGAAGAACAAGGTCGGATGGCCCATGCCCACAAAGAGATGGGTGTCCCGCAGGGCAGCATTCTATCTCCTGTTTTATTTAGTATTAAAATTAATAACATTGTAAAGGCCGTCAAGGATGATTCTGAATGCTCTTTGTTTGTTGACGACTTTGCTTTGTGCGCATGTGGTCGAGGACTTGCGTCCCTTGAGAGGCGCCTGCAGCTGTGCGTTGATCGCATCCAGCGGTGAGTGTCTCTCAATGGATTCAAGTTCTCGCCCTCCAAGACAGTCAGTGTGCATTTTACTAACCAGATGAAATTTTTTCCAGAACCTAGCCTGAGCATTGCCGGAGTGCCAATTAAGGTGGCCGAGGAGGCAAAGTTTCTGGGGGTCATCTTTGACAAAAGACTTACCTTTCACAACCATATTAATTACCTCAGAACCTCTTTGTCAGAAGGCTCTCAACGTTCTTCGTGTCGTTGGTCAGTCTGACTGGGGTGCGGACCGTACTGTCTTACTTCGACTGTACTGGGCCCTTGTTCGGTCCAAACTGGATTACAGCTCTGTGGTGTATGGCTCAGCTTCCAAGTCTGTGCTACAGCGTCTGAACACAATTCACCATCAGGGTCTGCGGATATGTCTTAGGGCCTTCAGGACGTCTCCAGTTCTTAGTCTGTATGCCGAGGCAGTGGAGCCTTCTCTGAAGCTCTGCCGCATCTGCCTCATGCTCAGCTAAGTTCTGAAACTGAAGGCCCATCCAGACAATCCTTCCTATGATTGTGTTTTTAAACCATCGTTTGTAGAGATTTACGATACCCATCCGGGAGCTGTCCGTCCACTTTCTTTCCGTGTCCGACCTCATCAGCAGGCGGCCGGATTGGACCTGGACAGAGTTTCGGAATCCCTGCAACACATCACTCCACCCTGGCTCTTACCAGTTCCTGACATCTTGCTGGACTTGACTGCCCACAAGAAAGACTCTACTCCACCAGCCATTTACCAACATAGCCTCAATGAACTCCTTTCAATTTTTCCTGGCTATTGTCGTATCTATACGGATGGGTCAAAGTCTGAGGATGGGAGAGTGGCTGCGGCCGCAGTGTCCTCTCGCCATCCTAGACACCCATTTAAGCACCACCTCCCAGACCACTCATCTGTATTTAGTGCAGAACTGCAGGCGGTTCTGCTGGCACTTAGGCATGCTTATCGATGTGAGAAAGGAACTTCCTGATTCTGTCTGACTCTCTTTCTGCCCTGCAGGCCCTTCAGGGCACGGGAAATGACCACCCACTGCTGGTGCAGATCAGAGAGCTCTATGCAGACTTGATGAAGGAATATTATGACATCATTTTTATTTGGGTCCCAGGGTATGTGGGCATCGAAGGCAACAGGATCGCAGATTCTGCTGCCAACGATGCCCGCAACGACCCTGTCCCTGACACACAGACTGTTTATAGTGATTTTAGACATGTGGTTAGTGCGTACATAGCCCGTGAGTGGCAGTCCGAGTGGGACAAAGAGGAAGCTAACAAGCTGCATGAAGCCCTTCCTAAGTTGTCCGACGGTTTACCTTATCGCTGCGGCAGCCGCCGTGAGGAGACTGTCCTTGCTCGGCTCCACATCGGGCACACGTATGTTACGCACCCTTATTTACTAAAACAGGAGGAGCGTCCATGGTGTTATGCCTGCGACGAGCAGTACTCTGTTTAACACTTTTTGCTGTCTTGTGCTGATCTAATCGACACAAGGTATTAACATTTCACAGCAGATTCCTTGAGGTTTTGTTCCGGGATGTGCCCCCGGACAAGATCTTCAGTTTTTTTGAGAGAGTGCCATATTTTTAATAAGATTTGAGCGTTTATAGACTATGATGTTTCTATTATTTTGACCTTTTTGAGAGTCTGGCGACGTTTTCTTTAAAGACCTGTGCATCATTTTAGCCTGATGTATTTTTAAGGTATATTTATATCATATCTTAAGACCTTTGTTTTAGTCTGGCTGACCAGATTTTTACCCTTCCCGCCGTGAGATGGCCTTAGTTGCCTGCTCGGCATTAAACCCAAATAACTAACTAACATGATCAATTTAGCAAGTTGCTTGAGTTAGAAAAGTGTGGCTTCTTAACCCATTTAGGCCCATTGCACCACAGCAGCAGATGGATTAAGCATGATGATTCAAAAGTAATGTCAGATTAGCTTTGCACTATCAGGCACCAATCTGGCACTACCCTTGAATTATCAAGGTCAATGTATCTTCTGCAACCTGTACATAGTTGTTAGGCGACATATCCAAATTTGGGAAATGTGGCCTCTTGGTTAAATGGTCAATAAGAAATTCTGTTCATTTTTTACAAGTTTAATCTTTGATATCTATTTTCAGAGGCCCTCACACCACTGGTACTGGCAACCCATAAACAGTTTAACTTCACACATATTCTGGCTGGAGCCACAGCATTTGGCAAGGTTAGAATGTGATACATCTTTAATGTATAATCTGTTGTATACGGACTGTTGGTGAAATGTCACTTAAATTACATGGGTTGAAACTTTCTTTGTCAAACCGGGCTCATGATCTTGAGCATATTGTCACTGTACAAGAGGGTGCGTGTGTGAAGTTACACATGTAATATATATACATACATTTATTAATCCCAGTGTAAACAAGATGGGATGAGCCATGCCCTTTTTTGTAAAAAATGTCTGTACATCGCACAACACTATGTGATGGCTTGATGTGACCAGCCGTATACCCTTTTGACATTTCACAAATCAGTCACGTTTTGTGTTTGCTGTCTGAGGTGTATTTCGGGAATGTTTCAGGGTTTATTTTTGTAAGGATAGGCTATGGGCCAATTGGCCCACTCAGTCAAAATTCAATGGGCCAATTCAATGAGCAGTGGGTCAATCATTTATAGCCAAGGTGATCGGCCAGACAAAAAAATGAAAAAAGACAAAACACCCAGAGATTATATAATATAACTGCAATGTGTGTGTATGTGTGTGTGTGACACACACACACACACACACACACACTTCAGTTACAGAGTCCTGACACTAACCTGCCTATTTTGCTGTGTGATGTTTTCATCTATAATATCTGACAACACTTGCAAAAGTCCCTGTGCAGATGTTGTGCTTGAATAATCTGTTTTCTCACCACACTTCAGATGCTCAATATATGGGACCTTTAAAAGTTTCAGAAATGCCAGCAATGACTGGTATTTATGCAGAGACAGACTTTCCTGGCAGAGCCAAAATACAGCCTTCATGGCAATTTGAACAGCTTCTTCTTTTGAAAAAGCTTTTTCTGATGCAGCTGCCATCTTTGTTCCGTTCCTCTGGCGCTGCCATGGCTCGCTGATGGTCACTACCGCTCACGTGTCTGGTCAGAGTGCTCGTTCGGAAGTTAGACGTTCCTTGGGCCATTGTGTTATTGAACTTGAGCAATCTGCAGTCTTTGCAAAACATAACCCCGTTCTCATACATGAGCCAGGGATATGTATGCAGCCAACCCATTTGAAAGTTTTGTTTCTGGTCTTCGTGTTTCGAACTTGAACTTGTAGACGACCCTGCCTTCAGGTTACCCGGTACAGATGACGGCCCTGAATCCAGTTCAGAAGCAGACGACGAAGAACAGGAGGCCGTCTCACTTTCAGGCACAGAGCTTACCGCTGTTCTTTTTTGCGTAAAAGCAAATAGTGTCTGCTGTCCTTCAGCAGGCTTAATTTTTTTGTGGGGAGGCATTTCTTTAGGGATGGAGAAACTGGATTTGTTGGTTTCGTATATCTAACAAGGAGACAATCCTTCTTTCAAAGTGAAACGTTTTCTAAGAATTAGGTCGGCTTATAGAACGATGGTTCTCATTGGTCGAATAATTGAGTGAACCAATTGCAGGCTAGAATCTATGTTTCGTAGCGTGATGACCCTTGACACATTCCTAAAGCAATCACACTGAAACGGCACCGATCGTATTGTCAGTGTAACTTTTTCAGTTTCATTCTAAACCAGTTGTGGTTAGCTGGTTTGTTTCAAGCATCAAGTATAATAATAATAATAAGCGCATTAAATAGGCGCTTTATCCCAATTGAAAATCGGCTCAAAGCGCCGCCGCAAACTGAACCCAACAAGCACGCTCACGTGAATCACGCGCATTCACTCACACACTGTACATAAACACAGAACATTCACGTATAGAGTTGTGCAAGAAATAAACACACCGCTGGTGCGCGTGCACGTAAAAATGATGCGCCCGATGTCGCACACCCCAGAAAAGCAATGGGCCAACATGAGACTCGATGCGTCAATTGGCACGGGGCGCGTTCCAAAAATGAACCCTGATGTTTAAACCTTTATCAGCTAAGGGCTGCCTTCATCAGCGTGCTGACCCTTTTGTTTTTGTTGAGTAAACCTTTGTTAGGTTTTTTGGTAAGTTTTGGTTCATTCTGTGTTGTTCAAGTAGTTGAGGTATTCTCGCTGTCGTCACTGCCAATTGAAAGGGCTAGTGGCGAGTAGAAGATAATGTCGTCAGTCGGGGTGCAACCACTGCTAATTGTATGAGCTAGTGGAGCGTAGAGTGGCTGCTTGCTTGTTGTTTTAGCCGTTAAGGTGATGTCTCAGGAAGGTGATGTCTGATTTTATGTTTTACTCACAACAGTGAGTAATAAGGGTTTCAAGGTAGCAGTCATGTTCTTCATTGTTTTCGCAGTGTAAGATGACATCATCTGCTACACAGATGACACAGGCATCAATCAGTTTCTTCTGGAAGATCTCCGCAGAGACCGATAGACAGACTGGTTCAACCAAAACAGGTCTAGAAAGCGGTGAGGAAAATAGAGTCTTCATCAACTTGTACATGCCAGTAAGCTGATGCCAGATCAGCTTTGCTGAAGATGGTGGATTGCCTAGTTTATGTAAGACATCTTCCAGGACATGAAGAGCGTAGTGTTTTTTGTTCCAAAACTTTGTTCAGTGCTGGTGCAGCAATACACCTTTGCCCCTGCTTGTTTCTTCTTGGCTACAACAATCTGATTAGTAAATGGTGTGGGTACATCAGCAGGTGTTACAGTTCCTTTTGGCTCACATGTGAAGCAAAAGTGAGTCTATGTTCTGGGCCAGTGGTCGTCCATCTGGCGACTGGCGTCCGTGGTAAACTTTAACGTTGGCATTTTCTCGGAGACTATTCAAGCTACAGTCTTCAAACTTGGCCCAAGGATACTTTGTGGCAAGACCTTTATAAATATACCAATTTCAGTGACCTCTCACAAGGTCAAGGTCACAGGGGATCAGGAAATATATAAAAAAATAGCTGTTTTTGGACATAATTTATTTTTTCTCAAATACTATTCACAACTTCAAATCCAAACTTGGTACAAAGATACCTGATGTGAACACTAATTTGGTTGATCCATCGAAAAGGTCAAGGGTCACAAGAGCTCAACAAATAGGTCCAAAATCACCATATTTGACAAAAGATGTTTTTTCTCAAATACTATTCACAACTTCAAACCCAAACTTGCTACAGAGATACATGATGGTAAGACCTATCTATGCATACTAATTTGGATGACCCCCTCAAAAAGGTCAAGGGTCACAAGAGCTCAGGAAATAGGTAAAAAATAGCCATAATTTGACAAAAAAATGTTTTTTTTCTCAATTACTATTCACAGCTTCAAACCCAATCTTGCTACAGAGATACCTGATGGTAAGACCTATCTATGCATACTAATTTGCATGACCCCTTGGTCAAGGTCACAGGTCGACAGATGTGTATAAAATGCCAATAATTGTAGTTATTATCAACATTTTTGCAAACTTTTCAATCAGATTTGGCACAAACGTAGCTGATGATAAGACTTTCCTATGTATCCTAATTTAGTTGACTCATCGCAAAGGTCATGTGTGAAAATCACAAATGTGTGAAAACTGATTACATTTTGAGAAAATATGGATTTTGTTAGTGCAAAAGACATCCCTTATTGTCAGTTATTTGTGGATCGGTCGATACACGTGAGCCATAAGGGCTTTGCCTTTCTTGTTGAACCATGCGATCCGTCTTTATCTGAGGGCTTATGAATACAGTGGAGTCCAGTTAACACGAACTCGCTTTACACGAATTTCCGGTTAACACGAACGGTTTTTGTGTTCCCAGCCGACGGCCTTCTTATTCTGTATTAAAATTTCACTGATAACATGAAATGCTTAACACGAAATTTCGCTTTACACGAAGCTGGTTTCGGTTCCCAACCAGGGCAATTTCACTATTATTCACCTGTTTAACACAAAAACAGATTCCATACACCGAAAACCAATTCACGTGTCGCTCCCGCGCTGTAGTACACGACAGATCAAAGTGAGCTCTAGTCTGTGGTTGTTGTGATGGGTCTAGTGTGGTAGTGTAGCGTCTGTGCTTGTCGCTCTCGCTTTCAGCTCCCACCGCTGGCTAGCAGTTTTGTGAAAAGGGGAGCAGAGTATGTCAGTCTCTCCCTGCCAGTACACAGCCTCTCTAACAACAAGCCTCATGTACTGTCTCCTCGCGGCGACTCACAGTAACCGAGCACCTTACCGACTCGGGCTGAACTACAGAGGACTCGGAGGAGGTCTGGCCCCCAGACATGCGGCACGCAGGCCCATCGATATGTGGACAAACCCTGATGTCCATGAACCAGATCCCCAGCTATGGGTAAATAGCCCCACTGCCTTGTGCAGGGAGAGGCAAAGGCTAGGGGAGTAAACCCTATACAAATCTGGGCAGGGATGCTCGATAGCCTTGGTTGGCAGATCTCCATCGAGAAGGAAAACTCCAAGGAAAAACCTGAGTAGATGGGACTCGTAAGCCTTGGTCGGCAACCCATCTAGGAGAAGGACACTCCAAAACCAAACCATCCTGTGCTCCCAGGAAAGGCCTTTTGACCAGGAGTTAAGGGTGAGGTAACCCCGACAGAAACCCCGAGTGCTGAAGACGGAGGTACTGGGCTGCACAGTGCACTCTAATAAACCACAGTACCACGCATATACAGCCATATGACACTTGGAGATGGATTGAACAGAAATGGTGCTCGCCCTGTGGAGTCTCACCAGGCAGGTGCAGTACCGGGCTCTGCGCCTCTTCGGAGCCCACCCCCAGCGACTGGAGGACCTTCCCGACTGTCTTGAGGAGCCAGGGGACGGGGAAGTAGAGCGACTGGCCAGCGAAAAAACAAGCCCAGAGCCAATGTGAACATCATGCACTGGAATGCAGAAGGGGTTACCAACAAGAAAACAGAACTAGAGCACTTTCTGCATGAAAACAGCATAAACATCTGCTGTATACAAGAGACACACCTGCAAGAAGGGAAACCCTTTAAGGTCAGAGGATATTAGGTCTTCCGAAGTGATCGCCAAGGGAGGAAGAAAGGGGGAGTTATGACCCTAGTTAGAAACAACCTGAATGCCAGCGAAACCAGGAGATTCATGGAAGAGGCGGAATACATCCAGGTCAAGGTAACCACCAGTGACAGTACTCTTGACCTGGTCAACTACTATTGCCCTAATGATAAGCTGCTGTCCCTTGACACTATCCAGGTCCCAGACAGTGGATTCCTCATCACTGGTGACTTCAACAGCCAGTCCCAGAGTTGGGGATATGACACACTTGACAAGAGAGGAGAAGACATCGAGGAGTGGCAAGATGAAAACTACCTGATACTTGCCAATGACCCTGAGGACCAACCTACCTTCTACTCTCGCCACTGGCACACCACCAATACACCGGACCTGGCGCTTTGCACTGATGATGTTCATAAGCGCCTCAGCAGAACAGTAGAACCACAATTAGGAGGAAGTGACCACCGCCCTGTCCTCCTCTCCCTAAAAGGAAGCACAGCAGCTAGCTCGCCACACCGACCAAGATGGAACTACCGAAAGGCAGACTGGCGCTTGTTCAGTATCCGAACAAATGAGCTAATGCAAGACCTCACTGTGTCTGGAAGGAACATCAACAGAGAGTTCAACGACATTATCAGTAAGGCAGCCAAGGAAACTATACCTCGAGGAGTCCGGAAAAACTACACCCCATACTGGACCGCAGATCTTCAGAAAGCACATGACAACCTCACTAGGGTCAGAGAAGACGCTGAAACAAACCCCAGCCAAGAAAACATCATCAAGCTACAACACAGTAAGGCCCAGTATCTGAAGATGAAGTTGGAGTGTACAAGAAGAAGTTGGAGAGAGAAGACTGCAAGACTGAACATGGAGAGGGACACCACCAAGTTGTGGAGACTGACCAAGGCGTTGAACGATGAGGGCACCAGGGAACAGAAGATCACCCTGGAAGAAGAAGGGAAAGCACTGACTGGTAGGAAAGCTGCAAACATGTTCGCACAGATCTATGCGAAAGAAAGTAACATCACTGTCCCACGAATACTTGAGAAAGAAATCAGACAGGAAGAAAGAGAGAGAACAAGAGATACAAACATCCATGATGCAATGAAGAAGGACATCACCTTTCCGGAACTGAAGTTGGCCATCAAACAGTTGAAGAAGAAAAAATCTCCAGGTCCAGACAGCATCTCAAACGAGATGTTACAACACCTTGGCAACACTGCCATAACGAAGCTACTGGATATCTTTAACCACAGCTGGAGAGGAGGACAGGTACCCCAGTGCTGGAAGGAAGCCAGGATGATCCCAATTTTGAAGAAAGGGAAAAATAAGTCCAAAGCCCTGAGTTATCGCCCCATCAGCCTGACAAGTTGTTTGTGCAAGACCATGGAGCGCATCATCAACAAGCGCCTGCAGTGGTACCTGGACTCCGAGAGCATTATCATGCCAGAGCAAGCCGGTTTCAGAAGCCACAAGAATACAGAAGACCAGACAACACACCTTGCACAGGTCATAGAAGATGCCTTTCAAGATCAGAAGGTGACATTAGCTGCCTTCATTGACCTACAGAAGGCTTTCGACAAGGTGTGGAAGGATGGTCTCCTTGTGAAACTCCTTCGCAGTGGCATCCAAGGGAACATGTATTGGTGGACCAAGTCATACCTGCACAATCGCAAAGCCCATGTGACAGTGGATGGGTACTGTGGCCAAAAAGTGTTGCTGTGTCAGGGGGTGCCACAGGGGGGAGTTCTGTCACCGACCCTTTTCATTCTCTTCATCAACGACCTTGTGCCAGAGCTACCAAAAGGAGTCCACGCAGCCCTGTACGCAGATGACCTGGTACTCTGGTGCACAGAAGAGTATGCAACAACTGCTACATACAGGATGCAGCTAGCCCAGGACAGGCTGACAAACTGGACCAACAACTGGTGTGTGACCATCAACACAGAAAAATCATTAGCCACACTCTTCTCTCTCTCCAACAAAGCAAAGGCTGGCAACCTAACACTGGGCATCAACCCACTGTGGTATGAAGACCAACAGACATACCTGGGCGTCACCCTTGACAAGAGGCTGACGTGGAAGCCGCACATTTGGAACGCAGAAGCGAAAGCTAGAAGAAAGCTGAACATCATGAGGAAGCTGGCTGGAACACAATGGGGAGCCAATGAAAAGATCCTCAAAAATGTATATCAAGGCACAGTGAGACCACACCTTGAGTACGGATCCAATGCATGGTTGACGGCAGCCCAGTCACACCAGCAGACCATTGACAGAGTTCAGAACCAGGCACTGCGTATCATCACCGGCGCAATGAGATCCACACCAATTGAAAAGATGGAAGAGACAACAGGCATCCCACCCCTGCGCATGAGAAGAGATTGCAAAGCCTTGATACAGTCCACAAAGGTTAAGTCTTCCAAAGACCATCCTATGAATGCCAGGATGAAACAGCCAACCTCAGGGAGACTGAAAAGATCAAGCTTTGTGAAGGAGACGAGAGCTCTGCAGAGAAAACACCAGGCAAAGCTCCCTGCGCAGGTAGAGGCTCTGAATCCTACTAGTGACCTTCCACCCTGGGAAAGTAAGCCAGAAAACATCACCATCTCTTCCACGGTACCCTACATCACCACCAAAGATGAGCACAGCACTGTGAGCAAGAAAGCCCTGACACTGGCCATGCTCGAAGAAAAGTATCCCCAGGAGGCATGGATACGGGTATACACCGATGGATCAGCCACAGATGCAGTTCAGAATGGAGGGGCTGGGGTGTACATTCAGTACCCAAACGGAAAATGGCAGGCTGAGGCAATACCAACAGGTCTTCACTGCACAAATTACTGAGCTAAGGTGGTAGCCCTGGTCCATGCTGCAAACACCCTTAGTGGCACTGCAGACCCTGATGCCCAGATTGTCTTCCGGACTGATGCCATGTCTGTTCTTGAGGCAGCAACAGCAAGCAAACTGCCACGTCTACAAGAGGCACTGCAAAACATCAAGTGCACCAGACTGGTGCTGCAGTGGATCCCTTTACACTGTGGCATCTACGGCAATGAAGAAGCTGACAGAATGGCAAAAGTGGGCACAGAGAAAGAAGACAAAAATGGAGTCAGCTTCACAGAGATGAAGACCATCATTAAGTCGGTGTACAGACCACCACAACGGCCCCTAGACAGTTACCATCAGCTGTCCAGACAAGAACAGGTGACCATCTTCCGTCTGAGGACCCGGCACAACCGACTCAATTTCCACCTGCACAGACGCTTCCACCTCGTGCCATCTCCCCTGTGCCCTTGTGGAGAAGCAGAGCAGACCACATCCTCCAGGACTGTGGGAACCACCAGTTGCTGAGGGAGCAGATATGGCCGAAGCCCGCCACCCTACAAGAGAAACTTACGGGCCTGTGGAGGCGCTACAAAAGACCACAGATTTCATTTTGAGAGCCAAACTCCAAGTGTGACGGCGTTCGAGAAGAAGAAGAAGAAGCTCTAGTCTGTGATTGGCTGAATAGCCTTCGGCTGTTGTAATCCGTCTTCTCTTTGGCTAGCGTTTCTGCACTGTATTCATGTTGTTTGCATCATTCGTGTACCAACACAACCCTTTTACCGATGCAGGATTGTACTTCAGCCTGTGTTGCTTTTACCTGATGGATTGTAACTTACTATGGATTTTACCTGATGGATTTTACATTAAATACGCGAGCTGAACAGGTTTCCTTGTGTTTTCCTAGCAAGCTGAAGGTATGCATATAAAGTACGATAATGTGCACTTTTAACCTCATACTCATTCACGCACACATCTCTTACACATTTTCTCCTTGAGGGCCGTGATCAATTTGAGGCCATATTGGTTAACACGAAATACGTTTAACACGAAGTGATTTTCCGTGTCCCCAGAAATTCGTGGACTCCACTGTATGGGTACATGTCTACCTGGCATCACGCTAGGTTTATGTGGTAGACGGGAGAAGAAACCAATGATGTCAGTGTCAAAGAGGTCTTCATATGCATCTTCTGATGCTAGTAGTTCAAAGTTGTCATTAGTAATTCAAGGTTGTCATAGCGGATGTAAATGGGTGACACTTGCTCAGATGCCTTCAGTTCCAAAAATGGGTGTCACATCATCATTGAACACTACAAATTCTAGTGTGTATCTTACCATTGTGAGGATTTTGTATTGTTCTTTGCCTTTGCCATTGGAACTAGTTTGCTTTGGTTCTACATTTGTCAGTGGTCTCCATGGTTTTGGCCAGACATGCAGGTAGTATGTTGACAGTTGATCCAGTATCTGCTTGGAATGTGACATCTGAACCATTCACAATCATGCAACATTTTACGTTGAGAGCGTTGACAAAGCCATCTTGTGAGGGTGGATCATGTCGTGGTCCATCACTTGATGGACTGTTGACTGGTTACATGTCTTGAGGTCATTTGTGGAAATCATTGAGCATTTGGGTTGGAATGTTTTTTCCGTTGCACTTATGTAACACACGCAGACTTGCCCCCAGTCGTACGTACAGACTCTCGCACAACAGACGCATACACTGCCACTGACTCAGACGGGCGCATTCATGTGGTAAAACTCAACACACGGGCTCCCTTTCTAACGTAACTTTTATACAAAATAAACAATATAAAAAGAATGCTCACAAACTATCACAACTATATACACCACTTTTTCCCCACTATCAGCTTCCAAACATCACACCCATATACACACAATATTGATGCCAGGCTAGGTATTAGTCTCTCACTCTCCAACCTGCTTGGTCTTCTTGTCTGGTTACGTTCAGTCCTTTCATGTCTAGGCGTGCAAGTCCCTTCTCGTATGCTCCTTGAGTCGTCCTGTCTCTCGTATCGTGGACGTCCTCATTACTCGTACTGTATCTTCGCTGTGACCCAAGTGTCTTGGCACCGGCCGCTCATTCCCCGAGTGAAGAGATGGAGAGATGACCTCGCATTAGGTCCCTGGTGACTGACGTCTCGGCGTCCGTCGCTTCACTCTTGACAAGCACTCAGAACACAATAAAGTCCTAAAACGTAACACTTGCTAAACACACAACATATTGGATCATATGAGAAACATTACATAACCTGGCTGATACAAATAACTCACATGTTCATTCACACACACACACGTGTTTTATAACCCGAACTACTTTCGTAACACCCCCTATAACTCTGCCACTACCTTGAAACAGACTATAACCTAACACTCTCGCTATACGTTATTTTATACACTGGAAAAGACTGTGCTTAACCAACCACATACTACCTTCATAGCGACTTGGCATACACCCCTCACATTCCTTTAGTTATCCATCTCGGTAAATAACTGTATATGAAAAACACCGGTTACCTCACTGAATTCCAAACCAACATAACTGAACCCAGACAACGCTATACAACTGAATTAACTCCTACTAATGCATACTATCCTTAACGCAAGTAACCATCAATAATACATATATGACTAAGTGCCAAAAGGTGGGGTGCTGGGAGGGTGTTCATGAAAGTTGTAATAAAAACATTATATTAACATTAGGTTGTCCCAGGCGCCCACACGCAGGCGGAATACTAGGCCAAATGTGCTAAAAATTGCACAAATTTGATCATCACTTTCACTACATAAACATCATTTTTTGTTTCTGATTTTAATATGAAAATGAAGATAAAATATTTCTCTTTCAATCTATGTGTGTTTTATAGTTAAATAAGTTTGGAATTAGTTGTAATAAATTGTGGAAATGTATAGGGGTTTACTCCATATTGGCCGTGGCGAGGCCTTCCGCGCAGCGCACAGCTAAAGGCAGCGATTTACACACTCCGGTTTTTCCCGCCGCGGATTTCCGAGACAAAGGACACACACTAAAAATAACCTCATGATGAAAGTAGAGTTGTTTGCCGATCTGCCGATATAATTTTCGTATCAATATTTGCTGAAATTCTGGTCAAAATCCGACAACAAAAACTTTTTTTGACTTCAAGTGATCGTATCTGCCTTATTTTTCATCCGTTTTTGACCAGTAAACGCTGGTATTAAAGCTCAATTTACGCTCTTTCCAATGATACGAAAATCAGCACGATAGCTTTTCTGTAGGAATTTCGCCATGCGATCCAAGTGGGGCAACCCTACACCACCTGCGGCGACTAGGTAGCGGCAAAGTAAACTCGCGAGCCTAGTGATGACTCGGACTTGGCAGATACAAATTTCGTCTCCTACGAATCTCTTCGACCATATATCTCGGTGAGTAATGCTTAAATTATATATGTTTTGATTAGTAATGTGAGTTTTGTGATTTTTTAAATATATTATCATTATGAATAGATGTGTGGAAACAACAGCCGACTCTATTGTTGCTCTAGCAAACCTACGTTAGGATAACGTGGGCAGCTGATCGATGTTTTCTGAAGTGGCTTTTCCGACTTACAGTGTTAAATAATGCATATTTAATGGTTATTAGTGTTAACAAGAGTTTCAAAAGGCCATCATTTTTTTGGTAAGTCTAGATGGTACAGCTAAAACACAAAATCTAAACAAAATATGAGGCAGGTGCGAGTGGCCGAAAACCGGAAGTGGCTTCTCGGAGATTTTTTTCCGATCAACGGCGATTCACTCTTTGCTATTTTGCTTTGCTATTTTTACGATGTTAGTGCTGACTGTGATATAACTGATCAGAATTGTATAGGATAACTTTGTAAAATGGTTTATATTTGGCATACTTACACAGTAACAGTGCTGTAGGTTACACGGCACAGTATACTGTTCAACTTTAAGAATTTAAGATGTAATTTAGTTAGACAAGAGTCCATTTATGTATAGACAAATCACTGTTGTTAATAGTAGTGGCACTGACAGTAATGTCAATAAGAATAATTCATGTTTATATAAAGTTCACAACAAGTTCAGGCTGTGATCATGTGATAATATAAATAATGTTTTATTAATTAGACTATGAGTATGACTATGGAAGGCTGAAATTCTCAGGGTGCTTTTTTCTTTATTTTTCTTCTTCTTCTTCTTCTTCCTCGAACACTCTTTACTTTCTTTAATTCCAGAGGATGAGACATATCATCTGCTGATGAAGCATGTTTCTGCAGAAGTTAGAGGCTGCCGGTGCAAGTTACCAAGCATGCAGTGCACCAACCGCCTCGTTTTGCAACTTGGTCTTCTTCGGGTCACCACTGGCAAGACTTGAGAGAGAATTTACAGTTTTGCACAGCAAGCACTAAACATGAAACTTGGTAAGGATCTTCCTACACTTAACCGTGAAGAAATCAGCCTGCGGAAGAAGCTACACAGAGTCAGAGTGGCAAGCTTTTCTGTCATAATCATCATAAGAAAATTCCAGGAGACTCAAAAAAAGGAACGGATTCAGAAGTGCAGTTTTCTGTGATAACTTTTTTGCAATTTGCCAAACAGATTTTAGTTTTTCCTTTATGCTACTTCATTATTTTTATAAACATAGTTTTCTTTGTAATCAAAAGATTGTTATGTTAGGCAACTCGTCTGATCTGAATCAGGTTATGGCTAGGAATGCAAACAGAATTTTGTTTTGCATAGACATGAAACTTTTTTTTAGATGTGTGTGCTTTTGACTGTGAGATAGTGACTGTTGCCTTGTCATAATTTAATATATTTGCATTTGAAATTTTCAGTTTCTGGTCTTGATTTTTTGTTTTGATGTGATGATTATTATTAAATTCTATATCAGATTTTCATATTTCACTTTTTTTCAGTGTGCTTTCAAAATGACACATTTCAGATATTGCAATTGCATTGTACAGTATTATTTTGTGCATTTTTTCACCGAGATCTTGAGTATTCATTTTACATGTGGGCATGAGATTCGCGCGAATCCACACGCAAGGTAATGATTTTGAAATTTAGCATAACCTTTTATTCATATTATTTCCTCATTTAAGATTGTTACCCCACCCGGGTCTGCCCTGGGGGACTTGGGTGGGGTTAGGCATTTTTTAGTTCCCAGGGTCACCCTGGTCAGCCCCACAGGGTGGGTTTTTCTCTATATTCTGGGGCATGTGTTTCTGTCTACCCTTTGTCCATTCACCTGTATTTGCCTTTTTAAAACTCTCCCTACTGTCTGCACTGCTCTTGATATTGGATGTGTGTTGCTAAATGGTCTTAGCTTTATTTAGGCCCCATGTTGTAGGTTTATTTAACGTATTTGACCGGCTGGCGACATACATTCAATTTTCTGTTTAGTTTTTTTTTTTTCACAAGCAGTGCAGGCACGTCCTGAGAAAGCCTTGTTGCTGTCGGGACGTTAAGCAATGTACAATCAATCAATCATTTAAGATTGTTAAGATTTTATTATTCATCTAAATCATTATTTGCATGCAGTTTTGCACTAACCAGATTCTGACCTTTATTTTGATATGTGAACCATATGTATATGTGTCATTGTTCTTGAGATCTGCAGATTTTACTGAAACATGCTTTCAGTTTTTGTATTTTTCTAATATCATTTAAAAAAAAATTTTTATTTAGCTAAACCATTACTTGCATTGCATTTTTAAGATTCTGGCCTTTATTTTGATATGTGAACCATTTCTGTGTGTCCAATAGTTCTCGAGATA
The DNA here is from genome assembly GCA_036245525.1 of Semisulcospira habei. Classification (NCBI taxonomy): domain Eukaryota; kingdom Metazoa; phylum Mollusca; class Gastropoda; family Semisulcospiridae; genus Semisulcospira; species Semisulcospira habei. The sequence goes on from BTPG01000001.1 coordinate 96,772,828, forward strand.
TAAAGATTTGACTTGCACCTGACTTTGTGTTACACTCTGTTCATTTTTGTACTGTTGCAAACTGGCATGGTTTAGATACTTTGAACCTTTATAATAGACATATTATTAGCCTTGAGTATACCAAAAAAAAAATAGGCATGCATAGTGCAGTATTTTATGTGATATGCTTGATTTCTAGGCTAATATTTACATTAGACGATGAATGGTGGAGACCCCAAAGTGGCCGTTCGCGCAGTTTAACAAGGAAAAATGTGACTCGCAAGAGCACATTCAGGTTCACGTTATTCATACATTATTGTGGAGAAGGAGGTTCAGTTAGTATTATATTCATCTAAGTAGTAGTCTGCACTGTTTAAACACTGTAAGCAGTGTTGGCTGACAAAACTGTGTTATTGCTGAGGCATCAAACATGGACTTTTCTTACATTTGACCCGAAACGACAGAATGACACAATTTTCAAATCGCTATAACTCAGAAACCGTTTAAGATATCTCCACAAAATTTTGCATGCAAGCTCTTCTTGATGTTTACTTTCAGAAAACTTTAAAAATTGTATTGTCTTTTTAATCTAAAAAAATTACTGGGACAACCTATTAACATCTGAAATCCGTGTTCTCCTTTGTTTTGTGTGGTAGAATGAATGTACTGATAGTGGGGATCACTGCAAGCCACAATGTTTAGTATTTTGTTCTACACGTGAAATATTGTACAAAAGTGTCTTAAAAATCAAGGCGTCGAAAACGGACATTGCGTGAGTCGTGCTCAGCCTAGGTGTGAGTAAAGCGCTGGAAATTAAGCATGTGATCAAAAGATACATTGATTAACATAAACAAACTTGCCGAATGGATCAAACTTTCTTGATGCGTCTTTTCTGGCCGTTCAAATTTTCGGTGTCACACGTCAAAACTCGTAAGACCGCCGTCGCAACTGCGAGAGTGTTTTTTTTTTAATAAACGGTTTGGGTTAGAGATTCCAAGAAGGCGTCATTTTGTACTCTCGATACGATTGTGAGTCATTATTAAGTTAAAAGTATTGAGCGTATTCTTATCTGTTTTTTTTAATTGCGATTGTTGCTGGCACGAACATTTGTTGTAATATTTGACATTCGACACTCATCCCAAAATATTCTTTCTCGTTTCGAAGATATCGCAAATATCGATTGTATTCACTTCCGGTACACACGGCGGTTATACGTTGGCTTGTGGTCGCATGCATTTCGCACGAGTTTTACTGTCAGCACCTGAAGGTATGTCATAATATAAATTCCTTGTTTTGACGTGTGACACTTGTTTGACGACCGACACCAAAACGTGCAGTATATTGTACAAATATCTTCAAAGCAGGTTTTGTCGTTCATTTGATTTTGGTCAGCTTCATACAGTAAGCTGAGGAAAATCTTAATCTGACGACAGAACAATGAATCGTAGCTTACGTCAAAATAGAGAAATGGTTTCCTTGCTTTCTTACAACAAAGGTGTTTGTGGTAATTTTGACATTCGACACAACATTTTTGTTGTCATTTTGACGCTCGACACGAAGGTATTATTGTGCGTTAATTTGGTGCTTTGTTTTATAAAATGTCTACCCGCTAGATGATGGAGTAAAACTTTTGCTATGCATGCCGTACATTTGAACTAAGGATGTAGGATTTTGTTGACTATGGGGTGAATTATTCCTTTGTTTATGCCAAAATGGTATCGCACGTCAATATGACAACACGTGGTTACGGGAAAAACAATTAGTTTCAACTGAATACAAAGGAAACCAGCATTAACCTCTTTAACCCTAAAACCACTTGCCTCTCAGTTCAGCGGTGCTGTATGAGGTTTATAGGGTTAAACATGGATACTCATGATTGTATTTGATAGAGATATAAACATAACAGTGCTACATTGTATCATTTATCATTAGATGCGTCAACAGTGATATGTAAGTAGTATCTGCTTTTGTTTATAGTTATACAGTCTAGTCCTGAAATAGTCAACCTGTTCAAATCGAATAAGGGCATAATGAATGACGTGTTTCCTTGATTTTTGAAAATAGGTCCACTATGACAAAGCCCAAACAACCACCTTTGACTAATGCTGAAAAGTGTGGGAGGCGGAGATTGAAGAACGAATCCTGAGCGCTTTCAACACGAGAAAGAAGAAAATAAAGAAAGGGCCCGAAAGAATCGACAGAAAGCGAAAACACCAGAGCAACTTCAACAACATCGTGAAAAGGCATTGGAGCGCCAGAAACGATATCTGTAAGTAACGTTTGATTATACTTTGACATTTGTTTGTTTGTGTGTGTGTGTGTGTGTGTGTGTGTGTGTGTGTGTGTGTGTGTGTGTGTGTGTGTGTGACGTCATTCATATAAGTTCAAAGACCGAATGAAGGGAGTGTCCATCATGTTTGTAATATTTTCTAGTGATAATCTGTTCAGGGATCATTCATGGCGGAGCATATCATACTATAGGTCATTTGACCAGGTCACAAAAATCGTAATAGGTGATTTTGGAAAATACTCGGTCTAGATTCTCACCAGCTGACCGCGCGAACAAAAAAGTCAGTAAGTCATATGGCCGGTTGGTTGCAAAAACGATGCATCATTTCAGATTTGTATGCGTCAGTGACCGCTAACCGACGCCAAAAACGATCCCTGCTGTCTTACCCTTTTGTGAAAACTGAGTGGTAGGTACTGTTGGCTTAGAGGACCTGATTACGTCCGGTAGACTATAGGTGGATGTGTATGTGTGTTTAGGGCAAAGAAGGCAGCAGAAGAGGCAGCACGAAGAACGAGGCTAGATGTTGATAAGGAAGCCAGAAAGAAAGAGACCAATCGACTGGCAGTTCAGAAACATCGCTCCCAACAATCCGCCCAAAAACAGCGCAGAGTTCGGGACAAGCGCATGGCATATTACTATCAGAAGAAGGTTGTGAGAGAGGCAGGTCCTATGGAGCAGCAGCGCAACAACAGCAAAGCCACTCAGAGAGTGTCAGGGTGCCCCTACCCCACCACTGAGAGCTTTAAAAGAGCTGTTAGGCATGTGAAGGAAAAGCTGAGGGCCAGGGGTGTCATGCTGGCTTACCTGTGTATAAAGGAGTGCTGAAGAGTGCAGATAAGGTAGCCCAGCAGACACTTCGGGAACTAAATGTTTCCTTCAACACTCCAGAAAAGAAGTCCCCAAGGAAGACGCTGGCAGAACATGTCAGCAATATCAGTGCAAAACGGGATGTGTCGACTCAGTCACAAGAGATGCCTTGCCCAAGCCTTTCAGAATGCTGACAGCTCATCCTACAAGGAAATTGGCCTCTCACCAAGATTATTCGGGCGTCCAAGACTGGCAAGCTGTACCAGCGAAAAAAGAATAGCTTGCAGCAACTGGTGCAGAATTTCTACGTGGACAAGTCATCTGCAGATCCTTGCAAGTCGCACAAGAAGAGGCAGCTTCTGAAGCCAGTCAAAGAAGTCTACAGGGACTTTAAGAAGAGTCACCCCTCTGTCCAGAGCTGAAGAGGGACGAGATCGCCTTCTTCAATGATGATCTTGTAAAAGATGCACACATATCCCAGGTCTGCATTGACAGAGTGGTAGGGATGCTGTCTGCAGACTTGGGGCCGGTTCTGAAGAAGGTGATCTTGGCCAGTGATGGATGTGCAGCACAATTCAAATCGAAGCTGCCATTCCTCTTGTTTTCAAGGATGTCTGTGCCTGGGGTGTCTATTGAAAAGGTATTCTTTGGCTCCAGGCATGGCAAGAATGACAGTGACTGGTCAGGCGGTGCAATTAAGAGGGCAGTCACAAGAGACCTGGCCATAGGGGCTGTTTGTGTGAGATCTGCAGTTGACATGTATCAGCACTGCGTGGAAACACTGTCTGTCTCTGGTACACAAGGTTCCTGTCAACATAAGACAAGGAAGTTTGTGTACCTGGGGGAGTCGGATGTTGTCCGCACTGTGAAGTCGAGCAGTGTCGCAACAGTTGCTGGCTGCAGAAAATTTCACCACATACGGTCACTTGGCCCAGGTCTCTTGGCGACCAGGGAGCTGTCCTGTTTTTGCACTCCGTGCAAGGCAGCACAATACAAATTGTGCAGGTCACCTGATGTCCCTCCATGGAGGATTATCCAGATGAGGTTTGACAGGGAGGAGATGTAGCCTGTGTCAGATTCAGAGTCTGAGGAGGATGGGGAGCTTGATGTCTCCTTACGCTCTTCAGGCCTTGACTCTGACAGACTTTGACAACACCATGGGTGTCGACTCCGATGCAGAGAACAGCAGTGAATCCGACATCGAGTCGATCAACCCTGGTAACTCCAGCGCTGAACTGAACGAGGGTTTATTGGCTGACTCAAGCACCATTGTTGGTGACAGCGAGAATCCCAGTCAGTCAATAAATCCTGACGTTCTGTTTGACTTGGAGCGTTTATAGCTTTTTCATGCGGCGAGACTGTCTCTGGCCTCATGCTCCTCATATGATGGCCTGCAGATGAGATCGGCTGAGCTGAAAGAGGACATGGCACAATTTCTGTTGCCTGAAGGCCAAGACCAATTTCAGGACATGGCAGAATATTTCCGATCTGTCCAGTTGCTGCAGTCAGATATGAGGGGCAGATGTTGGCCACTTGCTTTGGAAGGTGATGGAAATTGGTGTGTTTTTTTGGTTTTTTTGTTGTTGTTTGTTTGTTGTTTTTTAAAGGGTGTTGAGTCTTTTACTGTTTGGCGGTAAGGACCACCACACTGAACTCCGTGTCCGTGTGGTTGTCACCATGTGCCTACAGGAAAGATTATTCCTTGATGGCCAGAACTGGTGTGCACCATCAGACAACCTCGCGGCAGGGCATGTGATTCGTGTTGCAGTGCTGACATCTTCTGCATCCAAGGCTACACCAGAGGATGCTTTCAGGAATGAATGCATGGCAGCGGTTGGGAATGCTGTCTAGTACACAGGTTTGTGGCAGTTTTTTGCTGCCTCCGTTGCCCTGAACAGGTCTGTGCAATCAGTCTTTCCATCACTTGGATGGCCAGTATATAAAAAGCACTGCAACAGGATCATCCGTGCACCTGGCTGCACAAACAACAAGAAGCTGACAGTCATGTGGTCTTCGTCCAGGGATGACATGGTTGCGGAACACTGGACCTCCAACCATTTCGTTCCCTTGGCCATCCTTAGGAAGCCACGTCAGTATCCTGTTATAGCAAACACCTACATGATCAGGTGGTCAGGTGTTGAATATCCCTGTCAGGTGTTGGAGATGGATAAACTCATAGGAGTAGTCTGTGTGCACTTCATGTCAAAAGCCAGAAATGGCCTGTGGTGCCGGAGTGTAGCAGACTACTCTTGGGAGCCGCACAGTTCTCTTGTGAGGGAAGTCACCCTTAGGTTAATGAACAAGGTGTCCACACAAAGGCGCAAGCTGTTCAGAGTTTGTTAGCACTGTTGACTTCAGACCTCAATGATGTTAGCGCAGGTTACATTGACTCTGGCCTTTGTGCGTGAATGTTTAGTTCAGATTGGTCCACGATGAAGTGCCACCTCCAGCTCATGCCGTTAGCACAGGTTACAGTGACTAGGTGGACTTCGTGGGTTAATGTTTAGTTCTGATTGGTCCATAATTTAATGTTTGCGTCATTTTCTGTTTGTGTCAGTCTGGTGATGTTGAAAACAAGACCCATGTTGTGATTTGTTGTAATATTGATGCGCGACACTTTTGAAAATGATCTTTTTCCTGAAATATATGTCTTCTTTTTGGAATACTTACATATAGCTTGTCTTGTTTTGTGTGTGTTGAATGTGCAGATGTGTTCTATTAGAATGAAACGTATGATTGGGCCTGGTGGCAAATTGTTAAAAAATCTGACTGGTGTCGTATGTCAAACATTACAACATTACATGTCCATACATTATGTTCAGGGTGTGGACATCAGAAGGAGAAGATAGCATTACATTTAGGCATGCTACATGGATATAAAAACAGTATCTTGGGTCTGCAGCATTTTACCAAACAGATCTTTTATGAGCATTTGTGTTGTAATGTTTGACGCGCGACACTTTAGACGAACGAACGACGAACGAATTAACTTTATTGTTCCAAATACATGTTGCCACGTACAGGAAAATTTGTTTCACCACCTCAGGTGTAACTCACAATCACCCAAACTCACACAACAATTTACACACAACACTGAAATGGATAATGGCTCGGGACGGGTGAGGCCCGTTGCCAAAGCGTCTCATGGCCCGGCGCCAACCCGACCTGAACCTCCCTAACACAAAGCAAACTAAGGACAGCCCTATCAGAGTATCTCTTAAACACATAATATAATGTTTTTAAATTTTCTGCTTGACTGATACTAGTTACACAAATGAGAGATACGCATCAACAAAACAAAAAGACGAATTATACTTTCACCTGTAGTTGCTACCTGGGGGCCCGTCACTATAAGAACAGCGCCGGCTATTAGACAGTCGCTCCGGCATAAACAGTCACCACTATAACCTAACTAATATATAACTTCACACCTACTTATTTTTAAGCAATAATAGTAAAACTACAACATTAACGTAAAAGCGGCAGTCCAAAATTGTTTCTAAAGCACAGTACACACATGCACACGCTGTTAAGTCAGTACCCAACGGAGAAAGAAACACGCTTAGAAAAGACGGGTACAACACAATTTATTAATATTTCGGGTAAATACCCTTTGTCAAAATAGACAAACAAACAGAGAGATTAGCCGCTACTTATCTTCATTGGCAGAAGGAATGTGGCAACTGAGTTGCCACATTCCTTCTGCCAATGAAGATAAGTAGCGGCTAATCTCTCTGTTTGTTTGAGTTGCCACATTCCTTCTGCCAATGAAGATAAGTAGCGGCTAATCTCTCTGTTTGTTTGTCTATTTTGACAAAGGGTATTTACCCAAAATATTAATAGTGTTGTACCCGTCTTTTCTAAGCGTGTTTCTTTCTCCGTTGGGTACTTCTTTGCATATTACACGCTTGGCAGTCACCTATTTGGTCTGGATTGTTAAGTCAGTGTTGTAAGAAACACAGTCACTATGTGTCCGTCATCAAGTCCCTTGGCTGGAATGTTGGGGCCCGAAGCCTGCCGGCACTCACCTCGCTACACGCACTCGCGCTACTCCTCAGGCAGTGATGTTGAGCGTGGCGTGGGAAAAGCCACTCCTGAGATGCTTGAAAGGGGAGAAAAGCACGTTTTTTTTTGCCACAGCATAATGTGCGCTGTTCTTCTCAGATCGGAAATCCAATGGCACTGACAAAAATCAGCCGGCGTGTATAAACTAGCATTGCACTGACGGCGGAGGAAACTACTGAGAATCCAATTAACAGCAACAGCACAAACAAATTCCCAAATGTCATCCAAAATAAACACCAGTCATGATGTAGCATTGCAGGGTCCGACATCATATATCAAACGAAGGCCCAATGACTGCTAGACTGTGGGTGGCAACCATTTCTACCGGAGCGGGCGGCCTGGCGAGGTGTTGTATGGCCGCCATCTTGTCTAGACATTCCAACATATAAACTAAGATATTTCAAAAACCAATCTTTTGATTATCTTTTTCTTCCGCACAATCATGCTTGGTATTGAGAGGTTTCAGACAGTACCAAAGAGAACTCTTTAATGCAGGCTTTATTTTTCAACCCCTTGTCTTAATCAGAGTCCTACCTTTTGTCACTGAGCTATATAGAAACATACCTGAATTCTAGGTTTCAGAGTCTTGGAATACGGGCTAAGGTACCTCACACACGTCTGTACCCTCTGACAATAAAGCCCGCACTAATGTTTCTACAGCGCTGCCAGACTGAACTCTCGCCTACAACTCACTAAAACTCCCTGTATTAACCATGTCTTAAAGATTTCACGTGGGTCTCGAGCCACATGGACTATCAGCACAAAACAAACCGTTGACAACTACTGTACCGTATTTACCCTACTGTGTGAACACTATGCATGAGCATAGAGTTTCATCACAATTATGGCATGTAATCCTGAAGGCAGGACACTCTTCTTTGCAAAATGTATGACGTGCCACAGAACTTGCATTCTTTCTCCCTTTTAGGAGTTCAGTCTGTGTAGCTGGATCTCTGGGTCGAGTTGCACATTGTTTTGAGCTATTTTTAGACCCAGGCAAAAATCTCTCTGCAATGCAGATGGACAGTTGGTTGGCAGTTACTGGCCTGGAAAAGTTTCCTGCAACTGGGGGCTGATGCCTAAAACAATCCTGTCTGAGCATAGACTCTGAACATTGCTCACAAAATATGCGTGTCTCTTCAGGCTTTGTGCTGAAGAATAGAATTTTTCAAATGATTCATCTGCTTACTGTACTCTCAGGTGGAATACAAATCGCTCGTAGGTTACATTCACCTGCTCGATTTCAAAAGCTTCAGACTTCTCAATGATCTCCACAACTGTTCTGTTGTGTTAGGTACTTTTAAAATGAAATCCATTGTAGACTTTAAGAACATCATCACAGAGAGAGAATGGAGAAACAAGCCACTTGGTAACATTTTGTATGCTTTGGCAAACCCGAAAGGAGGGTATGGTTAGACCATCTTTGTTTAAACAATTTCCAGCTTTATTACTGTAGATCCAAATGAGAATCAAGTGGGTGGTTTTATTCCTGCCATCGAGTGTTCATCAGCATTTTCATCATTATGATCATTACTTTTATTATGAGGTTGGTCTCCCAGTTTACAAGGTTCAGAGTTAATAGCTGTTAGTCACAATGTAATGTTCTTAACAAGAATGAAGCAAATTCATTGAAAAAAAGGGTAAAAACATTGACTTACTGAAGAAGTCAGAATGAATGTAACATTAGAGAAAGAGTCAAAGATGCATTTACAGTTAGGTATAGGTTTTATCAGGTGATCATCACATGACATGATCGTGTGATCATACAGGAATAGTAAAATGAATATGTAACAGTACACACAGTCACACATGGCGTTTTGTGCCAAAAGTATGTTCTGCAGCAAGGTAAGTGTCACTGGACATGATGCAATTTTTATCATGTAACTTTAACTGTCTGAGTTTGACATGTATGGCTGCGTATAACGTTTTGGGCATGCTATTGAACAAGCTCCAAATCGTCCCATCCTTAAAAAAGTCTTCTATCTATAGATAGAAGATAATTAAAATGTGATCTATATCTTTCTTTCTGCAGAGTTTAATTCCTCGTGTGGCAGCAAAACTTGATGTGTCTCCAATATCTGAAATTATTGGCATCAAAGATGGAAACACTTTCATCAGGACAATTTATGCTGGTAATTTGTGTGCTATATTTATCTTCCCTTATTCTTGCACATTGAGGAGGCTTGTTTCTTCATGACATTCATCCTTGGGTATGTTTGGCTTACATGCAAATTGCAATAGCAAAAGTAAGCCTATATTCGGCAGTGATACAAATTCTTTTTTAGCACAATACTACCCAGTGTTACTGAGTGTTAATATGAAAAAAAGTTCTGGTGATGCACAGACAATAGAACACAAGACTTACACCGATGATACCATCAATGATTCAAGTTTTACTTTGTAGCCACGAGGTAATCAGATTGTCACTTACTCATCCATATGTACTCTGTACTGATAACTTTTGCTTTCAATGAAATAAATAATATAAAACTTACTGTACACTTATAAACAATAAATCAATCAAGTAAATACATAGATAAATTAATTTAGTTAATTAATTTTTTTAAAAATTGTATTTTCCAATCTACTCATGTGTTAGTGTCTTAATGTTCTGTGCCATGTCAGTCTGTTTATGCCATGTCTTTTAACACTAATTGAGAAAACTACATACTGACATAGAGGAGACCGGGGCTAGTCCGTTCCCTTTTGCGTTCTATGCCACCGGGAGAACGTACTAATGGAGCTAGAAGATCAGGTTTAAAATTGAACAGAAATATCTTGCCTACATTTATGTGTGCAAAAAGTGGCAAGGTTATTATAATGGAAGACACAATTTGGCTCTCACGCAACCAAGTCAAACATGGGCAGACATACCCAATGTCGGGGTAAATTCACCCAAGGACCGAGGCAAGTCCTACACACATCAAACACAAAACACAACAGAACAGTGCAGTTTTGTTTCTTTATACAGCTCTGACTCAATATATCGCGAATCGTTATATCGTGATCCTGGATATATCGCGGGGGGTACCTTAGAACCCGTAAAAATCGGACCGACCGCAGACGGCGGTGAACCGAGAAATAATTTGTCACCGGCCTTGGTTGTATCGCACTCCTCTAGGTGCTGCACACACGTTCTTTGACCACCAGCATTTGACAGGTGTATGTTTCATCAGCTTGTCAGACACCGTTTATTTCAGAGATTTTTATGTATTGGTTGCGTTGTGTGTATGACAGATCAAATTGCGTGTATGATTGGATGTAAGAATGTAATATGTGTAGTGTGCCATTAACCTTTAAGCTACCAACTTATTTTCCTACAAATTGCCCTGTGTCCTTAACTTTTTTCATTCAAACCAAGTAAAAATGGGGTACATAATTCAAACTGTAAGTACAATGTTAATTCTGCTTCAAAATGTACCTAATTTTGACATGATTTTGGAAAATACATACAGTATATCATACCTTTGTCATTTTAGGTGTCTGTGTGCCACAGTCTTTGTTTACCTGTCGTATATCTCGGTAAAAGGTGCTAAACCATACCTCTGTCAGAAATTCAATCCAGAAAACAACAAAACTGGTTAGAAACATACCAGTGGCAGTCAGGAAGTCACCACAGGTAACCACTCTACTCATTCCATCATACTGATCACGCACATTATATCTCATGACATGCCCGCAGGTGACAAACAAGTCAGGTAGGTTTCAGAACTGTATTCAGTTTTAAAGTTTTTGACGTAATTCCATCTGAAGAAAATATGAGAAAAATATTTTTGAATGTCAAAGAAACTCAACCATTACACGGCCAGTACTACACAGGTCAGAGTCATCTTCCACATTACACAGGTATGTACAGGTAGCTCTTCGTCATCGTTGATATCGGACTCAAAATTGGTAAGATCTTCAATGTGCACTGAACTGAAGCTGAAGTCCGATTCAGAGTCATCTTCTCTGACAGAATTTGAACAAATTTCATCTAGTAATGCTGTCAATTCAGGGTCGCATTCACTCTCCATGCTCAAGTCACGTTGTAAGCAAAACAGTCTCGAAAAACGCCTAACTTTTGATTAAAAACAAACTCGAAAAGCACCCCACATGTGGCCACACAGAGCAATTAGGTTACGCCCCCTTTTCACACACTGTTATCTGTTAGCCTCTTGCAGCATAAAACTATGAACGAAGAACTTTTCTGCCAAAACAAAAAATCCATGCGGAGCACATCATAGGAGAAACATTTTCAGCAATTCTTAAAAAAATTAAGAGTTGGTGTTTTTCACAACACTCAAATGCACTAAGTACCCCATGACAAAACTGTCTGCAAGCCTGCATACAACCGTGCACATGCCCCAATTAGGCTCCCATGAACACACTAGGTCAGAGAAAGATAATAGGAGACCCGTAAGACAATGAATTCAATAGAGCCGCATCCATCATTAATTTACGCCATTTTTAATATCAAAATTTTGACCCCAATTTTACCCCCGTTAATTCTGAATCAACCCTTTGATTTTTAAAAAGTGACGAGCATGACGGATGCGGCCTTATTGATCTGATTATCTTACGGGTCTCCTATTATCTTTCTCTATAACTATTGTCTCTGTCAATACCCAATCATTTACCTGATCAAGTGATGCCAAGTGAAACTTAATACTTATTAACAAGTTGCAACTAACTTTTAGGAACCTGCAGAGGTAACCTTTAAGTGTGTTGTCATAAGAACTTATTAATTACTTACCCTAAGTTCTTACAAGTACTTACCCTAAGTTCTTACAAGTACTTACCCCAAGTTCTTACAACAACTTGACTCAAGTCCCAAGACACTGAGACAGTTTTATCAAGATACATGGACAATAAAAAAACTTTTTTTTCTCAGTAGTACTCTGGTGGTGGTGCAGATGGGACTAAATAATCAGGCACAAGTGGTGTAAATGACGTGTCATCTCTCTGTGAAGTGTATGACATTAATAAACGATTACCAAATCTGATTTTTATTTGTTTAAAAGATTGTGTAGTTTTTCTGTGGTTTCCTGAACACCGATCTTTTTTCCTTCCGCTAAAAAACTAGCCTTCAGTTCTTCAATATTCACGGGAGATTGACTACGCATTTTATTTTGGATTTCAGACTTTTGTTGTTTGTAGTTATTTAAATCATCCTGGACTCGCTTAAATTCTTCATCATCAATAAAATTATCGTTCAATGCCTTACTGATAATAAGTTTCATACTGCTCAGCTTTGCACCAGCAAGCGTACTCAATGCTTCATGTTTCTGTAATTTCGTGTGAAACCTCTTGTTCAAAGCTTCCAAACCAAAGCAAGCCAGGCATGTAGCAACGCTAACACCCTCAACTGCTATTCCAGCCAAACTTCCAATTCCTGTGGCGAACAGAACAATACCCCCTACAGAACATGAAGCTGAAACTGCACCAATAGCCATAGAAGTGTTTTGAACAGAATTAAATACTGACTTATACCTCCTTTTGCACCGTGAGTATTTCGCCTCCTCACTCTCCAAATATTTCAAAGCTTCTGTAATATTATTTAATCTGAATGCATCTGCCTGTAATGTTTTATCTGAAGCAATTGGCATATGTGGATCAGGCGCAAGTGTTGTTTTAGTCATCTCATTTGTTTCAGTCGGATCAAGCGTTGGTAGTTGCGGATAGAAGTTTACCATTTTTTTATTCACAAATATTTTTTTTAAATTTAATCAGCAATTACATTTTGCAACTCTTCAAAAGTATACAATTTGCTGGCATAATAAAATGCAACAAGATCAATGTGTTCAAGGTTTATGTAAGTTAGACGAACAAAAGTTGTTTTGTCAACCACCACCTTGACAGCTGGAACACTGCTCGAAACATTAATAACATCATTATTTTTTGTAATGGCAATAAAGACCTTTGATGATTCTGTTACTGTTTCGTCCCATGTAAGTTTAATTCCCTGTGCAATTTGAGCCTCTTTAGCAGTAGCAACAGATTTCATGATAATTTCAAATACTATTGCCGCTTCTCTAGCCACGACTAAGCTTGCTGGCATAAACACAACAGAAGTATCTGATCTACCCTTTCTAGTTGTAAGAAGATACCGCCGTCTCTCATAATTTTCAACTTTCAGTTTTTCTCTGCTATTGTTGTCTGGGGCAAAGCTTGGAACAAGACTTACAATAAGCGGCCCAGAATTAACAACCTTCCTAAACACTAAGGCACCTTCGTCATCAGTGTATACATAAGGACTAATAAATTCCAACTTTATGTCCCAGTCAATTGTGGGTGGTGGAACAGGTACAGGTGAAACCACCCACTTATTTCCCACATGTATTAAGTTGTAGGGCGAATTATTTACAGGTGGAGTAGGTACAGTAACATCACGTAGCTGACCAAGTTTAGGAATCTGTTTTTCACCGTCTTTCATGTCAACAATTACTTTCCTCTTGTACATGCCATTTGAATCAAGTTCAAAACCATATATTTCTCCAACATCCCCCTCCTTCTCAAAATCCTGTACGTCTGCCAAATCTTTCAATTCTGTTACTGGACATGCAACTGGTATGATTCTCAACTTTGGACCACCACTCATTTTTTATAAACAAAAATAAAATTATTTAATTTCCAACACAACACTAAAATCATGCATAAGAACTGGTTTGTCATCCTGATTAGTTACAGATATACTCAGTGACTCAAAGAAACTGGAACCTAATTTCTTAAACTGCAAATTAGGAAATCTAACAACCACACTTTCACAATACGGAGCAGTTCCAGTAGGTAAGCATCTCAACAAAGTTGAAGGCTTTCCATTGTGAACATTCTCAGATGTGTTTAGTTCTTTCAAATAAACATTTAGCACTCTGTGTACTGACAAATTGACAGGACGTTTTCCAGTTATTTTAAGTTTTTTTGTCTTCATTGTTATAATACCAAACTTAAATTCACCTAAATCATCTGTTCTCCACCAATCTTCGTCAATATAAAATCCAAGTAAATATGCAAATCTATCTGAGATCCTTAACCAATCTTGTGTCGGAGATTCTAATGTAACAAGTAGGTTAGCTGGATTTAAAGTTGCTTTGATTTTAAATTTACTTTGAAACCATTCAGCTATAGTACAAAAGTCATAATACCCAGGAGGTATAGCTTCAGTCTTACCATCAAAAATTACTTTATTATATATGTCATCTTCTACATTAAACCATTTTACTGTGTAGAACATTTCATGGATAGCTGCAGCCTTGCTACCATCACGATTATCAATCCCATTAGTTAACCACACTGGTTTGCTTGTGTCAAGATTTGTTAAGGTAATAAACATTTTTATTATCTCATATAAAAAAGGTGGAATTTAAATCACCAACCATTACCACTACAAACGCATTTCAATTTAATGTGGATGCCAAATACAATGTCGCACCTACTTATGAACAGAAAATAATTCAACTAAATCAGCTTGACATAGCTGTGTCTGACGCAAGCGTACAAGACCTATTTCAAGTCAAAGTACCGAATCCGTTTGACCATTACCTAAACCCTCCAATAACAGATGACTCAACTGCAAGAAAGTGGTCTTCAAGTCCACTACAGATGTTTCAAAACCAACTCAACTTTGCTATTCTATGTTCTACTACTGGCTGTGGTGTTTCTTTTACAGACCATTTGAATCACTCAAACAAACTGATTAGATCTGTGTATCGTTTCCATGTTTATTACCAGCTTAGACGTATACTGTCAGAACTTCATACACCACTGCCCACTGAATCCAGTTTCAACAGGTATAACAACCCCATGGATATGAAAGCGTTTGAACGCATCTGTAATGAATTTAACATCAGCCCCAAGTATGACTTTACACAAAAACTTGAGGATCACAACGGCATGGGTACATTGTATTATGCTATGAGCCACAGACAATACCCTCAAGATTACTACCCTGGGTACACTTCATTCTCATCAAAATCACAAGTCTGGATAGGATCAATAGAGCAGAAGCAGTCTAACGCCTGGACCACATTTGTCTTAGATAAATCTGACGGGTTTACTCAAGCGGGAGTCGAGCGCGTCAATGAATCTATCAGAACATATGTCTGGTGTTTACTAGGTGCACAATCACTAACAAAATCAAACATTTTGAATGGAAGTGGAAAATTTGAAGCACAAAAACAGTTTCTTGCAAATCTTGAAGATTCAATTAATTCAGTGGTTGATCTCCCATCAAGCATACAGCGCTACCAAGACGTTTTAAGATATGCCAGATCAAAAGTTGACTTTGTAGTTGGCACTGGGTTATACATGTTACCATCTGATCTTCAACTCCAAATGGGGACAATCACAAATTATAACAATGAAATCATTGTTGCAGGTGTTGGTCAAAAACTCGGTCTCAATCAATCTGTAAACTTAGGAGGAACAACCACACATGTTCAGTCATTAAAATCATTACAGACGGTAACACCCCCGGCCCCGGCCCCGGCCCCGGCCCCGGCCCCAACACCGGCACTCATACAACCAGTACAGTCAACACCAACCCCTGACACACATGAGTCAGAGAGAACTGCATTGGTAATAGGTCTAACAGGATTAGGGGTTTTACTTCTTTATCTGTTTCATTAAATAACCCACCATCAACCCTCCTACTGTAACCAAAAAGACCCACACATGTTCTGCCATAAACCCTACTGCCTTTGCCGCTGTACTAATCAGCCAACTGACAACAGTGCCTATAATGCCAGGCAAAGCGTCCACTGCTTTCACAGCCAATTTTTTAAGCAAGTCTGAAATGTGAGACAGTTGTTTCTTTACCCATGACTGTAAATCTTTTGGGTCTGCTGGAGTCGGGGGGCCCGGGGTTGGTGGTGCCGGTGCCGGGGGTGCTCCACCACCAGCACCGGAGACAGCCAACACAAAAGTACTGATAATAAATCCCAGAGCAGTAATTAAACTAGCAATTGTAATACCCTGTTCTCTGAAAAGTGTTTTTAGTCTCTCAGCCAGAGTAGTGTCTTCGTGAAGTATTTTCTGAATAGTTTCTCTAATTCTGTTAACTTGGGTTTTAAGTTTTTGTCTTCCAATACTAATTGTTTCTAACCGTCCTGATCTTTCTATCTGCAAATCATTTAATCTGTGTTGGATTCTTTCTTTCATTTCTGTGTCAAGATTTCCATTGTCTGCGGTAGCCAGTTTCTCTTTTTCACGTTCTATGTGTTTATCAAGCTCACCTAGTTTGGCAAGATTATTAACCATCTCACCTCTTATTGTCTGCAGTGATTTATCCAATCCCATAATCTCCCTCATTGACAAAGGTGGGTCGTCTATTGTTTTCATAGCGTCATTTAATTGCCCTTCAGTAAATGAGGTTTCTTGTATCACTGTGTTTGCTATTTCTGGTAGGCTTGTTACTGGTGCCATTTCAATTTGTTGCCCTGTTGGCAACTTTGTTTGCGTGTCGTGAAGAACACTAGCCAGTCTTGGCGTGACAGGAGACCCACCAATACCAAGTTGACGCAAGGCACCAACACCACCTTCATTTTTTATTGTACTTAAAGCCCTAAACCTACTAGGGTCTTTTTTGTTAGTCAATAGTACTTTTCCTTTGTCAACAGTATTTAAATATAAATGACCCTTGCCATCAAGTTCAAACTGGTTAGGGTCTACGTTGTCTGGGCGGCCACCAACATGATCATAAAACGAGTTCACTTTGGTTTCTAAAAGTTCGTGACGTAAACTGTAAATATTTCTTGTACCAGTCATATCTGCCATATCTGTCATATCTGTTGTATTACCAAAATCATATGTGTTATCCATTTCAAAATCTTCATGATTAAATCCTCCTGCTGCCATTGTTTTATTAATTTATTATTTTTTATTGTGCATAATAAAAATGACACAGTCTTACGGATCAAAGTTAGACCCATACAGAAAACTACGTGAGCCTCTGGGTGTTAAGGGCATAAGACAATCAATCGTCATCACAAACAATCCAAGTACCATAGACCAGAACCAAACACTTACAGTCAAGTTTCCAAACCTAGGTCCCAGTGACGTTATTGTTCCTGGCACTGCACGCCTAGCATTTAATATTGAACTATCATCAGACGCAGATGTGAACAGAACACTGGTTGACAATCTTGGCAGAGCAATTGTTAGAACTATTAAAGTAAAACTTGAAGGACAGGAAGTGTTTAGTCTTGATGACTCAGATGTGTTCTACTGTTACAAGGATCTTTGGCTCACAAGAGAAGAACGAGAAGACCGTGTTTACCAAGGCATACAGTCTGATAACGTTGGTAAACTTCGAATCAATGCCGGAGACAAAACAACTACTGGGGTACCAAAGGAAGTTATTATAGCAGAAACATATGGAACCAGATTCTACATTCCACTTGAGTTTGAAATCCTAACAGCTCATTTGCCTTATTATCAAGGGGCACTGAATGACCGTCTGAGCTTTGAACTAACTTTCAATGACTACTCCAAAGTTATAAAATCATCTGCCACAGATGCAACATATAAGATCTCTAACATTTCCTTGGAATATGAAATTGTCACACATATTGAACTAGCCAGACTCATACAAAATCAGTACCAGTCAAGACTTCCAATTTATTATGACCGTGTGATTAGGCATAGTTTAATACCCAAAGACAAAAGCGACCCAATGTGGAACATAAATTTGAACACGCCTGCCAGGTCACTGAAAGGTATTCTTATGTTGTTTGTTGAACCGGTGAGTCCATACAAAAGAGATTCAGAAAAATTCTACAATCCTAAGATTACACATTTGTCCTGTACAATTGAAGGCCGCCCTAATCAAGTGTACGCTTCAGGAATGTTACCTTATCAGCACTATGACGAAACCACAAAGTATTTTGCAGGAGGAAGGATTAGAGATAAACCTGCAAACATTGCGTGCAAAGATCTACATCTGTATGATGTTAGGATCGGACAATACCTTACAAACAAGTATGCACTGTGGCTAGACCTTCGTAGTACAGATGACGATTATCTTCATGGGTCAGGACGAACTGTCGAGAATGGTAGTGATGGGATTACAATTCAGATACAAAAGAAGGTTGAAACTGCTGCAGCCATAAACATATATTTGTATCTAATTTATGACGCACAACTCAATATACAAGACAGTAGACTAAGTGGACACATATATTAAAATTATATTGTGTATTAAAATGAACCGGAGCTTAATGACCCTTGACCCACACTGTGGATTGTTTTGTGGTGCCACAGGGTGTGGTAAAACTGAATTTGTACTTAACCTCTTACAAACAAGATACATCCACCATTTTGAAAACATTGTAATATTTTGTCCTACTATTAAACACAACAAAGCTTATCACAACCGTTTATTCATTTAGACTGACAGCAACATATACTTAGTCGACCCTGAGAAAAAACTGAATGACTACCTACAATATTTTTACAAGCAATTTGAAGGACAGTCAACGTTGTTTATTGTTGATGACTGTTCTGCAGAGAAAGACATTGTCAAGAAGAGAAACACTTTGGCAGAACTTGCCTTCAGTGGCAGACACGCAAATGTTAGTGTATGGATTCTCACTCAGAAATATAATGCTGTTCTGAAAGATTTTCGTGAACAGTTAAAGTTTATCTGTTTGTTTTACTGTAAAGACCGTGACAGCTTTGAAGACTGTCTCAGAGAGAATGACGTCATCCCAAATAAGCATGAACGGGATGATGTAAAAAATAAACTGAAATCGACTAAGCATCTAAAGCTCATTTTAAAGACAGATCAGCCCACAGGGTATGGGTTAGTAAATTAATTTTTGTTTTTTAAAAATAACAATATAAATGAACCCTGATGAAATCCTTCTATTGAATGATATCAATGCTGTTGAGAACAAAGACTTAGACTCTAAAAAACAGCGTCTTTTGTCTGTAATTGTCTCAGGCAAATCAAAGGCTTATATCGGAAAACAATACATGACAGAGGATATTGAATCTCTTACCTCTGACGAGCTAATCAAGCTTCATTCAAAATATGAAAACCACATTGCTTCACTAATGACTCGTGATTTGAGTCGATCTCTAGTATGCCTATACACAAAAGCAGTGAGTCACTTTCTACCTGTGGATAGTGACAGTCTTTCACACGACCTTGAAAGCAATCCTATTGTTTCAAGTTCAATTGGCAAATTAGCATGTGTCATGTTTTACAAGTTTGGAAATTACCTTGCACCTGTAGTAACCCTTCTTGTTACTGGGAGACATATTGATTTTTCAAAAATAAATTTTACTGCAGAAGAAAATGGACGAAACCCAGACGACTCCACAACCGAACCCCAGTCCAGTTTTGACGCAGGTTCAAACTGTGACTAAGACTAAAAGTCCAGGCCGCGTTGATGCAGGAAAAAGATTAGCCGAATGGAACAGGCAAAAAAAATTACAGCTTCAAACACAAACAGAAAAGGCTCATGTGACCGACCCACCATCAACAGCACCAGTGTCACTACCGTCAGGACCGTCAGGACCGACAGGACCATCACACCCTCATCAAAGTGAGAGACAAACAACTAAGCCTGACCCCCGCCCTGACCCCGACCCCGAACCTCAATCAACAAAATATATAATTGCCGGATTTGTTGTCGGATTTGGTTACGTAGGTTATCAATTATACAAAAAATACAAACCACAGACTCGTACAGTGACCAAAAAATCAGACACTCCAAAAAACAAAACCAGAAGTCGCCACATTACCAGTAACATCCAAAGCCGTTGACCCATTTTATATGCAGTAAATAAAAATATTATTTTAATTTTTCTTGTATTAGAAAATGAATGACTCAAAAAATTTAATGAACCTTGTGTATCACTCTGC
This sequence comes from Semisulcospira habei, assembly GCA_036245525.1. Lineage (NCBI taxonomy): Eukaryota > Metazoa > Mollusca > Gastropoda > Semisulcospiridae > Semisulcospira > Semisulcospira habei. The sequence continues at coordinate 96,792,816 of BTPG01000001.1, forward strand.
CGTAATCAGCGGATTAGCAGTAGCTTATTCTATGCTGGGGAAAAGTCTACTCAAAATGAAATCAGCAGACTTGAGTAGACTCGATTTCGAAGACAGCACTAAGCTAATTGTAGTTGTTACAGCGTCGATTGCGACAAAAGACTTTCTTGTCAAGCAGGGAATTATTCCTGAAAATGTTTCTATGTAAATAAAAATATTATGGCGACGATAGCTATTATGATTGGTGGGGCAGTTGTTAACGCCCTCGCATTCAGTGGCTCTAATTATCTCTTTTCAAAAATGGGTAGAGAAGAATCTGCAGAAGAAATGAAACGTCACAATGAAGCGTCTGAGAAACTTGCTCAAGCCCAACAGGATTATGAGAAGCAAAGAATTGAGAAACTTGATTTCATCAATGAAAAACTCAGGCTTGAAGGCCACGCACAGCATACGTTTTCAAATACAGACGAAGCAATCAGGGAATATTTTCTTGTCACAGGTGAAGACATGTCTATCCCTAAACCAAAACTAAGTGACTATTACAAACCAAGCACACAACAAAGAAACGGGGAGATAATCTTTGTTCTAGTGGGAATGACATTTGTTTATTTTACAGGAGTTTTCATTGCTAGAAAAAATGGCAGCCGAAAATAAACTATCAAAAATATATTACTCCCCATCAGGCTATTGGAAAGGAGCAACAGCTATTGAAAAATTACATGCCGCTGTGGGCGGAGATATAACACTCAATCAAGTCAAGCAATGGTTACAGAGACAGGCAATTTGGCAGATATATTTACCTGCTCCAAGAAAAATAACGAGACCTCATTTTGAAAACACTACCCCAAATGACACACATCAAATGGACCTTTTGTTCTTACCACATGACACAATAAGAAAGAAACGATACAAGTATGCACTGACTGTTGTAGACATTGCTTCAAGGTATAAAGACGCTGAACCCATATCTGACAAAACAGCCAGTACAGTTGCTACTGCTTTATCTAGTATCTATAAAAGAGGCCCTTTAAGATACCCCAGACTAGTGCAGGTTGATGATGGATCAGAATTCAAAGGTGCAGTTAATCAGTTATTTGCTAAGCATGGTGTACTGGTCAGACGAGGCATTCCAGGTGTGCACAGATCACAGGCAATTGTAGAGAACTTTAACAAACAGTTGTCAGAGAGACTTTTCAGTTACCAGTATTCTAAGGAACTCATGCATGACACCCGGAACACTGAGTGGGTTAAGAGATTACCACATGTGATAAAAGCAATGAACGATGAAGGACACCCAAAACCTGCTGACGCTATTAAATTGAAAACAATTACAGAGCCAAAAACAATGTCAACCCAGGCACCACTTGCACCCGACACAAGCTTGTTTACTAAACAGGTGAGATATTTATATCAACCAGGGGAGGCTGAGAACGACGACAGACGCAGGGCAACAGACCCCATCTGGTCAACGTCTGTGCACAATATAAAAAAAATAATTCCCGGCGCAGACGCAACAATATATTATCTGTATGACCCTGCACCCCAGAGGGCATTTGTCAGAGAAGAATTACAGATTATTCCCTCAGACACCGTTACTCATTTCAGTAACTAAGTCGTCAATTAATTCATCAACCAGTTCATCACAAATGTCTTCAGATAACTTGAGCCTGTAATGACCTGGTGCATAAGCTTTTTCCTTAGTGTGAAAAACACGTTTCGTGTCCCCAACTGCAAGTGATTTCTTATGTGTTTGGATCATTTCAAGATTATGTTTATTTGATCTCAGTGACTTGTTTGGATAATCAGGCATCAATGCACCATCTAACACTTGCTTGTAATGTTCATGACGTATGTCTTTATTTTTTATTGCTGTTTTTTTAATTCCTTTGGCTTTCGACTGACTACCTTTCTGGTGCAGTATAGAATACATTTTTGATCTCAGTCCAACATACTCAACTATTGGCACACCATTCAGTTCATCCTTAAACTTACCAGGCACTTTTTTATTCTGTGTGCTAAACAGTGGATGGTCTTTTGGGTAGTCAGATGTGTCATACATGTGTAACTCTGTTTTCATGTCTTCATAAAAGTCTTCAGTACACACATCAATGATCATAGAGTCAGTGTCAGTGTATAGCAGACGGCAGTCAGGATACTTTAATTTGAAGTAATCATAATAAAATTCAAGCATCAACAGTTTTGACAATTCAAGAATTGCCATACCAATAAATACTGGCTTGTCCAGTTTGACAATCTTTTTTTTGAGTGACACTGCATACAATGATGAATGAAACTCTTTATACCCTGTGTACTGTGGCTTACCTGTAAGTTTAATTGCACCCAATTCAGTTGTGACCAGTCTCACATCTTTTCTGTGATGAGGATTTTCCATCGTCTTGCCAAAACAGGCATTGTTCATAAGCTTAAAGAAGTCTTTGTCAAATGCAGTGTTGCCGTCTCTGGCACGAAGGGTTGTGTTCTTCATTATGTAATCTTTCATGAAAGCACTCTGATCAAATTGAATTCCTCTGTGAACTTTCTTTAGTACTAACCCGTGTCTGATGTAAAACTGCAACAAGCGGTAGTGACAAACGTAATTGAATTTGTCATTCAAATTTGGTACAAGTTTAGTGTCTTCTTTTTTTCCTGTCATACTCATTTTTTCAACAGCTAATGGATAATCATTATGGTAATCATGTAGATGGTGTGGGTACTCCAGGTCTACTTCAAAGATCCAACCCTTCGCGTCGTTTCGGTCAAGATTCATAATATTGTTAGTTAACCCTGACTCTGTTACATCATACTGTGACAAATCATACAGACAAAAGTTTTTCAAGGGCAATAATTCACACATCGCCCAGCCATAAAGGTTATTAGCGTCCAAATACGTAATGAATGACCTTGACCCAGGGTTTGAGGGGTCAAAGTCCCGGCCAAGGTCAAAGTTGTCCAGATATTTATTATTTGCCTTTGCGTAATTGTTCGATGCAATACTAATGCCTCCCCTCAATCCACGTCCCACCATTTCACCCATCGTCCGATCAGACAACAGGTCTATAGATATCTTACTGGATTTCAAAAATGCATCCCATGTCATGCCAGGACTAGTTATGTAACAAGCAGGGTCAAGTCTGTAGTGCAACAAACCCTTTTCACGGTAACTTTCAAATACATCTGCTAGCAAACAAACGTTAGCCTTCAAGTACTGATCGTGGTAGTCACCAATTGTCTGACATCCTAACTTCCCCCATGCATCAAGTGCATGTTGATATTCAGAGTCGGAAATGCCTTTTCCAGTTAGTGTGGAATAAAATTTCTCTTTTGGTGGCAGTCTTGTTTCTTCAAACACAACCCAGTGATCAATGTACTCATATGGATAGACACCTTTCTTAATCAAGTCTGGTTCAAAATATTTACTCGTTATTGGATACTCGGTCAGTCCTTCTGCCAAACTAGCCAATCCTAAAGACAAATGTTGCATGGAGTCATAAAATGCTAATTTATCTAACCTAAAAGTTAAGTATTTCTCAGTTGTCTGGGCAATACAACTTATGTTTTTGTACGACTCGTCTACAGCCTGCATGATAATGTGTGAATCATATCCTTTGAGATTGTGGAAAAAGATTGGCAGTTTGTATGTCTTGGGATCTATTTTTAATAATAAGTTACAATTGTTATGTGCAGCACCTCTGTAACGACCAGTTATGTGATCGTGGTCACAAACTTTATCACATCCTAAAGGCTGTTCACAAATCCAACATGTCTCAGCTGTATCAAATTTTAATTTGTTTTCTTCTGTCATCACCAAAGGCATCTGACATGTTGTGAGATACTGTACTACCTGACTATACAGATGTCTCATTTCTGTTAAAAACAAACATGCTGCATTTTCACCCCTGTAGATAACAGGTTCTGAATGCAAACCGTCTGACCTAACAATAATGTATCCAAAAGAACACACCACTTGGTCACTCAACTTTATAGTCTTCGGTAATGACTCTGGAACAGGACCCTCATATGGTACAACCAATGATTCAAAATCAGCATACACTACAAACGGCAACTTTTGCTGATTCCCATAGTTCTTAAAATACACTTGACTACCAGGATCTGGGTACTTAAGTACAGTTTGTATGTCATCAGCCGATCTGCAGTGTAGGACATGTTTGTGTGCCACTGCAATAGAAGAGAATCTTTGTAAACATTTTTTACAAACTTCCTGTTTGCCATTGTGTTTTGTTGTATGTCCATGAATTAGACGTGACATATTCCTGATAATTGTGTAGTGAAAGTTATTGTCATCTCCGATTAGCAACATGTCAACATGTTTATCTTCTGACTGACCGTAGGTTGGAGCCAGAGGTGATACTCTAATTGGCTGTAACTTGTTCTCAGACACATTATCCCACACAAACACATTCACGGATATACCAAGATTTAGTTTTTCAAACAAATCTATGTCCTCTATTTTAACAGGGAACTCAATGCCACTAAAAACGAGTTCGTTTACAAATTTGATGTAGTTTGAAACACGTTCAGGTTTTGATTTTACAAAGTGTAATTTAGAAAGCACACACCACATGAAACAGAAATTGTCATTGTTCTGTATGTTGACGACAGCCTTTTTGTTCGAAACTTCTGTTGGCAGTGGCAACCATGCTTTACCTAATATAGGATGATACCTTGACTGCTTTAGTTGCAGTTCATGTACATGTCCTTCGTGCCAGCCAGACCCCTTCATTCTTGCACTGTCAATCGCCTGTAGAAAGTCTGGTAATAGTCTGTCTCTAAACACGTTCTCTACCTCCGGTTCTCTTCTTGTGTTAACTGTGTGTTGTCTTGTTGATATATACGATACAATCACTTCACCGTCTACTCTAGTAAATTCTATTTTAGCAACAATCTGAATCTTCACACTGCCTGTGAGAAGATTTTGCTGTATGACAGAAAAAGAGTTTTCTATTGATTGATAGACATTATTAGTATTGGTTATAGGCAAGTTTGTTGTGTGAAACACGTTTCTTAAACTAGATGAGCCAGGGTTTTGAACATTGTCCGTCATTTTTATTTGTCCGACAAAATAATAAATGAAAAAATATTAACGTTAACTCTGCTGGCTCACCTTGTGTAATACCACTTTATTAACTGTAACACTGTCAATATAAACATTTAGTTTGCGTAGTTGTTTAAATATGCTATAACAAACGTCTCCTAACCAATCATAGTTGGTATCATTAACTTTAAAGGTAGGTGTCTTTAAATCAACTGTCATGCGCTCCACATCTGGATGCTCATCGACATAATCCAAAGTCACACTATATGTAGCATATATTTCTGATGGTGCTGAAAGGCTTATGTTAGTCTGTTTGGGTGTTATTAAGTCAGTAAAATGCATAACATCTTTGAAACAGTGTGAGATATCAAGCACTTGTATGATTTGACCGTCTGTCATTTTTATTGGACAAACAAAAGAATAATTGTTATCAAGCAGAATCATGTTTCTAGAAAATTACACTGAGCAGTAACCTTTTACGTTTGCATCACTCCAGCAATATTGTCAGTAACGTTTTACATTTACACTGTGTTACTGCTTCTATGTAAGCTAAATGGATTTAGATTCAAACCCCAGATACACTCACTCAGGGATAAAACACTATGTATTTTCTGCTCATGATCAATGTCATAAGGGATATAATCACTTGAAGATTGAACCACTATACAGAGTTGTCTCCCATAGACTATATGTGGCATACCCCAAGAAGACCTTGGCTGTCCAGTAGGCATAAAGCTGGTTACAGCTGGAATACAGCATGCGCTAAAATCATGCTTTTCCTGCTGCCTTTCTACTGTATTCCAGCTGTATTCATGCTGGGCTATTAAATGATTTGGGTGGGTTTATGAATGGCTTGCTTCACAGATTTCAATTGCAGTGCCATGTACATTGACCCTGTCCCTTAAAGCGAACAGACCTGGCACAGTATTTGGCGATTATTGGCTTTGCAATAAATTATAAATCACACTCTGGTCAAGTGAGAGCCAAATGAAACATCAGACGTTACATACAGGTTGCCGCACCATACGCGGCATGTGCCGCACCATACGCGGCATGTGTGCGGCATACGCGGCATGTGCCGCACATACGCGGCATGTGCCGCACCATACGTGACATGTGCCGCACATACGCGGCATGTGTGCGGCATGTGTGCGGCATACGCGGCATGTGCCGCACCATACGCGGCATGTGTGCGGCATACGCGGCATGTGCCGCACCATACGCGGCATGTGTGCGGCATGTACGCGGCATGTGTGCGGCATGTGTGCGGCATACGCGGCATGTGCCGCACCATACGCGGCATGTGTGCGGCATGTACGCGGCATGTGTGCGGCATGTGTGCGGCATGTGTGCGGCATACGCGACATGTGTGGCATTATGGCAACATGTGCCACACATTTACAGTGTGGCGCGTTGCAAAGATTTTTTCAGATTTCAACTACCAGCAAACTCTTTTGCCTCAAGGTGGGTAAACAAGTCTCGTCAACTAGTCTAGAGTGTCGTCAAAAAGAGGAAAGTGCGACCTAACTGTCGTTAACGTGACACACTTAATAGGGAGTTCCGAGGAGTGCTACGTTAGGTTATGCCATGACAAGTTGTAAATGTTCATAGTAAAGTCTAGTCAACCTACTCAAAAGAGAGACCAGAAAGTAGAGCTGAATAAAACGTTGTAAACGGGAGTCAAGCCCGGGCTCGGGGCTCTTGAGGATCTTTTGTTTATGTACTCAGTCGGGTGTCTGTTTAAAGCATATGATTTTAATGAGCCTTTCACAGACACCCACCAGTCTAAACATGTACACCAGATCGACTCACAGGTGAGCTTACAAATTGCATGCATCAGACATGTTTAATCAGGCATGCTCCCGAAAGGAATATCTTACAATGATATTGCATTGATGTGAGGCCGTACTTAAAGACCTTGTGCGTTTGGCGACAGGTGTCATGTTGGGTAAGATTGTGTTAGTGTGTGTGTGTTTGCGTGCGTGTCTGTGTGTGTGCGTGTGTGTGTGTGTGTGTTTGCGTGCGTGCGCGTGTTTGCGTGTGTTACCACCTCTAACAAAATCTGTTTTGTTCAAGATATAACATATGTCATTTATTTCAAAGTGACGGCTGACACACACATGACAGTTGACTTGAAATGTCTTACGAAACGATTACAGTGGTGCAGTGTCCCACCCCCCTAGCAACTAAAAACCAATAACACGCTACGCACTACACAATGGAAGCCTATATAATAATACATACAGTTTTGTTAAGACTGAGATCGCACCACTGATTTAGGCTTGTACAAAATCAGATGAGATGTTATAATTGTATATGTGTGTGTATGTATGTCTGTTTATGTGTATATGTGTCTGTTCATGTGTGTGTGTGTGTGTGTGTGTGTGTGTGTGTGTGCGTGCATGTGTGTGTCAGTGCGTGCGTGTGTGTGTAAGATATCACTTGTTAGTTTTCCAACTGGCTGTTTTTAGTGCAGAGTATGACCTCCGTTTTGATTTCTCGGGAACCAGTCATAAGTATATATAAAGTCGACTTCACAAAGCCTTAGAGCCTGCTTATTCATAGAGTGTCAGGTCTCGTGGCGCGCTACTGTGTCAGCGCGTAGCAACGATAAGGCAACACAGGTGAGCTGGCTTGCAACGCGTCGTGTCCTGCCTAGAGTACTGGCGACGGGCTGTGTTTACGTATATAGTGGCATTGCGACATCGGTCATATGTGCTAATTAAGAGAGATATAAATACTGAGTGGATTGAAGTATTATTAACACAATGACTGAGTTAACCCCTTAAGTATTATTTTTGATTTTCATAAAAATGTGGCTGTTTAAATAATAATGATTTAGGGGTAACTTCCAATAGTATTTACTCTGTGCGGGAGACATGGAAAATGAAGGGTCAAAAACTTATAATCAAGGGGGTTAACTCAGTCATTGTGTTAATGCTGGTTCAGACCACTCAGTATTTATATCTCTTAGGTCAACTAAAATTACCCAGATTTTGCTCTTTTTCACACCACCTGTCATGCCTTTTGTTGCTCAAAACGCCCAAAAAGGCACACAATTGAAGTTTTACACCCTAAAAAAATGGCAAAAAGGGAGGAAATTTTTAAAACTATTTCTGGCAGAAAAGTTACTACATGCACCGGAAGCAATTGCCCTGTGTGGCCTGTAGCAGAAACGGAAGTAGGCGTATCCCACAATGCACTGACTCTGTTAAAAGTTGGAATGGGTGCGAAATGAACCGGAACTGAGTGGAAACTGAAAGTAGGTATGTATGGGCGGAACAGGGTGGTACGGTTGTACATGGAGTGATATGTCACAGGAGGAACCGGGCGGTATGGTAGTTAAAAGGTTAAGCTAGTTTTATTTCATTTAACCGCTGGTTTGGAATGTACTTAGTATATGAACTTTACCTCAGGTGTTCACTTACCTTTATTACAATGGGACTGTACCTTTCCATCTTCTGTCGTCATTCACATATCATTATATTAAATGGGAGGATAGGAGTACTGGCCTTGTCAATCGGCTCTTTGTCACGTCGAGCCCTATCCCACTGTTCATATGCAGGTCGATCGATATAGCACCATGCTTTAGCTTACTTTTGCTGCTGTTTATATGTCTTACGGGCATATCCCCCTGCATTCAACAGTGTGATAGAAGGCGGCGGCTCAGACGGTACAATCGAGCATAACCCCCAGAGTATATCTTTCGGGCAGTGTCCATCATGCGTCGGCTGGAGACCCGCCGACAGATGTATGTTCCCTTGTTGGGCTCGATGGTGGGCAGGGACCCCCGAGGGATGCATCCCTTCAGCATATTAGTTGCGGCAACAAGAAAAGAAAGAAAAAAGACTGGTCAGAAGAGACACCTAAACATTGAAGCACCCAAAACTGCTTTCACATGTTCAGATAAAAGAAGCAATAAAAAAACAAACAAAACAGGTACAGATGCAATTGCCTTTTTTATTGTGATATAAACTGACCAGCAGTTTGCCTGCCCAATGTTGTATCCCATTCTCCAACTGGAAAATGTGCCTTATTTCCATCAATCAATTTTTCAGCATGGCTGTCTTTATAACCACTTTGTGCATGTTTTTACTGCTTAATATAGCTCTTTAGATATATCAATTAATCCAAGATGACCTGTTAATTCGGCTGAGTTGGTATGCCTCGCCCTGTGCCTAGGTGACATGCACCAGCTGCGCCATTATTGCCATTTTCTCACCTGACATAATGACAAATATCTTTTTCCTCAATGGTGGTGATTTTGCGTCAACTGTGTCGCTTTGCGGCAGAAAGCACCGTTACAGCCGTAGTACGAGAGATGAGTGCAATACAATGGACTTGATTCAGGAATACTCAAGTTCTGATGATAATGAACTATCCGCGGAGACCTATTTCCAGTAGGGACGTACGCTCTCGAACATTTTATGCTGGGGTGTGTGTGTGTGTGTGTGTGTGTGGAAACGAACCGTTTTTCGACTGCGATCACAAACTGCCACGGGAACGTACAAGACCACACTACAAGTGCAGAACCTACCTGCACGCGCAGTTCTGGTGCACAGGACCAGTCCGAGCGACCAGACAGATGCGAAAATCACAGCAATGGTGCCACTGGTGCGTTTAACCTAGGTACATGGCGAGGTATACCAACTCGGCGTGAATCGCTTCCAGTAAAGAAATATAGGAGCTGTGAATGACCACCCCAAGCAAACTTCACCTTCTGAGACAGGCTTATATATAGTTATTTGTTTCAAAACACCCTCATTTTTTATTTATCCAGCTTTTTCTTTTTTTGCCATTTCGACTGCTGTCAGTATGTACAGCCTACATAAGACCTTTCCCCCACCCGGGTCTGCCCTGGGGGACTTGGGTGGGGTTAGGTACTTTTTAGTTCCCAGGGTCACCCTGGTCAGCCCCACAGGGTGAGTTTTTCTCTCTATTCTGGGGCATGTGTTTCTCTCTACCCGAGGTCCATTCACCTGTATTTGCCTTTTTAAAACTCTCCCTACTGTCTGCACTGCCTGTAGCTCTTGATATTGGATGTGTGTTGCTAAATGGTCTTAGCTTTATTTAGCCCCATTTGTTAGGTTTATTTAACGTATTTGACCGGCTGGCGACATACATTCAATGTTCTGTTTATTTTTTTTTTTCACAAGCAGTGCAGGCACGTCCTGAGAAAGCCTTGTTGCTGTCGGGACGTTAAGCAATGTACAATCAATCATACATAAGACCTTTGCTTGTTTTTTTCTGTCGTTGATAAGTAACTTATACAATTATTCAGTTATTGTTTGTATGAAATTGGTACCAGAGATATCACATAACACCAGCATGAAGTTCTTTTTGTTATGTAACCCCTAAATTGTTTGTTTATTAGCATTTGTTTTGCTTACAGGTTTGAATGAATGAAATTAGGGTATGTTTGTACTGAGAAATGTATGTAATTGGCCAAAGACATATTTGGGGGAGAATGTTTTTGTCAGCAAGCTTATCACATTTTACCTTGGTTACATGTGATAAGAAGACTCCTGTTGCCTTGAAAATGGGCAACCACGGGAAAAAAGTCAAACAGAGCCAGGCCAGTGAGAAAAAGTGTAAAGAGTGTAAAGAAGACAATATTAGTTGTATTACGAGTTAGACTTTGCCATTGGTTCTTGTCGCCTCGAGGGTCTCGTCAGGGGGGTCAGTGTCAAAGGTAAGAGTCAATAGCTTCAGCCCTTGACTCTTACCTCTGACACTGACCCCCCTGATCAGACCCTGAAGGCATCAAGAACCATGGCAAAGTGTAACTCATAATGATTTTGTCTTCAACTGTAATTTGTAAAAAGTATAAGCATGAAGTATACCCTTGAAAGGACCCCACGCTTTATGTGTGATGTAGAGATCCAAGGGACACAAATCTCAATACTTCTATCGGTCAACAACTTCGCTTGAACTGCATTCACCTGGAATTTCTCTGTTAGTCCGATCTCTTAGGGTCAATTTAGACGTGAATTGTACATTTTGAAGTTGTCTTTCTGACATTTTGCACAGTTGTAGTCCTCCATTCGATGAGCGTTTTTGACACCTGGGGCATCACGGGTTCAGTTGGTTTCCATGGCAACCGCACTTCAATATAGTCGCTTAAACCTTGCGAGATTTATTTTTCTGAACATACTGCACAAATAAAAATATTTTATAATAAATTTACAGAATTTGTTGTTTGAGTGTTCAGTTGAGACAGAGACTGTTATTTGCATACTTTGCTGCTTGTGCGCTTGTTTGTAGGTACTAAAAGCAATTAAGACTGCCAAGCGCAACTTCAGATACAGACTAGAACAGAAAATCGCAGCTAGTAACCCTAGAGATATTTGGCAAGGCCTCAAAGACATTACAAACTATAAACCAGCTTCCAAGACTGCTAATGTTACTGATGCGTCTCTTCCAGACACTCTGAATGACTTTTATAGTCGTTTTGACAAAAAGAATATGACCCCACCTCCTTATGTGGAGAGGAGTCATACTGAGAACCCACCTTTCATTATTCTAGACGCCGATGTCAGGTGCATGTTTCAGCGTCTAGACAGCAGGAAAGCTGCCGGTCCAGATAACATTTCTCCACGCTTACTCAGAAACTGTGCGGACCAGCTCTCGGGCGTCTTTACTGACATTTTCAACATGTCTCTCTCTCAGTGCACTGTTCCTCAGTGTTTCAAAAGGTCCACCATCATTCCTGTTCCGAAAAAATCCAAAGTGTCCTCCCTAAATGATTACAGACCGGTCGCTCTGACCTCAGTTGTCATGAAGACGCTTGAGCGCCTCGTCCTCCGGTTTCTGAGAACATTTACCGACCCTCTGCTGGATTGTTTTCAATTCGCGTATCGCGAAAAACGTTCCGTGGAGGATGCGGTGTCACTTGGTTTGTTTTATGTTTTACAACACCTTGAAATCCCAAACACCTATGCCAGAATTTTATTTGTTGATTACAGTTCTGCTTTTAACACCATTATTCCATCTAAATTGTACCAGAAGATCCAGCAAATCGGAGTTCCAGAGACATTGTGCCTCTGGACCCTCGATTTCCTGTTGATGAGACCACAGGTCGTTAAAATTGGTGGAAATGTGTCATCCACCCTCACTTTATCCACGGGCACGCCTCAGGGGTGCGTGCTCTCCCCTATGCTCTACTCCCTGTTTACTTATGACTGTGCTTCATGCCATGCCAGTACTAAAGTTCTGAAATTTGCAGATGACACCACAGTGGAAGGGTGCATTACAAACTCAGACGAATCCGCTTACCGTAGTCAGGTTGAGACTCTAATTAGTTGGTGTAATAACAACAACCTTGAACTGAACTCTGGCAAAACAAAAGAAATGATTGTGGACTTTAGAAAGAAACAGTCCCCTCCCCCTCCCCCTCTTGTGATCAATAGTGAAATCATTGAAACAGTCCAGAACTTTAAGTTTCTTGGCACTACCCTGTCATGTGACCTGAAGTGGGAGGAAAACACTCGCCTTATCGTCCAAAAAGCACAGCAGCGCTTGTTCTTCCTGCGACGTCTGAAAAGTTTCGGTCTCGGTGCCCACATGTTGATGCAATTCTACCGAGCTGTGATTGAGAGCGTGCTCACCTTTTCGATCACGGTTTGGTATGGTTCCATCACGGCCAAAGAGAAAATCAGACTGAGTAGGGTGGTCAAGACCGCTTCAAAAATCATAGGCAGAGATCTTCCTAGCCTGGACTCACTGTACCAGCAGCGTCTCTTACGTAGAGCACGTCTTATCTCCAGGGATTCCACCCACCCCGGCAATGAGCTTTTTCAAATTTTACCATCAGGGCGCAGGTACAGGTCCATCAGTACCAGGACCAGCAGATTCCGCAACAGTTTTTTCCCTCTTGCTGTTCACGCTCTCTCTGATCAACCGGACTAATTGGAGAGAGCGCGAGTGGCGAGTGAGAATGATTGTGTACAGTCAGTTTTTAACTGTATCAGATCTCTCTCTCTCTCTCTCTCTCTCTCTCTCTCTCTCTCTCTGTGTGTGTGTGTGTGTGTGTGTGTGTGTGTGTGTGTGTGTGTGTGTGTGTGTGTTTAGTCTTAGTAACTGACATCAAGACAAATTCCAATGTTTTTATTGTTTTGTACATGGAAACATATGGCAATAAACCATCTTATCTTATCTTATCTATCTTATCTTATCATATGCTTATTTGCATATTTTCCCTTTTAACGTGTAATAGTCAGAATCTTTAGAGATACTTTTGAGTTGCTGTGTTTGCCTTTAAAGATACCAGTTTATTAGTATGTTTTAGCAACTGTTTTCTGCATTTTGCATATGTCCAGGCAAGATCAAAGGTTGCAGAAGTGTTTAAATACCTGTAACGGCCAGCAATACAATCCACACATCTGCTCACATAAGCAGTTTATGCTTGTGTCTCAGGACATGTAAGATGACATTATGCCTATCAATCAACCGCTATTGATCAAGGATGAGATCAGATAAAGGTTAAAGGCAATACATACTGTGCTGAAAAATTTTAAATCGGAATAATCTCGTGAAGTATAGAAGCCAGAGATGTAAACTTGACACATGAATAGTTTGAGGTAAGACTTTAAAAAATATATCATTTTGGCTGACCGTTCTCAAAGGTCAAGGACACAAAGATGAAAACAATGGACATAATTCACCAGTTTTCTAGTTTGTTCAGATGCTAGTACAGTTTAATACATTCAGAGGTCAAACATGGACCACAGCTTGCTTTGGAGAAGGCACATCTGTGCGCGTTTGGTTTGTGGACTAGTCTGATAGGTCAGGGGAAAAAGAGGTCAATACAAGCATAATAATGCCTGCTTTCAGACAAACTCTTAGTGATCTCAGGTATTTTAGCCAAAGTTTTAATCAAATTTTACTTATAAATAGTTTATAATAAGATACGTCCATGCATACTACTTAGGGTGATTTCTCATAAAGGTCATGGGTCAACATATGGAAACGAAATACCTAAGTTTATATAATGTATTTTTGGCTCATATGCGAAGCAAAAGTGAGTCTGTTCTGGGCCAGTGGTTGTCCATGGTAAACTTTAATGTTGGCATTTTCTCAGAGACTATTCAAGCCACATTCTTCACACTTGGCCCAAGGATACTTTGTGGTAGGACCTTTCTAAACATACCAATTTGAGTGACCTCTCACAAAGTTCAAGGTCTTAGGGGATCAGGTAATGGGTTAAAAATAGCTATATTTTAACATAATATATTTTTTCTCAAATACTATTCACAACTTTAAACCCAAACTTGGTACAAAGATACCTGATGGTAAGACCTTTCTATACATACAAATTTGGTTGATCCCTCGGAAAGGTCAAGGGTCACAAGAGCTCAGAAAATAGGTGAAAAATAGCCATATTTTGACAAAAGATGTTTCTTCTCAAATACTATTTACAACTTCAAACCCAAACTTTTTACAGTGATACCTGATAGTAAGACCTATCTATGCATACTAATTTGGATGACCTCTCAGAAAGGTCAATGTCACGAAGGGCTCAGGAAATAGGTCCAAAATAGCCATTTTGACAAAAGATGTTTTTTCTCAAATACTATTCACAACTTTAAACCCAAACTTGCTACAGAGATACCTGATGGGAAGACCTTTTTATGCACACTAATTTGGTTGATCCCTTGGAAGGTCAAGGGTCACGAGAGCTCAGGAAATGGGTCTAAATTAGCCATATTTTGAAAACAGATTTTTTTTTCTCAAATACTATTCACAACTTAAAACCCAAATTTGGTACAGAGATACCTGATGGTAAGACCTATCTATGCATACTAATTTGGATGACCCCTTGGAAGGTCTGGCAAATGTGTGTAAAATGCTGATTTTTGATAAAATTGTAGGTGTTCCCAAAATTTTTAACCAAATTTGGTAAAAAGATAGCTGATGATAAGACCTTCCTATGCATTCTAATTTAGTCGACTCATCACAAAGGTCAAGGGTCAAACGGGGTTGACAGATGTGTGAAAAATGCGTACATTTTCAGAAAACTTGGATTTTGCTGCTGCAGAAGCCAGCCCTTGTCACAAAGGTCATAATGTGTAAATCAGTCATACACTTGAGCCATAATGGCTTTGCCTTTCTTGTTTCAGATACCATTGGTAGGCGATATCAATGAAACATGTTCAATGACTTGTTTCATACACATCTTTAAATTATTCACTGTAAGAGGAACTGCTATGATAAAGTTTTGTCTATCCCTACCAGTGAGACCAAGGTCACATCGGCCCTGCTTGGTTTTGGTCTGCTTTTGTAAAGTCTCTGATTCTATTAGACCGATTTGGTTCAAATTTGGTGAAATAGAAATTAAACACAAATGTTAATGTGCAAGAAATGCATCGGTCTGTGTAAGGTCAAGGTTATGGTGGCCATTTTGTTTTCAATTCATGTATTCGTGTTGGGGCAATATCTTTAGAACCATTGGACCCATATGACTCAAACCTTACGAGATGATAGTCTTTGATCAACAAAAGTGTACTTAATAAATTAAGCCGTTGTAGTCAAGGTCAAGGTCACAGCAGCAATGTTTGTTTTTGGTCTTTTTAAGTTAGATCTTTGAAAAAGTTTGAAATTGAAAAAGTTTGATTAATTTATTCCAGACTTGAGATAGCAATACGCTATACTAATGGGAATTGTTTTGTGCATGAGTGATGCCATTTCCTTGAAGGTCAAGGCAGTGGCAATCGTATTTGTTTCACATTGTGTATTCTTCTCATGACCATATATATATGTAACCATTAACTGGCTTTGACTGAAACATGAGCTAGTCTTAGTACTTGTTACTGAAATTATAGTCCTTGGTAACTTGTAGTGCTATGATAAACAGTTAGGTTACTGCATGCAAGGTCAGGGCTATAGTAGTCATATTTGTTTGAGATCTATCTAGACCATAATTATATCCAAAAGCGTTTGACCAATTTGCTTCAGATTTGGCATTGTTATAGGTGTAAAAAGTTTAGTGCAAGAAATGTATCATGTTGTAGGGTCACGGTCATTACAGCCATCTTGTATTGCACTTTTTCCATTCCCTTTAAAAAAACAAATATATATATATTTTCCATATTTATCAGATTCTTTGTGTAGCCAGCTCTCATTTCATACAATGTTAGTATGAGTGTCTGTACTTTTTTTCACCCCTCATGGCCATATCTCTCTTTTGGCTGTTGTCAGAAAGATGTGAAGGAGTGCGTGGGCATGAAACGCTGCTAGACACAAACGTATTATCATAAACTTATTCTGTGTGTCGTTGCTCTTTGTCAAAGAAAACAAATGTAATATGTAATACATATCACCATCATCAATCAAAATTAGATTTAAAACTGACCTAAACCTTCGTTAAAAATCATAATAAAATGACAATAAAATTGTCCTTGCTGTGACCTTGACCATGAAGCAGAAAGCGTAACATTTGTTCAAACTAAACTTTGTAGTAATGAGTCAATTCACGCAGTCTTAAATAAAGCGGTCTAAATGTGAAGAAAAAATCATTGAGAGAATCAACGGGAAACAGAATGGAGAAGACCTTGACATCAATGTCAAGAACTTTGTAATATTATTGCAAACTTGCTCTTGTTCCAGAATATCAATCCACAGTCTTTGTTTTAAATTGGACTAACAGTTTTCAGGAAATAGCCTGAAAATACAGTTAATGTAGGAACCACTGTGACCTTGACCTTGAAGTAAAAAACACTGGTATGACTTGTCATGTTCTTTCTGTTACAACAGTAATCACTTGAACCACCAGGAAGCAGGTTTGAAGAGTGCTTTAGAGAAAATGTTGTTCAAGCAGATTTAGTCCATATTTTTAATAGATACAGGTCGCGACCTTGACCTTCATGTTAGACATGCTACTTTTAAATATCACAGTCCGTCTGGTTAAGACTATTTACTAACTACAATTGGAATTGGCCAAGTATTTTGAGTCTAGAAACAGTCTGTAAAACATCATTAATAATAAAATAATAATGAGTATTTATATAGCGCTTAATCTTAATCAAAAGCCCTAAGCGCTTTTACACTCTGTACACAAAAATAAAAATACAATGACATATGCACATAACAAGCAAAACACAATACCAGAACACACCACTTGTAAATGAACTAAACAACAATGCATACATAATATGTTCTAATTAACATTCTGTCTAAAACATAGAAGATTACAGAACTACAACTAAGGCATCAAACACTGACAGTTATTCAAAGTAAAGCTGGAAGAGGTGAGTTTCAACGACCTTGAAGTCGGAGACAGACTCACTGTTTCTGACCTCAAGAGGAAGTGTATTCGATAACACTTGGGCTTGTTAAAGAAAAGTGCGCTGACCAAATGTTTTAGTTTGGACAGAAGGTACACACAACTTTCATTTATCAGAAGAGGAGCGGAGCTCACGAGAGGGTGTATACACGTGCAGCAAAGAGGACAATTACAGTTGGTTCTGGACATTAAAAATGCTAGTTGCTTGGAAACTACTTTTAAAGGGTCTAAGGCATGTTTTTGTTTCCAGGTTCAATTGTAACATATAAATATCTGAGTTATTTTTCATAAATTTGACCATTCAGACCATCCCTTGTGAAGAGTAAGCAACAATATTGGATTAAATTGCTCTGTTACAAGAAGTGTAACGGAATTAGCAACACATCAGTTGGCAACGGTCAGGACTGAACTGTATGGTTTGTGCAACCTCAGTTAGCATAGAGAACCGTTTGGATCTTTTATGATCACAATTTCCATATAATTTGACCCTCAAATGTAGTAATACATACACAAATCTTTCTTGAGTTTAAATATGGTTGTCATGGCAACCCTATGATTCAAAAACACGGTCTGTATAAATTAACTTGTTAATTTTTCAAGCAGCTGTATTTCTGCTGAGTAACGCAAATATACTGCTATCAATGAAGGGTCTGTGTTTCACAAGCACAACTCAAGCAATTTTAAAGTTTATTCCATAAAAGTTATAACGCATTCTCTGTCAACAGTGAGTAAGTGCCCACCAGAAATTTTGATTTTGTTTTCTATTTTAATGATGGATGACCTGAAATCCATGGTAAAGATTGCAAAATGCTATTTCTCTCGCCCCCAAAAATCGATATACATAGGATATGGGTAACAGTCATTTTTAATATTGGTTGCCATGGTAACTTTAGGCAAAATCTTTGCTGCCCCAGGTGTGGAGTTTTCTTTTATCACTATTTTCTACCGCCGTGCCAAATTTTAGAGCAATCGGCCCATAATGCATGATTCTGCCATAAGAGATCGGACTATGTAAGATATTTTTTAATTTAACACATTTTCAGTCATTATTTTGTATGCAATTGGTAATATAGGGTGAACACAACATGAGCACATAGGCATTTTGTTGCATAACCCCCTCACCTTGTATTTATCCAGCTGTTTGTTTCTTCACCATTCACAGCATAGGGCCTTCTCATCAGTTGAAGTTTCCTGTCATTGATATTTTCTAACTTATCCAATCATTCAGTTTTGTTTTGTATGACACTGGTACCAATGGTATCACAGAACACCTACATATAGTTCTTTTTGTTATACAGTCCCCTAAATTGTTTATGTATTGGCATCTTTTTGGCCCACGTGTGAAGCAGAAGTGAATCTGTGTTCTGGGTCAGTGGTTGTCTGTGCGTCCGCCATCGTCTGTGGTAAACATTAACGTTGGCATTTTCTCGGAGACTATTCAACCACAATCTTCAAACTTGGCCCAAAGATACTTTGTGGCAAGACCTTTCTAAACATACCAATTTCATTGACCTCTCTCAAAGGTCAAGGTCACAGGGGATGAGGAAATAGGTCCCAAATAGCCTTATTTTGACAAAAGTGATTTGTTCTCAAGTACTAATCAACTTCAAATCCATATTTGGTTCAAAGATACCTGATGGTAAGACCTTCCTATGCATACTAATTTGGTTGATCCCACAGAAAGGTTAACCTTTTGACGACGGAACACACATATGTGTGCCCCAAGCAAAGCTCCGTTGCCGACGGGACGCACACATATGTGCGCTGGCCTAGTTTCCCCATTGCCAATACTCCCCACCCGGGTCTGCCCTGGGGGACTTGGGTGGGGTTAGGTATTTTTTAGTTCCCAGGGTCACCCTGGTCAGCCTCACAGGGTGGGTTTTTCTCTCCATTCTGGGGCATGTGTTTCTGTCTACCCTTTGTCCATTCACCTGTATTTGCCTTTTTAAAATTCTCCCTACTGTCTGCACTGCCTGTAGCTCTTGATATTGGATGTGTGTTGCTAAATGGTCTTAGCTTTATTTAGGCCCCATGTTGTAGGTTTATTTAACGTATTTGACCGGCTGGCGACATACATTCAATTTTCTGTTTAGTTTTTTTTCACAAGCAGTGCAGGCACGTCCTGAGAAAGCCTTGTTGCTGTCGGGACGTTAAGCAATGTACAATCAATCAATCAACCCATTGCCAATACCGGCAGTATGGTCTAAGGGAAGCAATCTACTATAATATGTCAAGCACTCATTTCTTTACTTGTAGAGTGACTTTTCTTGTTTGTATGGGCTGAAACCAACGAATTAGAAGCTCTAATACAAAACGTCCCTATGTGCAAAAAAAAATGGCGGATTTTGGTGTAAAAACTTTTATGTGTGAAGAAACTTTTCTGTTGTGCCTTTACCCCACCCGGGTCTGCCCTGGGGGACTTGGGTGGGGTTAGGTATTTTTTAGTTCCCAGGGTCACCCTGGTCAGCCCCACAGGGTGGGTTTTTCTCTCTATTCTGGGGCATGTGTTTCTGTCTACCCTTTGTCCATTCACCTGTATTTGCCTTTTTAAAACTCTCCCTACTGTCTGCACTGCCTGTAGCTCTTGATATTGGATGTGTGTTGCTGAATGGTCTTAGCTTTATTTAGGCCCCATGTGTTAGGTTTATTTAACGTATTTGACCGGCTGGCGACATACATTCAATGTTCTGTTTTGGTTTTTTTTCACAAGCAGTGCAGGCACGTCCTGAGAAAGCCTTGTTGCTATCGGGACGTTAAGCAATGTACAATCAATCAATCTGTTGTGCCTTTCTTTCTGGATTATTTACTGGTGACACACTAGAATATATCTCTGGAATGCTAGGTGAGTGTAATTTTCACACTCTGGCTAACTAATACACTAACAGCATGTTCAGTTTCAGTGGAACCCAGTGTGAAACTGTTTTTGATTTTTGGCTTCTTACCCCATCTTCTTTATACACCTGTAAAATCTTAACATTACAAAATATTTTCTTCAGCATAGTGTCTACGAGTTCACCTTGAATTGCTTTTTCCACTGATACCAAATATGTTGGGGTATGATAAGATTTTTACAACAGACAAGGCCAATGAAATTTGTCAAAATTACTACGGTAGCAGGGAAAAATCAAGTTGGCAGACTACGGTGTGGCAAAAGGTTAAGGGTCATAAGAGATCAGGAAATAGGCGAAAAAGTCATATTTTGACAAAAGATGTTTCTCAAATACTATTCACAACTTCAAACCCCAACTTGGTACAAAGATACCTGATTGTAAGACCTATCTATGCATACTAAGTTGGATGACCCCTCAGAAAGGTCAAGGGTCACAAGAGGTCGTCACGTGTAAAATGACAATTTTGATAAAATTGTAGTTTTCATCAACATTTTTGTAAAGCTTTCAATCGAATTTGGCTCAAGGTAGCTGATGATAAGACCTTTATATGCATACTAATTTAGTTGACCATCACAAAGTTCAAGGGCAGTGGGATGATCCAGAAATAGGTTTTAAAAAAGCCATATTTTGACCTATCTGCATTCTAATTTGAATGACCCCTTGGTAAGGTCAAGGGTCACAAGAGGTCGGTAAATGTGTGAAAATGCCATTTTTTGTTAGAATTGTAGTTTTTGGCTCATGTGCGAAGCAAAAGTGAGTATGTTCTGGGCCAGTGGTCATCTGTCCGCCGTCGTCCGTGGTAAACTTTAACTTTGGCATTTTCTCGGAGACTATTCAAGCTACAGTCTTCAAACTTGGCCCAAGGATACTTTGTGGCAAGACCTTTCTAAACATACCAATTTCAGTGATCTCTCACAAAGTTCAAGGTCACAGGAGATCAGGAAATATATCAAAAATAGCTATTTTTGGACATTTTTTTTTTTTTTCAAATACTATTCACAACTTCAAACCCAAACTTGGTACAAAGATATCTGATGGTAAGACCTTTATACGCACACTAATTTGGTTGATCCCTCAGAAAGGTCAAGGGTCACAAGAGCTCAAGAAATAGGTCCAAAATATCAATATTTTGACAAAAGATGTTTTTTCTCAATTACTATTCAGAACTTAAACCCAGAGATATGTGATGGTAAGACCTTTCTATGCATACTAATTTTGTTGATCCCTCAGAAAGTTCACGGTCACAAGAGCTCAAGAAATTGGTCCAAAATCACCATATTTTGACAAGAAATATTTTATCTCAATTACTATTCACAACTCCAAACCCAAATTTGCTACAGAGATACCTGATGGTAAGACCTATCGATGCACACTAAGTTGGATGACCCCTCGGGAAGGTCAAAGAGCTCAGGAAATAGGTACAAAATAGCTATATTTTGACAAGAAATGTTTTTTCTCTATTGCTATTCACAACTTCAAACCCAAATATGTTATAGAGATACCTGATGGTAAGACCTATCTATGCATACTAATTTGAATGACCCCTCGTTAAAGGTCAGGGGTCACAAGAGGTTGACAAATGTGTATAAAATGCCAATAATTTTAGTTCTTGTCAACATTTTTGCAAACTTTTCCTGTCAAATTTGGCACAAAGGTAGCTGATGATAAGACCTTCCTATGTATCCTAATTTAGTCAACTCATTGCAAAGGTCAAGGGTCACGGGGGGTTCACAGATGTGTGTAAACTGATTAAATTTTGAGAAAACATTTATTTTGTTAGTGCAGAAGCCATCTCTTTACTTATTGTCACATGTGAGCCATAAGGGCTTTGCCTTTCTTTTTATCAAAGTCCTTGCGAACTTTTAATTTGGCGTGAAGTATGCTGATGGCAGGACATTCAATGCATTCTAATTTAGTTGACTCATCGCAAGGGTCACGGGTGTTGGACAGATGGATCTTGCTGGTCACAGATGGTCACCAGTGATTTTGAAAGGTCACACATGTGCATCGGTCATACATGTGAGCCATAAGGGCTTTGCCTTTCTTGTTGTTTAGAGGTTTGACTGAATGAAGATTAGGGTATGTTAGTACTGAGAAATGTGATTGGCCAAAGACGTATTTGGGGGAGAACGCTTTGCTAAGCGAGTAATGTTGTCACTGTAACATGTAATAAGTTGCTTTGAGAACAGGTGACGGGTAAAAAAGTCGAATAGAGCCAGGCCAATGAGAAAAAGTGTAAAGAGACTGAAAGAATACAATAATCATCAGCTTTTAACTCATCTTTCAGAGGAGTCACTGTTGGTCCTTTCAGAGATTTTTTTTTTTATCTTATCTGTGTCCAAGGCTTATTTCCGTGCGCCCCACCCGGGTCTGCCCTGGGGGACTTGGGTGGGGTTAGGTATTTTTTAGTTCCCAGGGTCACCCTGGTCAGCCCCACAGGGTGGGTTTTTCTCTCTATTCTGGGGCATGTGTTTCTGTCTACCCTTTGTCCATTCACCTGTATTTGCCTTTTTCAAACTCTCCCTACTGTCTGCACTGCCTGTAGCTCTTGATATTGGATGTGTTTTGCTAAATGGTCTTAGCTTTATTTATGCCCCATGTTGTAGGTTTATTTAATGTATTTGACCGGCTGGCGACATACATTCAATTTTCCGCTGTTTAGTTTTTTTTTCACAAGCAGTGCAGGCACGTCCTGAGAAAGCCTTGTTGCTGTCGGGACGTTAAGCAATGTACAATCAATTATTTCCGTGCAAGGCCGTGGTAGTGATCCCCAAGTCGGGTAAGGATCCTTCCGACCCGGGTAACTATCTGCCAGTTGCCCCTCATGTCTCTTTAAAACCATGGAACGCCTGGTTAACTTTCGCTTGGTGAGGCAAATAGAGTCACAGGGTCTTAACACACCTCTAGCGTGGGTTCAGGCAGTCCCACAGTATGATAGATCATTTGGTCTGTTTTTAATCTTTTATTCACGATGCCTTGTCAAAAAACAGCATTTCTGCGCTATTTTCTTTGATTTAGAAAAGGGGTATGGCACTACCTGAAAGTATGGCATCCTGTAAGACCTGGCACACTTAGGTTTCAACGGGCACCTGCCTGCTTTTATTGGAAATTTTCTGTCTAACCGTTTGTTCAGGGTCCACATGGGCTCCATCGTCTATGATTCCTATGAACAGGAGCGCCATGTGTGCCACAGGGCAGCATTTTATCACCTGTTCTGTTTGGCATAAAAATATTAATATTGTTAAGGCAGTCAAGGATGACTCGGAATGTTCTTTATTTGTGGATTACTTTGCTTCACTTGAGAGACGCCTGCAAGTGTACAAGTGTATGTTGATTGCGTTCAGAAGTGGGTCACTTCTGTGTCTCTCAAAGGGATTCAGGTTCTCGCTCTCCAAGGCAGTGTGTGTCCATTTTACAAACCAACACAAATTCTTTTTGGAACCTTACCTTAACATTTCCTGGATGCCCATTAAAGTTGCTGAGGAGGCCAAGTTTCATGGGGTCATTTTTTTACCAAGGGCTGACCTTCCGCAGTCACTTCATGCACCTTCGTACTTCTATCAGAAGGCTCTTGTTGTTCCACAAGTCGTGGGTCGCACTGACTGGTGTGCAGATCATACAGTTTTACTGCGTTTGTACTGAGCGTTTGTCCGGTTTAAATTAGATTATCGCTTAGTTGTGTACGGCTCAGCATCCAAATCTAACTTGCAATGCTTGAGCACTATTCATCATTAGGGTCTGCGGATATGAGGGGCCTTGAGGACATCCCCAGTCCCTAGTCTGTACTCTGAGGCAGGAGAACCTTCTCTGAGGCTTTGCCATATCTGCCTCATGCTCAGGTATGTCAAGTATGACCTGAAGCTATCGCTATGCCAGCACACAGGCACAGAGCTTACAAATGGTGGGAAGTGCCGTGTGTCCATCTTTATTTCTGTGTGCCAGTGTGTGTGGATCAGAGGGTGGGTAAGGGTAGAAGGAGATGGATCAGAAAGATAAGCTTGAAAATAGGAACAACTTTGGGCTGGGGTCCCATCTTGTTTCTATCTTCCATGATTACTGACGTTATGATTAAGCGCCAAAAGGTGGTCACACATTGAGGACAGACACAGTACAAAACAAAGTTATGAATAGGAACCAGTGTTATGGTGAATTGAATTCTACTTGATATGATAAATAAATCTACTGAAGCAAAAGATAGGTACTGCAGTGGTTTTTAAGAAATTAGCAAAAGAACGCGAAAGTATGTCAGGTGTCGGACATCAAACCTTAGAGATAGTAACTATGGGCGGAAATCGACAATTTATATCTATCCCAAATTTCCGGGATTTTTCGACCGCTTACTCCCACGCCCTAACGCCGCCCGTTTTTCTAGGTTTCTCCTTATTTTTTTTCAGTAAAATAAAGGTTTCCAAATTCAATGACATTAAAATTAATATTTTTTATTATAAAATGAATCAAGACGAATTACTTCTTCTAAACGATATTAATGCTGTAGAAAACAAAGACTTAGACTCGAAAAAACAGCGCCTTCTTTCTGTAGTTGTGTCAGGCAAGTCAAAGACTTATCTCGGTAAACAATACATGACAGAGGATATTGAATCTCTTACCTCTGATGAACTAATCAAGCTTCATGCTAAATATGAAAACCACATTGCTTCACTAATGACTCGTGATTTGAGTCGATCTCTTGTATGTCTATACACAAAAGCAGTGAGTCACTTTCTACCTGTGGATAGTGACAGCCTATCACACGACCTTGAAAGCAATCCTATTGTTTCAAGTTCAATTGGTAAATTAGCATGTGTCATGTTTTACAAGTTTGGAAATTACCTTGCACCTGTCGTAACATTGCTTGTTACCGGGAGTCATATTGATTTTTCGAAAATAATTTTTACTGCAGAAGAAAATGGACGAAACCCAGACGACTCCACAACTGAACCCCGACCCTGTTTTGACACAGGTTCAAACTGTGACGAAGACTAAAAGTCCAGGCAGGGTTGAGGCTGGAAAAAGATTAGCCGAATATAATAGGCAAAAAAAATTACAGCTTAAGGCACAAACAGAAAAGACTCATGTAACTGATCCACCGTCAGGATCGTCAGGACCTGTGTCAATACCGTCAGGGCCGTCACTCCCTCATCAAAGTGAGAGACAAACAACCCAGTCTAACCCCGACCCCGAACCTCAATCAACAAAATATATAATTGCCGGATTTGTTGTCGGATTTGGTTACGTAGGGTATCAATTATACAAAAAATACAAACCACAGACTTGTACAGTGACCAAAAAATCAGACACTCCAAAAACAAAACCAGAAGTCGCCACATTACCAGTAACACCCAAAGCCGTTGACCCATTTTATATGCAGTAAATAAAAATATTATTTTAATTTTTCTTGCCTAAGAAATGAATGACACAAAGAACTTGATGAACCTTGTGTATCACTCTGCCGTAATCAGTGGATTAGCAGTAGCTTATTCTATGCTGGGAAAAAGTCTACTCAAAATGAAATCAGCAGACTTGAGTAGACTCGATTTCGAAGACAGCGCTAAGCTAATTGTAGTCGTTACAGCGTCGTTTGCGACAAAAGATTTTCTTGTCAAGCAGGGAATTATTCCAGAAAATGTTTCTATGTAAATAAAAATAATATGGCGACGATAGCTATTATGATTGGTGGGGCAGTTGTTAACGCATTGGCTTTCAGTGGCTCAAACTATCTCTTTTCAAAAATGGGTAGAGAAGAATCTGCAGAAGAAATGAAACGTCACAATGAGGCATCAGAAAAACTTGCTCAAGCCCAGCAGGAATATGAAAAGAATAGAATTGAAAAACTTGATTTCATCAATGAAAAACTCAGGCTTGAAGGCCACGCACAGCATACGTTTTCAAATACAGATGAAGCAATCAGGGAATATTTTCTTGTCACAGGTGAAGACATGTCTATCCCAAAACCGAAACTAAGTGACTATTACAAACCAAGCACACAACAAAGAAACGGGGAGATAATCTTTGTTCTAGTGGGAATGACATTTGTTTATTTTACAGGAGTTTTCATTGCTAGAAAAAATGGCAGCCGAAAATAAACTATCAAAAATATATTACTCTCCATCAGGCTATTGGAAAGGACAAACAGCTATTGAAAAATTACATGCCGCTGTGGGCGGAGATATAACACTCAATCAAGTCAAGCAATGGTTACAGAGACAGGCAATTTGGCAGATATATCTCCCTGCTCCAAGAAAGATATCTAGACCTCATTTTGAGAACACTACCCCAAATGACACACACCAAATGGACCTTTTGTTCTTACCACATGACACAATAAGAAAGAAACGATACAAGTATGCATTAACTGTTGTAGACATTGCTTCAAGGTATAAAGACGCTGAACCCATATCTGACAAAACAGCCAGTACAGTTGCTACTGCATTAACAAAAATATATAGTCGAGGCCCTTTAAGATACCCCAGACTTGTACAAGTTGATGACGGATCAGAATTCAAAGGTGCTGTTAATCAGTTATTTGCAAAGCATGGTGTACTGGTCAGACGAGGCATTCCAGGTGTGCACAGATCACAGGCAATTGTAGAGAACTTTAACAAACAGTTGTCAGAGAGACTTTTCAGTTACCAGTATTCTAAGGAACTCATGCATGACACCCGGAACACTGAGTGGGTAAAGAGATTACCACATGTGATAAAAGCAATGAATAACGAAGGACACCCAAAACCTGCTGATGCTATTAAATTGAAAACAATTACAGAGCCAAAAACAGGACCAACCCCAACCCCCGCACCGCTTGCGCCAGACACAAGTTTATTTACCAAACAGGTGAGATATTTATATCAACCAGGTGAAGCTGAAAATGACATAAAGCGCAGGGCGACAGACCCTATCTGGTCAACATCCGTTCATAATATAAAAAAAATAATTCCCGGTCCAGACGCAACAATATATTATCTGTATGACCCTGCGCCACAGAGGGCATTTGTCAGAGAAGAATTACAGATTATTCCCTCAGACACCGTTACTCATTTCAGTAACTAACTCATCAATTAATTCATCAACCAGTTCATCACAAATGTCTTCAGATAACTTGAGCCTGTAATGACCAGGTGCATAAGCTTTTTCCTTAGTGAGAAACACTCTTTTCGTGTCTCCAACTGCCAGTGACTTTTTGTGTGTTTGGATCATTTCAAGATTATGTTTATTTGATCTCAGTGACTTGTTTGGATAATCAGGCATTAATGCACCGTCTAACACTTGCTTGTAATGTTCATGTCGAATGTCTTTATTTTTTATTGCTGTTTTTTTAATTCCTTTGGCTTTCGACTGACTTCCCTTTTGGTGCAGTATAGAATACATTTTTGATCTCAGTCCAACGTACTCAACTATTGGCACACCATTTAGTTCATCCTTAAACTTACCAGGCACTTTTTTGTTTTGTGTGCTGTACAGTGGATGATCCTTAGGATAGTCAGATGTGTCATACATGTGTAACTCTGTTTTCATGTCTTCATAAAAGTCTTCAGTACACACATCAATGATCATAGAGTCAGTGTCAGTGTATAGCAGACGACACTCAGGATACTTTGGTTTGAAGTAATCATAATAAAATTCAAGCATCAACAGTTTTGACAACTCAAGAATTGCCATACCAATAAATACTGGCTTGTCCAGTTTGACAATCTTTTTTTTGAGTGACACTGCATACAATGATGAATGAAACTCT
Source organism: Semisulcospira habei (assembly GCA_036245525.1). Lineage (NCBI taxonomy): Eukaryota > Metazoa > Mollusca > Gastropoda > Semisulcospiridae > Semisulcospira > Semisulcospira habei. The sequence continues at coordinate 96,820,751 of BTPG01000001.1, forward strand.
TTATACCCTGTATACTGTGGCTTACCTGTAAGTTTAATTGCACCCAATTCAGTTGTGACCAGTCTCACATCTTTTCTGTGATGAGGATTTTCCATTGTCTTGCCAAAACAGGCATTGTTCATAAGCTTAAAGAAGTCTTTGTCAAATGCAGTGTTGCCGTCTCTGGCACGAAGGGTTGTGTTCTTCATTATGTAATTTTTCATGAAAGCACTCTGATCAAATTGAATTCCTCTGTGAACTTTCTTTAGTACTAACCCGTGTCTGATGTAAAACTGCAGCAAGCGGTAGTGACAAACGTAATTAAATTTGTCATTTAAATTTGGCACAAGTTTAGTGTCTTCTTTTTTCCCTGTCATACTCATTTTTTCAACAGCTAATGGATAATCATTATGGTAATCGTGTAGATGATGTGGGTACTCCAGGTCGACTTCAAAGATCCAACCCTTCGCGTCGTTTCGGTCAAGATTCATAATATTGTTTGTTAACCCTGTTATGTCATACTGTGACAAATCATACAGACAAAAGTTTTTCAAGGGCAATAACTCACACATTGCCCAGCCATACAAATTGTTAGCGTCTACATAGGTAATAAATGACCTTGACCTCGAGGGGTCAAACCCAAGGTCACCATAACCGTCCAGATATTTATTGTTGGCTCTGGCGTAGTTATTTGCTGCAATACTAATGCCTCCTCTCAATCCGCGTTCTACCATTTCACCCATCGTACTATCAGACAACAGGTCTATAGATATCTTACTGGATTTCAAAAATGCATCCCATGTCATGCCAGGACTAGTTATATAACAAGCAGGGTCAAGCTTGTAGTGTAACAAACCCTTTTCACGGTAACTTTCAAATACGTCTGCTAGCAAGCAAACGTCTGCTTTCAAGTACTGGTCATGGTAGTCACCAATCGTCTGACACCCTAATTTACCCCATGCATCAAGTGCGTGTTGATATTCAGAGTCAGAAATACCTTTTCCAGTTAGTGTGGAATAAAATTTCTCTTTTGGTGGCAGTCTTGTTTCTTCAAACACAACCCAGTGATCAATGTACTCATATGGATAGACACCTTTCTTAATCAAGTCTGGTTCAAAATATTTACTTGTTATTGGATACTCAGTCAGTCCTTCTGCCAGACTAGCCAATCCTAAAGACAAATGTTGCATGGAGTCATAAAATGCTAATTTGTTGTCCAATCTAAAAGTCAAGTACTTCTCAGTTGTCTGGGCAATGCAACTAATTTTTTTGTAAGATTCATCCACAGCCTGCATGATGATGTGTGAATCATAACCTTTGAGATTGTGGAAAAAGATTGGTAACTTATATGTCTTAGGATCTGTTTTTAATAACAAGTTACAATTGTTATGTGCAGCACCTCTGTAACGTCCAGTTATGTGATCATGGTCACGAACTTTATCACCCTGGAGGGGTTGTTCACAAACCCAACACATCTCAGCTGTATCAAATTTCAGTTTGTCTTCTTCTGTCATCACCAAAGGCATCTGACATGTTGTGAGATATTGTACTACCTGACTATACAGATGTCTCATTTCTGTTAAAAACAAACATGCTGCATTTTCACCTCTGTAGATAACAGGCTCTGAATGCAAATCGTCTGACCTAACAAGAATGTATCCAAAAGAACACACCACTTGGTCACTCAACTTTATAGTCTTTGGTAATGACTCTGGAACAGGACCCTCATATGGTACAACCAATGATTCAAAATCTGCGTATACTACAAACGGCAGCTTTTGCTGATTCCCATAGTTTTTAAAATACACTTGACTACCAGGATCTGGATACTTAAGTACAGTTTGTATGTCATCACTGATCTGCAGTGTAAAACATGTTTGTGCGCTAGTAAAATAGAGGAGAATCTTTGTAAACATTTTTTACAAACTTCCTGTTTCCCATTGTGTTTCGTTGTATGTGCATGAATTAGACGTGACATATTCCTGATAATTGTGTAGTGAAAGTTATTGTCATCGCCGATTAGCAACATGTCAACATGTTTATCTTCTGACTGACCATATGTTGGTGCAATTGGGGACACTCTAATTGGTTGTAACTTGTTCTCAGATTCATTATCCCACTCAAACACATTTACAGATATACCAGGATTTAGTTTTTCAAACAAGTCTATGTCCTCTATTTTAACAGGGAACTCAATGCCACTAAAATCGAGTTCATTTACAAATTTGGTGTAGTTAGATACGCGATCAGGTCTTGACCTCACAAAGTGTAGTTTAGCAAGCACACACCACATGAAACAGAAATTGTCTTTGTTCTGTATGTTAACAACTGCTTTTTTGTTTGCAACCTCTGTTGGCAGTGGTATCCATGCTTTACCTAGTATAGGATGATACCTTGACTGCTTTAATTGTAGTTCATGTACATGTCCTTCGTGCCAACCAGACCCCTTCATTTTTGCACTGTCAATCGCCTGGAGAAAGTCTGGTAATAGTCTGTCTCTAAACACGTTCTCTACCTCCGGTTCTCTTCTTGTGTTAACTGTGTGTTGTCTTGTTGATATGTACGATACAATCACTTCACCGTCTACTCTAGTAAATTCTATTTTAGCAACAATCTGAATCTTCACACTGCCTGTGATAAGATTTTGTTGTATGACAGAAAAAGAGTTTTCTATTGATTCGTAAACATTATTAGTATTGGATATGGGTAAGTTTGTTGTGTGAAACACGTTTCTTAAACCAGATGAGCCAGGGTTTGATGGGCCAGGGCTTTGTGAATTGTCCGTCATTTTTATTTGACCGACAAAATAATAAAATAAAAAATATTAACGTTAACTCTGCTGACTCACCTTGTGTAATACCACTTTATTAACTGTAACACTGTCAATATAAACATTTAGTTTGCGCAGTTGTTTAAATATGCTATAACAAACGTCTCCTAACCAATCATAGTTGGTATCATTAACTTTAAAGGTAGGTGTCTTTAAATCAACTGTCATGTGCTCCACATCTGGATGCTCATCAACATAATCCAAAGTCACACTATATGTAGCATATATTTCTGATGGTGCCGAAAGGCTTATGTAAGTCTGTTTGGGTGATATTAAGTCAGTAAAGTGCATAACATCTTTGAAAAGGTGTGTGAGATCAAGCATCTGTATGATTTGTCCGTCTGTCATTTTTATTGGACAATCAAATGTATAAATTAATTTACATCAATTTACTAACCCATACCCTGTGGGCTGATCTGTCTTTAAAATGAGCTTTAGATGCTTAGTTGATTTCAGTTTATTTTTCACATCATCCCGTTCATGCTTATTTGGGATGACGTCGTTCTCTCTGAGACAGTCTTCAAAGCTGTCACGATCCTTACAGTAAAACAAACAGATAAACTTTAACTGTTCTCGAAAATCTTTCAGTACAGCATTATATTTCTGAGTGAGAATCCATACACTGACATTTGCATGTCTGCCACTGAAGGCAAGTTCTGCTAGAGTGTTTCTCTTCTTGACAATGTCTTTCTCTGCAGAACAGTCATCAACAATAAACAATGTTGACTGTCCTTCAAATTGCTTGTAAAAATATTGTAGGTAGTCATTCAGTTTTTTCTCAGGGTCAACTAAGTATATGTTGCTGTCAGTCCAAATGAATAAACGGTTGTGATAAGCTTTGTTGTGTTTGATTGTAGGACAAAATATTACAATGTTTTCAAAATGGTGTATGTATCTTGTTTGTAATAAGTCAAGTACGAATTGAGTTTTCCCACACCCTGTGGCACCAACAAATAAGCCACAGTGTGGATCGAGTGTCATTAAGCTACGGTTCATTTTAATACACAATATAATTTTAATATATGTGTCCACTCAGTCTGCTTTCTGCAATATTGAGTTGTGCATCATATATCAGGTACAAATATATGTTTATGGCTGCAGCAGTTTCAACCTTCTTTTGTATCTGAATTGTTATTCCGTCACTACCGTTCTCGACAGTTCGTCCTGACCCATGAAGATAATCATCATCTGTACTACGAAGGTCTAGCCAAAGAGCATACTTGTTTGTAAGGTATTGTCCGATCCTAACATCATACAGATGTAGATCTTTGCACGCAATGTTTGCTGGTTTATCTCTAATCCTTCCACCCGCAAAATACTTTGTGGTTTCGTCATAGTGCTGGTATGGTAACATTCCTGAAGCGTACACTTGATTAGGACGGCCTTCAATTGTGCAGGACAAATGTGTAATCTTAGGATTGTAGAATTTTTCTGAATCCCGTTTATATGGATCTGCTGGTTCAACAAACAACATAAGAATACCTTTCAGTGACCTAGCAGGTGTGTTTAAGTTTATGTTCCACATTGGGTCGCTTTTGTCTTTGGAAATTAAACTATGTCTAATCACCCTGTCATAATAAATTGGAAGTCTTGACTGGTACTGATTTTGAATGAGTCTGGCTAGATCAGTGTGTGTGACAATTTCATATTCCAAGGAAATGTTAGAGATCTTGTATGTTGCATCTGTGGCAGATGATTTTATAACTTTGGAGTAGTCATTGAAAGTTAGTTCAAAGCTCAGACGGTCATTCAGTGCCCCTTGATAATAAGGCAAATGAGCTGTGAGGATTTCAAACTCAAGTGGAATGTAAAATCTAGTTCCATATGTTTCAGCTATAATAACTTCCTTTGGTACCCCAGTAGTTGTTTTGTCTCCGGCATTGATTCGAAGTTTACCAACATTATCAGATTGTATGCCTTGATAAATACGATCTTCTCGTTCTTCTCTTGTGAGCCAAAGGTCTTTGTAACAGTAAAATACATCTGAGTCGTCAAGACTAAACACTTCCTGTCCTTCAAGTTTTACTTTTAATAGTTCTAACAATTGCTCTGCCAAGATTGTTAACCAGTGTTCTGTTTACGTCTGCGTCTGATGATAGTTCAATATTAAATGCTAGGCGTGCAGTGCCAGGAACAATAACGTCACTGGGACCTAGGTTTGGAAACTTGACTGTAAGTGTTTGGTTCTGGTCTATGGTACTTGGATTGTTTGTGATGACGATTGTCTTATGCCCTTAACACCCAGAGGCTCACGTAGTTTTCTGTATGGGTCTAACTTTGATCCGTAAGACTGTGTCATTTTTATTATGCACAATAAAAAATAATAAATTAATAAAACAATGGCCACGGGAGGATTTAATCATGAAGATTTTGAAATGGATGACACGTATGATTTTGGTAATACAACAGATATGACAGATATGGCAGATATGACTGGTACAAGAAATATTTACAGTTTACGTCATGAACTTTTAGAAACCAAAGTGAACTCGTTTTATGATCATGTTGGTGGCCTCCCAGACAACGTAGATCCTAATCAGTTTGAACTTGATGGCAAGGGTCATTTATATTTAAATACTGTTGACAAAGGAAAAGTACTATTGACTAACAAAAAAGACCCTAGTAGGTTTAGGGCTCTAAGTACAATAAAAAATGAAGGTGGTGTTGGTGCCTTGCGTCAACTTGGAATTGGAGGGTCTCCTGTCACGCCAAGACTGGCTAGTGTTCTTCACGACACGCAAACAAAGTTGCCAACAGGGCAAGAGATTGAAATGGCACCAGTAACAAGCCTACCAGAAATAGCAAACACAGTGATACAAGAAACCTCATTTACTGAAGGACAAATAAATGATGCTATGAAAACAATAGATGACCCACCTTTGTCAATGAGGGAGATTATGGGATTGGATAAATCACTGCAGACGATAAGAGGTGAGATGGTAAACAATGTTGCCAAACTAGGTGAGCTTGATAAACACATAGAACGTGAAAAAGAAAAACTGGCTACAGCAGACAATGGAAATCTTGACACAGAAATAAAAGAAAGAATACAGCACAGATTAAATGATTTGCAGATAGAAAGATCAGGACGGTTAGAAACAATTAGTATTGGAAGACAAAAACTGAAATCACAGGTCAACAGAATTAGAGAAACTATTCAGAAAATACTTCATGAAGACACTACTCTGGCTGAGAGACTAAAAACACTTTTCAGAGAACAGGGTATCACAATTGCTAGTTTAATTACAGCTCTTGGGTTTATTATAAGTACTGTTGTGTTGGCTGTCTCCGGTGCTGGTGGACCCGGTGGTTCAACACCGCCAGCCCTGGCACCACCAACCCCGGGCCCCCCGACTCCAACAGACCCAAAAGATTTACAGTCATGGGTAAAGAAACAACTGTCTCACATATCAGACTTGCTTAAGAAATTGGCTCTGAAAGCAGTGGACGCTTTGCCTGGCATAATTGGCACTGTTGTCAGTTGGATGATTACTACTACAGCAAAGGTAGTTGGGTTTATGGCAGAGCATGTGTGGGTCTTTCTGGTTACAGTAGGAGGGTTGATGGTGGGTTATTTAATGAAACAGATAAAGAAGTAAAACCCCTAATCCTGTTAGACCTATTACCAATGCAGTTCTCTCTGACTCATGTGTGTCAGGGGTTGGTGTTGACTGTACTGGTTGTATGGGTGCCGGTGATGGGGCTGGGGCCGGGGCCGGGGGTGTTACCGTCTGTAATGATTTTAATGACTGTACATGTGTGGTTGTTCCTCCTAAGTTTACAGATTGATTGAGACCGAGTTTTTGACCAACACCTGCAACAATGATTTCATTATTATAATTTGTTATTGTACCCATTTGGAGTTGAAGGTCAGATGGTAACATGTATAACCCGATGCCAACTACAAAGTCAACTTTTGATCTGGCATATCTGAGTACGTCTTGATAGCGTTGTATGCTTGATGGGAGATCAACTGTTGAATTTACTGAATCTTCTAAGTTTGCGAGAAACTGTTTTTGTGCTTCAAATTTACCACTTCCATTCAAAATGTTTGATTTTGTTAGTGATTGTGCTCCTAGTAAACACCAGACATATGTTCTGATAGACTCATTGACGCGCTCGACTCCTGCTTGAGTAAACCCGTCAGATTTATCTAAAATAAATGTGGTCCAGGCATTAGTCTGCTTCTGCTCTATTGATCCTATCCAAACTTGTGATTTTGATGAGAATGAAGTGTAACCAGGGTAATAATCTTGTGGGTATTGTCTGTGACTCAAAGCGTAATACAATGTACCCATGCCTTTGTGATCATCAAGTTTTTGTGTGAAGTCATACTTAGTGCTTATGTTAAATTTATTACAAATGCGTTCAAACGCTTTCATATCCATGGGGTTGTTATACCTGTTGAAACTGGATTCAGTGGGCAGTGGTGTATGAAGTTCTGACAGAATACGTCTAAGCTGGTAATAAACATGAAAACGGTAGACAGACCTAATCAGTTTGTTTGAGTGATTCAAATGGTCTGTAAATGAAACACCACAGCCTGTAGTAGAACACAGTATAGCAAAATTGAGTTGGTTTTGAAACATCTGTAATGGACTTGAGGACCACTTTCTTGCAGTTGAGTCATCTGTTATTGGAGGGTTTAGGTAATGGTCAAACGGATTCGGTACTTTGACTTGAAATAGATCTTGTTCAGACACAGCTATGTCGAGTTGATTTAGTTGAATTATTTTCTGTTCATAAGTAGGTGCAACATTATATTTGGCATCCACATTAAATTGAAATGCGTTTGTTGTGGTAATGGTTGGTGATTTAAATTCCATCCTTTTTATATGAGATAATAAAAATGTTTATCACTTTAACAAACCTTGACACAAGCAAACCAGTGTGGTTAACTAATGGGATTGATAATCGTGATGGTAGCAAGGCTGCAGCTATCCATGAAATGTTCTATACAGTAAAATGGTTTAATGTAGAAGATGATATATATAATAAAGTAATTTTTGATGGTAAGACTGAAGCTTTACCGCCTGGTTATTATGACTTTTGTACTATAGCTGAATGGTTTCAAAGTAATTTTAAAATTAAGCAACTTTAAATCCAGCTAACCTACTTGTTACATTAGAATCTCCGACACAAGATTGGTTAAAGATCTCAGATAGATTTGCATATTTACTTGGATTTTATATTGACGAAGATTGGTATAGATCAGATGATTTAGATGAAGCTATGTCTGGTATTATAACAATGAAGACCAAAAAACTTAAAATAACTGGAAAACGCCCTGTCAATTTGTCAGTACACAGAGTACTACATGTTTATTTGAAAGAACTAAACACAACTGAGAATGTACACAATGGAAAGCCTTCAACTTTGTTGAGATGCTTACCTACTGGAACTGCTCCGTATTGTGAAAGTGTGGTTGTTAGATTTCCTAATTTGCAGTTTAAGAAATTAGGTTCTAGTTTCTTTGAGTCACTGAGTTTATCTGTAACTAATCAGGATGACAAACCAGTTCTTATGCATGATTTTAGTGTTGTGTTGGAAATTAAATAATTTTATTTTTGTTTATAAAAATGAGTGGTCTTGGACCAAAGCCTAGAATCATACCAGTTGCATGTCCAGTAACAGAATTGAAAGATTTGGCAGACGTCCAGGATTTTGAGAAGGAAGGGGATGTTGGAGAAATATATGGTTTTGAACTTGATTCAAATGGCATGTACAAGAGGAAAGTAATTGTCGACATGAAAGACGGTGAAAAACAGATTCCTAAACTTGGTCAGCTACGTGATGTTACTGTACCTACTCCACCTGTAAATAATGCGCCTTACAACTTAATACATGTGGGTAGTAAGTGGGTGGTTTCACCTGTACCGGCACCACCACCCACAATTGACTGGGACATAAAGATTGAATTTATTAGTCCTTATGTATACACTGATGACGAAGGCGCCTTAGTGTTTAGGAAGGTTGTTAACTCGGGGCCGCTTATTGTAAGTCTTGTTCCAAGCTTTGCCCCAGACGACAATAGCAGAGAAAAACTGAAAGTTGAAAATTATGAGAGACGGAGATATCTTCTTACACATAGGAAGGGTAGGTCTGATGCGAAGGTCGTGTTTGCACCAATAAACTTTTCCATCGCAAGAGAAGCGACAATAGTATTTGAAATTATCATGAGATCAGTAACTACTGCTAAAGAGGCTCAAATTGCACAAGGAATTAAACTTACATGGAATGAAACAGTAACAGAATCATCAAAGGTCTTTATTGCTATTACAAAAAATAATGATGTTATTAATGTTTCGAGCAGTGTTCCAGCTGTCAAGGTGGTGGTCGACAAAGCAACTTTTGTTCGTCTAACTTACATAAACCTTGAACACATTGATCTTGTTGCATTTTATTATGCTAACAAATTGTATACTTTTGAAGAGTTGCAAAATGTAATTGCTGATTAAATAATAAAAAAATATTTGTCAATAAAAAAAATGGTAAACTTCTATCCGCAACTACCAACGCTTGATCCGACTGAAACAAATGTGATGACTAAAACAACACTTGCGCCTGATCCACACATGCCAATTGCTTCAGATAAAACATTATAGGCAGATGCATTCAGATTAAATAATATTACAGAAGCTTTGAAATATTTGGAAAGTGAAGAAGCTAAGTACTCACGGTGCAAAAGGAGGTATAAGTCAGTATTTAATTCTGTTCAAAACACTTCTATGGCTATTGGTGCAGTTTCAGCTTCATGTTCTGTAGGGGGTATTGTTCTGTTCGCCACAGGAATTGGGAGTTTGGCTGGAATAGCAGTTGAGGGTGTTAGCGTTGCTACATGCCTGACTTGTTTTGGTTTGGAGGCCTTGAACAAGAGGTTTCACACAAAATTACAGAAACATGAAGCATTGAGTACGCTTGCTGGTGCAAAGCTGAGCAGTATGAAACTTATTATCAGTAAGGCATTAAACGATAATTGTATTGATGACGAGGAATTTAAGAGAGTCCAGGATGATTTAAATAATTACAAGAAACAAAAATCTGAAATACAGAATAAGATGCGTAGTCAATCTCCCGTAAATGTTGAAGAACTGAAGGCTAGTTTTTTAGAGATGGGAAAACAAATCGGTGTTCAGGAAACCACAGAAAAACTACACAATCTTTTAAACAAATAAAAATCAGATTTGGTAATCATTTATTAATGTCATACACTTCACAGAAAAATGACATGCCACCTAACTATTTAACCCCATCAGCACCACCACCACCACCTGACTATTACTAAAAAAAAAGTTTTTTCATTGTCCTTGTATCTTATCAAATCTGTCCGAGTAAGTTGTGACTTAAGTTGTGACTTGAGTCAAGAACTTACATTTTGTTATGTTTAAGTTCTTATAAGTTCTTGACTTAAGTCACTTAATAACTAATTATAGGTTCTTAAAAGGTTACCTGTAAAGTTATTTGTCAGTTATAATTGACTTTGGAAAATTTGTTAACAAGTATTTGCAGGTAACTTAAATAATTTGTTATCAAGTGCATATAGCAATGTTTTGTGTGTGTGTGTGTGTGTGTGTGTGGTTATTATTTAAATAACTATGTTTTGGGGGTGGGGGGGGGGGTATTGGCACAGAGGCAATGAAAAAAAAAATGTTCTTGGAATCTTATATCTTATATCTCTAACACACATATATACACGCACACAAACAAACACACACGCACGCAAACACGGATGCACATACACATATAAACACATGCATACACGCACGCAAACACACATACATACATACACGCACACATGCACTCACACAGGCACACACACATACACACATGCACTCACACGCATACACACACGCACACGCATACATACACACACGCACACACACAAACACTCACACACACATACAGACACGCACACACGCATACACACACGCACACATGCACTCATACACACACGCACGCATTCACACAGACGAACACACGCACATATGCACTCATACACACACGCACGCACGCATACATACATACATACGCACGCATTCACACAGACGAACACACACACGGACGCACGCACACGCTGTCACAAACATGCGCTCATGCACACAAACACTCACACGCACACGCACTCACACACACACGCACACACACAAACACTCACACATACCTACAAACACACACACGCATAGACAAACAGACAAACAAACACAAAATCTTTATTCTGCATGAATATTGTAGACTCGTCCGCAAAACACCGCGGGCCGTATGACACGCGATACACAACCTGTGTACTCAAATCGACACTGTGCACTTCGTCCCGTCACTAAGGCTCTACGTCATGTGTTTACGTTAAATACCTGTCCCCCAGTGGGGGACGATTCACTAAGGCTCTACGTCATGTGTTTACGTTGGATACCTGTCCCCCAGTGGGGGACGAATCGCTAAGGACATACGTCATGTGTTTATGTTAGATACCTGTCCCCCAGTGGGGGACGATTCACTAAGGCTCTACGTCATGTGTTTACGTTGGATACCTGTCCCCCAGTGGGGGACGAATCGCTAAGGACATACGTCATGTGTTTACGTTAGATACCTGTCCCCCAGTGGGGGACGAATCGCTAAGGACATACGTCATGTGTTTACGTTAGATACCACGATATGAAGGCTTGACTAGGGCGCTGAGTGATTTATAAATCAATTATTAAGATACAATGCAAAAAAACACATTTCTTTGACAGCGTGCTACAAGTGGGCTGACCAGGGTGCCGTTTTGTAAATCAATTATTCAGATACAAAGCCAAAATCATTTTTCTTTGCCAGGGTGCTACAGGTATACCCCACCGTCAGTCCTGTTACTAAAACCTATGTAAAATCTGTTTTAATTCACTTGCAAAAAGCAAGCTACTTGCATGAGCGCGGCGAAAAACCTCTCACATTTGGTCCATAACATTTGGAATAATACAAACATAAAAAGCATGGTTACGGGCCGTTAAGGCCACGCCAGAGCCTTTGTGCAACGTGACAACACAAACAACAAATAAGATTATGGTCCTCCAGAGCCTTTTTGTTCAATTTCAGTTCTGAACATGGTTACGGACCGTTTAAAACAAAAAGGTTACGAGCATTTAAAGCCGCGCCAGAGCCTTTGTTTTAAACAGTAATATTATGGTTCTTTTGGTCGTGCCAAACACTTTTGTTCAATTGCAGTACTGAACAAGTTTATGAACCGTTCAAAACAGTAGGTTACGGGCCTTTAAGCCACGCCAGAGCCTTTGCACAAACAAAACAAACAAACAATAAACAATGTTAGGACCAGCGTTAGGGGTTTTTCCAAAAATCGGCTATTTTCTGTATTTTCAGCATTTGTTCAATTTGCTCCCGCAAACTAAACACCTTTCGGAAAGACAGTGCAAGAAAATGAAATTTGGGGTACCCTCGTAGCAGCCTGGCTAGAACACACAACCGATGAGCATACGACTTGGAAATTTTTACGTTTACTTTTAGCCAATCTGGCCAGTTCAATTTAGTCTGTTTTCATATTTTCTGAATTTTAAGGAGTTCTGCACCTTGGATTAGCCACTCTCCATAGCAGATTGAAGCTGAAATGTTTAGGCGTTTGGTTTCCTGAAGTATTTTGTAGCCATCTTCCAAATTCTTTTTTAACATGTCTAAAGTAAATATACTCAAATCGCATTGTTCTACTCTACTGCACGCAGGCGGCTTGCCATCAGAAAGATTTTGTCTAAAGAACAAATCAAGTTCTTTTGGTTCTTTATTTGTCTTTTGTTTTTTCACCCCACCCGGGTCTGCCCTGGGGGACTTGGGTGGGGTTAGGTATTTTTTAGTTCCCAGGGTCACCCTGGTCAGCCCCACAGGGTGGGTTTTTCTCTCTATTCTGGGGCATGTGTTTCTGTCTACCCTTTGTCCATTCACCTGTATTTGCCTTTTTAAAACTCTCCCTACTGTCTGCACTGCCTGTAGCTCTTGATATTGGATGTGTGTTGCTAAATGGTCTTAGCTTTATTTAGGCCCCATGTGTTAGGTTTATTTAACGTATTTGACCGGCTGGTGACATACATTCAATGTTCTGTTTCTTTTTTATTTTTTTCACAAGCAGTGCAGGCACGTCCTGAGAAAGCCTTGTTGCTGTCGGGACGTTAAGCAATGTACAATCAATCAATCAATCTTTTGTTTTTTCGAACCACTGTTGAGTATATCACTCAAATTTCCGAGTGGTTTCCCCGGTTTTTCAAGCCAAAATTCCGGAGTTTTGTTCAAAACGGAATGAATGAAAGCGGTCATTTTTTCATGGTATTCGCCATGAGATCGCAAGATTGACACCTCTTCCTGAGTCCAATTCATTTTTGAAATGAGCGAATGATAGTGAGTGTAGCCTGGGTAAATAAAACTAGACCGGTCTGGTTAACTATTGAACACTCCGTAAGACTTAGCGCAATGCAGACTAACCGCGAGGCCTGTCTTGTTTCTAAATGTGACAAATTAAATAGGCAATGAACTATCGATCTTACCGTCGTATATATTCACAAGATTTATCGATCACTGAATATCACCTCTGAGAATCAAGTCAGTCCTCAAAACACGTCTGTCTCCTTCAAAGCCCGCTTAACAGAAAGAACAGACCGGCTTGGTGTTTACAAACTAACATGTGACCGTTGCCAGGAGCCGACGGCGGTTAGTGCGTGGTCATGTCTAAGGGAAGTAACTGTGTTTGTCGTTTTGCTTTATAACCAAACGTTACATCCCTTTTGTCTGTGCTATCGGAAATACCTGTAATTGGCTAAGTAATCAATAAACTACGCGTTGCAAAATGAACACACTTACATAATCGATGGATTAATTAACTCAAGTGTTAACCCCCTGATGGTAACTACTCTGCTGAGAGGTACATAAAATGGTGACTGTTCAAACAATAATGCAGTGGCGTGTTCAGTAGCGGACGGAAATTTAGACAAACATGCTGAGGCGCTAAAAAAATGGGGGCGTGGGAGTAAGCGGTCGAAAAATCCCGGAAATTTGGGATAGATATAAATTGTCGATTTCCGCCCATAGTTACTATCTCTAACCTTACACAAAAATCTTGCTGTTTTTCTAAAAATTCCCTCGCAATAAAACCTTTTTCTGTGCATCTGTGCATATTAGAAAGGGGAGATCTCCTTTTAGATAATCTGTCTTAATTCAGTGATTTTGTTAAACATTGTTAATCAGTGATATTTTGATGTAAGGCCTGGTGTCCGACACCAACCAAAGTTTAAACTTTATTTTGACATTATTATTATTGACATAACATTATTTTGAAGAAATATTTGCATTAAGAAAATAAATGATGTCGGACATCCGCCTTACTGAATTTCCTTCCAATCAGACACCAGGTTTACTGAAAATGCTTTGTGTCAGACACCAGCCTGACCGAAAATCAACATGCCAACATTCGTTAAGCAACGATTTTCGTTCATTCATTCATCCTTTACTACATAACTTCTCTCGGCCTAAAGAGAACAACACACGCTCAATCATTTCCTTTTGTTCTCGTCGGGTAAATGCACTCACCAGAGGAAAAATCGTAGTTTACGCCTTCAACATGCGACAAACTGGTGTCAAACATCAGGTGTCAGACACCAGGTTTTCAATTTTCTTACCGTGTATACTTCAGCAGGCTCCACGTGTAGACTCATGCTTCCTTCGATCAATAAATCAAATATGGCGGTGTCACGTGATCTTCAACATGTAAAAATCTTGATCCGAGTTTCCTTTAAATTTTCGTAAAATTGGCGAAAATGTCGGACAACATTTCTTACTGAAAATTTTGATTATTTTTAAGTTTTGGAGATTTAAGTTTTTATCAAGCCTCCTTGGTGCTGATCTTGTGGAACGGTATTTGAGCTCACTATTTTTGATGAACTGGTAATCTCTAACCAAAACGCTGTCTCAGTAAACAGATCGATTCAACCGGCGAAGATCTTACCGAATGACCCTGGTGTCCGACACCATGTGTATTTTCCATCAAATCGTCTTTGTCGGGACATATTTCATAACAGAACTGTTTTTACATCTTAGTTAAACATGTCTGTATGCTGTGTTAGAAGCAGTTTTACAAAATCTTGACGTAGGTGTCGGTTACTTCCAGGGTTTCAGGATCCGGTTTGGCAGTGTCCTTTTTTGATGCCATTGTTTCAGCACATTTTCCACACGTTTTCGGCTCGTATGTTAAAAATATTGCCAGCTTCTGTATACTTATAGTATATCTCCAAGCTTTTATCACACATACACCACAGCCACACCAACACAGGCTGTTTTTTGTAAATATTTATTTGTAAAGGAAAAGTGTTGCCCCTTTTACGTCCAACTTTTGGCACTCAATCATAATACTGACAGGTCTAAATCTGAGGTCGGAAGGGTAGCTGCAGCTGTGGTCTCCTCGCCTCTGTTTTTAGTGCTTTTTGGCTCATGTGCGAATCAAGAGTGAGTCAGTGGTCGTTCGTCTGTCATCTGTCGTATGTGGTAAACTTTAACATTGGCATTTTCTCTGAGACTATTCAAGCCACAGTCTTCAAACTTGGCTGAAGGTTACTTTGTGGCAAGACCTTTCTAAATATATGAATTCGAGTGACCTCTCACAAAGGGTATCAAGAAATAGGTCCAAAATAGCTATATTTTGACATATTTTATATTTTTCTCAAACAACAATTGTGTATGTGCACTGCTAGACCAGTATGACCTGGGACAGACGCATCTCATCTAAGAATGGAATAGTTTTGTACGGATATGGCATGGTCACTAATATTTGCCGTTAGGCGAGATTCTGTAAATCCAAACATGAAATGGTGAAGACTGGTTTAGGAAAACATTTATATCTGGTATTTTGTGACAAAGGTGATATTCATTAAGATGGCCAATATTTAATACATCGATATTTTTGCTACTTTTTGGCATAGTGAAAGACAGCCTTTAAATGGAGGAACAACAAAATAATAATACAATGTAATGAGAAGTATGCAAAAATAAAACAAATGAAAAAAAGCTAAACAAGATAAAAGCGTATGTTGCAAAATAGAAAACTCGTGTATTCCAAGCTTGGCCTATAATAATGGTACGCAGTCTTCTTAACCTTTCTTGTCCTCTCTTACGTACTGAATCAGTGGGTGGGCCTAATGTGTCGAGATTAGTCATATAACCTCAGTTCGCACTAAACACCTGCACCCTGACAAAGTCTTTCAGCCAGAAACAGAGTGTCAAGTGCCCCCGCAATCAAAGGGGCTCATGAAAAGTTGTGTCTCACTGTGCGATATCATCAGCATCGCATCCTCACTCTTGAGTCGGCCATATGATGTAAGTCCTTGAGTGTTGGTCCACCCCAATTGTGGGTGAGAATTCAGTCCCTGCTGATATACGGCTCCTCAGTAGAACCATAGAGTTTCATGAGTCCCTGCAGGCAAAGGGGCTCCTGAAAAGCTATACATCTTGATGTGCTATACACAGACTGAGGCAGTCATCTGAGGATATGCCTACGACTGATGACACGCCTGGCTGAGGCAATTGTCCAATTAAAAAGCGAGAGGTTGGCTTTATGGCTGCGGGTAGACCATCTGGTGTCACCTGTTAATCGGATAATTGTCATCAGGTTACGGATCATTGAACTTCACCAGCCTTCTTTGTCCGCGGCGAGACTAAAGTAACGGATGCCTTTTACAATAGTCTCACATCTTTATGTCGATTCTGGTTTAAGTTAGTTTAGTCTTTTGATGCTAACGTGAATCTTCTTTAGCGCTGACAATCACATTGTAACCGTATTACTGCAATGAATAGGCTCATAGGTAGCGACGATCGTTAAATCCGAAGAAATAAAACATCACCAAAACAAGGAGCTCTGTGCGATTTAGTAGTCCATCTATCGGGACATTAATGTAAACGCAGGAAAAAACGTAGATTAGCTTACTTCTATGACTGGTAACAGACTGTGAGTCACATGTTAATCCAGGTAAGCTGTTATGGTTCCACCCAGAGTTCTAAGTCACAGGTCTAGAGACATGTCGACTGTGATAGTTCAAAGGTGATGTCGGAAGAGCTTAGCGCCTATGTGCGCCAAGCTATTCTTACACCGCCCTTAAACTGTCATGGTCGATACACATCCTGTCATAGCATGTCTGGCCTTTATGAGTTAACAGGTGTTTTAGTGTTGTAGTCTCTTTCTGCTATTTTGTCCCTTTGTGCATTTAAAAAAAAAAACCTTCCATGTTTGTAAAACGTGTGTGTGTGTGTGTGTGTGTGTGTGTATAGCTTTAGTATATATAGTTTAATGACTTATTTTATAACAGTAAGGAGTTTGAATGACGTCCATCGTGTTGGGGTGGGTCGGCGACAGGGGGTGGGTTGGGGGTGGGGTTGTCGGCGACAGAGGGAGGGAGATTGGCAGCGGCGAAGTTGGGGCCCCCCCGTCAGGACCCCCCTGGATCCGCCCATGGTTCATGGTTCGCTTCATGAGGAAATGTAGCAATTACTATGTCTTTCCACCTCAGGATGACTTGACAGTGCTAACACTGGCAGAAGATGTTGTTCAAATCCTGCCGCAGCCTCGCATTCACAATAGACGGCGCCATTTTTTCACAGCAGTTTGATTCTGATCTTAGACTTTTTCTTTTTTGTGCAAATTGGAGTCTCGAAATGTATTTGAGGTGTTTTTCATATGAGCTTAATAGTACTTCAGGGTTTTTGTTTTGTGTTTGTTTTTTCAGTTTTTCTCACGATCATAATGTACCTGTAGCTTCTTTGAAGCTTTGCTGATGTCGTGATGACCATATCTGATTATCTTCTTTTTCATATAAAAACACATTGTACTTTAATTTTCATTGGTTTCATTGCTGTAAAGGTTAAAAAGAGTCACTTTTCTGCAATTAGTGTAAAAAACATTCCCTTAATGAATGATTTAGAACATCACCCAGGAACTGTGAACTCACTGCACTCGAGCAAACCCAAGAAGTGCGCGAGATAAACGAGATAAGTGCATATAGTAAGCAGCTGAATTTTTCTTTTTTACTCCTTCTTTTCTCTGCATTTGTCCTTTAATTTGTTGTTGGCAATTCATGGTTTATCAAGTAATAATACTTGAGTTAAATGTAACTGATATTTTGGTATGTAATCCAAAAAATGTGTTACTGTCTTAATTTCTTGCGTTTACATTTAGGGGGTATGTTTTGTTTTGTCCTTAATACTTTCATAAAATATTGTTTTCATTTATTCATTTTGCTTTATGTGGGTGTCTACTATAAGAATCTTTAAAATAAAAGTGCTAAAATTGGCATTTCTTGCCTTTTACTGCTTTCTGTGAAAGGAGAATATGTTGGTGCATCTGAAAATTTAATAGCTGACACTGTCGATCACAGAAACTCTGTTTCTGTGCCTGCAATTTACAACTTTTGGTGTAATTTCTTTCCTACATACATCCCACACACTTCAAACTGAGAACAGAGATTGTAAATAGGTTAATCATAGGAAAAAAATGAGCATACTTTCAGTATACTTTATTTTGGAAGAAAAGGGGTGGGGATGATTGAGAGCAAATATCTGAGAATGAATACTCTTTCTATCTCTCTCATTTGCATTTTCTAGCTGGCATGTGACTGGTCATCACAAAATGCACTTGCTCTTTGACAGATAATGTTTTTTAAAAAATGCAATTTTCTCCATAAAATGGGAAGTCTCTAATCTGAAAACTGTGAAATGTGTCATAAGTTTAAGTTTGAATTATTGTCATTTTTTTGTGCTGCCCAGGGAATGCTATTCAGACATTGACTTCCAGTGACAAGGTAAAACTGATAACAGTACGAGGGACAGCTTTTGAGGCAGCATCCATGCAAGGTGGAGCTGAAGTTGGAAAGGGTGAGTTTGTGATTATCTTTAGTTCTAGTCTAATCAAGCATGTAACAAGCAGGCATGGGACTTTTCCTACTTTTGGCAGAAATCCTACTTTTCCCCCTTCATTTTGGACATTTTTGAGATCAGTGCAAATTCGTTGAGAATTTTTTTTCAGTTATGGTGCATGTTAAACATGTATCGCTATTCTGCCGTATTCGCATATTGCCCTTTGCTGAAATGACCATGTCACCAGAAGTGGCACAAGCTACTGTTCTCGTTTGAAAATGGCGTAGCTCACAATCGTTGAGCGTGGCACGGTGAGTATTCAAGTATGTCAAGGGACCAAAATTATGTTCATAATTGAGTAAGAAGGTTAAGAACTAAAGTACTAGCGAAATCATGGAATGAGGGAAATTTATGTCGCAGACTGCGAGTAAGTCATGAAGTGGCGACCGGACTAAGTGGGTTACGTGCCGGTACGCATGATTCCTTGATGGGAAAACAGAACTGTGTGTACGTGTGGAAGTAAGAGTATCTAGGCTAATTGGGGGGAAAGTGGGTCAGAAGAATTGCGTACGTGAGGAAGTGAAGGAATCCTAACCTATTTATCAAGGAAAAGGGGGTCAGGACTTTCCCGCTCGAGTCTATCAAAGAATACCCTTATTCAGTAGAGTCTGAGGAAATTCCAGAATTTGGAAAAAAATAGTCCATTCACAAAATAATTATATTAATGTTGTGATACGGGTGTTAGGTTAAATTGGATGCATGGACTGGATGTGAAATGCATGTTTAGTATATTTTATATAGTTATTGAAATTAGTTGAAATTGATGTAGAGATGTGAATGACTGAATATTCATGAAATCGCGTAGTAATACAGAATGAGGAAGGGAGAGAGACTTGTGTATATATACAGAGGAGAGAACACTGAGAGGAGGACACGACAGAACTTAGAGAGGAGACGCTGAGAGAGAGAGACGAAAAGACGAGGTCTGAGAGAAGAGAGGAGGAGGGGAGACCGATGGAAAGTCAGTGGTGTGAACTTGTGTGATCGGGAATAACTGTTCCGGTTCCGAAAATGGATTCACCTGAGGGTGATCAAATCAACAAGAGAAGTGTGGACTAACACCATTGTGAACGTGTCTACGTGAACCCATGAACACTGATTCTGAGATCACTCGGTATCGCCTGACAGACTCATTGACGGCGAGGCCAAGATCAGTATCGAACTCAACTCAGCTATAACCACAAAATAGAAAGCCTGGCCAGGTAAGGTGACATTATTGTTTCTGTGCACAGAACTAGACAGTGAAATAACAGAACTCGTGACTAGACAGTGAAATAACAGAACTAGGTAGATTGAAGATGAAGAAAGTGTAATTTGAGATAATTTAGACAGTAGTTAAGTGCGACATGTTTGATTGTTTATATGTAAATAATTAACATAGTTAGCAATTCAGCAACTGAGTTCTTAGTGAATCAATTGTATGGATGCATGTGTGGGGAAAGCATGCGAGACGTCCCTCTCCAGAGTGAGAGAAATGTGATGAATGTTGATAGCTACAATGATGAGAGTGTGAGTGGAGATCCCCCTGTTAACAAGATTATATATAACCTACACCCACATCACAAATCACAAACAATTAAACCACCAATCTTTCCGACAGTCCGTGACAAAGTACCAGTCGCAACCTACCCCCCCCCCCCCCCCCCCCCCCCCCCCCCCCCCGGGCTTACCAATTATTTTAGACCTTGGAAGAAACGTCTAGTATGTCCATCACGCGCCTTCTCTCTCAAACCCCCCCCCCCCCCCCCCCCCCCCCCCCCCCCCCCCCCGTACATGTAATGTGCATGGAGGTATGATACGGACCTGAAGCAGGTGGATATGGTGGAGGACAATATATAGCAAGACACGTCAGACACTGCAGGGTTGGTCAAATCAATCGCCCAGTTGCCAGTGGTGAGTGAAATATGTGCTGGGCTAGTCAAATCGAGGAAACACATGGCCGATTGGTGACCTAAAATTCTGATTTTAAAATGTACCTTGTCAACAGCCCCTTCAAGTAGTATGATGTTGTTGCATCGTTCTCATTCTTTCATCTGCACAGTGCTTGGTCGCCATATTTGTTTTGATCCAGAAGTCTCTGATGTAGCCAAACCCATTTATACATTTTTTTTTTATTTTTTTTTTTTTCTATACAGATAACACTACACTAATTCAATGGTGACTTTCTTGCACGTATGCTTTGATTAACCCCTTCACTGCTGAGAACAAGGAGTGTAGGGGGCTCTGGATAGAGGTAGTACCTTTGCTGTTCGGCAGCTGCATCCTACATAGGACGGACGGGCATCACTGGTCCTCATCCATCTCCTTAATCTCTCACGTGCTGGCTCCAAGCGCCACACCCTGGCAAACCACCTCAGCTGGTGGGCTAAACCACGTGAGGGGGTGGTGTTCACATTGCACCACTAGGCGGATGAGCTGTTTCTGACAGCCAACGGCTAGAGGACGGAGGAGATCAGGTTGGATCCAACGGCCAAATGTGGGGGAGTAAACCCTTCAAATCAGGAGTGGAGCCCCGAAGGCAGACAGCTGCCTGTATTCACGCACTGTTCTGGCAGCTCCTGCAGCCAAACTGGTGCCAAACGTACTGCTTTGCATTCCTTTGGATACATCAGCGAGGCCGAGAGGGGGACCTTGACGACTGGGCATCCCAGGATCTCCATACACTTCGCCCAGGCTTGCGCACTGGAGAGGTCACTCCATTGTCTTTCGAGACAGGATGCCAAACATGCTGAGAACAAGTAAACATGATCCAACCGCAAGAGACATTGATCGTCGTGAGTCCCTGCACTTGCCAGGGTCACATGAGGATCTATGTCTCTTGCTGAGACCATTTGTATTTGTGTTCTTTGTATTGCTGTGGCTTTTTGTGGTTGTATGCACAAAAGATTTCAGAAACAAAATATGTGTCCAGTGGCAGGGAAGGAATTAATACACCTTCTGACATAAGCTTTGGTATCACACCATCTCGGCAAATCACAGGGATTTGGATTGCCCATCAGGGTTAGAACCCTAGTGGACTAAGATTTATGGTTAGGGCTCTCATCAACCAACTGATCGATTGATTTAAAAAAAATTTTTTTTTCCTTTTGTGACTTTTGAGACTTTGCAACGGGCATGTTCAACAGTATGTTGATGCTGTCATGGGTGGGCAGGCTTAAATGGGACATTAATAGAATTGGGTGAGGAAGTTGGGTATTAATATAGTACAACTGTGGTGGAGTGTCTGTAAAGTAGATGTGGTGTCGGCGACAAAAGTTGACAAAATAGAAATATCATATCAATAGGTGCAATGTGAAAATGTTGCAGACATGGAGCGGCAGGTGATGGCAACAGAACAAAATTGCATTGCTGCATAGAGCAAAGAAACAGCAGTTCAGTGAAGGGTGCATGGCTTTTAGTACGTGACAAATTGTGTAACAGTTCAATATAACTTAAAAAGATGTGATTCCACTATACAGATACACAATCATGAAGCTTGTTTCCCACCTGCTGCTCAGCTACTTTTTGGTCATGCTGCCATTTTTATTTGGGTCCCAGGGCATGTGGACATCGAAGGCAGCAGGATCGCAGACACACAATGTTCATAGTGATTTTAAACCTGTGATTAGTGTGTACATTGCCCGGGAGTGGCAGTCCGAGTGGGACTAAGAGGAAGCTAACAAGCTGCATGAAGCTCTTCCTAAGGTGTCCGACAGTCTACCTTACCACTGCGGCAGCTGCCGTGAGGAGACTGTCCTTGCTCGGCTCCACATCGGGCACACGTATGTTACGCACTCTTATTTACTAAATCAGGAGGAGCGTCCATGGTGTTATGCCTGCGATGAGCAGTATTCAGTTAAACAAATTTAGCTGTCTTGACAAGATATAAACACTTCACAGCAGACTCCTTGAAGGTTTTGTCCTGGGATGTACCCCTGGACAAGATCTTCAGTTTTCTGAGAGAGTGCAATATTTTTCATAAGATAGGAGCATTCTATGTGAATTCTATTATTTTGACCTTTTTGAGAGTCTGTAGATGTTTCCTTTAAAGACCTGTGTGACATTTTAGCATGAAATATTTTAAAGATATATTTACATCTTGTCTTATGACCTTTCTTTTAGTCTGGCTGGCCAGATTTTTACCCATCCCGCTGTGAGATGGCCTTGGTTGCCTGCTCAGCCTTAAACCCAAATAACTAACTGCCTACTGCACCACCATCATGCTGTAGCTGAGTAAAAACTCTTCACCAGTGCAGTCTGCCTGATTTAGCTCGCTGGGTACAAAGTGCTAGGTGCAAATAAGTACAATTACATTTTATGAGTGAAACTATCAAACTCTACCTCATCAGCCCCAGTTACCTGGAGGCCTGGAGTGGATCCAGTTTCTAAAATAGGCCTCTTCACTGAAGCACAAACCACTTTGATGGCAGTCTTCCGTCATACCTTTCCTCGAGTCTAATTACTTACCAGCCTTCTCACTCACTGCGTTCATCGGGAGAGAAACTTCTCAAGGTTCCAAAGTGCCATCTCACATCTGCCAGTGAACGCTCTTTCAGATGTAATGCTCCTTTAATTTGGAATTCCTTACTGACTGAGCTGATAAATGCCTCCCCCCTTACGCAGTTCAAAGCTAAGTTAAAAACTTACTTTTTCTCGCAGACTTTCGTGTAATCTCTACGTTTTTTTTGTACACCCTCCCCCCCCCCCCCCCCCCCCGCCCCCCTGCAGACTCTCTCTGTGTGTGTGGTTTTCGCCTGCGCATTGAGTTATATTATAAATATGAGAAATGTGCCATATAAATACCATGTATTATTATTATTATTATGGTTTCTCCTGTCAGCATCATTCATTATACAGAATTCTCCCACTGTTGGTACATGGTCCTTTCTTCGCAATAACCAGCCCGACTCTTCCAAATTATGTAATGTTATTTTTCACCAATGCAGCATGATCTGAGTTTAGGGTTCCATTGAGAATTATGGTCAGTCGGACAGTATGTGTCACTTTGCATTTGGATAATCATGGTCAGCAATAAGACTCCTTCCTTCGCTGCCCTGTTGCCATTTGTTGGGTTTTTGCTTACACAATGTTCCCATTAGCAGTTTTGACATCTGGCCATCATGAAAGGCAACTCTTCAGAATACCCGTCAAGGCTTTTAAATTGTCTGTTGTTAGGTGGGTTTCCTCCTTCCCCCCCACCCCCCCCCCCCCCCCCCCCACCCCCACCCCTCCTCTGCCGTTAGATGGCCTTATTCACCAGCTGGGCGTTAAACCTCAATCACTAAACCCCCACCCCCACGCTCCCCCCCCCTTCCCCGCCCCCCCCCCCCCCCAACAAAAAAGAAAGAAAAAAAAGAAGAAGAAAATCTGCCAAAAAACATCATTTCCACCCAAAATAATTCAGAGCCCAAAAAGAAATGTCATATGGACAGATCTTGTTGTACTGTTTGCATCAGGAAACTGCCTAATCTCTCATTTTCAGCGTCAAGCAAAAGTCTCTGACACAGCAATGTAATTTGTTACCCTGTACAAGTTGTGTTTTACCTCTATGGAAGAGGCTTTTTAAATATGGCAGCAAAGGTTATGGTTGTATCACAAGCAAAGAAAGAGACTAGTCCGGCATGAAAAATGCTTTGTTCTGCAAAGGAACCAAGAGCAGAAAGGAAGACTGGAGACCTTGGCATGTTTTGACAAAGTGATTTTCAACATTTGCAAGAGTAAAACGAATGCCAGGAGACGGAAGCCACTGCTTTCAAAGATGCTCTTTGAACACACTGGACGATGGAATGATCCAGGAATGGTCCAGTAAATGGTGTGGCACTGGTCAAGGTAAGGAGTGTGTGATGGTTGAAAAGAACACAGCTGCAGAAGTTTACTTCATCAAAATGGTCCTGGTTCTGACCACTCTCATCCTCGTCTAGTCGGTCAGCCAAGACTTTTTTTCAGTACCAAACTAAAGGCAAATTGTCATATGAGCCTGTGACAAAATATTGTGCGCTTAACAACCAACATATTTTTTTTAGTTTAGAAAACAGCACTGCAACAGGAAATTAGTTCTTTTTGTGATTCTGCTATGAAGACATTGTTGTTGGGACACTTACATTTCTCACAGTTTCCTTTTCACCAAAATGGACTAATTTACAGATGATTTTCATGTGTTATGTCCAGCAGTATGTCCAGTGTGATGAACATTTTATCTGTTAAACTGAGTAACAAGAACATATTTGTATTTCTGTTATCTCATCTAAGGACAATGACTGCTTGAAGAACTGTTTTGTGGCTCACGTGCCAAGCAAAAGTGAGTCTATGTTCTGGACTAGTGGTCGTCCGTCCGCCATCTGTCGTCCATCTGCTGTTGGCCATGGTAAACTTTAACGTTGGCATTTTCTCGGAGGCTATTCAAGCTACAGTCTTCAAACTTGTCCCAAGGATACTTTGTGGCATTCATTCAGTCCTCTCTGCGCCTCTGGTGCTTGAGGCGACGGCAAGGGAGCGCCACTTTTGTCTGTCAGCTGCTATTTTGGGTGCTGTTTGCAGAGTAAGGCCTCTGTTCTTGAGCTCTCGCTCCACGGTTCGGCGCCACGTCTCCTTTGGTCGCCCACGGTTTCTCTTCCCCTGTGGTGTCCATCTCAGTGCCACCCTTGGTAATAAGTCGGGTGATATTCTGCAAACGTGGCCTAGCCATCTCCATCTCCGTGTGGCGATGGTTTCAGCGATGCTGTCTGCGCCTGCTCTCTTCCGTAGTTCCTCGTTTGTAATCATGTTTGGCCAGAAGACCTTCATGATCCGTCGCAGGCACTTGTTCTGGAAGACTTCCAGCTTGCGTTCCGTAGCAGTAGTGGATTTCCAGCACTCTGACCCATAAAGAAGGACACTCAGCACGTTACTCTTAAAAATACGAAGCTTGGTGTGAATGCTCAGGTTTGTGGTCCTCCAGATGGGTTTCAGCATTGCGAAGGCTTGGTTGGCTTTGCTGATTCTTGTGGTGATCTCCCTTGTGCAGTCTCCATCTGTGGTAACCTTGCTGCCCAGGTACGTGAACTCGTCCACCTCTTGCAGAGGTTGGTCATTGATGGTGATTGGGCCGCCCACTATGGTGTTCTTCCTCATGACTTGAGTCTTCCTAATGTTGACCCCGAGACCTATGGAGCTTGCTGACTGTGTCAACTGTTGTGTCTTCTGTTGCATGTCCTGGTTTCTGCTTGCCAGCAGCCCGATATCATCGGTGTAGTCGAGGTCATCCAGCATTGAGGTCAGCGTCCACTGAATTCCCTGCCTCCTTCCCTCTGTGGTGCGGCGCATGATCCAATCAATTGCCATTGAGAAGAGGATCGGCGAAAGAATACACCCTACTTTGTGGCAAGACCTTTCTAAACATACCAATTTCAGTGATCTCTCACAAAGGTCAAGGTCACGGGATCAGGAATATCAACATTTTTGCAAACTTTTCAATCAAATTTGGCCCAAAGGGTAGCTGATGATGAGACCTTCCTATGTATCCTAATTTAGTTGACTCATCGCAAAGGTCAAGGGTCACGGGGGTTTCAAAGATGTGTGAAAACTGATTAAATTTTGAGAAAACATTTATTTTGTTAGTGCAGATCGGTCATACACGTGAGCCATAAGGGCTTTGGCTTTAGAGCAGTTTGCAAGATATGAATAGCTTCCCTTGGCGAATGTACTCAAAAACTGACCAAATACAGAACATTCATAAAAAAATATTTTTTCTTCAAAACCAGGTAAGATATTCAAAATCAGCATTGACATTCCATAATGATGATATCAGTTGATATTTTGACCAAATTTGGCTTTTCAGAAGCATCAACCGTAGTTAAACTTTGATTTCTTAGCAACCAGGTGTAACGGTCACTTAGTGTTCGTTGCCATGGTAACAGTGAGCATACCTGACTAAATGAGCTCAGACAAATACTGAGTCTAATGATATACAACAAGGCATATGTCCATAAACATAAACAAGATGATCCCAAAGTATGCCGTATTGTTTGGAGCTCGCATGCGTTTATCTTTTAGGAACATTCAGAGTTGTTCATATTTTTAGGCTTATGCTGATCCATTTTCCTCCTCTCTAAGCCAACCTCTGATCAACACACACGTCGGCACACACAAATAAAGACATACACACTTCCTGCCATTAGTACGCTCTGTGGGCTCGTGTAGCGACAGGAATCCATCTCCTTCTACTCTAACCCACCCTCTCATTCACACACACTGGCACACAGAAATAAAGACGGATACATGGCGATCCCGCCATTCGTAAGCTCTGTGGTCTGGCGTAGCATAGCTATTCTGGAGAAGCTGAATGATAGCACGAGCAGCGAAATGACGTCACTTCAAGCTTTACGTCATGGCATCATTAGTCCCACGACACGTGTTCATAGTGACGACTCGATGTTATATGTCGCTCATCGCAGTACTTACACTTGCTGTATCAGAGAATCAACTTTGCAATTTTCTTGCTGATTTTCATGCCTAGGGCTTGCAGGTTACAATTTGACCTAATCCTACCCCAGGGCCAGGACAAACAGCAGGCTTATGCAAACACTGTTTATGAAAAATCATGCAGGTATTAATGAGAAGATAGTTTTTTGTTTCTTCAAAAACATTGCCGATTATCGAAGTGTCTACTAGCTAGTCAATTTCAGCCTAAGAACCTGTTGTGTTACTACACAACCAGTGAGGCAACTCAAGGAACTGTAACCAGGGCCCAGTCAGTCTACTTCGCTCACAGCTTTCAGATGTGCTAGCCTACTGGACCTAGACTGGTTTCGACCGGTTCTTAAAGGGCTGGTCGTTGGTTGTTTGTGTTCCTTTGGATTACTTCTTGGGACTTTGTGTTTTTTCTGTGGATTGTATGTGCTTGTGCCTTGGATTACTGTGGTTGTTTACTGTTCTGCCTTCCTTTCGGACTTGTGAGTGTGGTGTTTCGGGCTTTGCCTACTCAGGACTTCGTTCCCGCCCGGCTCCACTGTGGGTTGTGTGGAGCTTCCTCCCCCCTCCCCCTGGTCCCGCTACCATGGAAAGGTAAGGCCTCAGTCTAGGCCCGCGACAGGCCTTTGGGCCCGCTGTCGGCCTCAACCGTGGATTGCTGACTTCATTCGCCACAGTTCGCATTTCGCTCGTATTCGCCGCGGGCCCTATGGGTTCCCGCGCCTGGTCGCCTTTCATGTTTGACGTGTGTTGCAGCTGCCAGGTCCGCACGTGCCTCCATTGCGATGACTTCCAATGGCTGAGCAACGACCACAAGATCTGCCTCCCCTGCGCCGGATGCGCCTCCGACCGCCTGTGCGATGTGTGCTCCACCTGGCCTGAAGACCGTTGGTCACAGCTGTGGAATTTCTATCGATGCAAGCGCCCGACGTTGGCTCCTGGCCTTACGTCCGCCATGGCGCCACCACCCTTACCAGCTGTAGACACTAGACGAGTTCAGTCGGAGATTGCGGAGAGACCATCACGTCAGGCCCGTATCTACATGGCAGGTCCCAAAACCTCATCGACCTTGGTACCTGCGCAGACCCGGCACGCCTACCTCACCGAGGTCCGCCTACCTGTTCCACGCACTGCCGACATGGATCCGGTTCACAGGAGTAAACCCGCTCTCTCCCATGGGGGGGAGGGGGGGGGGAAGCACGGCCACGAGCCTTCCTCACTGAGGTCCGCTCGCACGGATCCCGCTCTGCGGACGCTGACGTTTTGGGCCCCGACGCTAAAGATAGGGATACGCCCGGTCCCTCCCACGGGGGGTTAGCACGGCCGCGAGCCTTCTTCACTGAGGTCCGCTCGCAGCGACCTTCGTCGCTATGTCCCAGGATACACGACAGACCTCACAGATCACATCGCGACAGGTCCCCCGTACGCCACCGCTCCCGGGATGGGACCCCGACGAAGGACCGAGATGTGCGATGCAGCCCCCGGCACTACGTGACCTCGCGTGACGCGAGACCACGCCCGGCCTCGCATTCGTCCCAGCCCGTAACACCACGTCGGTCCCGCCGGTCCTCCACACCCTCTACTTGACGTGGTGCAAGCATCTCACCTGATCACCCCCGCCAGCTACACTTTTCCTGTTGATCGCGCCCCCCCCCCCCCCCTCCCCCCCCAGGATAGGCCGCCAGTTCGCTCCAGCGTCGCTTCGCCCTCTCGTTCCCTCAGGATGGCTTCGTACCGCTCTCCCGACAGGCTTCGTCGGCGCTCAAGGAGGACTCTGTCGTATGCGTCTCCCAGCTGTGGATGTCGGGAAGTGACCGATGACTCCACCAGCTACCTGGCCCCCCATCGGGATGACTCTCGGCACCCCCGCTCCGCCGTTGGATGTGGATGCCCTGAGTTTACAGCCTGATGACTCCGTCTCCGCTCTCCTCGGTGTGGACAGTAGGTCTCCCTCCCCCCCCGCTCGCCCTTGCCTGCCTACCCTTCCTCGCCCGCGGTCCTCTCCGGTCCTAGGGCGGAGACTCTCCATTCCCTGGATGAAGCAGCTCGTCTCATCGCAGTGTGCCTCCAGGTCGACGCATGCCCACCATCCCCACCGGTCAAGAGGAAGGTCTCCGCCTTTGTTGACGCCGACCGTCAAGTCAAGCGGAGAAAACCCTGCCCCAGCCCCCGGGCTTTAAGGACCTGGCCGATGCCTTTTCAGCGCATCTACTGCAGCCTTCCTCGCGTGAGGTGTTCTTCTCTGACAGTCGGTGGCCTGCTGGCTTGGATATCACCTTCCGTCAGGATTGGTATGCTGGACATTCACAGACCTTTCTCCTGATCTCCTCACTCACTCAAGCGTTCGTCCGTCGCATCGAGGATGCCTGGCTCCCGTCTTTTTCACCCCTTTTGGGAGACTTCTTCGCCCTGGCGGTTGCCGCTAACCGCGCAGCGTACCACTCCTTTGTTAACGCTATAGCCCCTGCTGCCAACTGTGACCTGTTGCGTCGGGATGCCCTGCTCCAGGCCTGCAATTTACCTCCCGGCGGAACTTAAGTCGCAGCTTCGTCGCGCCCCCCTTGGTGGCCCCCTCCTCTTCGGACCCACCTGGCAGTCAGTGAGGGATGCTAACAAGGACCTTTGGCCCAGCAGCACTGTTCGACCCTGCTTTCAGGCAGCCCGCAAGGCCTTGGGTTGCGCCCTGCGGTCCCGCAGACCCTCCAACCTCCCCTCTGCCTCTCGGCCCCGGGCCCCCACCCGTGCCCCCGCCTTTGGCTGTTCCCGATCTGTCAGGACCCCGGCTTCTTCCTGGCCCACCCGGGGTGCGGGCGGGCCCCCTGACGCCCCTCCGCTTCAGCCCCCGCCGATTGTCTCGGGGACTCCA
The DNA here is from genome assembly GCA_036245525.1 of Semisulcospira habei. Classification (NCBI taxonomy): domain Eukaryota; kingdom Metazoa; phylum Mollusca; class Gastropoda; family Semisulcospiridae; genus Semisulcospira; species Semisulcospira habei. The sequence goes on from BTPG01000001.1 coordinate 96,850,783, forward strand.
GTCGGCGGGAGGCTACCCCTTCGCAGCGATCTTTGGCGGTCGCTGCTTCCAGATGAACCCTGGGTCCTCTCCACCATCTCCGAGGGCCTTCGGATTACCTTCCTTTCTCCACCGCCACTACGCCCACTCAGCACCGGCCTCCACGTGGCGTGGGTGGGTAGTCTCCTCAGTCACTGACTGAGTGGGCTAGCAGACGGGTGCCATCTTTGTCCAGGATTAGGATTTGATGTCAGCAGATATGTTGTTCAGTCTTTTTAACTGGTCCGGTTTTTAAGGAGCTGTGCTAACCCAGGTCTTACCATGTTGGATTGGTCCTTAAAAATACTCGTGAGCTTTTGGTCCTTTGGATCCCAAGTGTTTGCCGTGCTTGGAGACCCGTGTCGGGGGAGAAGAGGATCCTGGTGGCTGAGGTTCCCTTTGGGCTGCGGCTCACTGGTGCCAACACTCCACTTCGGCCTTGACTTCTACCTAAATGGGAGGCTAGTCGTACCGGCCTAGTCAATCGGCTCTTGTCACGTTGAGCCCTATCCCACTGTTGACATGCGGGTTGCTATGCTGAGCACCATGCTATAGCCTCTGCTGCTGATTAGGTGCTTTACGCCAGTATTCCCCTGCATTCAACAGTGTGATAGAAGGCAGTGGCTCAAACGGTTCAGTCGGGCTTACCCCCTATCTTTCGGGCAGTCTCCATTGTGCGTTGGCTGGAGACCCGCCGACATTTGCACTTTCCCTTGTTGGGCTCGGTGGCGGGCGGGGACCCCCGGGGGATGAATATCTCTACTAATATAATATGGAAAAAACAAAAACAAAAACAGAAACTTGCACAGAAGCGGCACATAGCCACCAACATTGAAAATGACAGTGACTCGGACTGTGAGGAAGCGACGCCTCAGGCATCAGCCATATGGCCTCGCTTCCTCATTGTCCATAGCAAGGTGAAGGAGAAACCAGTTACCAAGCTGCATCCTTTTCTGGTGGGGGAGACCCTCAGGAGCCGTGTTGGCAGGCCTGACGCCCAGCGCCTCAGGTCTGGTGACTTGCTGGTGGAGTGCCGTACCCGGGCACACTCCAGCGGGCTACTGAGGCTCTCTTCCATCGGAGACACTCCGGTGGAGGTCACACCCCACAAGACTATGAATTCGTCAAGAGGCTTAATCAAAGATCAAGCTTTGGCAGAACTGTCAGAAGATGAACTTGTACGGAACCTTAAGTCTCAGAGGGTGACTTGCGTCAGGCACTTCGCTTCCAAGCGAGGTGGTGGGGAGATCCGTCTCCCTACCATCATCCTGACGTTTGGCACCCCCACCCCTCCTACTACCAATTGGGAAGGTTACTACTCCTTGAGAGTGAAAAAGTACGTCCCTCTCCCCCTCCGGTGCTTTAAGTGCCAAAAGTATGGCCATGGGCGGAAGACATGCCGTCAGGCAGAGGCTTCATGCGCCTGTTGCACTAAGCCCGGACACTCTGCTGAGTCCTGCACAGCCACCCCCCTGTGTGTGAATTGCCAGGGGGCGCATATGGCTTCGGATAAGAAATGCCCTCGTTGGATATCTGAGTGCAAGATTCAGCAGGTGCGTGTGGGGAAGGGGCTGTCCTTTCTGGATGCCAAAAAACTGGTTGGAGGCCCTGGTGCAGCTGCGGCTGCCCCAACCTCTAACACCTCAGTGTATACTTTTAGTGCAGCGGTGGCAGGCAAGCGCCCCACCAAAGACTTTTCATGTCAAACCCCAACTTCTTGGTTGGGAGCAGAGCCTCGGCTCATCTCGCCCCTGGAGAGTAACCCTCCTCCGGTGGTGAAGAGGAGCCAGGGAACGCAGAAGGCGGACACTGCCGGTCCAGTAGTGCCGCCTTCTGTTGCCCCTAAGCCTCAGCCCCCACCCAAACCTGTTAGTCAGTCAACTCCAAAGGCTTCTGGCTCTGGTCAGCCTTCTAAGGCCGCTAACTCTAGCGGCAGGAACGCTGCCCAGGACCAGGGGTCTAAGAAATCTATGGGACCACTGTGCGCACGGGCCCAGAAGGGGAACACTGATGTCCCCCTTCAAAACAAATATGCTGCACTGGAGGAGCGGATGGAGGGAGTGGAAGTTGTCGCTGATGCTGCGGCAGCTCCACCCCTTTCATCTCCGAAGAACCAGAGGAGGCCCGGGAGCCGCCCCCCCCCCCCCCCTCTGTTTCTTCAACTCCTTCCAAGGTAAAGGAAAAAGGGGGGAAAAACTCCTTACCCCCAGATAAAACCTAATCATGTACTCTTTGCTTCAGTGGAATTGTCGTGGTTTTCGAGCTAACTTTGAGGAATTACGTCTTTTAGTCAAGTTCTATAACCCCTCAGTAATATCTCTTCAGGAGACTTACCTGAAGACTTCTGACCCTGTGTCCTTTAATGGTTTTAATGTTATACATAAAGGCTCTGATTCAGAGAGGCGCTCGGGTGGAGCGGCTCTTCTCATTAGTAGCCAAATTTTATGTAGCCCCGTTAGCATCGACACCTGTCTTCAGGCTGTCACTGCTCGGGTTACCTTAAAGACCATAACCATATGCAGTATTTACCTGCCACCATCACTGCGGGTCTGTAGCAATGATATTTTTAACTTAGTAGATCAACTGCCCCCTCCCTTTATTCTCATGGGGGATTTTAACGGTCACGCTCACCTTTGGGGTAGTGACCACTATGATGGCAGAGGTCAGATGTTAGAAGATGTTTTTTCTCAACTTAACCTATGTGTCTTTAACGATGGCTCACCTACATACTCCAACTCAGGTTCCGGATCTAGTTCTGTTCTAGACCTCACTGTGTGTGATCCTTCTCTCATGCTGGACTTTGACTGGAAGGTTCACGACGACCTGTGTGGTAGTGACCACTTCCCAGTAGTCCTGTCATCGGTCAGCTGTGAGGAGGATTCGCCGGTGGGGCGCTGGAATCTGAAGAAAGCTAACTGGTCTCTGTTCGCCTCTCTCTGTCAGTCTCGTCTTACAGAGGAGGTGCAGAGGAGGTGGTCATGTCAGCTGAAGAACCTGTTTCTTGTTTTACTTCTATTTTGTTGGAGGTTGCAGGTGAAACCATCCCTAGAACTTCCACATCACTCCATCGGAAGCCGAGAGTACCATGGTTCAATGAAGAGTGCCGCAAGGCCCAAACAATGCGCAAATCTGCTCAGCGACGTGCTTTTCGTAATCCGTCGCAAGCAAATATTTTAACATTTAAAAGACAGCGGGCGAAAGCCCGTTACATTTTTAAACGCGAACGCCGTGCTTCCTGGAGACGCTTCGTCTCATCTTTATCTTCTAGGACTCCATCCCAAAAAGTCTGGAAGGCTGTTCGAAGAATTAGGGGCAGGGGTGGCTCGGTCTGTCGGCCATCTTAGAGATGGTGCCAGTTTGGTCACAGATAAAAAGGCTGTGGCCAATTTGCTTGCCTTCACCATTGCCCATAATTCTTCAACAGAGCATTATTCACCTTTCTTCCAGAGAGAGAAGGAGAAGCGAGAATCTTGTACTTGTGATTTTATATCGGATAATTCGGAAGACTATAATGCCCCTTTTACGTTTTCAGAATTGCAGCAAGCCATGCAGAAATGTACTGACTCTGCTGCTGGATTAGATACCATCCACTATGAGCTCCTAACACATCTGCCTGAGGATTCACTCCTTGTACTTCTCAAGGCCTTGAACCATATCTGGATAACCGTTTTTTTCCGCCATCTTGGCGCCAGGCTGTAGTTGTGCCAATTCCCAAGCCAGGTAAGGATCCTTCCGAACCGGGCAACTACCGGCCAATAGCTTTGACATCATGTTTATGTAAAACTATGGAACGCTTGGTCAACGCCCGACTGGTGTGGCATCTTGAGTCACAGGGTCTCATCACAGACCTCCAGTGCGGTTTCCGGCGCTTCCGTAGTACAACTGACCATCTAGTTCGCTTTGAGTCTTTTATCCGAGATGCTTTTGTCAACAAGCAGCATGTCTATGCAATTTTCTTTGATCTTGAAAAGGCACATGACACTACCTGGAAGCATGGTATAATGTCTGATTTGTCGGACATGGGTTTTAAAGGGCATCTGCCCGTTTTTATTCACAATTTTTTGTCCAACAGGTCGTTCCATGTCCGTGTGGGCACCACCCTCTCCGACTCCTTTGAACAGGAGATGGGTGTCCCGCAGGGCAGTATTCTATCTCCTGTTTTATTTAGCATTAAAATAAATAACATTGTAAAGGCCGTCAAGGATGATTTTGAATGCTCTTTGTTTGTGGACGACTTTGCTTTGTGTGCACGTGGTCGAGGACTTGCGTCCCTTGAGAGGCGCTTGCAGCTGTGCGTCGATCACATCCAGGGGTGGGTGTCTCTCAATGGATTCAGGTTCTCGCCCTCCAAGACAGTCTGTGTGCATTTTACTAACCAGACGAAATTTTTCCCAGAACCTAGCCTGAGCATTGCTGGAGTGCCAATTAAGGTGGCCGAAGAGGCAAAGTTTTTGGGGGTCATCTTTGACAAAAGATTGACCTTCTGCAACCATGTTAACTACCTTAGAACCTCTTGTCGGAAGGCTCTCAACATTCTTCGTGTCGTTGGTCGTACTGACTGGGGTGCAGACCGCATTGTCTTACTTCGACTGTACTGGGCCCTTGTTCGGTCCAAACTGGATTATGGCTCTGTGGTATATGGCTCGGCTTCAAAGTCTGTTCTACAGCGTCTGAACACAATTCACCATCAAGGTCTGCGCATATGTCTGGGGGCCTTCAGGACATCTCCAGTTCCTAGTCTATATGCAGAGGCAGGGGAGCCTTCTCTCAGGCTCCGCCGCATCCGCCTCATGCTCAGCTACGTTCTGAAGCTGAAGGCCCATCCAGACAATCCTGCCTATGATTGTGTTTTTAACCCGTCGTTTGCAGAGATTTACGATGCCCATCCGGGAGCTGTCCGTCCACTTTCCTTCCGTGTCCGACCTCATCTGCAGGCGGCCGGAGTGGACCTGGACAAAGTTTCGGAATCTCTGCAACACGTCACTCCACCCTGGTTACTACCAGTTCCTGACATCTTGCTGGACTTGACCGCCCACAAGAAGGATTGTACTCCACCAGCCATATACCAACAGAGCCTCAATGAACTCCTTTCAATTTTTCCTGGCTATTGTCGTCTTTATACGGATGGGTCCAAGTCTGAGGATGGGAGGGTGGCTGCGGCTGCAGTATCCTCTCGCCATCCTAAACGCCCATTTAAGCTCCGTCTCCCTGACCATTCCTCTGTATTTAGTGCAGAACTGCAGGCAATTCTGCCGGCACTCAAGCATGCCTATCAGTCTCGGGAAAGGAACTTCCTGATTCTGTCTGACTCTCTTTCTGCCCTGCAGGCCCTTCAGGGCGCGGGAACAGACCATCCACTGCTGGTGCAGATTAGAGAGCTCTACGCAGACTTGATGAAGGAATATTATGACATCATTTTTATTTGGGTCCCAGGCCATGTGGGCATCGAAGGCAACAGAATCGCAGATTCTGCTGCCAACAGTGCCCGCAGTCCCTGACACACAGACTGTCTATAGTGATTTTAAACCTGTGATTAGTGCGTACATAACCCGCGAGTGGCAGTCCGAGTGGGACAGAGAGGAAGGGAACAAGCTTCATGAAGCTCTTCCTAAGTTGTCTGACAGTCTACCTTTCCGCTGCGGCAGCCGCCGTGAGGAGACTGTCCTTGCTCGACTCCACATCGGGCACACGTATGTTACGCACTCTTACTTACTTAAACAGGATGAGCGTCCATGGTGTTTTGCCTGTGATGAGCAGTTTTCTGCTCGACACTTTTTGCTGTATTGTGCTGACCTAATTGACACCAGATATAAACACTTCACAGCAGACTCCTTGAAGGTTTTGTTCCGGGATGTTCCCCCGGACAAAATCTTCAATTTTTTGAGAGAATGCAATATTTTTAACAAGATCTGATCATTCATAGACTATGTGAATTTTTTTATTTGCCCTTTTTGAGAGTCTGTAGACGTTTCTTTTAAAGACATGTGCGACATTTTAGCCTGAGATTTTTAATCTATATTTACATCTTGTCTTAAGACCTTGCTTTTAGTCTGGCTGACCAGATTTTTACCCATCCCGCCGTGAGATGGCCTTAGTCGCCTGCTCGGCGTTAAACCCAAATAAATAAATAAATCCACCGCCACTACAACGCTCTCCCATGTGGACCGAAGTGCAGATGGATCAGCTCAGAGCCAACACGCTTCGCGGCGAGGTCTCCGCTCTACTACAGAAGGCCGCCACAGAGATCATCTTGCACAGCGATTTCCCCAGCCTTCTACAGCCGCCTGTTTGTTGTTCCCAAGCCGGGCGGAAAGTGGCAACCCGTCATCGATCTCTCGGCACTGAACAGGTTCATTGCGGCCCCGTCCTTCCGCATGGAGACAGCCAGGGTCCTCAAGGCCTCCGTGCCATGGACTTGGCGGTCAGTCTGGACCTATCTGACGCGTATCTCCACGTCCCCATGCACCCCGCCTCCAGGCGTTACCTGTGCTTCATCTTCGAAGGCATGGTTTACCAATTTCGGGCCCTCCCCTTCGGTCTCAACCTCAGCCCTTAGGTTTTCACCCGCATCATGAACGCCGTTGTTGCCAGGGCCAGGCAGTCATCCTCCAGCCCGACCTCGAACTACCTAGACGACCTCCTTCTGAGGAACCAGTCAGAGACCATGCTAGTGATGGACAGGGATGCGCTGATCCAGTTGTTGACACAGCTCGTCTTCTGATCAACACGGGCAAGTCGGATCTCACTCCTTCCCGCCGCTTTGTACACCTTGGGATGGAATTCGCCACCAACCTCAACCGGGTGAGACTGCCAGAGCCCCGGATCCAGAAGCTGGCGCCCTCGCCGACCAGGTGGCCCAGAAGGATGCAATTCCTGCCAGAGTTTGGTTTCAGCTTCTCGGCTTGATGAATGCAGCGGCGGATCTACTCCCCCTCGGTCGTCTTTACTCCCAGCTGATCCAGCTGCACCTCCTTCTCCATTGGCGTCCGTCCTCCGGCGACATTGCTGCCCTAGTGCCGGTTACTCAGATACTTCGTCCCCATCTGCGGCACTGGACGGGCATTTCGTGGCTCACTTCAGGAGTTCCTCTCGCCTCACCGCCTTCTCAGCTCTCACTATGCGTGGATGCGAGTCTCACCGGGTGGGTTGCTCATCTGCTACCGAGCTTCCTCACGACGTCCGGCACCTGGCTCCCGGACCTGCCGGACAGGCACATCAACTGGTTGGAACTGAATGCGGTTTGGCAGGCCCTCATTGCGTGGGAGTTGCGCCTCCGTCACCAGGAGTTCCTCGTCCTCTCGGACAACTCCACAGTGGTTTCCTACATCCAGAAACAGGGCGGAACGCGCTCACCCGACCTTTGCATACTCCTGTACCGCCTAATGCGCTGGTGCGAAAACCGCAGCATCTTCCTCCGAGCGCGACACATTCCAGGACACCTGAACGTGTTAGCCGACTCCCTCTCGCGGCGCGGCCAGTTACTCCACACGGAATGGACGTTACGACCGGACATCTTTCAGATGATCTGCGCTCAATGGGCGACACCCATGATCGACCTCTTCGCCATGAGGTGGAATCACCAGCTTCCCCTCTTCATCTCCCCGATCCCAGACCCCCTAGCCTGGGAAGTCGACACGCTCTCCATTCCGTGGGATGGACTCATCGCTTACGCATATCCCCCGACGGTTCTTGTCCCCAAAGTCCTGCTCAAGCTCAGAGGATGCAATGCGGTGATGTTTCTGGTAGCCCCGTTCTCCTGGAACAGGTCTTAGACCACCGACCTCAGTCTCACCACGGCCCCCCACCCCCCTTCTGCTGCCCACCCTGAGCACGATGCTCAAGCAACCCCGCCAGCTGCTGTTCCACCCGTGCCCAGAGCGGCTTCTCCTTCAAGCCTGCAGATTGTGCGGCAAGCCCTCGCCGCAAGAGGCTTCTTGAGTGCAGCAGTGGAAGCAATCGCTACAGCCCGCAGACCCTCGACCAGACGTGTCTACGAGGGAAAGTGGCGAGTACTACGGTCCTGGTGCGCTGACCAGCAACTCCCCCTCACCGAACTGACTACTTCCAGCTTGCTGACTTCTTTTTCTGGCTCTTTAGGGACCAGGGATTGGCCCCCATCACGATCAGAGGATACCTGTCCATGATTGCGGACACTTACCGACATCTTGGCCGCATGGACACCAGCGAATGCAAAGACCTCGCCGACCTTATGACACACTTTGGCCTCCAGCGCCCAGTCCCACGTTTGCTGATTCCACTCTGGGATCTACCCTGGGTTCTGACGTGGCTAAATTCCGCCCGTGTTGAACCACTCCTCTTGGCCCGGTTTGCAGATGTGACTCGGAAGACCTGCTTCCTTTTGGCCCTAGCCACGGCGGCCCGAGTAAGCAAGCTACACACGCTCTCAGCGCGCCCTGCCTGCCTACAATTCAGGACGGATGGCTCCATGCAGCTGCTCACTGACCCTTCCTTCCTCGCCAAGACTAGGTCTCCTTTGACTGCGCCCCAGGTGATCACCATTCAGCTGCTGAAGGGAGTGAACTTCCCCCGGGAGACCAGGCAACAAGATCCAGTGCGCGTGCTGCGAATTTACCTACGCAGATCCAAGCCCGTCCGGAGGGGACGGTCCCACCTCTTTCTGCCGTTAGCCCCAGGCAGAACTGACATTACAGCACAGACAATATCTTCCTGGATACGCTGGGTCATCTGGTCCGCCTACCAGGACCTCTCCCCAGAGGGAGCTAAGAGGCTGAAGATCCGCGCACACGAGGTTAGAGCCATGGCCACGAGCGTCGCCTTCGACCGCAACTGCACCGTCAGAGACATCGTGGCAGCTGTGAGCTGGCGGGCTGAATCTACTTTCACCTGTTTCTACCTCCGGGATCTGGCAGGCCAGCGAGACAACCTCGCACTGGTGGGGGACATCACCGCGGCGCAACACCCTCTCCCGGCGCCGGTAGCGCCGTAGGTAACTACTTCGCTGAAATTGTCGGGAGTTTGCTATTGGGAGAGCGGGTCTGGCTAGGCCCTTACTTTGGGGTCTTTTTTTTGGCGGCACCCTACATCTTTTCGTAATTCTTCCATACAGTAATGCCATCGGTAATGTTTTTGAAGAAACAAATGAATTTTTCTCTAAAATGTATTTTTTCGGAAAATACTTACCGATGGCATTACTCGGATGACCCTCCCGCCTACCCCGCCGCTGGTTCGCTAAGCATTCTGACTGGCGGTTCACCACGTGGATGGGCAGGGACGGGAAGCTACTCACAGCCCTGGTTACAGTTCCTTGAGTTGCCTCCCTGGTTGTGTAGGAACACAACAGGTTCTTAGGCTGAAATGGATTAGCTAGTAGACACTTCCATAATACAGTAATGCCATCGGTAAGTATTTTCAAAAAAATACATTTTAGAGAAAAATTCATTTTTCGTAAAAGAAAAATTAAAGTTATGTTAGCTGTTTTACAAATCACTCCGAAAAAGTGGTTTAAAAATGGTCTGATTTTCACACCAAGGGCATACAGGTCACAATTGACCTAATCGTACGCAACGGCTGAGTCAAACTGTAGGCTTGAGTAAATAACTGATACAAAAAATCATGTGATTATTAATGAGAATATTGTTTTTTTCGTAAAAAAGATTCAGTTGTTTTAAGATTGACCCATATAATGCGTGAAATTAATCCAAAAAATGTAAAAATTTATTGTTTCCAAAAATATCTAATTATCACGCAAAAAGTTCTAAAGGTACATTGCTGGTTAACAAACTCATTCAATATCTCCCTGCAAAATATCTAGTAAAAATAAGAAAAATTACGGACTCCAGTGTGGATCAACCGGTTTTTGTGAAACTGCCATTTTCTCGCCAATGAGCATCTTAATCAAAACATCGGAAAAAAGCTCCCGAGATTATTCTTTTAGGGATTATATCCTAAAATTTCAAGCGTGTCTGTCCTCAAACACGGGCTCCAGTCGCTGTCACATCCTCTCTCTCTCTCTCTCTCTCTCTCTCTCTCTCTCTCTCTCTCACACACACACACACACACACACACACACACACACACACAACACACACAACACACACAACACACATACACACACACACACACACACACACACACACACAGACAGACAGACAGACAGAGCGCTGTGGTGCTCAAAAGACGTTCTCTAGCAAGGTTTGCTTAGCTAGACGTGGCGTAATTTTTATCTTGTTACTTCTTTGCCAGAATTTCTGCACCGCACGCCAAAAATGTCATGTTCATGCTCCGGAATGCGCTCCGACCAAGTCCGATTTCAAAGTCTACTGTATTTTTTAAATACGGTAGACAAAAATTGCGCTGAAGTGTTCTAGCTCACCTTAATGGAGTTTGCAATCTATGTGTGTCATTTCTCTGTACATATTTTTATAATTGTATGATTTTTTAAAATTATTTTGTAACCAGGATTTATTGTTTTTTTTTGTTTTTTTTGTTTTTTTTTAACTAGCATAGAGGTGCAGTGTCCTGTGCATGTTTTACGTTTATATTACATGTTACACTTGTAATCCGTGGGCCAGAAAGTGAAACCCTCCCCCCCCCCCCCTCCACCCAGGGAATTTTCAAGACCATGTTTTTAGGCAGCCAGACACATATCTTATTGATGTCTGCTTGTCTGACAGTTGTATTCCTCTGGAATAGCCCCACCCGGGTCTGCCCTGGGGGACTTGGGTGGGGTTAGGTATTTTTTAGTTCCCAGGGTCACCCTGTCAGCCCCACAGGGTGGGTTTATCTCTCCATTCTGGGGCATGTTTCTGTCTACCCTTTGTCCATTCACCTGTATTTGCCTTTTTAAAACTCTCCCTACTGTCTGCACTGCCTGTAACTCTTGATATTGGATGTGGGTTGCTAAATGGTCTTGGCTTTATTTAGGCCCTGTGTTAGGTTTATTTAATGTATTTGACCGGCTGGCGACATACATTCAATGTTCTGTTTAGTTTTTTCACAAGCAGTGCAGGCACGTCCTGAGAAAGCCTTGTTGCTGTCGGGACGTTAAGCAATGTACAGTCAAGTCCTCTGGAATAAAGTATTATACCACTATTACCAAAGAATAACGTATGCGGGGTAGCGAACCAAACACATGCAAGACATGACAAAATATAGGGTAGTAAGTCAAAGGAACTATGTGAAAATCAATTAAATAGATGATTTATTTGTCTTGTAACACTGACACTTACACAGGATGAATTTTGGGAATTTTTCACACATCTTCAAAAAAAAGAAATGAATGAGTCATATATTTCTTGCCCTTTAACATACATTTCTTTGATTTGTATCTCCAGAAGAACACAAAATCCAGCAAACAGTTCCTCAGAATAGTCTACTTCATTACATTCAAATTAGGCAGGGAAATGCATAACTGAGAAGGTTAGGAACACTAACAAAAGACAAAAGCTATACTTAATTATGCCAAAAGGTCAAATATAAAGACCTTCTTTGAAACTGACTGCAAAAGTATTTGAGTATTATTTTCAGTCATTATTTGAGACAACCTTTTTTTTTTTAAAAAGCAGTATGTTTTAAGTAAAATGATGGTAACAATGCTAACTTGCTGTGACCATCACTGGAACAGAAAGAGAAACGTCCCAAAATGCTCTTTTACAATTGCAAGCTCAGCCTCTCTGTCATCACATATAATGTCTAGAGGGAGCTGTCAAGTAAATGTCACAATTTACAGCAACATTGTTCATAGAGAGCATTGTTCACAGAGTTAAATACAAAATCTGTGAGATTCAGCACTTCTGGGTGATGGTTTCCTGATATGCCTGTGAACATTGTGAGTGTACACCTCTTCCAGGGACCCATCCACTTCTTTCCTTCTGGCATGTCCAGCAATACATCAAGTTCCTGTGGCATCAGGTCACCATCCATCCAACTGAACTTCAGTTTATCGTCTGTAGATTCGCACCCATGTGTATCAGGTGAGGAACGGCCATGGGTAGTTTTGTCCGCTATGAGACTCTCTTGATATGCATCTTGAAATTCCCGCAAGGAGGCCGCAGACTCATGCCGACCACATTGTAGCTTGTAAGCAACTGCCCCTGGTTAGTGCTGAAATGTTCCAGAAACTTCTTGTACCTAAGTTTGTTGATATCCTTTAGAATTGTTTTCCAAGAACAAATTCTACAAGTTTTTTGGGGGGCAAAAAGGCTTCTTGGAATCTTTCTGGAAGTCCTTTTTGGCAAAGAAATAGAAGTGGAACCCCTCCTCACTCTCTCAACACTCTTCACTGAAAGTGGGTGGTAGGAATCTGCTACAAAGTCCGCTCATGGTTCCTTTGGAAACTGTTCAAACAGGCTATCAGTTTCAGCAATTTCCTTAAGGCGAACTAGGGACACATCCAATGTGAAAAATCTGTCACATTGGCTGTTTTGGGTTTGCCGGATTTTCTCCAAGTTCTGAGTGTCCTCTATGTGAAAACATACTCCTTTTTCCTCAGAGCTTTTATCGAACACCCATAAATGTTAAATAACAAAGTACCCGGGGTTTGTTTACATTTTTTCCCCTCAGAATATGTGCATTTTGCCTACTTTCGAAACTGGTCAAAGCGCACATTCTTCTTACCGCATTGAAAAAGGTGCAGTTGATTGTTCGTTTAGGCAAGGGTGAAGGACAAATTACTGCAAGGGATAGAAGTGGCTTTCAAACGACATAACCTTTTTTGCCTTTGCACTTTTAACCTCCAGGGCAGGACACAGTTGACACATATCCCACACACTCTCTTCTTTTAGAATGTAAATAATTTTTAGACTAAATACGAAATACATTTTACACGAATTAATTTTTTCTGCCCCCAGAAATTCATGTTAAGCGGACTCCACTGTACTACTGAAAATAGTGTTTTGCCAACGTTCCCAGGCTACGGGCTCAACTAATAAATAACCAAGGCTTTACTGTCAAAAGGTAAAGTTACTGTCAGTTTTCTAAGGCATATTTTGATAAGTTTTCACTGAAAACAACAGCTGTTCTGGACAAAAAAAAGAAGTTACCCCAGTGCAGAAGAGCTTCTGTGACAGAATGGACTTGGTGTCAGCAAGTGAGATGCAAAGTCTATGCACACTGACTGCCATACAAAATCCCATGGTGGCATTGTTGGATTCAGCAGAAATTATGAAGCCTGCTACAGATTGTGCATCAGTATGCCAGAGGCAGTTATCAGAAGGCAACCGTAGCAGTGATGGATATGGACAGCCAAGAAAGCAGTACGTACAAGGACCTCAGATTTTCACAGGTTGTATAAAGTGAGGAGGGCACTCTGAAAGTCATCTAGGCTATTGGCAACTTCATTAACCCATTTGAAGTTGAGAACAATGTTCTGTACTGCCTGTCCTCAGGACACAGAATATCTGCATGCAGATGACGTTAGAGAGGGAGCTATGGGCACCTTCAGGACCGATTGACTGACAAAAACCTTCAATGCAACAATCAAGAAACTGAACCTCAAAACATTTTCCAAAACTATCAAGACGGCAACAGTCAAAGGTCAGAAATCAAGAAATCAAGGCAAGTCACGGCAAAGACAAATGCCTTTGTTCTTCTTGCAGTCAATCATCACATCAGCCTGGAGAGAGTACTCAGCTCTCCTCTCTCATCCCTCCCTCACCCACCACTACTACCCCTCCTCCCTCTTGCCAGTCAGGGTGTGTACGGAACCTGCGGTGGACATGTGACCATCGACGTCCATAGAGGTGTGTACCGACACGCGTGAGCGCACCTGTCGAGCATTAGTGGTTGAAAACATTGGACAGCTTTGGCCATCTGCGATTCGGGACTAAGGTGTTAAAGCTAATATGCGGTCGTTAGGTATATTGGCTATTGCGTAACAGAGTTCAGGGGTACTTCTATAAACAAAGCTTCCACGTGCAGTGTTACATGGAGGACGGATGACATTGTCTCAGTCCTTGGAATGGTTGTTCATGTTAAACAGGTGAAAATACTAACAATTGCTCTGTTGGGGAACAAAATCACCTTCATGTTAAGCCGGAATTTTGTGTCAAGCATTTTGTGTTAACCATGCAATTTTAATAGAGAACAAGAGGGCCAGGAATTCAAAAATGTTTCGTGTTAACCAGAAATTCATGTAAAGCGTGTTCATGTTAACTGGACTCCACTGTACCTACACATAAACGTGCACCACGGTCACATCCAGAGGATGATCACTGGCAGACAACCTGAATCCGATAGCATAAAGGTCTAGTATGACAGAAATAACCGCCTCATAAATTCCCTTGGGGGGGGGGGGGGGGGGGGGGGTTGGGAGGTGTTATAGGCTGGCCCATGGACTGACTGCAGCCATAATTTGGTGTTCTGTTTGTTATGTTATGTGTGGATTCTTTTTTCTTTTGTTCAAGGAAAGCATATGCTTGCTGAAATAAAGCTTTGTTGCTGTAAGGATGATAAGCAATATATAAATAAATAATTTTGTTTTCATCTCTACGTCACACGACCAATCCCTTTAGCGCAAACTGTACCACATGACCAGGCTACAAAAACCCTTGTACCGACCTCCCCCACCCGGGTCTGCACTGGGGGACTTGGGTGGGGTTAACTACTTTTTAGTTCCCAGGGTCACCCTGATCAGCCCCACAGGGTGGGTTTTTCCCTCTATTCTGGGGCATGTGTTTCTGTCTAACCTTGGTCCATTCACCTGTATTTGTCTTTTTAAAACTCTCCCAACAGTCTGCACTGCCTGTAGCTCTTGATATTGGATGTGTGTTGCTAAGTGGTCTTAGCTTTAGGCCCCATGGCGTAGGTTTATTTAACATATTGGACCAGCTGGCGACATACATTCAATATTCTATTTTTTTTTTTTTTCACAAGCAGTGCAGGCACGTCCTGAGAAAGCCTTGTTGCTGTCAGGACGTTAAGCAATGTACAATCAATCAATCAACCTTGTAGCGACAAATGGCGGACTTCTTGTAGCCCTCTTTGTGACTCCTCTTGGATGCCAATTTTGTTCTATAAAAGATCACCAAAACGTTCTAAAGTACAAAGTTACTTAGTGTTGTTCGAAACAGTAGGCACACTACTGGAGACAGCAACGTCATGAAAGATTTTAAATTACGTCATAAGTCTATATGTATAAATGTATATTTCTTTTACATCAGTCATGTCTGGCGTGATCCAGGTCGGAAGATTTCTTCTTGCTTTCTTTTACGAAAATAGTGGAGGAATGAAAACAAATACGTTATTGGTAGTAGGGGGTTGCTGCGTGGACCCTTGTAGGCCTTCAGGAGGTCGAAGGAACCATTGTACCCCAGGGCTTTCGGGGTACAATGGTTCCTTTGACCTCCCTCAGGTCTACAAGGGTCTGTGTAGCAAACCCCTGCGACCAATAACTTATAATGTTTTATTGTTTTTAAATTCAGCACCAGATGAAGCTGTAAACAATGACAAGTCAGCATTTGTGGGCCAGGAGCTCAGCAAGAGTGATCGACCAGAGCTCACCAGTGCTAAAGTTGTCATATCAGGAGGTATGGACTAATAAATCAAAATTTGCTGCCATACTCCCCCATCACTTGGGGGTGGGGGGGAGGGGGGGGGGGTGTATATATAGTGGATTCAATGTGTGTGCATCAATATTTGTCCAGGTTTCTTAAAAACAGCTTCTTTTGATGTATTTCAGATTGTAAGGGTGTGCCATGAACTAAATTGGATTCCCTAACTAACATTGTCTCCAAATTCATTGACCATGGTGATTAAAATTGTGTTGAAGATTGCCCTTGAATTTCTGTAGGTGGTGTAAGTTGTAGAATTGGTTTAACCCATTCGTACTGAGGCTAAAAGTTTCAAATTTGTACACTGCCATATGCAAGCTACATTATTGTACTTACAGATAAGGATATAGACCAATGGCTTTAGTTCAAGGGTGGTGCCAGAATAGCTTGACGCCTAGAGGCGCCAAGCTATTCTGGCACAACCCTTGAAATATTTTAGTCAAACTTATTTCACACACTGGTGTATTTCGAATGATAAGGGTTAATGTGCAACACTTCTGATCGTGTGGACAACACTGTTCTGTGGCAGGGAATGATAACCAAGTGTTGCGGTCAGTAAAAAGAAAACGTACATGTTTTGTGTGTATAGATCTCACATGCAGATAATGCTTGTTAGTTGATTAAAAAGCGTGTCTTTCAAAATGATATTTCGTGATTTGTTTTCTTACACACAGTAGAACCTGATTTGAGCAGTCAATCAATATTACAGCCAACAGCCAACTATTACAGCCAACTGTCTTGAACAGCAACATATTTGTTGCTGAGATGATGTTTACTATATAACCTACCTTGATTTTCCAGTCATCCACAGAACGCAGTGAATGGTCAACTTAACAGAGCCAAAACTGCAAAAACACCTGCCATTTGTGGTTAAGCTTTTACTTGCAAAGGGCCACTGACAGGTCACTTAAAATGCCCAGGGACCATGCCCTTAAGCAATGATGGACATGCTGTTGGTGACATGCTGTGTTCATTGGCGCACATTGTATCTTAGCGGCCAACATCAGAAGTTGTGCAAACTGTGCACCTGTATCCAGCTCTTTTTAAATTGTTGAACCATGCATGTGTGGTCACCTAATCTGTTTGGATCGTATCATACTGAGACAGCAGAAAATGAGACTGCTCTCTCTCTCTCTCTGCCAAAGCCTGGAATGAACTACCACCCCAAATTAAATCCATTTCTAACTCTAGAACCTTCAAAACTCGTTTATATAACATCTTGTTACAGTAACTTACTACCTGAACGGACTACTTATATATATTATATATATATATTTATATATAAAATATAATTGTTCATTCAATTCTGAGAATGCTGTGCTAATGCCTTGGAATTCCAAGCTGGTAAGCTTGCATTGTGTCATCAGGACATCAGCTGTCCTTTTTGTGACTGCATCACTCACTAGTTCTAGAAAAGAGAGGGTAGTGGGAGAGAGAAGGAATGACAGACCTATCATTTTGAGCCTTCCACTGAACACCTACTACATAAAGCAGTAGGGACTACCCCCCAGGTGCCCCGCCATCCGCTGGAGAATATCCAGACCTCCCCCTAAGCGGGGATGCTAGAAAATATTCCCAAACAGATATTGGACCTGCTGAGTAGATTGAAGTTTTTGCCGCCTACAACCGGTTTCGCCCCAAAGGGGGGCTCTTCATGTAGGCATATGGCGTAACCTGAAATTGCTAACACAACGCATGTACCAGAAGCCGCCTCCAGAATTTACTGGTAGCACCACTAGTACAGCTCGAATTGCATCCCTAAAGCTTTATGAGGTGTTGCAGTGGAAGAAGACAGACTAATTTTGAAAAGGCAACACCTAGGCAATTTTGTGGTACAATTATTCTTTACTTTTAACAAAGGCGTCGCCCAAAGCCCAAAAAATGCACTCCGATTTGCTCCAAGGGATGTAATTTTTCATTCAATTCTGAGAATGCTGTGCTAATGCCATGGAATTCCAGGCTGGTAAGCTTGCATTGTGTCATCAGGACATCAGCTGTCCTTTTTGTGACTGCATCACTCACTAGTTCTAGAAGGGAGAGGGTAGTGGGAGAGAGAAGGAATGACAGACCTATCATTTTGAGCCTTCCACTGAACACCTACTACACAAAGCAGTAGGGACTACCCCCAAGCGCCCCGCCATCCGCTGAGAATATCCAGACCTCCACCCATATATATATATATATATATATATATATATATATATATATATATATATATATATATATATATATATATATATATATATATATATATATAATGTTGTTGTTTTTTTACTTCATCGTGCTCCCTTGTGCTCCCTTGCTAGCCCCCTCCTCTTCGGCCCTCGATGGAAGCAAGAATGTCTGGCCCGGCAGCACTGCTCCTCCCCGCTTGCAGGCAGCCGCTAGTCCGTGGGTCACGCCCTGCAGTCCGGCAGACCCTCCTCCCTTCCCCCCGCCTCTCACCCCCGGGCTCCCTCCCGTGCCCCTGCCGTCACTTTTCTATCTCTGCCGCTGCTGCGACGCTCTACATTGTAGACTGAGCTGCCGTTCGATCAGCCCTAGCCAGCGCCCTTTGTGGCGAGGTCACCGCTACTGCTGACGCCCGCCACGCAGGTAGTCTAGTGTCACGATTCCCCAGCCTTCTACAGCCGCCTCTCCGTGGTTCCCGACCCGGGCGGTAAGGGGCGACCTGTCATCTAACTCTCGGCACTGACAGATACTTCGCAGCCCCGGATTTTCGCATGGAGACAGCAGGACCCTCCAGGCCGCCGTGCAGGCCAGGGATTTCGCCGTCGGTCGGGACCTGACCGACGCGTATCTTCACATCACTATGCGCCCCTTCTCCAGACGGTGCCTGCGCTTCACCTTCGTCGGCGTGGTTTACCAGTTTCGGCCCCTCCCCGTCTGCCTCACCCTCAGCCCTTGGGTCTTCACTTGCATCTTGGACGCCGTCTTTGCCAAGGCCAGACAGTCGTCCTCCAGTCCGACCGCAAACCATTAGGCGACCTCCTTCCGACGAACCACTCGGACGCCACGCTCCCGTGGTGGACGTGGCTCAGCTGCCGGGTCAATGCCGGCTATGCGGACCTCACGCCTTCCCGCCGGTTTGGACACCTCGGCTTGGAATTTCCGACCGATCTCAACAGTGTGGGACTTCCAGAGCCGCGGATACAGACGCTGTCTGTCCGGGCTTGCCAGCGAGAATAAGATGCTGTTCCCTCCAGAGCTGGCTCCAGCTCCTCGGCCTGAGGAATGCAGCGACGGTTCCCCTGCCGCTCGGTCGTCTGACTCCCGGCCTCTCCAGCTGCATCTACTTCCCAAATGGCTTCCGTCCTCCGGCGGGTTCTCTGCTCCGGTACCAGTTACTCCGTGGCTTCTGGATGCCGGACGCCACTGTGGAGGCCGCTCGACTGCTTCCCGCGCTGCGGATCCTGTGGCTTGGGCGCCTTACAGCGAGTCTCCTCTTTGAGGCCCACTCGACTATGTCCCGCACCGCGGATACGGAGACTTTACGGAGGCCTTACGCAAGGATCAGCCCGCTCCCTCCCACAGGGGGTGAAGCACGGCAGCGAGCCTTCCTTACAGATGTCCGCTCGTCTGGACACTGCACTGCGGATAAGGATGCCTTATGCAAGGATCAGCTCGCTTTCTCCCCCCGGGAGATTGGCCAGCAACAAGCCTTCCTCTTCGATGTCCGCTCGTCTGTACACCGCACTGCAGATACTGCCCCTATGGACTCGCTACGGCGCACCTTCCTCACGGCGGTCCGCTTGACTGTACACCGCACTGCAGACACGGACGCCTTACGCAAGGATACGCCTGCTTTCTCCCTCCAGGGGATTGACCAGGTACGAACCTTCCTTACGGAGGTCCGCTCGACTATACCCCGTATGGCGGATGTGGACGCTATGGACACCCTACCACGAGCCTTCCCCATCCAGGTCCGCTTGACTGTACACCGCTCTGCGGATACTGTTGCTTGGGACACCCTACAGCGAGCCTTCCTCGTTGAGGTCCACTCGACTGTACTCCGCTCGGCGGAGACTGGTGCTATGGACGCCTGACGCAAGGACATTGCCCACTCACTCCCCCTGGGAGGTTAGCCGGCAGCAAGCTGGCCTCTTTGAGGCCCGCTCACTTCGAATCACGCCCTGCTGCGGTTACACTGGGCTCTGAGCTATTTCGGGGGGACAAGCCGGTGCACTCCTTAGGGAGGCCAGTCAGCAGGGAGCCAGCCTCTTCGAGGCTGCCCGCAGCGACCTTCGTCTCTCCATCCTAGTATGACTGGCAGACCGGACAGATCGCTCCACGTCAGGAGCCCCGTGCTCGGAGGATCGTTGGACGGGACCACTAGGAAGGGGCGAGTCCTTCGGTTTTGGTACGGTGACCAGCACCTCCCACCCACTGAACTGGCTACCCCTCAGCTCACCGAGTTCTGCCTCCGGCTCTTTGGCAACCAGGCTTGGGCTCCCTCCATGTCAGGGGCTTCCTCTCCACGAGTGCGGCTGCTTCGCCTCTTCGGCAGGCCGACCTCCGGCGAATACAAGCCCTCGCTGGTTCCCCGCTTGCTGATGCCACGCTGGGTCCTACCCGGGTTTCTTGCGAAACGGAATTCAGACCGTTCGCACCTTCCCCGGGAGACCAGGCAGCAAGATCCGGTGCACCCCCTGCGTGTTTTCTACGCCAATCCTAGCTGTCCGGTGGGGACGGTCCCACCTCTTTCAGCCATTGGCCACAGGCGGAACTGACCTTACAGCCCAGAAGATTCCTCCTGGCGACGCTGGGGCGTTCGGTCCGCCTATCAGGGCCCCTCCCCAGAGGGATTTGAGAGGCTACGGATCCGCGCGCACGAGGTTAGAGCCTTCACCACTTGCGTCACCTTCGACCGCAGCTGTGCCGTCAGTGTTTTCGTTCAACCTTCGCCCGCTTCTACCTCAGGGATCTAGTTGGCCAGCGAGACTACATCGTTCTGGTGGGTGACAGCCCCGCGGCGCAACACTCCCTCCAGGTGGCAGTGGCGCCGTTGGTTTACTTAGCTGAAATTGTCGGGAGGTTGCTCTTACGAGGTCGGGGCTGCTGGGCCCTTACACAATCTGTTTGGTTTGGGCGGCACCCTCCTCATTTTCGTAATTCTTCTATATAGTAATGTCATCGGGAATGTATTTTGAGAAAACAAATGAATTTTTCTCTAAAATGTATTTTTGGGAAAAATACTTACCGATGACATTACTCGGAGGACCCTCCCACCTGCCCCACTTGCCGCTGGTAAGCTAAGCATTTCCGACTGGCGTGACATTACGTGACACGTACCGGATGGGCAGGCACGGGAAGCTGCTCATGGCCCTAGTTACGGTCCCTTGAGTTGCCTTCCTGGTTGTGTAGGAACACAACAGGTTCTTAAGCTGAAATTACGTAAGCTATGTAGATATTCCATATAGTAATGTCATCGGTAAGTATTAAAAAAAAAAAAACATTTTAGAGAAAAATTCATTTTACAATCATTTCACAAAACTGCGATAAAAATTAACTAATTATAGTGAAATAAATTATCTCAGTACATTTTCAAGATACATATGGTGAATATTGTGAGCCTGCCCACAAAACTAGAAATGCACATTACAGTCATTTAGAACAGGCTAGCTGAAAACACAGAGCTTGACTGTTCAATTGATGTGTGCAGAAAACATTACCAGAATGATGGCAGTACTAAAGAAAATGTCATTTGCGGCCCCTGCATGTTTTTTTTGTTTGTTTTTGTTTTGTTTTAAAATCTCAGTGCTAATGAGTGTAAAGTATTTTGAAGAACAAATGTTATGGCGTGAGGTTACATTTTGTGTGAGGGTGTATAAACAAAACCCGCGAGCACACATCAGTCTTAGTTTGGCTGTTTGGTGCAAAAATGGCTGGCCTTTCCAAAACTGGCTGTGTGTAACCCTTCAAACACGCACTTGGTTTTAAGGATGCAGACAAGAGAGACTATCTTGTCAAAACATAAAAATATAAATTCATATTTACGTACTTTAAACGATAATAACGAATGTTAGGAGAGCTTGGCCGGGATAGGCATTGTGTCTAGTGAAGGGCTGGGATCCTAGGGAACGTAAAGAAGGCATTCCTAAAGCATTTTCATGGATTTGAAATCAGTGCATGTGAGTACTTTGACCTTAAGCTCATTTATGTCAATGTCTGTCAATAAATGTACAAAACATAATTTGCAAGTTTCATAATTTGATTTCTTCAGTGTGAAGGTGTGCAGCTACCGCTAAGATTTCCACATTTTACATATTAAAGAACATGTCACAGTGTATGAACTATGTGACCTTTTCCAGGTCGTGGTATGAAAAATGGAGAGAACTTCAAGTTGTTGTACACCTTGGCTGATAAGATAGGTGCTGCAGTGGGAGCTTCACGAGCTGCTGTTGATGCTGGTTTTGTCCCCAATGACATGCAAGTTGGACAGACGGGCAAGATTGTTGCACCGGTAAGACAAACGCAAGATTTTCAAGATTTTCAACCTTTCCTATTTGTATTTTATCCTTATGATTTCTTTCAGGCTTTGTCTATTGCCCGTTCTTAATTCAAACTTCCACATCATGAACCTATTTCAGAGTGTTGCGGAAGCCTTTTTTTTTTTTTTTTTTTGTTATCAGTAAAGTAAACAAGAAGGGTCCCAGCCCAAAGTAGTTCCATTATTAAGCTTATCCTTCTGATCCATCTCTCTCCACCCTGCCTTCTGATCCAAACACACATTTTGAAGTCCTCCAGTCAACCCCTCTCCATGGCAGACTAGAGACGGGCTCATAACTGCCATGCACAATACATTAGCAGCAGCTCGTTTTTGTTCCTTTATTCTGCCTGACCACCACCACCCCCACCCCCTCCCTCCCCCCCCCCAACCCACCCACACACACACACACACACACTCTCCCACCCCACCCTTGGGGACGATTAAGTGAAATTGTGCCCAAAATGTTCTAAATATGATTATCAGCAGGAAAATAAACAAATCTCAACCACAAGCATAATATTTTGAGTGATGAAAAACATTAGGCACACTCATGGGACTAAATATTCCACCGACTCGAAGTTTATAGTGACGTAATTTCGCTGCTCATGCTTCAGTTCTTTTTCAGAGTGGATTGTCCTTGTCCCATCCCACAAAATGTACAACTGGCACGAAGTGCTGTGTGTCCGTCTGTGTTTGCACTCGCAAGAAAAAGAACTGAAGCATGAGCAGCGAAATTACGTCACTATAAACTTCGAGTCAGTGGAATATTTAGTCCCATGAGTGTGCCTAATGGTTTTCATCACTCAAAATATTATGCATGTGGTTGAGATTTGTTTATTTTCCTGCTGATAATCATATTTAGAACATTTTGGGCACAATTTCACTTAATCGTCCCCAAGGGTGGGGTGGGAGAGTGTGTGTGTGTGTGTGTGTGGGTGGGTTGGGGGGGGGGAGGGAGGGGGTGGGGGTGGTGGTGGTCAGGCAGAATAAAGGAACAAAAACGAGCTGCTGCTAATGTATTGTGCATGGCAGTTATGAGCCCGTCTCTAGTCTGCCATGGAGAGGGGTTGACTGGAGGACTTCAAAATCGCATGGTCTAATTAATGGTCCTTTCACTTCTGAGGTCAAACCATTCACAACAGTTTTAAAACAATACACGCTCATTCCAGCACACACATTGACCATGACAGCTCAAGGGTAGCAGTGCCCACTACGGCACTGGCCTCCACGTGGTGTGGGTGGGTAGTCTCCTCAGTCATTGACTGAGTGGGCTAGCAAAGGGGTGCCATCTTTGTCCAGGATTAGGACTTGATGTCAGCAGATATGTTGTTCAGTCTTTTTCACTGGTCCGGTTTTTGGCTGACGTGCGAAGCAAAAGTGAGTATGTTCTGGGCCAGTGGTCGTCCGTCTGTCCGCCGTCATCCGTGGTAAACTTTAACGTTGGCATTTTCTCAGAGACTATTCAAGGCACAGTCTTCAAACTTGGCCCAAGGATACTTTGTGGCAAGACCTTTCTAAACATACCAATTTGAGTGACCTCTCGTCAAGGTCACAGGTGATCAGGAAATAGGTACAAAATAGCAATATTTTGACAAAATTTATTTTTTCTCAAATACTATTCACAATTTCAAACCCAAACTTGGTACAAAGATACCTGGTGGTAAGACCTTTCTATGCATATTAATTTGGTTGACTATTCGGAAAGATCAAGGGTCACAAAAGATCAGGAAATAGGTCCAAAATAGACATATTTTGACAAAAGATGTTTTTTTCTCAAATACTATTCACAACTTCAAACCAAAACTTGGTACAGAGATACCTGATGGTAAGACCTATCTATGCATACTAATTTGAATGACCCCTCGGAAAGGTCAAGGGTCACAAGAGATATGCAGATGTGTGTAAAATGCCAATTTTTGATAGATCATGTGTTATCAACATTTATTCAAACTTTTCAATTAAATTTAGAATAAAGGTAGCTGATGATAAGACCTTCCTATGTATACTAATTTAGTCAACTCATCGCAAAGGTGTCATGGTGGTTTGACAAATGTGTGAAAAATGCTTAAATTTAGCTGGTGCAGAAGGATAGTTTGTAGTGAGACCTTTCTAAACTTAACAGTCTGAGTGACCTCTCTCATAGGTCAGACAACTTTTCACTTCTTCTGTCATGTTGTATGTTATTACGGTCATGTTGTCAAGATTTGTCATGTTGTGAAGATCTATGACAGATACTTGGAAAGCTTAAAATCCACATAAGCAGTCTGGGACATGATCTAGTATTGTGTGTGTGTGTGAGTGGGGGGGGGGTGCACGTGAACCTTGATGGCTGTTACGATTGTGGTTGTGTTGTTCTGTGAGAGCATGCATGCATTCATCGTAGGAAACGATCCAATATTTATTTGAGCTATCATGATTACGAATCACATACCTTTTTAGTAAGTTTCACTATCGTTCACGAGTAGTGTGGAATTGATTATCTTTTGATACACGGAGTTGAATCCCAAAGAGTCAAGAAACCACTCGAGTAATCACCACTGTTTTCTGTGAGCGTGAAGTTAGCGAACAGTATGTATTACGAAAACTCGTGTAACTTCCGGATAATTCAGGCAAGGTCGTGAACTGTCTACCATACTCTTGTGTGACGTTATAACGCGCCGGGATTTCCCAAAATAGGGGCTGAAAATACCAGCCAGATTTTTGTAGACCATTCTGGTGGATTTAAAAAAATTAATATTTATGAGTTTCGGTTACGTATTCTATTTTGATTGTTTGTGTTGTATGAATTTGCTCGATTATTCTGGAAACCATACCACTATAAAAGATCGTGCTAGGAAGCATGTGTGTACATTGTTCAGTTGTAAAATTGCGATGTAACAGCGTCGGTACATTGTTCAGTTGTATAATTGCAGTGTATCGTAAGCACATTGACATTGAGAGAGCTACGCAAGGTATCATGCTTCATTGTCAGTGACGGAGTTATGCAGTGTATGGTGATGTACATTGTATGAGAGACGCATTGTGTCAAAGTGTAGACATTTTGCAGAGGAGACGTTGTATCAGTATTGGTGTGTTTGTGAACGCATTGTGTGGAGATCGCATTACTGCAATAAAATATTGTTGGAACTGTTACTCCAGTGTGGTCTACATCCTTAAGCCACGTGTGACGGGTTGCAGCTGATTGAAGTTTCTTTAAAAGAACCTTACGTGCGTGCCGTCTGGTGTGATATACCACGACCACGACTCAACACGTAACAATGGCTTTGCCACTCTTGTTAAGGAGCTGTGCTAACCCACGTCTTAATATGTTGGATTGGTCCTTAAAAATACTCATTAGTTTTTTTTGTCTTTTGGATCCCAAGTGTTTGCCATACTTGGAGACCCTTGTCGGGGGAGAAGAGGATCCTGGCGGCTGAGGTTCCTTTGGGTTCCGGCTCACTGGTGCCAACACTCCACTTTGGCCTTGACTTCTACTTAAACGGGAGGCTAGGAGTACCAGCCTAGTCAATCAGGTCTTGTCACATTGAACCCTATCCCACTGTTGACATGCAGGTTGATATACGGAGCACCATGCTATAGCCTCTGCTGCTGATTAGGTGCTTTACGCCAGTATTCCCCTGCATTCCACAATGTGATAGACAGCGGTGGCTCAGACAGTACAATTGGATTTAATCCCCCGATTATATCTTTCGGGCAATTTCCATCGTGCGTCAGATGGAGACCTGCCGACAGATGCACGTTCCCTCGTTGGGCTCGGTGGTGGGCAGGGACCCCCAGAAGATGAATATCTATACTACTGTAATATGGAAACAACAAAAAGAAACAAAAAATGCCACAAAAGCTGCACTTAGCCACTTACATCATACTGGACAGTGACTCGGACTATGTGGAAGCGACGCCTCAGGCGTCAGCCGTCTGGCCTCGCTTCCTAATTGTACATGTATAGCAAAGTACAAGAGAAGCCTTTTTGCAAGCTGCATCATTTCCTGGTGGGGGAGACCCTCAGAAGCCGTGTTGGCAGGACTGGTGCCCAGCGCCTCAGGTCTGTGACTTGTTGGTAGAGTTGGCAGACTCCAATGGGCTACTGAGGCTCTCTTCCATCGGAGACACTCCAGTGGAGGTCACACCCCACAAAACGGTGAACTCTTCTAGAGGTGTGATAAAAGATCAAGCTTTGGCAGAACTGTCAGAACAGGAACTTGTACTAAACCTTAAGTCGCAAGGGGTGACTTACATCAGGTGCTTCGCTTCCAAATGAGGTGGTAGGGAGATCTGTCTCCCTACCATCATCCTGACGTTTGGCACCCCCACCCCTCCTACTACCATCTGTGGAGGTTATTACTCCTTGAAAGTGAAGAAGTATGTCCCTCTTCAATGTTTTAAGTGCCAAAAGCATGGCCATGGGCAAAAGACATGCCGCCAAACAGAGGCCTCATGCGCCTGTTGCACTGAGCCCGGACAATCTGCCGAGTCCTGCACAGCCCACTATGGCACCAGCCTCCACGGCGAGTGGGCGGGTAGTCTCCTCAGTCACTGACTGAGTGGGCTAGTGAAGGGGTGCCATCTTTGTCCAGGATTATAACTTGATGTCAGCAGATATGTTCAGTCTTTTTCACTCTTCCGGTTTTTTAAGGAGCTGTGCTAACCCAGGTCTTACCATGTTGGATTGGTCCTTAAAATTACTCATTAGTTTTTGGTCCTTTGGATCCTAAGTGTTTGCCATGCTTGGAGACCTGTGTCGGGGTAGAAGAGGATCCTGGTGGTTGAAACATTCCACTTTGGCCTTGACTTCTACTGAAACGGGAGGCTAGGAATACCGGCCTAGTCAATCGGCTCTTGTCACGTTGAGCCCTATCTCACTGTTGACATGCAGGTTGATATATGGAGCCTCTGCTGCTGATTAGGTGCTTTACGCCAGTATTCTCCTGCATTCCACAATGTGATAGAAGGCGGTGGCTCAGACAGTACAATCGGGCTTAACCCCCCTGAGTATATCTTTCAGGCAGTCTCCATCATGCGTCGGCAGATGCACTTTCCCTTGTTGGGCTCAGTGGTGGGCGGGGACCCCCGGAAGATGAATATCTATACTACTGTAAAATGGAAACAACAAAAAAACAAAAAAATGGCACAAAGCGGCACTTAGCCACTGACATTGTACTTGATAGTGACTCAGACTGTGGGGAAGTGACACCTCAGGCACGGGCCATCTGACCTTGCATTGTATGTAGCAAAGTACAAGAGAAGCCTGTTTGTAAGCTGCATCCTTTCCTGGTGGGGGAGACCCTCAGGAGCCGTGCTGGCAGGCCTGATGCCCAGCGCCTCATTGCCCTCATTGGATATCTGAGTGCAAGATTCAGCAGGTGCTCTTGGAGACTTATCTTTATCTTCTCGGACTCCGTCCCATAAAGTCTGGAAGGCTGTATGAAGAATTAGGGGCAGGGGTGGCTCAGCTTCTGTCGGCCATCTTAAAGATGGTGCTGGTTTGGTCGCAGATATAAAGGCTGTGGTCAGTTTGCTTGCTTCCACCATTGTCCATAATTCTTCAACAGAGATTCACTAGAGCTGTGTACCGTGAAGACGGCCGTACCGCGATATTTTTTGCCAGTACCGATATTTTCAAACGGTATACCGCCGTCCCCGATCCCATGTAATTTGATGACAATCTGGCCACTTGTAGGTACAAGAATGCATGAAGAAGTTGAAACAAAATGAGAAAAGACTCAAAGTCAAACACACCAGTGATCGTTTTTTTATAAACAAACTTTAATTATTCAGTGTTCACTTTGAATACAAAATCAGGTAAACAAATACTATGGGGGAAAAAAACCCCACTGAATCATTAAATGAAACCTACAGATGTAGACTTTCTGGATGGATAACAAAAAAAAAAAAAAAACAGAAAATGAAAATTACACTCCTACTAAGAGAAACTTTTTAATGCTTTTTTTAATTTTTTATTTTTTATTTTTATTTATTGAACTGTACGAAAACGATTAGGCATGGCAGCCATATCAGTAGGACAGTCTCCACTTTCTGAAAAGAACAGTGCATGACTTTACAAGTTCTTTTTCAGAAAGAGGAGCTTGTCCACATGCTCTGGGTTCAGGGTAGCCCTTTGGCTGGTCAGAATGTCCCCAGCTGTCGAAAACACCCTCTCAGAGGGCACACTCGTAGCTGGGATGGCGAGGTAAATCCTCGCCACCCTAGCCAACAGAGGGAAGCGGTACTCATTCTGTTTCCACCACAAGAGTGGGTTCTCCACCATGCCAATCGATTTCTCCTCTCGATACGTCTCGACTTCTTCAGCTCCCTGCTGGTAGGTGGTCTTGCTCTGCTCGACATGTGTGACAGACATCTGCCAGGAGGGAGTCAAGCAGGCACGCTCCTTTGCTCTCGTACTTCCGTTCGTCCTCGGGTCTCTGTCTTTACAAAATGCTCTTCTTGGATCTCCTCAAGAACCTCAACATCATGGGCATGCTCATCAAGAGCTGGCGGACTGGGGGTGGCTTTGCACGAGGAGAATTTGTAGGATACTTTGCCTTTTTCGCCAGGATCTGAAAAGCTCCCGCAAGGGTCTGCTGGCGCTGTTGTTTCTTTGGGGGCTGCTCACTTTGTGAGCTTGAGGTTTCCATCTGTGTGGCAATCAATAACTGTGGATGGTGTCTCCTGATGTGGGTGTTCATGTTGGAGGTTCCACCAGCAGTTTTTACATCGCCATTGCACGTCAAGCACACCGCCATATTCTCCACTATCGAACCGTCATTTTTTCTTTTTCTGACTCCAAAGTGCTTCCATATAGCATAGCTTCCAACCCTCCCGATTTTATCGGGAATTTCCCGATTTTTTTTCAAGTCCCGATTCTCCGTTTTTTTGTACATTTTTCCCGATTTTCAGATTTTCAAGTTTTGTTTGAAAATTCGATGCATTTTGGCGTACCGCTCCCAGTCAAGCGCCTGTAGTTGAGAGCCTGCCGCTATACTGTACCGCTAAGCTTTCGGGGACCCACAGCCAGTCTTGATTACGCATGCGCAGCAAATTTGCATCCATTCTGTGTTTGTTCTGGTTCCTTCGAAATTGCCCTGGTCTGGAGCACATGCTTAGCGATTTTCACAAGTGTTATTTTCGATTTTCAACAAAATGATGCCTCCAAAGAAGCAGAAGTGGTTGGTGAAGTTCGATCCAGACTACAAGCGTTCCTTGCATCATGGACGAATCGAGAAAGGGCGAACACTTTGCCGTTTGTAAAATGTGCCGGGCGGACATAAACATCGCTGCACAGTAAACCTAGGCGGGATGACGCGCACTGTGTTTGATTATTCGGCTGGAACAAGGTGCGTACACCATCCCCCCCCCCCCCCCCCTGTTGTTTGATTTTTCGGCACCTGGAAGCAAGGGCTAGCATCGTGGAGGCCACAGCTCAGGATTTTCGTTGCCTCAAGGTTGGCAGCTATGCATATAGGGGCCTTTGCTTTAGCATTTGCCACAATCGTGTACTCGCTTTCAGCCATTGTGCCTTTGTCTGCCGCACTTTCACGGAACTGCCTCTTTGTTCTAGGATAAAACGTTTACTTTTGGTTTATAAAAAAAAATGTTTACTTTCATTTTCTATTGCAATTCGCGGTATACCGACCCTTCCCGGACCGTACCGGTATACCATATCGAGAGGCTTCCGAACCCATATAATACTGGTATACGGTAATACCGTGCACCTCTATTATTCACCCTTCTTCCATAGAGAGAAGGAGAAGTGAGAGTCTTGTATTTGTGATTTTAAATCGGATAACTCGGAAGAGTATAATACCCCTTTTACATTATCAAAACTGCAGCAAGCCCTGCAGAAATGTAATGACTCTGCTGCTGGACTAGATACGATCCACTATCAGCTCTCAACGCATGGTCGATGTGAAGGTTGTGGTCCAGTGCTGCCAGCTGTGTTCTCACTCGGTACACCGGGGGTGAATACACAAATCGTTTCCCACAGTACATAAGAATGTGCTGGTGAAACGATTACAAGACGGCAGTGCTCCTGCAAATGCACAGACATGTACATTTACCCGAATTTGTAAATTATAGTTTTCTTCACAGACAGTTATTTTGCACGTCTCCTGGTCAAGACTGACATGTTATCTGAAGTTGTTCTCTCAATTTTCTCACCTTGGTGGGGTTGTCTACTTTTTAGTTCCTAGGGTCACCTTGTCTAACCCCTGCAAGGTGGGTTCTACTCTTTTGGGGGTTTGTATTTCTGTCTTTCTGGTTCGTTCATCTGTATTTTTCTTTTTGAAATTCTCCCTCCTGTCTGCGCTTCTTGCAGTTATTTTCTTCATTTAGCGCAGGCACGTCCTGAGAAGGCCTTTGTCGCTTGCGGGACGTAAAGCAATCTATACTCACTCAATTTTCTCAATTTTCAGGCATCCCAGACAAAACCAAGGCTGACATATTCAATTCAATTCAATTAAAAAAACTTTATTGTGTCAGTCTGGCCGACAAATTTTCTTTCGTTGGGATCACATGCGCGCATACGGTTTTAGCCACATTATGACAATTATGACAATGGTGTTAAAAAAACAAAACAAAACAAAAACACACAACCCACTACATGACCACAGTGTTGGTGGTATAGGAGTGAGTCTGCCACTTGCAAGATGCCACTGCGACATCTGAGGTGCAAGTTCCTCAACGGCGTCAACAGGGAGAGAGAGAGATATGCTAGTTAACACACTCCTCATTTAGGAGATGGATGGGCAAGGGTACAAAGCTGCCCTTGTAGCGTTTGTTTTAACAAGAAAAGCCTTGAACCTACGGCCAGACGGGAGCTTTTGAGGGTGCTTAGAAAGGCAGTGGGAAGTCTCAGCTGCCAGCCTCAGAGAGAGAAGATGTGGGGCTACAACCACGCCCATTTCGTAATCAATTAATTATTCTAATCAACTAGCCATTCAGACAAACTGACTCGACCAACTCGCTCCAACAGCTTTAATCGCCCAGCCATTTTAGTTCCATTCCAGAAATCATTCAATGCAACGATTTTGATCAGCTGCCAACCCGCGATTATTAAGCCAGATCCCCCACCCCACATAAATAATTAATGCTGCCATTGACTGCTTTAAACAAAATTATTATATTACATTATAAAATGAATCAAGACGAATTGCTACTTTTAAACGATATCTGTGCTGTAGAAAACAAAGATTTAGACTCTAAAAAACAACGCCTTCTCTCTGTTGTTGTTTCTGGAAAATCAAAAGCTTTTCTTGGTAAACAATACATGACAGAAGACATAGAATCTCTCACCGCTGACGAGCTGATCAAACTACATTCAAAATATGAAAATCACATTAGTTCACTAATGACACGTGATTTGAGTCGATCTCTTGTCTGCCTATACACAAAAGCTGTGAGTCACTTCCTACCTGTTGATAGTGACAGCCTTTCACATGATCTAGAAAGCAACCCCATAGTTTCAAGTTCAATAGGCAAATTAGCATGCCTTATGTTTTACAAGTTTGGGAATTACCTTGCATCTGTGGTAACCTTACTTGTTACTAGTAGTCATATTGATTTTTCTAAAATAAATTTTAAATTAGAAGAAAATGGACGAGACCCAGACGACTCCACATCAGAGTCCTGTCTTGACACAAGTTCAAAAGGTGACTAAGGTTAAAAGTCCAGGTCGAATAGAGGCTGGAAAAAGATTAGCTGAATATAACAGACAAAAAAAAAAAAAAAATTACAGCTTCAAGTATTAACAGAAAAGGCTCATGTAACTGACACACCATCAACAGCACCGGTGTCGCTACCATCAGAACCAACACCATCACACCCCCAACAAAGTGAGAGACAAACAACTGAGTCTAAACCTGAAACAACAAAACATATATTTGCTGGATTTGTTGTCGGATTTGGTTATGTAGGTTACCAATTATACAAAAAATACAAACCACAGACTCGAACAGTGTCCAAAAAATCAAGCACTCCAAAAACAAAAGAAGTCTCCACATTACCAGCAACACCCAAAGCCGTGGACCCATTTTACATGCAGTAAATAAATTTATTATTTTAATTTTTGTGGTATAAGAAAATGAGCGACACAAAGAACATAATGAACCTTGTCTATCACTCTGCTGTAATAAGCGGGCTAACAGTTGCTTATTCTATGCTGGGAAAAAGTCTCCTCAAAATGAAATCGGCAGACTTGAGTAGATTAGACTTTGAAGACAGTGCTAAGCTAGTTGCAGTTGTAACTGCGTCAATTGCTACAAAAGACTTTCTAGTTAAGCAAGGAATTATTCCAGAAAATGTTTCTAAGTAAATAAAAAATATGGCAACAATAGCTATTATGATTGGTGGTGCAGTTGTTAATGCATTGGCATTTAGTGGATCAAACTATCTCTTTTCAAAAATGGGTAGAGAGGAATCAGCAGAAGAAATGAAGCGTCACAATGAGGCATCTGAAAAACTAGCTCAAGCCCAACAAGATTACGAGAAGCAAAGAATTGAGAAACTTGATTTCATCAATGAAAAACTCAGACTTGAAGGTCACGCACAGCATACATTTTCAAACGTCGACGATGCGATCAAAGAATATTTTCTTGTTACTGGCGAAGACATGACCATCCCGCAACCAAAACTTAGTGACTACTACCAACCAAGCCCAGAACAAAAAAAATGGAGAAATAATTTTTGTTCTAGTAGAACATTAGTATATTCTACAGGAGTTTTTATTGCTAGAAAAAATGACCGACGTCGGAGCTAAACTATCAAAAATATATTACTCCCCTATTGGCTATTGGAAAGGGAATACTGCAATAGAAAAATTACATGCTGCTGTGGGTGGGGATGTTACACTCGAACAAATAAAACAGTGGCTCAAAAGACAAGCAATTTGGCAAATATATCTTCCTGCTCCAAGAAAAATAACAAGACCTCATTTTATAAATACTATCCCTAATGACGCCCATCAAATGGATCTTCTGTTCTTGCCACATGATACAATAAGAAAGAAACTATACAAGTATGCATTAACTGTTGTCGACATAGCTTCGAGGTACAAGGATGCTGAACCCATAACTGACAAGAATGCTACCACAGTGGCCACTGCGTTAACAAAAATATATAGTCGTGGTCCTTTAAAATTTCCTAGGCTTGTGCAAGTCGATGATGGATCTGAATTTAAAGGCACTGTTAATCAGTTATTTGCAAAGCATGGAGTGCTAGTGCGGCGAGGCATACTGGGCGTGCATAGATCACAGGCTATTGTTGAAAACTTTAACAAGCAATTATCAGAGAGACTTTTCAGCTATCAGTATTCTAAGGAACTCATGCATGACGCACGTAACACTGAGTGGGTTAAGAGATTACCGTCTGTGATAAAAGCAATGAATAATGAAGGTCACCCTAAACCTGTTGATGCTATTAAATTGAAAACTATACCGTCAGGGTCTGAAATAAAAACAAAAGCGCCAGACACAAACTTGTTTACAAAACAGGTGAGATATTTGTATCAACCTGGTGAGGCCGAGAATGACGTCGGGCGCAGGGCAACTGATCCAATATGGTCTACGTCTGTCCACAATATAAAAAAATAGTTCCTGGCACTAATGCATCGATTTATTATCTATATGAGCCTGCACCTCAGAGGGCATTTGTTAGAGAAGAATTGCAGATTATTCCCCCAGACACTGTTATGCATTTTTAATCATTTCATCAACTAATTCATCAATTAGTTCATCAACCAGTTCATTGGCTATTTCTTCAGATAACTTAAGCGCATAATGCCCAGGTGCATAAGCCTTTTCTTTAGTGTGAAACACTCGTTTTGTGTCTCCAACTGCAAGTGACTTCTTATGTGTTTGGATCATTTCAATATTGTGTCTATTTGACCTCAGTGTCTTGTTTGGATAATCAGGCATTAGTTCTCCATCTAATACTTGCTTGTAGTGTTCATGACGGATGTCTTTATTTTTTATTGCTGTTTTTTTGATACCTTTAGCTTTGGACTTTTAGCCTTTTTGGTGCAGTATAGAATACATTTTTGACCTCAGTCCAACGTACTCAAATATTGGCACACCATTCAGTTCGTCTTTAAACTTACCAGGCACATTTTTGTTTTGTGTGCTGAACAGCGGGTGATCCTTAGGGTAATCAGACGTGTCATACATGTGCAGTTCTGTTTTCATGTCTTCATAAAAGTCTTCAGTAGGCACGTCTAGGATCATAGAGTCAGTGTCAGTGTGTAACAGACAGCATTCAGGATACTTCAGTTTGAAGTAATCATAATAAAATTCAAGCATCAGCAATTTTGATAACTCAAGAATTGCCATACCAATGAATACTGGCTTGTCCAGTTTGACAATCTTTTTTTTGAGTGACGCTGCATACAATGATGAATGAAACTCTTTGTACCCTGTGTACTGTGGCTTGCCTGTAAGTTTAATTGCACCCAATTCAGTTGTGACCAGTCTCACATCTTTGCGGTGATGAGGATTTTCCATCGTCTTTCCAAAACAGGCATTGTTCATAAGCTTAAAGAAGTCTTTGTCAAATGCAGTGTTGCCATCTCTTGCACGAAGGGTTGTGTTTTTCATTATGTAATCTTTCATGAAAGCACTTTGATCAAATTGAATACCTCTGTGAACTTTCTTTAGTACTAACCCATGTCTGATGTAAAACTGCAACAAGCGATAGTGGCAAACGTAATTGAATTTGTCATTCAAATTTGGCACAAGTTTAGTGTCTTCTTTTTTCCCCATCATACTCATTTTCTCAACAGCTAATGGATAATCATTGTGGTAATCATGTAGGTGTTGTGGGTACTCCAGGTCAACTTCAAAGATCCAACCCTTTTTGTGATCCCGATCATAATTCATAATTTCGTTTGTTAATTTTGTTATATCACACTGTGACAAATCATGTAGACAAAAGTTTTTCAAGGGCAATAACTCACACATTGCAAATCCATAAAGGTTATTAGCGTCCAAGTACGTAATGAATTACCTTGGCCTTGAGGGGTCAAAGTCATCAAGATATTTGTTGTTGGCTTTGGCATAGTTGTTTGTGGCTATACTAATACCTCCCCTCAAACCACGTTCCACCATTTCACCCATCGTACGATCAGACAACAGGTCTATAAATATCTTGCTGGATTTCAAAAATGCATCCCATGTCATGCCAGGACTAGTTATGTAGCAAGCTGGGTCAAGACTGTAGTGTAACAAACCCTTTTCATGATAACTTTCAAATACGTCTGCTAGCAAACAAACATCAGCTTTCAAGTACTGGTCATGGTAGTCACCAATCGTTTTACACCCTAGTTTACCCCATGCATCGAGGGCATGCTTGTAATCAGAGTCAGAAATACCTTTACCATTTAGTGTAGAATAAAATTTCTCTTTTGGTGGCAGTTTCCTTTCCTCAAACACAACCCAGTGATCAATGTACTCGTACGGATACACACCTTTCTTAATTAAGTCTGGCTCAAAATATTTACTTGTTATTGGATATTCAGTCAGACCTTCTGCCAGACTAGCAAGCCCTAAAGACAAATGTTGCATGGAGTCATAAAATGCTAATTTGTCTAACCTAAAAGTCAAGTATTTTTCAGTTGTCTGGGCAATACAACTAATTTTTTTGTAAGACTCGTCCACAGCCTGCATGATAATATGTGAATCATACCCCTTGAGATTGTGGAAAAAGATAGGCAACTTATATGCCTTGGGATCTATTTTTAGTTTTAAGTTGCAATCACCATGTGCAGCACCTCTGTAACGTCCAGTTATGTGGTCATGGTCACGAACTTTATCACCATCAATGGATTGTTCACAAATCCAACACATCACTGCTGCATCAAAATTTAGTTTGTCTTCTTCTGTCATCAACAAAGGCATCTGACAGTTTTCCAAATACTGTACTACTTGACTATACAGTTGTCTCATTTCTGTTAAAAACTCAGCTGCTGCATTTTCACCTCTGTAGATAACAGGTTCTGTATGCTGACCGTCTGACCTAACAAGAATGTATCCAAAAGAACACACCACTTGGTCACTCAACTTTATTGTCTTTGGTAATGATTCTGGAACAGGACCATCATATGGAACAACCAGTGATTCAAAATCAGCATACACTACAAACGGCAGCTTTTGTTGATTCCCATGGTTTTTAAAATAAACCTTGCTACCAGGATCTGGATACCTAAGTACTGTTTGAACGTCATCAGGTGACCTACAATGTTTAACATGTTTGTGTGCTACTTCAATAGAGGAAAACCTCTGTAAACACTTTTTACAAAATTCCTGTTTACACTGGTGTTTTGTTGTATGCCCATGAATTAGACGTGACATACTCCTAATAATTGTGTAGTGAAAGTTATCACCGGAACTTATTAATAAAAGGTCAACATGCTTATCTTCTGGCTGACCATAGGTGGGGGCAAGTGGTGATACTCTAATTGGTTCTAATTTGTTCTCAGACTCATTATCCCATACATACACATTTACAGATATACCAGGATTTAGTTTTTCAAACAAGTCTATGTCCTCTACCTTAACAGGAAAATCTATGCCACTGAAGTTGAGTTCGTTTTCAAATTTGGTATAGTTAGATACACGTTCAGGTCTTGTTTTTACAAAGTGTAGTTTGGCAAGAACACACCACATAAAACAGAAATTATCATTGTTCTGAATATTGACTACAGCCTTTTTATTTACAACCTCAGTTGGTAGAGGCAGCCATGATTTGCCTAAAATAGGATGGTATCTTGACTGCTTCAGTTGCAGTTCATGTACACGACCTTCATGCCAACCAGACCCCTGCATTTTTGCTCTGTCAATTGCTTTGAGAAAGTCAGGCAACAGTCTTTCTCTAAACACGGCTTTACCAGCCCGTGCTGGCGCCTACCACTTAGTTCGCTTCCAGCTGCCAGCGAGATAAGGCGCCGCGACGTCACATTCCACTCTCGCCCGCTCATTCTATTTATATCGCTTGCTACTGTGGGGGTACACGGCGTGACCGGCGCTCTGCCGCTATAACAACTACCTACACATTTGTATTCATAACACATCTCTGCCTACAGTGACTGTTGTGGAAGCAACATCGTTCAAAAGTTGAAATTATCACCTACACACTGATACCAAATATGACAACATTACGACTTGCACTTGTGTAGCAGGTTATGGTGAAAATAAAGAGAACGGGAATTTGTTGATGTACGATGTCGGTGTTTGTTGTGAAATTGACGAAGTTCCCACAGCCATAACACGAAGACGCTACTTTTCCCAACGAAACACACTTGCATGCATAAGGGTCAGCATGCCTAATAACAGCACTAATGAAGGTGATAGTGGTATACAAGTTTTCATTCCGCCGACGTCTACTCCCCGTAAAACGCCATGCACAGTCGATGCTCAAACGTCGCCGTTACAAAGAGTGTGGACCCCATCTCCACCAGGAAAGCGGACACATGAAATAGCCATTTCACCCATTGAAAAAACGGGTGTCGATATAGCCACATCTCCACATATCAAACGACCCAGCCTTCGACCTATCCAGGAACTGCAGATGCCACTGACAAAGGAGGAAGAAAAATGTCAGACGGCACTAAACCGCACAATGCTTAATGAATCAGCTGATGCCACAATTCGTTGCAAGACTGGAGGACAGCCTTTGTATTTTATGCACATACCCAAACCAAGAAAACCAACAACAGTGGCATCATCGGCCGTAATACAAAGAAGGTCGAAGGTGCTAGCCCATGTTAGAGCGAATATATCTGGTGGATCAGAGGTGGACAAAGCTGAACAAATAGCTGACGAGTTAAGACGAGAAAGAAATGAAAAAATGACTGCAATATTAGACAGAGCAGGCCATAGGCGATCCGTGTATGTCTGTAGAAAACAGGGTATTGCGCTGAGAACCAATCTAGGATTAAGCTGGTCCAAGTACAGAACATACAAACGCTTCATGAGAAGTATTGGTGTCAACCTTGAAAGTGAAAGAAAAGAAAGGCAGGCCCAGAAGGAAGCACTCTGTGGCAGAGTGACCATTGAACAAAAGAATCTGACCTTTGAAAACAGTCACGAACAAGAAGGAAAGCCAGAAAACGCCTGTCGCATACATAGAAGATCTCACACATTTTGTTCCTGAACTGCTTAACAAGTATGAAGCTGCAAATCTTCTTGAATGGCATGAACAAATACCAAAAGATGAAATTTGGATAAAACTAGGAGGAGATCATGGCGGTAACAGTTATAAAACAATGCTTCAAGTTGCTAATCTCCAAAACCCTAACTCTAAACACAATACGTTTTTGGTGTGTATGGCTAACTGTAAAGACAGTCATGAAAATCTTCAAACAATTTTGCAGCCGTTTAAAGAGCAGGTGTCAGTTCTCCAAACCATGAAATGGAAAGAAAAACAGATACGTGTATTTCTGTTTGGAGATTATGATTTTCTCCTCAAACTTTTTGGTCTCTCAGGAGCACAAGGGGTCCACCCTTGTCTCTGGTGCACAGCTTCGAAAAGTCAGCTACAAAGAGCTCCACATGAGCGAGTACAAGTGAAAAAAAGAACTCTGAACAACATCAAGAGCGATTACAGGCGATACATTCGTGCAGGAGGAGACAAAAAGAATGCCAAGGGTTACAACAATGTTGTACATGAACCAATCTTTGATGTTGAGATTTCGCAAACGGCACCAC
The DNA here is from genome assembly GCA_036245525.1 of Semisulcospira habei. Classification (NCBI taxonomy): domain Eukaryota; kingdom Metazoa; phylum Mollusca; class Gastropoda; family Semisulcospiridae; genus Semisulcospira; species Semisulcospira habei. Next base: position 96,889,509 of record BTPG01000001.1, read on the forward strand.
CATACCTCCATCTTCTGTTAGGTATAGTAAAAAAACATCATTCCCTCCTTGAGCAAGAATGCCACGAACTTGATAAAGCCATTGCTGAAAGACTGGCCGAGGGAAAGGAGGCACATGATGAAAACACACCTTTTGAAAAGTACATTTCAGAAGTAAGAGTCATCAAAGAACTGGAAAAAAGAAAACAGCTGACTGAGGGTATTGCCGTGTTGAGTGACAAGAGACACAATGAGAGTGCAAAGCATTTTGATGAACGACGTGAGCAGAAGATGCAGCGGGTAGCAGAATTCGAGGACAAAATAGAAGCTCTGAGAGAAGAGACACTTCTGTGCGGGCCTGTCACTTCTGGCCTTGACGAAGCACTAAAGAGGAATAAGATATTCATGCAAGCATACCATGGCCGTTCGTTTGTTGGCAACCACTGCCACCGTTACTTGAAGTATGATGTGTTGACTGATGTTGGTGACAGTGTTATCAGCCATACCATGAAGCTGAAAGATGATCCTAAACTTCATGCAGCAGCGCATGACATATCCTTAAAGTTCCGAATTCTGAACGACCTGTACTCACAAGTCCACACTAATGTTTCTCACAAACTGCCGGTGAAGAGCAGAAATGAATCAATGCAAGACATCAATGACAAGATTGCAAACTACATGCGTTTTTTTCGAAGTACTTTTCCAGCCAGTAGCATCATTCCGAAACAACACATCCTGGAATGTCACTGCATTGAATTTATGACAAAGTGGGGATTTGGTTTGGCGCTTCATGGTGAGCAGGGAGGTGAAGAGAGTCACGCTACCATTAACATTCTAAAGAGCAGGACATATGGCTTGCAGACAGAGGAGGAAAAACTCAGACTGCTCATGACCGAGCACATGACACTCGTGTCACCCGTCCTCCACTCCGTCATTCCTCCAGTAGTCAAACAGAAAAAAATTCTCGCATAGACGGCGCCGGAGTTGTGTATCTGTGAACAGAAACTCGGTATTCGGTTCTTATGTCTAGTGCGTCAGAAAATGTGTTAAACCTCAAGGTATGTTTAAAAACACTGTTGAATATTGTGACCTGTTATGGACTGATCGTATTTCGGGATGGCAATAGCAGTCTGTGGAGTACCAAAACGGCTGCGGGCTAGAAATGCCAGAACACGCGACCTGTTAGTGACCTCATTAACCACCCTCCTGCTTCCGTCCCCCACCATGGAACGAAAATCCGGTAAGTGATACTTACTGTAGGCATGCTGACCCTTATGCATGCAAGTGTGTTTCGTTGGGAAAAGTTACGTCTTCGTGTTAAGGCTGTGGGAACTTTGTCAATTTCACAACAAACACCGACATCATACATCAACAAATTCGCGTTCCCTTTATTTTCATCATAACCTGCTACACAAGTGTAAGTCGTAATGTTGTCATGTTTGGTATCTGTGTGTAGGTGAGAATTTCAACTTTTGAACGATGTTGCTTCCACAACAGTCACTTTAGGCAGAGATGTGTTATGAATACAAACCAGTAGGTAGTTGTTATAGCGGCAGAGCGCCGGTCACACTGTAGAGCCGTGTGTACCCCACAGTACCAAGTGTGATATAAATAGAATGAGCGGGCGAGAGTGGAATGTGACCTCGCGGCGCCTTATCTCTCTGGCAGCTGGAAGCGAACTAAGTGCTAGGCGCCAGCACTGGCTGGTAAAGCCGTGTGTCTTGTTGAGATATACGATACAATCACTTCACCATCTACCCTGGTAAATTCTATTTGTGCAACAATCTGAATCTTTACGCTACCAGAAAGAAGATTATCTTGTATGACAGAAAAAGACCTTTTCTATCGATTCATAGGCACTGTAAGTGTTGGATATAGGCAAGTCTGTTGTGTGAAACACGTTTCTTAAGCCGGATGAGCTTTGGGCATTGTCCGTCATTTTTATTTGTCCGACAAAATAATAAATAAAAAATTACACCTTGTGTAATACCACTTTATTGATTGTAACACCTACAATAAACATATTTAGTTCACATAGTTGTCTGAATATTTGTTCACACACTGTCTCAAACAACTGATCATCAACTTCAAAGGTATGTGTCTTAAGATCGACAGGCATGTACTCTACAAATGGTAACTCCTCAAATATTTCTAAAGTCATTTGATATGACGCATAAATCATCGCAGGTGTTGATATTGGTGTTATGTCCGGTTGTTTGAAATCTGTTCTTAACTGATCAAAGTGTTGGATATATCTGAAGAACTCTGTTACATTGATCGTGTTGTCCATCATTTTTATTTGACCGACAAAATGTTAAATAAATAATATTTCTGCTGTCTGCTCATGCCGCGTGTGTAATATCACCTTATTTACTGTAACACAGTTAATATAACCATTTAGCTTACGTAGTTGTTTAGTTATAACAAAGTATTGCAAACCAGTCACAGCTGGCATCATTAACTTTAAAGGTATGTGTCCTAAAATCAACTTTCATGTACTCCACAACTGGATGCTCATCATCAAAAAAGTCCAAAGTCACATTATATGACATATATATCACTGATGGCACTGAGAGGCTTATGTCAGGCTGTTTGGTAGATGTTATTAAGGAATCTAATTGATCAATGTCTTTGAAGCTCTCTGTGATATCAAACGCTTGCACGATTTGTCTGACCATCATTTTTTATGGACAAAATAAAAAGCTAAATTAATTCACTAACCCATACCTTGTGGGCTGATCTGTCTTTAAGATAAACTTTAGATGCTTAGTCGATTTTAGTTTGTTTTTTATATCATCTCGTTCATGCTTATTTGGGATGACATCGTTTTCTCTGAGACAGTCTTCAAAGCTGTCACGATCTTTACAGTAAAACAAACAGATAAACTTTAACTGTTCACAAAAATCTTTCAGTACAGCATTATATTTCTGAGTGAGAATCCATACACTGATGTTTGCATGTCTGCCACTGAAGGCCAGTTCTGCCAGTGTGTTTCTCTTCTTAACAATATCCTTATCTGCAGAGCAGTCATCAAACAATAAACAAAGTGGCTGTCCTTCAAATTGCTTGTAAAAATAATGCAGGTAGTCATTGAGTTTTTTCTCAGGGTCAATTAAGTAAATGTTGTTGTCAGTCCAAATGAATAAACGGTTGTGATAAGCTTTGTTGTGTTTGATAGTAGGGCAAAATATCACAATGTTTTTGAAATGACAGATGTATCTTGTTTGTAATAGGTCAAGAACAAATTCAGTTTTTCCACAGCCTGTGGCGCCACAAAATAAGCCGCAGTGTGGTTCGAGTGTCATCAAGTTCATTTTAAAACACAATATAATTTTAATACAAGTGTCCACTCAGTCTGCTTTCTTGAATGTTCAGTTGGGCGTCATAAATCAGATACAAATATATATTTATTGCACCAGCGGTTTCAGTCTTTTTTTGTATTTGGATTGTAATTCCGTCACTACCATTTTCGACAGTACGACCTGACTCATGTAGGTAGTCGTCGTCTGTACTACGAAGATCTAGCCACAGTGCATACTTGTCTGTCAGGTATTGAGCAATTCTTACGTCATACAGATGCAGATCTTTAGATGCCATGTTTGCTGGTTTTTCTCTAAGCCTTCCGCCTGCAAAATATTTTGTGATCTCGTCATAGTGCTGGTAAGGTAGCATACCCGAAGCATACACTTGATTAGGACGGCCTTCAATAGTACAAGACAAATGAGTAATCTTTGGATTGTAAAATGTTTCTGAATCCCTTTGGTATGGACTTCCTGGTTCAACAAACAGCATAAGAATGCCTTTCAGTGACCTAGCAGGTGTGTTCAAGTTGATGTTCCACATTGGATCGCTTTTGTCTTTATGAATCAAATTGTGTCTTATCACACGGTCATAATAAATCGGTAGTCTTGACTGGTACTGATTTTGAATGAGGGTAGCTAGATGAGCATGTGTGACAATTTCATATTCCAAAGAGATGTTAGAGATCTTGTATGTTGCGTCTGTGTCAGTTGATTTAATAACTTTGGAGTAGTCATTAAAGATTAGTTCAAAACTTGGACGGTCATTTAGTGCTCCTTGATAATAAGGTAAATGCGCTGTTAGGGTTTCAAATTTTAAGTGGAATGCAAAACCTATTTCCATATGTTTCTGCCACAATAACGTCCTTGGCTTCTGAAGTTGATTTATCTGATGCATTGATTCTGAGTTTGGCAACATTACCAGACTGTATACCTTGATAAATACTGTCTTCTCTTTCTTCTCGAGTGAGCCACAGATCTTTGTAACAGTAGAATACATCAGCATCATCCAGGCTAAACACTTCCTGACCTTCAAGTTTAACTTTAATAGTTTTAATAATTGCTCTGCCTAGGTTGTCAACTAGTGTTCTTTTGTCATCTGTGTCTGATGAAAGTTCAGTATTAAAAGCAAGGTGTGCAGTACCAGGAACAATAACATCACTGGGACCTAGGTTAGGAAACTTGACAGTAAGGGTTTGGTTCTGGTCTATGGTGCTAGGATTGTTAGTGATAACAATTGATTGCCTAATGCCCTTAACACCAAGAGGTTCATCGTAGGACTGTGTCATTTTATTATGCAAAAATCAAAAAAAAATTAATTTATAAAAACAATGGCAACAGGAGGATTTGGTCATGAAGATTTTGAAATGGATGACATGAATGACTATGATTCTAGTGCAACAGATATGACAGATATGACTGGTACAAGGAATACTTTCAGTTTACGCCACAAACTTTTAGAAAGCAAAGTGAACTCGTTTTATGATCATGTTGGTGACCGCCCAGACAACATAGATCCTAATCAGTTTGAACTTGATGGCAAGGGCCATTTATATGTAAATACTGTTGACAGAGGAAAAGTACAATTGACTAACAAAAGAGACCCTGGTAAGTTTAAAGCATTAAGTACAATCAAAGGTGAAGGTGGTGTTGGCGCCTTGCGTCAACTTGGTATTGGAGATAAAAAGTTGCCACCTCGACTTGCTAGTACCCTTCATGATCTACAAACAAGGTTGCCAACTGGACAAGAAATTGAAATGACTGAAGTAACAAGACTGCCAGAATTAGCAAACACAGTAATACAAGAAACTTCATTTACTGAAGGGCAAATAAATGAGGCTATGAAAACAATAGGTGACTCTCCTTTGACAATGCGGGAATTAGTGGGGTTGGATAAAACACTGCAGTCAATAAGAGGTGAGCTTGTAAATAATGTAGCCAAACTAGGCGAGCTTGATAATCACATTGAAAAAGAAAAACTAGCTAAAGCTGATGATGAGAATTATGACACAGAAATAAAAGAAAGAATGCAACACAGATTAAATGATTTGCAGATAGAAAGATCAGCGCGGCTAGAAGTAGTTGAAATTGGGAAAGAAAAACTGAAAACACAGGTCAACAGGGTTAGAGAAACTATTCAGAAAATACTTCACGAAGACACAACTTTGGCTGAGAGATTGAAAACACTTTTCATAGAGCAGGGTATCACTATTGCAAGTTTAATTACTGCTCATGGATTTATTATCAGTACTGTAGTGTTAGCTGTAACGGGTGGACCATGTGGTAGCACCCCGGCCCCTCCAGCACCTCCAGTTCCATCAGACCCAATAGATTTACAGTCGTGGGTAAAAAAAACAGCTGTCTCATAAATCAGGCTTACTTCAGAAATTAGCTGTAAAAGCAATGGATGCCTTGCCTGGCATAATAGGGAGTGTTGTCAGTTGGCTGATCAGTACAGCAGCAAAGGTAGTAGGGTTTATGGCAGAGCATGTATGGGTCTTTTTGGTGACAGTAGGAGGGTTAATTATAGGATATTTAATGAAACAGGTAAAGAAGTAATATTCCTAATCCAGTAAGGCCAATTACCAATGCAGTTCTCTCTGACTCATGTTTGTTTGGTTCTGGTGTTACTGGCTGTACTGGTGCTGGTACCAGTGCAGGTGTCGGTGCTGATGCTGGGGCTGTTACTGACATTACTGGCGTTACTGTCTGTACAGGTGATGATGATGTTACTGGCGTTATTAATGGTTTTAATGGTTGTAGGTGAGTGGTTGTTGGGCTCAAGTTTACAGATTGATTGAGTCCTAATTTTTGATCACACCCAGCAACAATTATTTCATTATTATAATTTGTTATTGTCCCCATTTGGAGTTGAAGGTCTGGAGCCGAAATCATGATGGGACTTTTAGGTATCTATCGGCCTGTTGTTTCCTACCGACCCGAAAAGCGGTTCCAATGGGATTAATGAAGCACTTGTTGTCCCGATTGACGTCATCTAAGGGCCCGTAAGTTAGAGGCACAACACCCCTCCTCCAACTTAGCTAAAGTCCCGTTGTAAGTCGTATTCCAAGATGGCTGCGCCCTTACTGCTGGCTATTCATCGAGCACAATTGAGAAGGAGGGACCGCATTTTCAGGGATAGAACTAACCCTTTGGACCACTACGACGACGTAAAGCTGCACAAGAAGTTTAGATTTACGCGTCAACAGATTTTTGATATAATTGATGCGGTAAAAGACGAAGTTTATGTGGCGAATCATGTCAGGCCCGGCACTGACTTTCGTAGCTACGTACTGTTACAACCACCTTTCTACCACTCTGAAAGTCGTAGTGCGATGCACGGTCAGTGGCATAGGGGTAGCTATGCCCCCAGCCTAAGTAATCATGCGCATATATATCCTGTGTACAATACTGTGTTCAGCGTTTTCAACAAATCTGATTTCGCTTCCACGATTTTGTTTGTTCTTTAAATTCCTTTTTTTTTTTTTTTTTTTTTGCTGTGTTGTTGGCTTTCACGTTCTTTTCCCTTGTCTCTCTCATTCTTTTTCGGCATTTACTTCTGTGCCATTTCTTACTACGCTATGTAGTGCACTGTGGGTGTGCTGCCTTCACTTGTTTGTTTCCGCCACCGCTATGTGCAGGCAGCTCTGCTTGTCAAGTCCAATGTAGATGTACGTTAGGTAAGGAGTACCTAGTAGGCTCCCATAGTATGAGGATCTATGTCTCTCCGACAACGGTGGGTTTGGATTATACCCATCGATGTACATGGTCAATGAAAGTTATGCAAACTTCCTGGGTCGGTGGCAGTTAAGCCGACTCCTCAACGATGATTTCCAGATGCCCGTAGGACAAAACTAGAGGCTGCGCATGCGCATTGGGAGGGCTTCCCCCCCAAAATAAGTCAAGGTCACTAGTCTATAAATAGTTGGGACTTTAGCTGCCGTCCCTGTAAATTCCTTCTGCGAGCCCGTCATGAATTCCATTTGACTGGCACCCCACCCGGGTCTGCCCTGGGGGACTTGGGTGGGGTTAGGTACTTTTTAGTTCCCAGGGTCACCCTGGTCAGCCCCACAGGGTGAGTTTTTCTCTCTATTCTGGGGCATGTGTTTCTGTCTACCCGAGGTCCATTCACCTGTATTTGCCTTTTTAAAACTCTCCCTACTGTCTGCGCTGCCTGTAGCTCTTGATATTGGATGTGTGTTGCTAAATGGTCTTAGCTCTATTTAGGCCCCATATGTTAGGTTTATTTAATGTATTTGACCGGCTGGCGACATACATTCAATGTTCTGTTTAGTTTTTTTCACAAGCAGTGCAGGCACGTCTTGAGAAAGCCTTGTTGCCGTCGGGACGTTAAGCAATGTACAATCAATCAATCAATCCATTTGACTGGCGTTGTTTACGGGACCGTTCCTAAAAGGACGATTGGGTTTGTGGTCCTGTTAATGAAAAGTCCCGACATGATTTCGGATACATATGGTAACATGTATAGCCCGATGCCAACTACAAAGTCAACTTTTCGATCTGGCATATCTGAGAATGTCTTGGTAGTGTTGTATGCTTGATGGGAGATCTACTACTGAGTTGATTGAATCTTCTAGGTTTGCAAGAAACCATTTTTGTGCTTCAAATTTGCCACTCCCATTTAAGATATTTGATTTTGTTTGAGCTTGTGCGCCTAGTATACACCATACATATGTTCTGATAGACTCATTGATGCGTTTGACTCCTGCTTGAGTAAACCCGTCACTCTTATCTAAGACAAATGTGGTCCAGGCATTAGACTGTTTCTGTTCAATTGAGCCTAACCACACTTCAGATTTTGATGAGAATGAAGAGTAGGGAGGCCAGTAATTTTGAGGGTATTGTCTGTGACTCATAGCATAATACAATGTACCCATGCCTTTGTGATCATCAAGTTTTTGTGTAAAGTCATACTTTGTACTGATGTTAAATTCATTACAGATGCGTTCAAATGCTTTCATATCCATGGGGTTGTTAAACTGATTAAAACTGGATTCAGTAGGCAGTGGTGTATGGAGTTCTGAGAGTATTCTTCTAAGCTGGTAATACGTGTGGAAACGATAGACAGACTTAATCAGTTTGTTTGGGTGATTCAAATGGTCTGTAAAAGAAACGCCACAACCAGTAGTTGAGCATAGTATAGCAAAGTTAAGTTGGTTTTGAAACATCTGTAGTGGGCTTGAAGACCACATTCTTGCCGTTGCATCATCTGTTATTGGAGGGTTTAGGTAATGATCATAAGGGTTGGGTACTTTCACTTGAAATAAATCACCTTCGGACAAAGCTATATCAAGCTGATTTAGCTGAATTATTTTCTGATCATAAGTTGGTGCAACATTATACTTGGCATCGACGTTAAATTGAAATGCATTAACAGTGGTAATTGTTGGTGATTTAAATTCCATTAAGCTTTTTTTATGTGATTATAAAAATGTTTATAACCTTATCAAATATTGACACAAGCAAACCAGTGTGGTTAACTAATGGGATTGATAATCGTGATGGTAGCAAAGCTGTAGCTATCCATGAAATGTTCTACACTGTAAAATGGTTTAATGTAACAGATGATACAAGTTTTCATATAAGTTATAGAAACGCTGGTAATAGTGGCTTGGGCACTAAAACCCACTTTATACCATCTGGGTATTATGACTTTTGTACTTTAGCTGAATGGTTTCAAAGTAAATTAAAAATTAAAGCAACTTTAAATCCGGCTAACTTACGTGTTACATTAGAATTTCCTGTAGGTAGTCAGCCTATAATTTCACGTGAACTTGCATATTTACTCGGTTTAATTGGCAGACATATAACTTCTAAGGATGAGAATTGGGCATTTGGTTTTGGAAGTGATAATATTGAGGGTTGGTTACCTATGACAGTTGGAGATAAAATAACTGGAAGATACCCTGTTCATTTGTCAGTACACACATTGCTAAATGTTTATTTAAAGGAACTGAACACGACTGAAAATGTACACAATGGAAAGCCTTCAACTTTGTTAAGATGCTTGCCGACTGGAACTGCCCCATATTGTGAAAGTGTGGTTACTAGATTTCCTAATTTGCAGTTTAAAAAATTAGGTTCCAGTTTCTTTGAATCACTGTGTTTATCTGTAACTAATCAGGATGGTAAACCAGTTCAGATGCATGATTTTACTGTTGTGTTGGAAGTGAAATAAATTTTATTTTTGTTTTATAAAAATGAGCGGTCTTGGTCCAAAGCCGAGAATTATTCCAGTTGCATGTCCGTCAATAGAGTTAAAAGATTTGGCTGACGTGCAAGATTTTGATAAGGAAGGTGGGGTAGGAGAGGTGTATGGCCTTGAACTTGTTTCCGTTGGATTGTACAAACGAAAGGCAATTGAAGATGTAAAAGATGGTGCTGAGAGACAGTTTCCTAAACTTGGCCAACTTCGTGATGTTACTGTACCTACGCCTGTAAATAATGTGCTATACAGCTTAAAACATGTGGGTAATAAGTGGGTAATTATTCCTACCCCTGTTCCGCTTGCACCTATTCCAATTGTATGGGACGTAAAGTTTGTATTTATTAGTCCTTATGTATATTATACTGATGAAGGAGCCTTAGTATTTAGAAAAGTTGTTAACTCTGAGCCAATGCGTGTAAGTCTTGTGCCAAGCTATTTCGCAGAAACCAATAGCAGAGAAAAACTAAAACGTCAAGAGTATGGAAAACGAAGATATGTTCTTACAAATAGAAAGGGTAGGACAGATACTACTATTGTGTTTGTACCATCAAACTTTACCATAGATAGAGAAGCGACAATAGTTTTTGAAATTATCATGAGGTCTGTAGATACTGCGAAAGAAGCAGATATCGCACAGGGAATCAAACTTACGTGGGATAGCTTAGTAGCAGAGTCAACAAAGGTTGTTATTGCTATTAGAAAAAACAACACAGATTTTGACATTTCGAGTAGTGTCCCTGCTGTTAAGGTAGTAATCGATAAAACAATTTTTGTTCTTCTAAGTTTCATAAACCTAGAACACATAAATCTTGTTTCGTTTTATTACGCTAGCAAATTGTATACCTTTGAAGAGTTGCAAAATAAATTAGAAGATTAAATAAAATAAAAAAATATTTGTCATAAAAAATGCCACCACTGTATCCGCAAATACCGCCTGAGCCGCTTGAGCCTATTGTTCCAGATAGATCATTACAGGCAGACTCATTCCGTTTAATGAATATTACAGAAGCGTTGAAGTATTTGGAAGGAGAACAAGCAAAATACTCCCGGTGCAAAAGACGATATAAAACGGTTTTCAATTCTGTACACAACACTTCAATGGCTGTGGGTGTGGTTTAAGCTGGATTATCTGTAGGAGGTATAGCTCTGTTTGCAACGGGAGTGGGAAGTGTCATAGGAATTGCTATTGAAGGTGTTGGCCTTGCCACAAGCCTGGCATGCTTTGGTATGGAATCCCTTAACAAAAGATTTCATACAAAGTTGCAGAAGCATGAAGCATTGAGTACGCTCGCTGGAGCTAAGCTGAGCAGTATGAAACTTATTATCAGTAAGGCTTTAGACGATAATAAAATTGACGATCATGAATTTAAGAGAGTGCAAAATGATTTGGCCAATTACAAACAACAGAAATCTGAAATTCAAAATAAGATGCGTAGTCAACCCGCAAATGTTGAAGAACTAAAGAAATCTTTTTTAGAAGAAGGGAAAAAGATAGGTGTAGAAGAAACTATGAAAAAGGTTCAAGGACTTATAAGCAATTAACGATAGGTTTTAGTAATCCATTAATTTTGTCATACTCTTCGCAAAGAGATGTCATGCCTTTCTCGCCTGCCTATCTAACACCATCTGCCCCACCACCAGACTATTACTGAAAAAAAAGTTTTTCTATTGTCTTTGTAACTTGGGAAATCTGTCCGAGTATCTTATTGACTAGGGTCAAGAACTTACAAATTCTTATGTTTAGGTTCTTGTAAGAACTTGTTTTAAGTCACTTAAAAGAACTTATGACACTAACTTTAAAGTTACTTGAAAGTTGTAGGTATATTTGAAGTTAGTTGGCAAGTAAAATCATGTTATTCTAGAAAGTCACATCAACAGTAACTTCCTAAGTTTACTTCCCACTCAGATTGCCCGGTAGTGTAATAGGATATTTTTTTTATTACACAATAAGGGTGTGTGCACATAGCACCCTGGAAAGAAAGGTCTATAGTGCAAAATCTGTCCATACCTCTGTGGACGTGAAAGGGGTATTTAAAACGCCCCTTTTAAATGGGCCAGACCGTTTGAATAGGCCTGATGGACGAGCCTATTGCCAGGGGGTGTTTTTCATGTGTTCTTGTGGCTGCAAACATAAAATGGGTGTTCATGTGCTTGGAGTGAAAACAACAAATTTTTCTCCACACTTTGTCAGACGTCGAAACAGAAAACAAAATTCTTTTTCTCCATACTACTACTAACTTGGCGAGACCTAATTATTCAGAAATGACCTAGTGCTCTATATTTGGAGAAAAACCTATATTCAAGGTTTGTTCCATATTTGGTGAACGCTCCATATTTAAAATTTGTTCTTCTAGTGCCCTAATAACCCACTTTTGAAGCGTTGACACAGAACGAAATAATTTGGCCTGATATGTTTGTGTGTGCTTGTGTGTGCGAGGTGGGTGGCTGGGTGGGGTGTGGGGCTTTGTAGGGTGGGGTGGGGTGTGGGGGTAGGGGGCTGGGTGACAGCATTGATATTTTAACTAGCCTTTGTTTCCAGATTATTTCCCTTTGTCCAGTGATGTACTTATTTTGCTTTTTTCCTAACATAAAAAATAGGAAAAAATAATAAAATAAGAAAAGAAGAAAGAAAAAAAAAAAAAGAAAAAAATAATAAAATAAGAAAAATTAAAAATTAACAAAGAAAAAAAAAAAAAAAAACATTGACAAAAGGGCTGCTTAGTGGCCCGACACCTGCTTCCACAGGAATCGATGTAACCCGGGTTATTCACGTGCTAATTCACCCCCTATGGAGAGGGCTATAACCCTGGGGGGGTTGCACGTTCACCTTTTCCTGTGAAAGCCTCCGCGGTGTAGAGTGTCAACTGGCTCCAAGAGCGTGAAACGAACCCGGCACAGACAGAATAGCTTGCGCTAACTATTCTATCCTAACCAGCGGAAATATCCTCTCGGCCACTCAGCAGACCCAAACAAAGGTAGATTATTTTACGTATTATGGTTTGGCTGAAATCTTATTAAATCGGGGCTCTCCATGATATGAATCAAAAAAGAATCTTAAGAATTTAAGCCTATAAAGACATAGGCTCCTGAGAATCTAAGTCTCTTGCAAAAGACCTCTGGTGTTAACGTCCTCAGAGGTAAGCCTAACATGCTATTGACCTTGGCATTGGTGAATGTATTTCTTCACTATCGCAAATATCGCACAGGGGCAAGTCCCTGAGAAAATGTCATTGTGTATGTACAGTTGTACAGTATACACTTTTAGGCTTCTCGTGTGTGGATTGTTTCTTCTACTCCTATTCAGGTATGATCAGTTGTCGGCTTCTCTGTCATACCTGTGTTTAAGCGTGCTCAGTACAACTCTTCCACTGTGTTTAAGTGTTATGCATAGATTCAGCAATCTTTACAGTTGACTAAAACTCTATGAAATCGGCGCACGGCTTTACCAGCCAGTGCTGGCGCCTAGCACTTAGTTCGCTTCCAGCTGCCAGCGAGATAAGGCGCCGCGAGGTCACATTCCACTCTCGCCCGCTCATTCTATTTATATCGCTTGCTACTGTGGGGTACACGGCGTGACCGGCGCTCTGCCGCTATAACAACTACCTACACATTTGTATTCATAACACATCTCTGCCTACAGTGACTGTTGTGGAAGCAACATCGTTCAAAAGTTGAAATTCTCACCTACACACCGATACCAAATATGACAACATTACGACTTGCACTTGTGTAGCAGGTTATGGTGAAAATAAAGAGAACGGGAATTTGTTGATGTACGATGTCGGTGTTTGTTGTGAAATTGACAAAGTTCCCACAGCCATAACACGAAGACGCTACTTTTCCCAATGAAACACACTTGCATGCATAAGGGTCAGCATGCCTACAGTAAGTATCACTTAGCAGATTTTGGATTCATGGTGGGGGACGAAAGCAGGAGGGTGGTTAATGAGGTCACTGACAGGTCGCGTGTTGTGCGGTACACGGCGTGACCGGCGCTCTGCCGCTATAACAACTACCTACTGGTTTGTATTCATAACACAAATCTGCCTGAAGTGACTGTTGTGGAAGCAACATCGTTCAAAAGTTGAAATTCTCACCTACACACTGATACCAAACATGACAACATTACGACTTACACTTGTGTAGCAGGTTATGGTGAAAATAAAGGGAAAGGGAATTTGTTGATGTCGGTGTTTGTTGTGAAATTGACAAAGTTCCCACAGCCATAACACGAAGATGCTACTTTTCCCAACGAAACACCCTTGCATGCATAAGGGTCAGCATGCCTACAGTAAGTATCACTTAGCGGATTTTGGATTCATGGTGGGGAACGAAAGCAGGAGGGTGGTTAATGAGGTCACTGACAGGTCGCGTGTTGTGCGGTACACGGCGTGACCGGCGCTCTGCCGCTATAACAACTACCTACTGGTTTGTATTCATAACACAAATCTGCCTGAAGTGACTGTTGTGGAAGCAACATCGTTCAAAAGTTGAAATTCTCACCTACACACTGATACCAAACATGACAACATTACGACTTACACTTGTGTAGCAGGTTATGGTGAAAATAAAGGGAAAGGGAATTTGTTGATGTCGGTGTTTGTTGTGAAATTGACAAAGTTCCCACAACCATAACACGAAGATGCTACTTTTCCCAACGAAACACCCTTGCATGCATAAGGGTCAGCATGCCTACAGTAAGTATCACTTAGCGGATTTTGGATTCATGGTGGGGGACGAAAGCAGGAGGGTGGTTAATGAGGTCACTGACAGGTCGCGTGTTGTGCAGTACACGGCGTGACCGGCGCTCTGCCGCTATAACAACTACCTACTGGTTTGTATTCATAACACAAATCTGCCTGAAGTGACTGTTGTGGAAGCAACATCGTTCAAAAGTTGAAATTCTCACCTACACACTGATACCAAACATGACAACATTACGACTTACACTTGTGTAGTAGGTTATGGTAAAAATAAAGGGAACGGGAATTTGTTGATGTCGGTGTTTGTTGTGAAATTGACAAAGTTCCCACAGCCATAACACAAAGACGCTACTTTTCCCAACGAAACACACTTGCGTGCATAAGGGTCAGCATGCCTACAGTAAGTATCACTTACCGGATTTTGGATTCATAGTGGGGGACGGAAGCAGGAGGGTGGTTAATGAGGTCACCGACAGGTCGCGTGTTCTGGCATTTCTCGCCCGCAGCCGTCTCGGTACTCCACAGACTGCTATTGCCATCCCGAAATACGATCAGTCCATAACAGGTCACAATATTCAACAGTGTTTTTAAACATACCTTGAGGTTTAACACATTTTCTGACACACTAGACATAAGAACCGTTTTACGGGGAGTAGACGTCGGCGGAATAAAAACTTGTATACCACTATCACCTTCATTAGTGCTGTTATCAGTGTCAGTGTTATGAGTGTCACATTCCGCGGATCGAAACGATCGTTTCTTTCCATGCCGGGAACCCCGCTTCGCTGGTCGTCCTCCTTTACCTAGCTGCATGAAGTGAACACACGCGACACATTCTTCAACACTCGTATTTGGATGGAACATGGTCCAAATGTGTTGTGATGAGGCAATATCATACGCCGCATTTCGCGTTGTCTCCTCGGACACACGTGTTTCAGTCGAGTCTATCCGTTTCATCCGACAATAGCAACTCCTACACATTGTTTTGGAGTGCATCATGTCTTTGTCTTCCTGGATATTAATTCCATAACACTTGTGGATTAAGTGTTCATAATTGATACAAAGAAATGACTTTTTATCCGTGTATCTCTTTTGTGATCTCTCGCCACATATTCTGCACAATGCATTAACTCTCATTGCATGGAACACACCTGTGTGTACACAGATTGTACGCGTTTCATCAGACTCCATCATGATCAAAAGTTAAATCAAAAGTACATTTACAAGGTTGACTGTTAGTGTTACACTATTTCCCAAGAAAGAAACGTGGCTATCTCCTCAATAGTATCCGTGTAACTAAGCCCTCTCTTTCCCCAATGCCGGGAGTGTACACCAAGTCGGATGTCTGGAACTTGTCTGTCGACACCTGTCAGTGACCTCATTAATTACCCTCCTGCTTCCGTCCCCCACCATGAACCCAAAATCCATTAAGTGATACGTACTGTAGGCATGCTAACCCTTATGCATGCAAGTGTGTTTCACTGGGAAAAGTAGCGTATGTGTGTTATGGCTGTGGGAACTTTGTCAATTTCACAATAAATTCTCGTTTTCGTACATCAACAAATTCCCGTTCTCTTTATTTTCACCATGACATGCTACACAAGTGCAAGTCGTAATGTTGTCATGTTTGGTATCAGTGTGTAGGTGAGAATTTCAACATTTGAACGATGTTGCTTCCACAACAGTCACTTTAGGCAGAGATGTGTTATGAATACAAATGTGTAGGTAGTTGTTATAGCGGCAGAGAGCCGGTCACGCCGTGTACCGCTCAGTAGTGCGATATAAATAGAATGAGCGGGCGAGAGTGGAACTCGCGGCAGCCTTATCTCTCTGGCAGCTGGAAGCGAACTAAGTGTCGGCTATGGTAAAGGCGTGGGCGGCTAATGAGAATCTCACACTGCTCATAAGAATCTGTGATGGCGTGGGCTACTGAAAATTAAAGCCTCTTGTAAAATAAAACATGCTTTTTCATGTTCTCAGAGGAAGGAAGTCAGATTTAATGGGGTTCCTATACTTGTTCAGTAGATTGATTGTACATTGCTTAACGTCCCGACAGCAACAAAGCTTTCTCAGGACGTGCCTGCACTGCTTGTGAAAAAAAAACAACCAACTAAACAGAACATTGAATGTATGTCGCCAGCCAGTCAAACACATTAAATAAACCTAACACATGGGGCCTAAATAAAGCTAAGACCATTTAGCAACACACATCCAATATCAAGAGCTACAGGCAGTGCAGACAGTAGGGAGAGTTTAAAAAAGGCAAATACAGGTGAATGGACCTCGGGTAGACAGAAACACATGCCCCAGAATAGAGAGAAAAACCCACCCTGTGGGGCTGACCAGGGTGACCCTGGGAACTAAAAAATACCTAACCCCACCCAAGTCCCCCAGGGCAGACCCGGGTGGGGTTGTTCAGTAGAGCAGAACGACTATGTGCTTCAGCTATTGTACAAAGGGCACTGTGTGTGTGTGTCAGTGAAATAGGATAAGTTCATAACCCAAATAACTGTCTGGGTGGTGTGTGTGTTTTCATGTAAACATGTTATCTGTGTGTTTGAGCGTGTGTGTGTGTGTGTGTGTGCGTGCGTGTTTAACTGCATTTTATTTTGTATTGAAAGGTGGTGTGTTGATAGAGACAATGGTGATTAATAACTGAAGTACCTTTGCTTAAAGAAGTCAATGACAGCATTAATTATTTAGGTGGGGGTGGGGGATCTGCCTTAATAATCGCGGGTTGACAGCTGATCAAAAATCGTAGCTTGAATGATTTCTGGGGTGGAGCTAAAATGGCTGGGCGATTAAAGCTGTTGGAGCGAGTTGGTCGAGTCGGTTTGTCTGAATGGCTAGTTAATTAGAATAATTAATTGATTACGAAATGGGCGTGGTTGTAGCCCCACATCTTCTCTCTCTGCCTCAGGCCCTTGCGTATCATTCTCGTAATGTAGAGGCCGTCAAGGCTCTCCAACCTGCCCCCAACGATTTTGTCACTAAGCCTGATTATCTTCTTCAGCTTCCTCAAGTTGTTCTCACCCAGGGAGCCAAACCATGAGACAAAGGAGAATGTAAGAAGGCTTTCTATATAGCAGAGGTAGAACTGCCTGAGGATTTTGGGGCTCGCATCAAAGGAGCGGAGTTTGCACAGCATATACAATCTCCCTTGGGCTTTCTTAAAGATGAGGTCTGTGTTGTTGGTGAAGGATAGTCATGAATCAATCAAGGTCCCTAAGTATTTGTACACATCTGTGCGAGTGACAAAAGTGCCGTCAATCACCAAGCGCTGAGGACATGGGAGTGGGCTCCCGGAAGTTGGCCCACTGCCTGGCTTCCAAAAGTCTACTACCATCTCCTCACTCTTGCTCACGTTCAACTGTAGATGGTTGTTATGACACCATGAGACAAACTGACCCACTTCTGCAAAGTAGTCGGCATCCGAGTTTGACAGATCTACAACTGCTGTGTCATCTGCAAATTTGACATAGCGAGTCCTGTCGTTGGAGCTGGTACAGTCATTTGTGAAGAGGATGTAAAGGACAGGCAAGACGACACATCCTTGGGGGCTGCCCACAGATGTGGTGATGATGGAGGACATCAAGTTGTTTATGCGAACACACTGTGTCCTTTCCACTAGGAAGTTCAAGATCCATATATATTGTTCACATATGCCTCAACCAAATGTGCATCAATATATTGCATGACTCACCATTTCTACCTATATAATTAACATTGGCACAATAAACAATACACTTTAGCCTGCAGAACATCCCGGAAGATATTAAAAAAAAATATGTATGCAAAATTACTCGTGGCTCATACGTTGGACGAATATAAATAATTGTGCAATGCAATCAATTTCACAACTCACACATCGAAGTCTGCATAAAGCATAATTGGAACCGACAAATGCACCCTCGAAGCTGAAATACTATGGGCTTCTCTGAATCGAGTGAATCAACATGTACAGGGTGAAAAATATTACCAACGACCAGCAATGTGCAACTATATAAACTGGTTTAAAATCTTGTGAAATCAGTAAGAGATAAATTCTACTGTGATTCATGGTATCTCAAAATCACTAGCGCTCGCGGAACTATAGGAAGATCGACAAATACCATAGATTACTTACTGATTCAGCAAGAAAGTGGTGAATCCCGGGTTCGTAATCAAGCCAAGCTCTTGCTTTACGCATCACCACATGTCCAAATTCCGTTGTCCAATGTCAATTTTACTTATTCGGGGGATCATCTTGTTTCGCTTCCTCTTTCTTCTCTTCAATTCCGAGTCTGTCAATTTCGGTGCGATTCGAGAGCTTTATGCTGACTTGAAGGAATATTATGACATCATTTTTAGTTGGGTCCCAGGGCATTTAGGAATCGAAGGCAACAGGATCGCAGATTCTGCTGCCAACAGTGCCCGCAATGACCCTGTCCCTGACACACAGACTGTTCATAGTGATTTTAAACCTGTGATTAGTGCGTACATAGCCCGCGAATGGCAGTCCGAGTGGGACAAAGAGGAAGCGAACAAGCTGCATGAAGCTCTTCCTAAGGTGTCCGACAGTCTACCTTATCGCTGCGACAGCCACCGTGAGGAGACTGTTCTTACTCGGCTCCACATCGGGCACACTATGTTACGCACTCTTTCTTACTAAAACAGGATGAGCGTCCATGGTGTTTTGCCTGTGACGAGCAGTTTTCTTTCAACACTTTTTGCTGTCTTGTGCCGATCTAATTGACACAAGATATAAACACTTCACAGTGAACTCCTTGAATGTTTTGTTCCGGGATGTTCCCCCAGACAAAATCTTCAATTAGTTGAGAGAATGCAATATATTTAACAAGATCTGAGCATTCATAGACTTTGTGAATTTCACTATTTTGACCATTTTGAGAGTCTGTAGACGTTTCTTTTAAAGACTCGTGCGACATTTTAGCCTGACATATTTTTAAGGTATCTTGTCTTAAGACCTTTCTTTTAGTCTGGCTGACTAGATTTTTACCCATCCCGCCGTGTGGTGGCCTTAGTCGCCTGCTCAGCGTTAAACCCCAATAACTAACTAATAACTAACAATTTCGGCGCGACTCTGATACTTCCTTTTTTTCTTCGCTGGTCCATCTGCCATCTTGTCTCTGATTGGTTATAATTATGCAGATGACCTAAGGTTGTATAGAATAGTTATGACATCAGCTACCATCGCCTATCACAAGCAATCTTTTGATGGTGTCCAGTCACAAGATTCTGGTGGCCTTTTTCGCTTTGAACGGACCAAAGAAAGCATTTGGTGGGACAATAGGGTGTTCACTGTCTAAGTGGGTATGTATACTGAAGCCCAGTAAAAGCATTTTGCGAACTGAAGCCTTCAAAAGTTCAGGTGTGCCCCTTTAAGGGGGTAGGACTTAGGATAACTCTGTAGATCCTCCCAGAGAGTTGCCTCCCAGTTTTTCTTGTATCTTTTCTGATGTTAAAAAAGGTGGGACACATGCTGTTGCGATTGTGTAAATTTGTTTGTGTCACAGCTCAGCCTCTTGTATTTTTGCCACACAGGATCACATGCTGTTCACGGTCACTTCGCGATGTACAGATGATGTTTACTATATAAAGTACCTTGATTCTACTGCCACCTGCCAAACGTGGCCAATGGTCAGCATATCACAGCCAAAAACATCCAAAATACCTTAAATTTACTACCATGGCCAGACTGGTGTGGCAAAGCCATCATGCACAACCGGTCGGGGACTGCTCGCTCGACACCTAGCCAACAGTCTCACACTCGGACAAAGCCCAGACGTCGTGTCATTATGCAATAACTGACGTGCCATTGGCTCGCCAGCTGTGTATCGTTCCATAACAATGGTCATGCTGTCTACCCAACCGTATCCACGTTATATCTTTTTAAAGTCGGTTTACTGTGCGTTCACATAATCTTCTGATGTGACCAAAAATTATAAGGAAGTGATGTCTAATTCAAACTCAATATTTTTCACGTCCTTGATGGCAAAGGCTGACTGGCTGTTACATTATTTATGAAACGCCTACCATTTGGGGTATATCCGCAGATTGATGGTACAATTATTCCATGAAATAGTGATAAAAATTGATAAATAATAGTGGAATATGTGAGCCAAGTACAGTTTCAAGAAATATTACTTTAGGTAAATAATGTGAATGTGCACACAAAAAAAGTCTAATACAGTCTTTTATACCAGGATGTTTTTTGAGTTTTGAACATTGGAAATCTGGAGCGGCTTTTTCATTTACATCTTTGCCACGTTTCCTTCACAGCCAGTGATAAATAATAGCATAACAAATGTTAAATGACATGAATTGAAATTTACCATTTATTCAAATGGTTGTCTCTCTGTGTTTCTTACATATTTAGATTTTGCGTGGAATCTTTAAATGACATTTCAGGATTTCACATGGTTCTAAATCTGATAGTCTTTATAAATAAAGTGAAACAAAGACGTGGTTTTGGAAAAGAGACTGATCCCTATTTCTTAAAATTTTGATTTTGGAGACTTAAAATATATTTACCTTACTGTTGTGGAAGAAGTGACTACTGTAGGCACAATTATGCAATGTTTTGGAGTAAGCTTTGCATAAAAAAATAACCTTTTTGTAAGGTTACAAAGTAAAGTAGATAATAGCACTGTCAGGGGAGAGAAGTGTGCATGATTGACCAGTGATCATAGATCTACTGTGGCCAAAGCACAAAAAAAAAAAAAAAAAAAAAAAAAAAAAATAGGAAAGAGAGGGGGCGCTAAAAAATGACTAAAAGCAATGCATATGGAAGCCCCCTGCCCCCCTGCCTGAAGGGGATGGGGGGGGGGGGGCGTATCACATATCCCACTGTTCCAGCCACTCGGTGTATGGAAATTTAATTCTAGGTCCCCCAAGGGGGGTCCAGATATTTAGCCGGTGTGGACAGCTGTTTCAGTCTTGGCAACCTCTTCAGCACACCATCGGCGATACTGGAGGAGGCAGGAATTTCTGCCTACCTGCAATGACAACCACATTTTACTGTGGTGTCTGCAGGGGCATACATTCCATGCCACCACCTAGAGCTAAATTTCCATGCACCCTAAAAGAGAACCTACCAAAAGAGGGGAGGGGGTTGCAGTCGATATTGTAGTAGTAAATGAAAAGAAAAGGGGAGACTGCCAGTGCTAATATTTTAGGAAGGTTACAAAGTAAAGTAGATAATAGCACTGTCAGGGGAGAGAAGTGTGCATGATTAACCAGTGATCATAGATCTACTGTGGCCAAAGCACAAAAAAAAAAAAAAAAAAAAAAAAATAGGAAAGAGAAACCTTTTTGTAGCTTTCTGCCTGAGGCTATGGCATCTTTGTTAAAGACCCAAATGATTAGGGCAGAGGCAGTAATATCCATTCTGATATTCGGGTTCGAGTTTAAGATGCTGGAAAATTGTATCAGGTACTTTTTTGTTTTTGTTGCCTCAGTGAGTCCACAGTTTGCCAAATTCTAGGGGTAAACAAGTCTGGAATCCGGAAGGAAGCACAATTTGCTAAATTTTGCTGTCTTAGCAACTTTTTATCCCCAGTACAACCAAGCATAATATTCATAGATGAAAACTGTAAATAGCGATTGAGCATGAACAAATTGTCACTGAAAAGTCATACCTTTTATATAAACTTGACGATAATTTATTTTTTTTCAATGATGGACAATTCTGAAATCCAGTAGACTCCTTTTTAAAAAAATTAATTGCTGAGACAGAATGGCACCCCCCTCCCCCCCCTCCCCCACTCCACCAGCCCCCTTGTCCCCAGATAGTGCCTCTGGTCCTAATCATATGTGAAACTTAGGAAGACCAATGGCTCTTGTTGCAAGCTGTGTTGTTTGTTCAGGACCTGTACATTGCTGTGGGGATCTCTGGAGCCATCCAGCATCTGGCAGGAATGAAGGACAGCAAGGTCATTGTGGCCATCAACAAGGACCCAGAAGCCCCAATTTTCCAGGTGGCTGACTTTGGACTGGTGCAGGATCTTTTCAAGGTATGTCACATTTTCCTCATGATATGAGCTGACTGTTTTCCCTGTTCACCATCAATTGCGGCAGAATGTCTTCTACTTTTTACTTTTACAGTTCTCTGAATAACAATTAAAACGTGCACACTTTTGAGGATTGATGCATCCCTACACTGTTCTAAACTTGTTTACATCCGACCATGTTGATATTGTATGTTTGAGTCTTATGTATCTCATCTTAAGCCATTTAAAGGTCCGCAATTCTAACAAAAAGCATCCAAAAGAATTTTAAACAAATTCAGAGTTCAAGTTAGTTATTTGGGTTTAACGCCAAGCAGGCAACTAAGGCCATCCCACGGCAGGATGGGTAAAAATCTGGCCAACCACACTAAAAGAAAGGTCTTACAACAAGATCTAAATATATCTTAAAAATATTTCATGCTAAAATGTTCACAGGTCTTTAAAGGAAACGTCTACAGACTCTCAAAAAAGTCAAATAATAGAATTGTCATAGTCTATAAATCCTCAAATCTTATTAAAAATATTGCACTCTCTCAGAAAACTGAAGATCTTGTCCAGGGGTACATCCCGGAATAAAACCTTCAAGGAGTCTGCTGTGAAGTGTTTATATCGTGTCAATTAAATCAGGACAAGACAGCAAAATGTGTTTAACAGAATACTGCTCATTGCAGACATAACACCATGGACGCTCCTCCTGTTTTAGTAAATAAGAGTGCGTAACATACGTGTGCCAAATATGGAGCCGAGCAAGGACAGTCTCCTCACGGCAGCTGCCGCAGCGGTAAGGTAGACTGTCGGACACCTTAGGAAGAGCTTCATGCAGCTTGTTAGCTTCCTCTTTGTCCCACTCAGACTGCCACTTACGGGCTATGTACGCACTAACCACATGTCTAAAATCACTAGTCTGTGTGTCAGGCACAGGGTCGTTGCGGGCATCGTTGGCAGCAGAATCTGCGATCCTGTTGCCCTCGTATCCCACATGCCCTGGGACCCAAATAAAAATGATGTCATAATATTCCTTCATCAAGTCTGTGTAGAGCTCTCTAATCGGCACAAGTGAGATGGCCTTAGTTGCCTGCTCGGCGTTAAACCCAAATAACTAACTAACTCTAATCGGCACAAGCAGTGGGTGGTCTGTTCCTGTGCCCTGAAGGGTCTGCAGGGCAGAAAGAGAGTCAGAATCGGGAAGTTTCGTTCTCTAGACTGATAAGCATGCCTGAGTGCCAGCAGAACTGCCTGCAGTGCTGCACTAAATACAGATGAATGGTCTGGGAGGCAGTGCTTAAATGGGCGTCTTGGATGGTGAGAGGACACTGCGGCCGCAGCCACTCTCCCATCCTCAGACTTTGACCCATCCGTATAGATACGACAATAGCCAGGAAAACTTGAAATTAGTTCATTGAGGCTCTGTTGGTATATGGCTGGTGGGGTAGAGTCCTTCTTGTGGGCGGTCAAGTCCAGCAAGATGTCAGGAACAGGAATAGCCAGGGT
The DNA here is from genome assembly GCA_036245525.1 of Semisulcospira habei. Lineage (NCBI taxonomy): Eukaryota > Metazoa > Mollusca > Gastropoda > Semisulcospiridae > Semisulcospira > Semisulcospira habei. The sequence goes on from BTPG01000001.1 coordinate 96,913,218, forward strand.
GTTACACAGTTGCAGAGTTGGTAGAAACACAGCAGAACCGTGCTGATTGTGTGCCCCACTTCCTGTCGCCGTCCATGCGCGCTACTGTCATCTTCTCCATACAGCTCAAACCTTTATCTCCTAACAGGTTCACTGACTTGTAGAATAGACAGGATATCATACGTGATATTTTCACTGTTAGTTTCTCCAAAATGCCTGTCAGCTTTTAAAATTGAAGTTATATTTTTGTGTTAAAAAAAAATAGAGCAGAGGAAACGTTTGGCTGAAAGTACAGAAGCATATTCGAGACAAATGTACGCTGCGTTCGTGGCTATGGACTAGTCTGTAGCAGGCGACAGCCACGAACAGATGTTTTTCAAGTCTCAACATAGACCATAAATAACCGGACCGCTCTCTCTCCTGCTTCCGGTCTCTGCACTCGTCGCGCAACTATTCTTGCGCATCAGTCAACTCATTATTCCGGTTCAGTACATCGGAGAGCTTTTCACGTGGAATGTTTTTAGTTATCTATGATTTTGGTTAGTGGTGCAGTTTGTAAAGTGTCTTTTGTCTTGCATTATGCCTGGTGCAAGTTGTACGATTGTGGGTTGTGGTGCATGCAACGGTCGGAAAGCACAAGGGGCTGTCGTTTTTCTCCATTCGCCAACCAAAGGACTTGAAGTGGGAGAGAGAGCTTGTTTACGCCGTGAATCGTGCAGACACTAGCAATTTTAACAAAGACACTGCAAAGATTTGTTCTAGACACTTTCGACAGGAATGCGTGAAGTTGGATAAGTATTATTTACCTAGAATATAAGCTCGTTCTAATCATATTAAGTTCAATTCACTATTCACAAAAGTTTTATCCTGCGATTTATTCGGGACTCGTGTGTGTATAAACTGGTGCCAAACATCGCACACCAACGACACGTTCTTTTAGCCTGTTTGTTCTGGCTTGGCCGTATACACAAGGTTTTATGACCCAGGTCTAGATTTTGTTACGTCACTTCATTCCCTTTGTGTATTTCGAGCACATTTTCGCTTGCAATAAGCTAGGTACTGCTCTCGTCAGCGGACCCACCTAACCACACTTGTGATTGTTCTGTGTTTTTTTTTATTTATTTATTTTTTTTAAAAAAATAATTGTCACTGGTTTTTGTTGTCCGGTTCATTGCGTTGTCAGGGGCTGCATGTAGCACTGTTGGTGTTTTGTGCGTTTGTTATTAGTGGGGGAGTTAACCTTGTATTTATATTTCGTTTGTTGCTGTGTTTGTTCCCTCCCTTTGTTTTACTTGGGGTCCGTTTGTCTCATTGCGTGTTGTTGTTTTAAGGTGGGAAATTTCCCGTTGCTGTGAAGTATGTATATAAAATGGTGCCAAACATCGCACACCAACGACACGTTCTTTTAGCCTGTTATATTTCAACAGTTTCCATCTCGTGTAAACGTGAAACTAATACTAGATGACTCCAGCAGCCTATCACGTGTGACACAAATAAACGACTCATAGAATGCACAAAGGAAGACTTCAATCGAAATATAAACCGTCAAAAAACAAAAGAAAAGGCTACCATGTATGCGCCTATTTATTGAATAAGTGTTCAAGGTAGAAAATCTTGGGAATGTTTGCTCCTCTTTACCTGCAAAACAGTGTCGATCTCCATTGTTGTGTGTGGAAAGAAAAGCGGATGCGTAGGTTGACTAAATCAATTGACGCATGCGCGACGGGAGTTCGGCCTGCGGTTCGTCTGTTTCTCGGCAAAGAGATGCTTGTCCGGTTATTGTGGTCTATGGTCTCAAGTAGGCTTTTGTACTATTCAGCCAACGTTTCCTCTGCCACTATATTTTCTTGCAAAGATGGAACTTCATCAGTTGTAAGAGCTGGTAGTGGCATTTTGGAGAAATTACTGGTGAAAATATCGCACATTATCCTATTTTCCATTCTACAGGTCACTGCAGTAGCTAAGCCTAATGGTAAAGGCATAGATACTGTAGCTGAGCATCTTTGGCAAAGGTCTGAGCTGCATGGAGAAGTTGACAGCAACGCACACACGGACGGCGACAGGAAGTGCGGCACGCGCTAGGCACGGTTTTGCTGTGTTTCTACCAACTTTGCAACTGTATAACTTGAACAGAGTCTATTGTGCTACTTGTTTTTGACTCATTTGGATGCTTTTTGTTATACAATACAATACAATACAATACAACTTTATTGTCTGTTCGAGTCCAGGCACGACAGAAATTTGCCTTTCGGCTCGTCATGAAACAACAATATAAGACATTAACAAACGCTGCAAAAGCATATCATGAAAAATTATCATTGCAGCAATCTATCACAAGCAATCTGTCACAAGATGGGAGGTAATGTTAAGTAGATCATACTTATCGCGGCGTTATAAACGAGAGTTCAAAATCGAGACAGCAGTTGGAATAAAAGACTTCTTAAAAACATTCCTTTTGGCAAGTGGCATGTTGAAACGTCTGCCTGATGGTAGCATTTGAAACTGATCAGAGAGTGGGTGACTAGGATCATTGACAATGCTAGCAGCTATCCTTCGGACAGCTCTATGGTACAGATCATCTACTGGGTACTGTCCTAGGCCAATGATCTTCTCAGCTGTTCTGACGATACGTGACAGTCTGCCCCTGTTTTTCATACTGAGGTTGCCATACCAAGCAGTGATGTTAAACGTCAGTATGCTTTCGATCAGGCTTCTATAAACGGATTCTAAAACCCTGGAACTATTATAATTATAATTACCTTTAACCCCATGGCCACATTTTCTGAATTTTGGAGGTGTCACTTAATGGCTGTTTCGAAATATTTTACAGTGTAAATGCATGAAAGCTTGAACGGAAAACATCAGTTTAGATTTATCCGTTAGAAAACAAGCTTTCTGTAGCTTTTGGTTCACGTGCGATACCAAAAGTGAGCATGTAATGAGCCATCAGGCATCTGGCATTTTCTCTGAGACTTTTCAAGCCTCCAACTTGAAACTTGGCCCAAGGGTACTTTGTGGTAAAACCTTTCTAAACATACCAATTTCAGCGACCTCTCTCAAAGGTCAAGGTCACAAGGGGTCCAGAAAGGGTCAAAATAGCCATATTTTGACTCAAATTGTTTCTCCTCAAATACTATTTTCAACTTTAAACCCTAACTTGGTACACCCACTAGGCACCAGCCTCCACGTGGCGTGGGTGGGTAGTCTCCTCAGTCACTGACTGAGTGGGCTAGTGAAGGAGTGCCATCTTTGTCCAGGATTAGGACTTGATGTCAGCAGATATGTTCAGTCTTTTTCACTGGTCCGGTTTTTAAGGAGCTGTGCTAACCCAGGTCCTACCATGTTGGATTGGTCCTTAAAATTACTCGTGAGCTTTTGGTCCTTTGGATCCCAAGTGTTTGCCATGCTTGGAGACCTGTGCCGGGGGAGAAGAGGATCCTGGTGGCTGAGGTTTCCTTTGGGTTGTGGCTCACTGGTGCCAACACTCCACTTTGGCCTTGACTTCTACCTAAACGGGAGGCTAGTTGTACCGGCCTAGTCAATCGGCACTTGTCACATTGAACCCTATCCCACTGTTGACATGCGGGTTGTTATACGGAGCTATAGCCTCTGCTGCTGTTTAGGTGCTCTACGCCAGTATTCCCCTGCATTCAACGGTGTGATAGAATGCTGTGGCTCAGACGGTTCAATCGGGCTTACCCCCTTGAGTATATCTTTTGGGCAGTCTCCATTGTGTGTCGGCTGGAGACCCGCCGACAGTTGCACTTTCCCTTGTTGGGCTCGGTGGCGGGCAGGGACCCCCGGGGGATGAATATCTCTACTACTATAATATGGAAAACACAAAACAACAACAAAAACTGGCACAGAAGCGGCACATAACCACCGACATTGTACATGACAGTGACTCGGTCATTGTCCATAGCAAGGTGAAAGAGAAACCCGTTTTCAAGCTGCATCCTTTTCTGGTGGGGGAGATCCTCAGGAGCCGTGTTGGCAGGCCTGATGCCCAGCACCTCAGGTCTGGTGACTTGCTGGTAGAGTGCCGTACACGGGCACACTCCAACGGGCTACTCAGGCTCTCTTCCATCGGAGACACTCCAGTGGAGGTCACACCCCACAAAACGATGAATTCTTCAAGAGGCGTGATAAAAGATCAAGCATTGGCAGAACTGTCAGAAGATGAACTTGTTCGGAACCTTAAGTCGCAGGTGGTGGGGAGATCTGTCTCCCTACCATCATCCTGATGTTTGGCACCCCCACCCCTCCTACTACCATCTGGGGAGATTACTACTCTTTGAAAGTGAAGAAGTACATCCCTCTCCCCCTCCGGTGCTTCAAGTGCCAAAAGTATGGCCATGGGCAGAAGACATGCTGCCAGGCAGAGGCTTCATGCGCCTGTTGCACTGAGCATGGACACTCTGCTGAGTCCTGCACAGCCACCCCCCCTGTGTGTGAATCGCCAGGGGGCGCATATGGCTTCAGACAAGAAATGCCTTCGGATATCTGAGTGCAAGATTCAGCAGGTGCGTGTGGAGAAGGGGCTGTCCTTTCTGGACGCAAAAAAACACTGGTTGAAGTCCCTGGTGCAGCTGAGGCTGCCCCAAACTCTAGTAACACCTCTGTGTATACATTCAGTGCTGCGGTAGCAGGCAAGCGCCCCACCAAAGATTTCTCTTGTCAAACTTGGACATGGGGTTTTAAAGGGCACCTGCCTGTCTTTATTCACAATTTTTTGACTAACCGGTCATTCCATGTCCGTGTGGGCTCCACCCTCTCCGACTCCTTTGAACAGGAGATGGGTGTCCCACAGGGCAGCATTCTATCTCCTATCCCCATCAAAAACATTCTCCTCAGGAACTTCCACATCATTCAGAATGACACAGTATTGAAAGACATATTTCCTGAGCCTCCGCTGGTCGCTTACAAACGTGACACTAACCTACGCGATCATCTTGTTCACAGTTCACTTCGAGCATCTAACACCTTACCACCTGGCACACACCCTTGTCAGCAACCACACTGCAAAGTATGTCCGTACATCAACACATCCCCCGTCATCACCGGACCCCTGTCATCTTTTCATGTCCACCGATCATTCACATGCCAGTCATCGGATATTGTCTATGTCATCTCATGTTCTCACTGCCCAAAGATGTATGTGGGGGAGACATACCGTACACTCCCTGAACGCTGCGAGGAGCATGTTCGTTCAATCCGCCTCGGATACAACAACCAAGTTGGACGTCATTTCAACGAACCTCCTCATAGCCTCACACATTTCAGCATACGCATCCTTTGGCAAAATACATCCCACTTCATCCGCCGCAAAATGACAGAATCCTTTTTTGCGGACAGGCTTGGCACTTACCATCCGCGCGGCTTGAACATTCGCCCCTAGGGATGTATGCTCGGCCTGATGGGTAGTTGGTGCCAGACTTGACCTCGCTGTTGATACTGGATGCTACCTTTGAGTGTGTGTGTGTGTGTGCGCGCATGTGCGTGAGCTGCAGCAGGCACGAGTGAATGCGAATGTATGCAGTGACGTGTATGTATAGAGACGTAAGTTTTGTGCTACGTGTTTTGTGCATGTGTATTTGCGTCATTGTGTGTGTGTGTTTTTTTTTTTTTTTTTTTTTTTTTTTTTACGTCATTCTAAATTCTCTCTATACAGGATGACGTCTTTTCTTTCTGTCGTGTTCTTTTCTGTTCTACGTTTGTTTCCATGTCACCTGAGGAAGGATCTTTGATCCGAAACGTCGTTATTTGTTTCTATTTTAAAGGGTTTTCTACCACTATCTTCTGTTTTTCTTTCACGTGAAACCCTAGCGGCAACAGTTTTACTATATCTCCTGTTTTATTTAGTATTAAAATTAATAACGTAAAGCCCATCAAGGATGATTCTAAATGCTCTTTGTTTGTTGACGACTTTGCTTTGTGCGCACGTGGTTGAGGACTTGCGTCCCTTGAGAGGCACTTGCAGCTGTGCGTTGATCGCATCCAGTGGTGGGTGTCTCTCAATGGATTCAAGTTCTCACCCTCCAAGACAGTCTGTGTGCATTTTACTCACCAGACGAAATTTTTTTTCAGAACCTAGCCTGAGCATTTAAGGTGGCCAAGGAGGCGAAGTTTTCGGGGGGTCATCTTTGACAAAAGACTTACCTTCTGCAACCATATTAATTACCTCAGAACCTCTTGTCAGAAGGCTCTCGACGTTTTTCATGTCGTTGGTCGTATTGACTGGGGTGTGGAACGTACTGTCTTACTTCAACTGTACCGGGCCCTTGTTCGGTCCAAACTGGATTGCGGTTCCGTGGTGTATGGCTCAGCTTCCACACTTTGGTACCGGTTTCAGGCCACTTTACAAATTTCAAATACAAGGCGATCAAAAATCTCTGTAACTTCAGTAGCTGACTGGCCCTTCGTTTGTCTTGTACTGTGTTTGTCTTAAATGGCGTAAATCCGTGTCTGTTTCGTGAGTGTGTGTGTTGGGTTTCAGGCGCGGCGCTTTGAGTCGATTTCCCCAAAATTGAGAAAAAGCGCCTATATAATAACGGTATTATTATTATTATAAGTCTGTGCTACAGCGTCTGAACACAATTCACTATCAGGGTCTGCGGCTATGTCTTGGGGCCTTCAGGACGTCTCCAGTTCCTAGTCTGTATGCTGAGGCAGGGGAGCCTTCTCTCAAGCTCCGCCGCATCCGCCTCATGCTCAGCTACGTTCTGAAACTGAAGGCCCATCCAGACAATCCTGCCTATGATTGTGTTTTTAAACCATCATTTGCAGAGATTTACGATACCCATCCGGGAGCTGTCCGTCCACTTTCTTTCCGTTTCCGACCTCATCTGCAGGCGGCCGGATTGGACCTGGACAGAGTTTCGGAATCCCTGCAACACATCACTCCACCCTGGCTCTTACCAGTTTCTGACATCTTGCTGGACTTGACTGCCCACGAAAGACTCTACTCCACCAGCCATATACCAACAGAGCCTCAATGAACTGCTTTCAATATTTCCTGGCTATTGTCGTATCTATACGGATGGGTCAAAGTCTGAGGATGGGAGAGTGGCTGCGGCCGCAGTGTCCTCTCGCCATCCTAAACGCCCATTTAAGCACCGCCTCCCAGACCACTCATCTGTATTTAGTGCAGAACTGCAGGTGGTTCTGCTGGCACTCAGGCATGCTTATCGATCTAGAGAAAGGAACTTCCTGATTCTGTCTGACTCTCTTTCTACCCTGCAGGCCCTTCAGGGCACGGGAAATGACCACCCACTGCTGGTGCAGATGAGAGAGCTGTACGCAAATTTGATGCAGCAATATTATGATATCATTTTTATTTGGGTCCCAGGGCATGTGGGCATCGAAGGCAACAGGATCGCAGATTCTGCTGCCAACGATGCCCGCAACAACCCTGTCCCTGACACACAGACTGTTTATAGTGATTTTAGACATGTGGTTAGTGCGTACATAGCCAGTGAGTGGCAGTCCGAGTGGGACAAAGAGGAAGCTAACAAGCTGCATGAAGCCCTTCCTAAGTTGTCCGACGGCCTATCTTATCGCTGCGGCAGCCGCCGTGAGGAGACTGTCCTTGCTCAGCTCCACATCGGGTACACATATGTTACACACTCTTATTTACTAAAACAGGAGGAGCATCCATGGTGTTATGCCTGCGACGAACAGTACTCTGTTCAACACTTTTTGCTGTCTTGTGCTGATTTAATCGACACAAGGTATAAACATTTCACAGCAGACTCTTTGAAGGTTTTGTTCCGGGATGTACCCCTGGACAAGATCTTCAGTTTTCTGAGAGAGTGCCATATTTTTCATAAGATTTGAGTGTTTATAGACTATGATGTTTCTATTATTTTGACCTTTTTGAGAGTCTGTCGACGCTTTCTTTAAAGACCTGTGTGACTTTTTAGCCTGACATTTTTAAGTTACATTTACATCATGTCTTAAGACCTTTGTTTTAGTCTGGCTGACCAGATTTTTACCCTAACCGCCGTGAGATGGCCTTAGTTGCCTGCTCGGCGTTAAACCCAAATAACTAACTAACTAAGTAACCCTCCTCCGGTGGTGATGAGGAGCCAGGGAACGCAGAAGGCGGACACTGCCGGTCCGGTAGTTCCGCTTCTGTTGCCCCTAAGCCTCGGCCCCCACCCAAGCCTGTCAGTTTGTCTGCTTCAAAGGCTTCTGGCTCTGGTCAGCCTTCTAAGGCCGCTTGGCGTTAAACCCAAATAACTAACTAACTAACGAACTTCTAAGGCCGCTAACTCTTGCGGCAGGAACGCTGCCCAAGATCAGCAGTCTAAAAAAGCTATGGGACCGCTGTGCGCACGGGCCCAAAAGGGGAACACTGATGTCCCTCTTCAAAACAAATATGCTGCATTGGAGGAGTGGATGGAGGGAGTGGAAGTTGTCGTTGCTGGTGCTGTGGCGGCTCCACTCCCTTCATCTCCAAGAAACCAGAGGAGGCCCGGGAGCCGGCCCCCCTCTGTTTCTTCGACTCCTTCTAAGGCAAAGGAAAAGGGGGGGGGGGGGGGGGGGGGACTCTTTACCCCCAGATAAGACATAATCATGTACTCTCTGCTTCAGTGGAATTGTCATGGTTTTCAAGCTAACTTTGAGGAATTATGTCTTTTAGTCAAGTTCTATAACCCCTCAGTAATATCAAGTGTACCGGGTGTAAGAGCCATATCCCGTTTTTCCAGAATTTTACAGGAGAGCAGTTTGAAAGTTTTGAAGATATATTTCTATTTAGTGCATGTGTTTCTGGTATCAAAATGGTATCAGTTTTTTCCTCTGTACTTTCAAATGAACATTTTGAAACGGTCGTTTTTATTTATCGTAAATTTGGCAAATAAACAATGCTGACATTATTTACAGTCCTTATGCACGCTCAGAGTACATGTGTAAAAAGTTTGCAGCCACCTGTGCCTGCATAAAAACAGGCCTTCTAAGTGCCAGTGTCAGGCACTCAAAAAACGGTATCAGTTGAAAGCTTGTTTTTTCCTCTGTACTTTCAAATGAACATTTTGAAACAGTCGTTTTTATTTATCGTAAATTTGGCAAATAAACAATGCTGACATTATTTACGGTCCTTATGCACGCTCAGAGTAAAAGGTTTGCAGCCACCTGTGTCTGCATAAAGACAGGCCTTCTAAGTGCCAGTGTCAGGCACTCCCGAAAATGGCCAGTACATACGTAAACATTCCTGCCTAAGGACCGCAGCTAGTTTTCGTCCTAGGCTGCGTTTCTGAAATGGGTCATGTTGATATTGCCAGACAGCCGCAGAAAGAGTTACTGCTGTCAGTGGGTGAGGAAAAATGGACTCCTCAACGGATGGAAAAGCTCTAAATAGTTATAAGGCCTTTATGCCCGGCAACAGGACGGTGAAATTGCCATTACCGGACATGGAAAAAGACAATATAATCAAACAAGACTCTTTAGCAGGAGATAAAAACAAGCACAGAACTGCTGCATGAGTGTAAGAAGATCGTAAAACATGTACGGAGAATAGCAGTCCACAACTTAAAACTGTTCAATCTAGCAGGATCTATGTAATACGAGTCCAAGGAGACTGACAATTGACATATTACATTTTCACATGCTTTTAACTGATCAGTCCACTTGAACTGTGTACTCTGTGCAGAGAAAACCAACCAAACATGAAATCGGCAATACAACAATAATGGCATTATTAACATACAGAAACATCTTGTTACACGTGAAGAGAAAGTACTATGCAGAAATAAAAGACAATTCACCCACTGTTGTGGCATGTTTGATAAGTCTCTTACCATTCACATTTCTCATAAGTCATATTTTCAGTTCACAAATCATACGTAGCACAGGCGTTGATATCAGTCTTCTCAACATGTCAAAATTTGAATGAAAAAAAAAAAAAGAAAGAAATTCCCACATTCAATTTCAAGGGTTGAGGTTTCTAAATCAAAATCACAAATTATTGAAATTTCAAGTCCACTTATTATGTCTATATTACAATATTCACAGTTCCTCACTGTCAATCTTGTGTCAGCGCTCAGGCTTTTATTCTAGCCAAGTGGCCATTGCCAGATATTACTTTGAGATGATTCTGTTCTAATGACCTGTTCTAATACATATCAGAACAGTCATCCTCCATCATGTCAGGCTCTGGCAGTTTGTCCTTCGTAGCTGGAGATGTCGAGAGGCTTTCATAAAATACCTTATGTTCAGCTGGAATGATTCCAGAGCGGCAAAGAGACATCAGATCTTCTTTCTTGGCAGCGGACACAGGGAGCTTTGAGGAGTAGCACCTAGGTATTTGTGCAGGTAGAGGTTGTGCGCGACGCTTGCTGGACCCTATCATCTTTAGCACTTGGAACTCTTGATCATCGAAGGAGTACTTGAAAAACATCATCTCTTCTTGACCTTTCAGGAACTACATCACTTTGATGCTGAGCCAGTTGACCTTGTTTCCCTTCAAGTCTGTCTTTGTATTTGTGATGGCTGTGGATGCTACATGTTTGAAATCAAGAAAGTCACCATGCTTGAGCGGGATGACAACATAGGGCTGTCCTCGTCGTGCCATCATCAGAATGATGTCCCAGCCACTCGGCATGTAGATTGGAGCATTTTTTGGTGAAAGTTATGGCTGCATGCAGTGCATGCTATCACATTCCATGTGGGTGTGTCCTGTTTCTAAGTATTTATGTCTGATGACTTTGACGTTGCTAATGTTATTGATTAATGTTATTGACAGCATGAATTAGTGCTGCTGATAGGTATTGGATGCAATTCTGTCCTGAACAGCAGTCGGAAAAAAATGATCACTTCCTCAATATGCTGGTGCAAGGATGACAGGTAAATGTACAGGCAGGTGACAATTTCACATGAACCGTGCTTCCCTTCGCTTTCATCCCACGTGAAACAGGTCCCCTTTCTGTCAGAGAATAGACAGTGAAGTTATACACACACAGCTTGCGCTTATAATAAAGCTGACGGACAAGTCCACACTGCACTTGCAGCACAGCCTGCAGATCGACTGTGATGACATGCCTCTTTGGATCTTTGCCTGCCTCTCTTTTGTTGCGATCTTTTTCCTCCATTGCTCTGTCTTTCCTATCTTGGTGTTTCTCATACTCCTTTTTCTCCCCCCACCCGGGTCTGCCCTGGGGGACTTGGGTGGGGTTAGGTACTTTTTAGTTCCCAGGGTCACCCTGGTCAGCCCCACAGGGTGGGTTTCCTTTCTATTCTGGGGCATGTGTTTCTGTCTACCTTTGGTCCATTCACCTGTATTTGTCTATTTAAAACTCTCCCAACTGTCTGCACTGCCTGTAGCTCTTGATATTGGATGTGTGTTGCTAAATGGTCTTAGCTTTATTTAGGCCCCATGTTGTAGGTTTATTTGACCGGCTGGCGACATACATTCAATTTTCTGTATAGTTTTTTTTTCACAAGCAGTGCAGGCACGTCCTGAGAAAGCCTTGTTGCTGTCGGGATGTTAAGCAATGTACAATCAATCAATCAATCCTTTTTCTCTTCTTCCGATGCAGCAGACCCTTTCTGTTGGAACACTGCGCAAGTGACACAGTGGTCCTTGTTTGGCTGATGGAACGAATAATTGAAATATTGATTGAATATATCCCTATACTTTCTGGCAGACAAGGTGTGTGACCACAACTTTGGCAATCTTCAGTGTACAGCTCGTACATTTTGCTCAAAGTGAGGTCAGAATATATTCAATTGGCCAAACAAGGACCAGTGTGTCACTTGCGCAGTGTTCCAACAGTGTGTCCTTTCTTGTGTAATGAGACTCAACCACAGGAAAGGACGCAATGTGTTGTTTGGCGCTGTCAACAGCCTCATCACTGTATTTGTTGTGGGGTGGTCGTGACTTCCCCCGTAGCTGCTGGCCTGTGAACACACCTCCAGTGCTGTTCCCCAGAGCATGGTCCAGTCCACGTAGGTTTCACCAATAGCCAGGGTCACAAGGAAAAAATTCTTGCAGACTCTGTGGAAGGTGCCATTAATATTAAAAGAAAATACGCGACACACTCTACGTTTTTTCAATTTCGGTTGTTGTGTATCCTCATCAAACATTGTTGCTGTTTGCCTCTGCGAAATGTCACAGACAAAATCCTTTTGCCTTTCATATGATTGAAGAGCATTAAAGGCATCGAACAGTTCTTTTCGGCTCTCCTGTTATTTTTTCAGAGCACTTGTACCTGTACTTTGTAGTCCACCTCTCTCATCACCTTCGATGGTACTGTTTTGCCAGATTGAGAAAGGTATTGTTTGCCTTGCAGGTGCAAGGTCTTCCAAACAATATTTTTCCACGTTTCTGGTCTGGCTTCCCTTGGTCGCGCCAGCTTCTTTTGGGGCAGACTGGAATACATGCTTTGTTTTCTTGTTGTCACTTTAGAGAGAGATAATAGGAGAATACAAAGAATCAAATTTCAATAATGCCGCACCAATATATAAATCTCGCTATTATTGATCATAAACTCGTTGACCCGTCATGACCCCCCCCCCCCCCCCCCCCCCCCCATTATCACCGAATCAACCCTGTTAATTTGAAAAAACGGCGACCATGATTAGTGCGGCCTTTTTGATTTTGATACGTTTGTATTCTCCTATTATCTCTCTCTATAACTATTGTCTCTGACAACACCTAAACATTTACTGTTAACTAAAAAAAAGTGACGACGATTACCAATCAAACATTTTTTTGCGACCATGTCCTGAGAGCAACATAACTCCTAGTGTGTTTACACTAGGCAACAAGGAAGTTTAATTCAACTGCAGACTAAAACCTCTGGTATTTGACTACCCCGTACCGAGTATATGGGGTTTTACAGAGACTATGATTCTCAGGAGCCTAGATTTTTATAAGTGGACACAGGTCAGATCCTCAAGAGCCTCGGGCCCCAGGCTTAACCCCCATTTACAAGTATTAGTCAACTGTTCTGTTAGCTCTCTCTTAGCGAGTAAGCTGACGGGTCCTGTTTAATATTATTTTACTGCTAACGGCTATGTTTTGCCTGACTGAGTACGTGTGACCAGGAGATTTGTCACCTGCGTTTGGCTGCTTGTATCTTTACACATATATACACACACATACCCACATACCCACAGACGAACACACACACACACATACACACATATATACACACACAAACTTAAACACATACACACTCACACACATATACACACACACACACGCACACATGAATACAAAAACAAAAACACACACACATACACACACACACATGAATACATACATACACACACACATACACAGACAACAGCTAACCGGTATGACAGAGCTGACGTCATAACTGCTCAACCGGATAAAATTGAAGTACTGTGAATACATTAGAGCACTATGTATAGATTATAAGATCTCATCCGGTTTTGTCTGAGCTTGAAAAATATTTCTGTCTTTTCAGAACGTGAATTTATTTTAGCGCTCCAACACGAAGACTCGTAGAACAGGTTCTGTGAGGTGTCTCGGTTTTCTGCGTACTGCAGTATGTGTAGCGTACACACAAACGCACACACACACACAAACACACACAGACACATAGCCTATACACACACACACACACACACACACACACATATATATACACACACACACACACCGTGTAAAATACAACACGCAGCTCAATACACACTATTTTTGTCTGTGTGTAACTGTGACTGCCCAGACATTTCACACCCACAGTGGCCTTTGTGTAACTGTGGGCCGTTCTGCTCTGCTGTTCATAATTACAAGTAGAGGAACCCCACTAAATCTGACTTCCTTCCTCTGAGAACATAAACTATGTATTATTTTACAAGAGGCTTAAATTTTCAGTAGTCCACGCCCTCACAGATTCTCAAGAGCCACTGGTTTTTTAGGGTTTTAGTCATATGTAAAAAGTTCTGAATCTATGCAAAACAGCTAACCTGAATACTATGATAATCTGAAACACAGGTATGTCATAAAAGCCTACAAGTGTACTGAGCAATGGTACTTTGTCAACAACAGCAATACATACCTCATTCTGAATAAACACACAACCAGACACACACTACTTTCTCAATCCAGAACTTACAATGTCAGTGCTTTGAGGGTTGTGTGTTAAGTAACACATTCCCCAATGACGAGGAAGTTTTAAAATAGCACTTTTCAGTTAGCCTCAGACTTAGGAAACACCATGCATCTGACTTCCTACCTCTGAGGATGTAAAAATCAGGGAATATTTTTTGCAAAAGGCTTAGATTCTCAGGAGCCTATGTCTTTGTAGGCTTAGATTCTCAAGATTTTTTTCTGAGTCAGATTCTCAAGAGCTGGATCATTCGATAGCTGATCACCACTGTAACTACTCTATGCATTACTCCTACTGAGACAGCCAAGGCCGTCCTTGGGGTAAACTTAAAAAGTCACTGACTATATAGCTGACTGGTGTAAATGTATGAAGTTACTGTTAATGTACTTTCTAGAAAAACATGATTTTGCTTGATAACAAATTTCAAAGCCAACAATTTTGTTTTTTGTTTTTCTTTTTAAATTACATTATAAAAAAATGAATCAAGATGAATTACTTCTTTTAAATGACATCAGCGCTGTAGAAAACAAAGACTTAGACTCCAAAAAACAGTGGCCTTTGTCTGTAATTGTTTCTGGAAAGTCCAAAGCTTATCTCGGGAAACAATACATGACAGAAGATATTGAATCTCTCACTGCTGACGAGTTAATTAAACTGCATTCTAAATATGAAAATCACATCGCTTCACTAATGACTCGTGATTTATGTATGTCTATACACAAAAGCAGTGAGTCACTTTTTACCTGTGGATAGTGACAGTTTATCACACGACCTTGAAAGCAATCCTATCGTTTCAAGTTCAATTGGTAAATTAGCATGCGTCATGTTTTACAAGTTTGGCAATTACCTTGCACCTGTGGTAACCTTACTTGTTACTGGGAGCCATATTGATTTTTCAAAAATAAATTTTACTGCAGAAGACAATGGACGAAACCCAGACGACTCCGCAACCGAGCCCCGGTCCTGTCTTGACACAGGTTCAAACGGTGACTAAGACTAAAAGCCCAGGAAGGGTTGAGGCTGGAAAAAGATTAGCCGAATATAACAGACAAAAAAAATTACAGCTTCAAGCATTAACAGAAAAGGTTCATGTAACTGACCCGCTGTCAGCACCGTCAGTACCAGTGACACTACCGTCAGGACCATCACGTCCTGCTTCGCAGACGCTGCCCAGCTCTTTGGACTCGAGGTCAGTCTGAAAAAGACAGAGGTCCTCCATCAGCCGGCACCCAAGACAGTGTATCGCCCTCCTCACATCACCATCGGCGAGTCTGAACTAAAGTCAGTGCACCAGTTTACTTACCTTGGCTGCATTATCACGTCGGACGCCAAGCTGGACAAGGAGCTTGACAGCAGGCTGGCAAAAGCGAACAGCGCTTTCGGGCGACTTTTCAAGCGGGTGTGGCACAATCAACAGCTGAAAACAGGCACCAAGATCAGCGTGTACAGAGCTGTGGTCCTCACCACCCTGCTGTATGGTTCCGAGTCCTGGGCCCTCTACCGCAGCCAACTACGACTCCTCGAACGCTTCCACCAGCGCTGCCTGCATACCATCCTGGGCATTCACTGGAGTGACTATGTCACCAATGTCGAGGTCCTTGAACAGGCTGAAACCGTGAGCATCGAGGCTTTGCTGCTGCGGACACAGCTCCGCTGGGCGGGGCATGTCTCCAGGATGGAGGATCATCGCCTACCAAAGATCACCCTGTTCGGCGAGCTTGCTACTGGACACCGTGACAGAGGGGCACCAAAGAAGAGATACAAAGACTGTCTCAAGAAGTCACTTAGTGCCTGCCAAATCGACCACCACCAGTGGTCTTCGCTTGCTGTGGACCGTGACACCTGGCGCTCCACTATTTACAAGGCAGCTGTCTCCTTTGAGGACTCTCGCAGAGCTAGCCTTAAGGACAAGCGGCTCAGGAGAAAGAACAGAGATGCCGCAACTCAGAACTCTGGCCATACCTTCCCCTGCAGCCACTGCGGTCGAACCTGCCTGTCCCGGATTGGCCTCCGCAGCCACGAACAAGCCTGCAGACGTCGTGGGCAACTCCTATAAAATCTTCGTTCGCGAAGTCCAGCCAAGAGAACCGTCAGGACCATCAGAACCAACACCCCCATCACACCCACATCAAAGTGTAAGACTAACAACTGAGTCTAAACCCGAAACAGCAAAATATATAATTGCTGGATTTGTTGTCAGATTTGGTTATGTAAGTTACACGCTATGGAAAAAATACATGCCACAGATTTGAACAGTGACCAAAATATCAGACACTCCAAAAACAAAACCAGAAGTCGCCACATTACCAGTAGCATCGAAAGCCGTTGACCCATTTGTTATGCAGTAATAAATTTATTATTTTAATTTTTATTGCCTAAGAAAATGAACGACACAAAGAACATAATGAACCTTGTCTATCACTCTGCCATAATAAGCGGACTAGCAGTAGCTTACTCTATGCTGGGAAAAAGTTTACTCAAAATGAAATCAGCAGACCTGAGTAGATTGGATTTTGAAGACAGTATTAACCCATATCCATCTGGAAGACACTTCCAGTCAGGCACTCGGTGAGCTAAGAGGCCTTACAGAGAGTGCCTGCTCAGAGCTGACCGTTTTTTAGGAAATTTTAGTGCACGAGTGGTAGTTGTATAAAAGGCTTAAAACAGTCTCAACCCCACCCTAAAACATTACGTGTTGCATATCAGCAAATTCAGCATTGAATATACTAGCTATCCATGTAAAAATAAACTGAGAAAAAGTAAACAGAAAAAAAATATTTTAGTGTAAAAGTGAGTTTATTGCAAAAATGTTCACATACCTTGTGTTCAAATACATTATTTCAATAGAAGGATCCAAAATCACTGCTGCAGATATGCCTGTAAAATATACACACTTCTATTTTCTGCCTAATAAAAAAAGAATGAATGAAATCCATCAAGTGGTTTGAAAACTACACATTTTCTATTGACGCAAGGAATAAAGTTGTCACGTTGCCAGCCATCTTGAAACCCAGGAAAATCATCGTTGTCTTCCTCACTATCGCCGAAAATTTGACGAACTAAATCACTCAACTCATCGTAAACTTGTACATCTCGAATCTCCACCAACTCTTCATCTTCCCCTAATATGTTGTCGTCAGGATCTAATTCAAAATCGCCGCTTGTATCGCTCACGTCCTCTCGGCAATCATGCTCGATGTATTCACTCTAACACGCGGCGAAAATTAGCGTAAAAAAGGCTTACAACTTCCGGCAAATTCTCGGTCGGAACTGGGAAATGTGCACATATTTTGATGACGTTTAGAGCACTAACCTGTGATGTCATGGGAAGTAGGGGTTTACGTGTACACAGAGGGACACAGGGGAACCACCTAAACTACGCGTCGGCGAGTATACCGTCGGAAAGGGGGGCCTACGCGCGGCGGAGTATTCCGATGGAAATGGGTGTGTACGCACGCGGGTGTATACCGATGGATATGGGTTAAGCTAATTGTAGTTGTAACAGCGTCAATTGCAACAAAAGACTTTCTTGTCAAGCAAGGAGTTATTCCAGAAAATGTTTCTATGTAAATAAAAATATGTCGACTATAGCTATTATGATTGGGGGTGCCATGGTCAATGCACTTGCATTCAGTGGATCAAACTATCTTTTTTCAAAAATGGGTAGAGAGGAATCAGCAGAAGAATTGAAACGACATAATCAAGCGTCTGAAAAACTTGCACAAGCTTAGCAGGATGATGAAAAGCAAAGAATAGAGAAACTTGATTTCATCAATGAAAAACTTAGACTTGAAGGTCACGCACAGCATACGTTTTCAAATACCGACGACGCAGTTTGTGAGTATTTTCTCGTCACGGGTAATGACGTCTATCCCAAAACCGAAACTAAGTGACTATTACAAACCAAGTACAGAACAAAGAAACGGAGAGATAATCTTTGTTCTAGTGGGAATGACATTTGTATATTTTACTGGACTTTATATTGCTAGAAAAAATGACAGATGCTAAACTATCAAAAATATATTACTCCCCAATTGGGTATTGGAAAAGTAACACCGCTATTCAGAAATTACACGCGGCTGTAGGCGGTGATGTATCAATCGATCAAATAAAACAATGGTTACAGAGACAGGCAATTTGGCAAATATATCTCCCTGCACCAAGAAAAATAACAAGACCTCATTTTGAAAACACAACACCAAATGACACATCAAATGGATCTTCTGTTTCTGCCACATGATACAATAAGAAAGAAATGATACAAATATGCATTACTGTCGTAGACATTGCTTCAAGGTATAAGGACGCCGAACCCATATCTGACAAGAATGCTATCACAGTAGCGACTGCTTTAACAAAAATATATAGTCGAGGTCCTCTGAAATACCCTAGACTTGTGCAAGTTGATGACGGATCTGAATTCAAAGGCGCCGTTAACCAGTTATTTGCGAAGCACGGCGTACTGGTTAGACGCGGCATTCCAGGTGTGCACAGATCACAGGCAATTGTTGAAAATTTCAACAAGCAATTATCAGAAAGACTTTTCAGTTACCAGTATTCAAAGGAACTCATGCATGACACACGTAACACTGAGTGGGTTAAAAGATTACCAGCAATGATAAAAGCAATGAATAACGAAGGACAGCCTAAACCCGCTGATGCTATTAAATTGAAAACAATTACAGAGCCAAAAACAGGACCAACCCCAGCACCCGACACAAGTTTATTTACTAAACAGGTGAGATATTTATATCAACCAGGTGAGGCCGAAAACGAATGAAGCGCAGAGCAACTGACCCCATTTGGTCTACGTCTGTACACAATATAAAAAAAATAATTCCCGGCAGTCCACTGATTTATTATTTGTACGAACCAGCACCGCAGAGGGCATTTGTCAGAGAAGAATTACAGATTATTCCCCCAGACACTGTTACTCATTTCAGCAACTAATTCATCAATTAGTTCATCGACCAGTTCATCGGCTGTCTTCACATAACTTGAGTCTGTAATGCCCAGGTGCATAAGCTTTTTCTTTACTATGAAACACTCGTTTTGTGTCCCCAACTGCCAGTGACTTCTTATGTGTTTGGATCATTTCAAGATTATGTTTGTTTGACCTCAGTGACTTGTTTGGATAATCAGGCATCAGTGCTCCATCTAATACTTCCTTGTAATGTTCATGACGGATGTCTTTATTTTTAATCGCTGGTTTTTTTTTATTCCTTTAGCTTTCGACTGACTACCTTTCTGATGCAGTATAGAATACATTTTTAATCTAAGTCCAACGTACTCAACTATTGGCACACCATTCAGTTCGTCTTTAAACTTCCCAGGCACTTTCTTGTTTTGTGTGCTAAACAGTGGATGATCCTTAGGGTAGTCAGACGTGTCATACATGTGTAACTCTGTTTTCATGTCTTCATAAAAGTCTTCAGTAGGCACGTCAATAATCATAGAGTCAGTGTAAGTGTATAGCAGACGACACTCAGGATACTTTGGTTTAAAGTAATCATAATAAAATTCAAGCATCAACAGTTTTGACAATTCAAGAATTGCCATACCAATGAATACTGGCTTGTCCAGTTTAACAATCTTTTTTTTGAGTGACACTGCATACAATGATGAATGAAACTCTTTATACCCTGTGTATTGTGGCTTGCCTGTAAGTTTAATTGCACCCAATTCAGTTGTGACGTCTCACATCTTTGCGGTGATGAGGATTTTCCATCGTCTTGCCAAAACAGGCATTGTTCATAAGCTTAAAGAAGTCTTTGTCAAATGCAATGTTGCCGTCTCTCGCATGCAATGTTGTGTTCTTCATTATGTAATCTTTCATGAAAGCACTCTGATCAAATTGAATGCCTCTGTGAACTTTTTTTAATACTAACCCATGTCTGATGTAAAACTGCAACAAGCGATAGTGGCAAACGTAATTGAATTTGTCATTCAAATTCGGCACAAACTTTTTCCCCCGTCATACTCATTTTCTCAACAGCCAACGGATAATCATTATGGTAATCATGTAGATGGTGTGGGTACTCTAGGTCTACTTCAAAGATCCAACCCTTCGCGTCGTTTCGGTCAAGAGTCATAATATTGTTTGTTAGCTCTATTATGTCATACTGTGACAAATCATACAGACAAAAGTTTTTCAAGGGCAATAACTCGCACATCGCCCAGCCATACAAATTGTTCGCGTCCACGTAGGTAATGAATGACCTTGACCTTGAGGGGTCAAACCCAAGGTCGTCCAGATATTTGTTGTTGGCTTTGGCATAATTGTTTGCTGCTATACTAATACCGCCTCTCAATCCGCATTCCACCATTTCACCCATAGTACGATCAGACAACAGATCTATAAATATCTTACTGAATTTCAAAAATGCATCCCATGTCATGCCAGGACTAGTTATGTAACAAGCAGGGTCAAGACTGTAGTGTAACAAACCCTTTTCACGGTAACTTTCAAATACGTCTGCTAGCAAACAAACGTCAGCTTTCAAGTACTGGTCATGATAGTCACCAATTGTCTGACACCCTAGTTTACCCCATGCAACAAGAGCATGCTGGTATTCAGAGTCAGAAATACCTATACCATTAAGTGTTGAATAAAATTTCTCTTTTGGAGGTACTCTCCTTTCCTCAAACACAACCCACTCACTGATGTACTCGTACAGATACACACCTTTCTTAATCAAGTCTGGCTCAAAATATTTACTCGTTATTGGATACTCAGTCAGTCCTTCTGCCAAACTAACAAGACTTAAAGACAAATGTTGCATAGAGTCATAAAATGCTAATTTATTCAATCTAAAAGTCAAGTACTTTTCAGTTGTCTGCGCAATACAACTTATGTTTTTGTAAGACTCATCCACAGCACACATGATAATGTGTGAATCATATCCTTTGAGATTGTGAAAAAAGATTGGTAACTTATATGTCTTAGGATCTGTTTTTAATAACAAGTTACAATTGTTATGTGCAGAACCTCTGTACCGTCCAGTTATGTGATCATGGTCACGAACTTTATCACCTCCTAGAAGTTGTTCACAAATCCAACACGTCACAGCTGTATCAAATTTCACTTTGTCTTCTTCTGTCATCACCAAAGGCATCTGCATAGCTGCCAACCCTTCCGATTTTATCGGGAATATCCCGATTTTTTTTCAATTCCCTATTCTCCGGTATTTTGTACATTTCTCCCGATTTTCATATTTTCAAGCTTTGTTTTAAAATTTGAGGCATTTTGGCGTACCGCTCGGGGTCAAGCAACTGTCGTTGAGAGCCTACCGCTATACTGTACCACAAAGCTTTCGGGGACCCACAGCCAGTCTTGATTACGCATGCGCAGCAAATTTCCATCCATTCTGTGTTTGTTCCGGTTACTTCGAATTTGCCCTGGAGCACATGCTCAACGATTTTCACAACTGGTCACAGAGTATTTTCGATTTTCAACAAAATCATGCCTCCAAAGAAGCACAAGTGTTTGGTGAAGTTCCATCCAGACTACAAGCGTTCCTTTCCTTACATCGACGAATCGAGAAAGGGCAAACACTTTGCCTTTTGTAAAATGTTCCGGGCAGACATAAACATCGGTTGCGGCGGCCAGAAAGACATCAGTCTGCACGAAAAACGTAAGAAACACCAAGAAAATCCCCGAAGGCTGCTGCAAACCCTTGCCCACCATCAACAGAGTAGATAAACTTTGTGCTGATTAGTTGATTGGCAACACATGATTGCATGTGTGCTGTGTTGCCATCCAGAACTGCATGTCTCTGTTTATTCTGTTAATAGAGACATTTAGTTTTGGCATGCAACCTTTCATTGAACTCTCAACCCTGTTACCGTTAGTATTACAAGCAAACATCCATTGATTTATTTTGTTCATCCATGATTTTTTGTGCTGATGTGAATGTAAACAAACTTCAAACTAAAGGATACAAACTGGTCATTATTTTGAATTTTGCTTCAAAGAGAGGCCTCCAAACTGCCTTCAAAATGCTGATTTTTGTTTCCGTTGTCCTTGATTTAGTTTTTTTTGTGCTGATGTGAATGTAAATAAACTTCAAACTAATGGATACAAACTGGTCGTTATTTTGAATTTTGCTTCAAGGAGGGGCCTCCAAACTGCCTTAAAAATGATGATTTTCGTTTCCATTGATTTATTTTGTTTGGCCATGATTTTTTTGTGCTGATGTGAATGTAAATAAACTTCAAACTAAAGGATACAAACTGGTCATTATTTTGAATTTTGCTTCAAGGAGAGGCCTCCAAACTGCCTTCAAAATGCTGATTTTCGTTTCCATTGATTTATTTTGTTCAGCCATGATTTTTTTGTGCTGGTGTGAATGTAAATATACTTCAAACGAAAGGATACAAACTGATCATTATTTTGAATTTTGCTTCAAGGAGGGGCCTCCAAACTGCCTTAAAAATGATGATTTTCGTTTCCATTGATTTATTTTGTCCGGCCATGATTTTTTGTGCTGATGTGAATGTAAATAAACTTCAAACTAAAGGATACAAAATGGTCATTATTTTGCATTTTGCTTCAAGGAGAGGCCTCCAAACTGCCTTCAAAATGCTGATTTTCGTTTCCATTGATTTATTTTGTTCAGCCATGATTTTTTGTGCTGGTGTGAATGTAAATATACTTCAAACTAAAGGATACAAACTGGTCATTATTTTGAATTTTGCTTCAAGGAGAGGCCTCCAAACAGCCCGTCAAAATGCTGATTTTCGTTTTCGGACGAGGGGCTTTGCCCCCGCTTGCCCCCCCAGCGGGGCGCTGCCCCTGCACCCAGCCGGGGCCTAGGTGGCCCCTGGACCCCGGCCAGTCAGGATTTTTATTTCTCCAAAGTTGGCAGCTATGCATCTGGCATGTTGTGAGATAATGTACTACCTGACTATACAGTTGTCTCATTTCTGTTAAAAACAGACATGCTGCATTTTCTCCTCTGTAGGTAACAGGTTCTGAATGCTGTCCGTCTGACCTAACAATAATGTATCCAAAAGAACACACCACTTGGTCACTCAACTTTACAGTCTTTGGTAATGACTCTGGAACAGGACCCTCATACGGAACAACCAGTGATTCAAAATCAGCATACACTACAAACGGCAGCTTTTGCTGATTCCCATAGTTCTTAAAAAATACTTGACTACCAGGATCTGGGTACTTAAGTACTGTTTGTATGTCATCAGCTGACCTACAATGCAGGACATGTTTATGTGCTACTTTAATAGAGGAGAATCTTTGTAAACATCTTTTACACACTTCCTGTTTGCCATTGTGTTTTGATACATGATTATGAATTAGACGTGACATATTTCTGATAATTGTGTAGTGAAAGTTATCATTATCTCCGATTAGCAACATGTCAACATGCTTATCTTCTGGCTGACCATAGGTTGGGGCAAGTGGTGATACTCTAATGGGTTGTAACTTGTCAACAGACTCATTATCCCATACATACACATTTACAGATATACCAGGATTTAGTTTTTCAAACAAGTCTGTGTCTTCTATTTTAACAGGGAAATCAATACCACTGAAGTTGAGTTCGTTTACAAATTTGGTGTAGATACACGTTCAGGTTTTGATTTTACAAAGTGTAGTTTAGCAAGCACACACCACATGAAACAATAGTGATCATTGTTCTGTATATTAACGATAGCCTTTTTGTTTGCAACCTCTGTTGGCAGTGGTAACCATGATTAATATAGTATGATACCTTGACTGTTTTAGTTGTAGTTCATGTACATGACCTTCGTGCCAACCAGACCCCTTCATTTTTGCACTGTCAATTGCTTGGAGAAAGTCTGGTAACAGTCTATCTCTAAACACATTCTCCAATTCTCTTCTTGTGTTAACTGTGTGTTGTCTTGTCGATATATACGATACAATCACTTCACTGTCTACTCTAGTAAATTCTATTTTTGCAACAATCTGAATCTTTACACTACCTGTAAGAAGATTATCTTGTACGACAGAAAAAGAGTTATCTATCGATTCATAGACATTGTTACTATTAGATATAGGCAAGTCTGTTGTGTGAAACACGTTTCTTAAGCCTGATTGACTTGTTGAGCCTGATGAGCTTTGAGCATTGTCGGTCATTTTTATTTGTCCGACAAAATAATAAATGGGGAAAAAAAATTACCACTGTCGCACCCTATGTAATACTGTATTAGCTGTAGCTATGATAAACAAGTCAACCACTTCCCTGGTGTGTGTCTTGAAGTCTTGTCCTGCAGGTGTAATATCACTTTATTAAATGTAACACTTTCAATATAACAATGTAGTTTTCTTAGCTGATCAAATATGTCTTTACACAGTGCCTCAAACCAGCGCAAGCGGTTATCATCATAAACTTTAAAAGCATTTGTTTCAAGATCAACAGTCTCGTAATCATAACGTGATCCATCAGAATATTCCAAAGTAACATTATATGACATGTATATCTTCATTGGCGGTGTTGAGAGTTTAAAGCTGGGTTCAAACACACGTGTTTTTAAGTCATAAAAACACTTAACATCTTTGAAGCAGGCTGTAACATCAACTGTGTGGGTTTGTCCGTCTGTCATTTTTATTGGACAAAACAAAAGACTAAATTAATTTACTAACCCATACCCTGTGGGTTGATCTGTCTTTAAAATAAGCTTTAGATGTTTAGTTGATTTCAGTTTATTTTTTACATCATCACGTTCATGTTTATTTGGTATGATGTCGTTTTCTCTGAGACAGTCTTCAAAGCTGTCACGATCCTTACAGTAAAACAAACAGATAAACTTTAACTGTTCTCGAAAATCTTTCAGTACAGCATTATATTTCTGAGTGAGAATCCATACACTGACGTTTGCGTGTCTGCCACTGAAGGCAAGTTCTGCTAAAGTGTTTCTCTTCTTGACAATGTCTTTCTCTGCAGAACAGTCATCAACAATAAACAACGTTGGTTGTCCTTCAAATTGCTTGTAAAAATACTGTAGGTAGTCGTTCAGTTTTTTTTCTCAGGTTCTACTAAGTAAATGTTGCTGTCAGTCCAAATGAATAATCGGTTGTGATAAGCTTTGTCGTGTTTGATTGTAGGACAAAATATTACTATGTTTTCGAAATGATGTATGTATCTTGTTTGTAATAGATTAAGTACGAATTCAGTTTTACCACACCCTGTGGCACCACAAAATAAGCCACAGTGTGGGTCAAGGGTCATCAATTTCATTTTAATACAGAATATAATTTAATACAAGTGACCACTTAATCTGCTTTCAGCAATATTGAGTTGTGCATCATAAATCGGATACAAATATATGTTTATTGCTCCAGCGGTTTCAGTCTTTTTTTGTATCTGGATTGTAATCCCGTCACTGCCGTTTTCAACAGTACGACCTGACCCATGAAGATAGTCATCATCTGTACTGCGTAGGTCTAGCCAAAGTGCATACTTGTTTGTCAGGTATTGTCCGATCCTAACGTCATACACTTACTTACGCCTGTCACCCCTACCCGGGTATAGGCCGTCGACGAGAGACCTCCAGCAACTCCTGTCCTGTGCTTCTCCTTCGATTCTACTCCAGGTGGTTCCCAGTCTCTTGATGTCTGCTTGGAGGTCTCGACGCCAGGAGTTTCTCGGCCTACCTCTTTTCCTCTTTTCCTGGGGGTTCCATGACAATGCCTGCCTAGTGATACTGGAAGCTGGCTTTCTCAGACTGTGACCGATCCATCCCCATCTTCTTCGCCCAATTTCATTCTCTGCTGTTATCTGCTCTGTTCTCTCCCAGAGTCTGACGTTGCTGATCTTCTCTGGCCAGTGGATTTTCAAAATTCTTCTAAGGCAACTGTTCATGAAGGTCTGTACTCTGTTGACTGTGGTTTTTGTCAATCTCCAAGTCTCTGCTCCATATAAGAGAACTGCTTTTACATTTGAGTTGAAAATCCGGACTTTGGTGTGTTGTGACAGCTCTCTGTAGCTCCACACTTTTTTCAACTGGAGAAAGGCTGCTCTGGCTTTACTGATTCGTGCTCTGACATCTGCATCAGTGCTTTTCGTCGGCGTTTTTGTAGCTATTTCCTTTTTTGCAGGGTGGGGAAGCTACCCCCACGCCCAACCTCCTTACTAGGAGGACCAGGGGTTTTCTGTCGGGGTCACCTTCCCTTAGACCATGTTGGTTCACGACACCTTATTTCATTCGGTGCACCCCTCTCACGAGGGACCCCCCTATCCACCACCCAGGGGACGCGCCTCAACGCCGTATGGTCCCAGCGCGAGGAACGTCATACAGTTGTAAATATTTACACGCCATGTTTGCTGGTTTATCTCTAATCCTTCCACCCGCAAAATATTTTGTGATCTCATCGTAGTGTTGATAAGGTAGCATTCCAGAAGCGTACACTTGATAAGGGCGGCCTTCGATTGTACAAGACAAATGTGTAATCTTTGGATTGTAAAATTTTTCTGAATCCCTTTTGTATGCAGCCGCCGGTTCAACAAACAACATAAGAATGCCTTTCAGTGACCTGGCAGGTGTGTTCAGATTTATGTTCCACATCGAGTCTCTCTTGTCTTTATTGATTAAATTGTGTCTAATCACCCTGTCATAATAAATCGGCAGTCTTGACTGGTACTGATTTTGAATGAGTCTAGCTAGTTCAGAGTGTGTGACAATTTCATATTCCAAGGAAATGTTAGAGATCTTATATGTTGCGTCTGTGGCAGATGATTTTATAACTTTGGAGTAGTCATTAAAGGTTAGTTCAAAACTTAGACGGTCATTCAGTGCTCCTTGGTAATAAGGTAAATGCGCTGTTAGGATTTCAAATTCAAGTGGAATGTAAAATCTGGTTCCATATGTTTCGGCTAATATAACGTCCTTGGCTGCAGTAGTTACTTTGTCTCCGGCGTCGATTCGAATTTTCATAATGCTATCTGGCTGTATGCCTTGATAAATGCAGTCTTCTCGTTCTTCTCTTGTGAGCCAAAGATCTTTGTAACAGTAGAACACATCCGCATCATCGAGACTAAACACTTCCTGTCCTTCTAGTTCTAATAATTGCTCTGCCTAGATTGTTAACTAGTGTTCTGTTCACGTCTGCATCTGATGATAGTTCAATATTAAATGCTAGGCGTGCAGTGCCAGGAACAATAACGTCACTGGGACCTAGGTTTGGAAACTTGACGGTAAATGTTTGGTTCTGGTCTATGGTACTTGGATTGTTTGTAATGACGATTGATTGTCTAATGCCCTTAACACCAAGAGGTTCACATAGTTTTCTATATGGGTCTAACTTTGATCCGTAAGATGATGTCATTTTATTATGCACAATAAAAAATATTAAATTAATAAAAACGATGGCCGCGGGAGGATTTAATCATGAAGATATTGAAATGGATGACATGAATGTCTCAGATACTAGTATCACAGATATGACTGGAATGACTGGAATGGTAACTAGTAGTATGTATCACGAACTGTTAAAAGACAAAGTAAACTCATTTTATGACAGTGTTGGTGCTCGCCCAGATGTAATAGATCCTAATCAGTTTGAATATGATAAAGGTCACTTATTTGTAAATACAGACAGAGGAAAAAGAAATCTAACACATAAAAACAACACTGCTAAGTTTAGAGCTTTAAGTACAATTAAAGGTGAAGTCAGTGGTGAGGCAGCACTGCAGCATTACCTTGGTGTTGGTACTAGCAAGAAGTTAACACCACAACTTGTTAGTGCCCTTCACGGCACGCAAACAAGGTTACCAACGGGACAAGAAATTGAAATGGCAGCAGTAACAAGACTGCCAGAAATAGCAAACGCAGTGATACAAGAAACCTCATTTTCTGAAGGACAAATAAATAATGCTATGAAAACAATAGATGATCCACCTTTGTCAATGCAGGAGATTATAGGCTTGGATAAATCACTGCAGTCAATAAGAGGTGAGATGGTAAACAATGTAGCCAAACTGGGTGAGCTTGATAAACACATAGAACGTGAAAAAGAAAAACTGGCTGCAGCAGACAATGGGAATCTTGACACAGAAATGAAAGAAAGAATACAACACAGATTAAATGATTTGCAGATAGAAAGATCAGGGTGATTAGAAACGATTAGTATTGGAAGAGAAAAACTGAAAACGCAGGTCAACAGGATTAGAGAAACTATTCAAAAAATACTTCATGAAGACACAACTCTGGCTGAGAGATTGAACACACTTTTCAGAGAACAGGGTATTACAATTGTGAGTTTAATTACTGCTCTGGGATTTATTATCAGTACTGTTGTGTTGGGCGGTGGTGGTAGTGGTAGTCCAGCACCACCTGGTCCAAAAGATTTACAGTCATGGGTAAAAAAAACAGTTGTCACACATTTCAGACTTGCTTAAGAAATTGGCTCTGAAAGCGATGGACGCATTGCCTGGTATAATTGGCACTTTTGTTAGTTGGCTTATTAGTACAACAGCGAAGGTAGTAGGGTTTATGGCAGAGCATATGTGGGTCTTTTTGGTGACAGTAGGAGGGTTAATCACAGGGTATTTAATGAAACAGATAAAGAAGTAATATTCCCAGTCTGGTGAGTCCTATTACCAATGCTGTTCTCTCCGACTCATGTGTGTCAGGGGTTGGTGATGGTGAGTCAGGTGTAGGGGCCGGGGCTGTTACTGTTTGTAAAGGTGATGACGTTACTGGGGCTGGTGCTATTAATGGTTTTAACGACTGTACAATTGTGGTTGTTGCTCCTAAGTTTACTGTTTGATTGAGTCCAAGTTTTTGACCAACACCTGCAACTATTATTTCATTATTATAATTTGTTATTGTACCCATTTGGAGTTGAAGGTCAGATGGTAACATGTAGAACCCGATGCCTACTACAAAGTCAGCTTTTGATCTCGCATATCTGAGTACGTCTTGATAGCGTTGTATGCTTGATGGGAGATTAATCGAATCTTCTAGATTTGCCAGAAACTGTTTTTGTGAATCGAACTTTCCACTTCCATTCAAAATGTTTGATTTTGTTCATGATTGTGCTCCTAGTATACACCATACATATGTTCTGATAGACTCATTTATGCGCTCGACTCCCGCTTGAGTAAACCCGTCACTTTTGTCTAAAACAAATGTGGTCCAGGCATTAGACTGTTTCTGTTCTATTGAGCCTAACCAGACTTGTGATTTTGATGAGAATGAAGTGTAACGGGGTAATAATCTTGAGGGTATTGTCCGTGACTCATAGCGTAATACAATGTACCCATGCCGTTGTGATCATCAAGTTTTTGTCCCCACCCGGTCTGCCCTGGGGGCCCCACCCGGGTCTGCCCTGGGGGACTTGGGTGGGGTTAGGTATTTTTTAGTTCCCAGGGTCACCCTGGTCAGCCCCACAGGGTGGGTTTTTCTCTCTATTCTGGGGCATGTGTTTCTGTCTACCCTTTTTACCCCACCCGGGTCTGCCCTGGGGGACTTGGGTGGGGTTAGGTATTTTTTAGTTCCCAGGGTCACCCTGGTCAGCCCCACAGGGTGGGTTTTTCTCTCTATTCTGGGGCATGTGTTTCTGTCTACCCTTTGACCATTCACCTGTATTTGCCTTTTTAAAACTCTCCCTACTGTCTGCACTGCCTGTAGCTCTTGATATTGGATGTGTGTTGCTAGATGGTCTTAGCTTTATTTAGGCCCAATGTGTTAGGTTTATTTAACGTATTTGACCGGTTGGCGACATACATTCAATGTTCTGTTTAGTTGTTTTTTTTTTTACAAGCAGTGCAGGCACGTCCTGAGAAAGCCTTGTTGCTGTCGGGACGTTAAGCAATGTACAATCAATAAAACCATTCACCTGTATTTGCCTTTTTAAAACTCTCCCTACTATCTGCACTGCCTGTAGCTCTTGATATTGGATGTGTGTTGCTAAATGGTCTTAGCTTTATTTAGGCCCCATGTGTTAGGTTTATTTAACGTATTTGACCGGCTGGCGACATACATTCAATGTTCTGTTTATTTATTTTTTTTCACAAGCAGTGCAGGCACGTCCTGAGAAAGCCTTGTTGCTGTCGGGACGTTAAGCAATGTACAATCGAATCTGCCCTGGGGGACTTGGGTGGGGTTAACTACTTTTTAGTTCCCAGGGTCACCCTGGTCAGCCCCATTGGGTGGGTTTTTCCCTCTATTCTGGGGCATGTGTTTCTGTCTAGCCATGGTCCATTCACCTGTATTTGCCTTTTTAAAACTCTCCCAACTGTCTGCACTGCCTGTAGCTCTTGATATTGGATGTGTGTTGCTAAATGGTCTTAGCTTTATTTAGGCCACATGTCGTAGGTTTATTTAATGTGTTGGACCGGCTGGCGACATACATTCAATGTTCTGTTTAGTTTTTTTTCACAAGCAGTGCAGGCACGTCCTGAGAAAGCCTTGTTGCTGTCAGGACGTTAAGCAATGTACAATCAATCAATCAATCAAGTTTTTGTGTGAAGTCATACCCGGCACGGGGGCTGATGTTAAATTCATTACAGATCCGTTCAAATGCTTTCATATCCATGGGGTTGTTATACCTGTTGAAACTGGATTCATTTGGTAGTGGTGTATGAAGTTCTGACAGTATTCTTCTAAGCTGGTAATAAGTGTGGAAACGATATACAGACCTAATGAGTTTGTTTGAGTGATTCAAATGGTCTGTAAAGGAAACACCACAGCCTGTAGCTGAACACAGTATAGCAAAGTTAAGTTGGTTTTGGAACATCTGTAGTGGGCTTGAGGACCACTTTCTTGCAGTAGCATCGTCTGTTATTGGTGGGTTTAGGTAATGGTCAAAAGGGTTTGGTATTTTGACTTGAAATAAATCTTGTTCTGACACAGCTATATCAAGCTGATTTAGTTGAATTATTTTCTGTTCATAAGTTGGGGCGACATTATACTTGGCATCCACGTTAAATTGAAATGCGTTTGTAGTGGTAATAGTTGGCGATTTAATTTCCATCGTTCTTTTTTATGAGATAATAAAAATGTTTATTACTTTAACAAATCTTGACAAGCAAACCAGTGTGGTTAACAAATGGGATTGACAATCGAGATGGTAGCAAGGCTGTAGCTATCCAAGAAATGTTCTACACTGTAAAATGGTTTAATGTAGAAGATGACATATATAATAAAGTAATTTTTGATGGTAAGACTGAAGCTATACCTCCTGGGTATTATGACTTTTGTACTATAGCTGAATGGTTTCAAAGTAAATTTAAAATCAAAGCAACTTTAAATCCAGCTAACCTTTTTCTGCGATACTATGGAATCCCCCAGAAACTTGTCAACGTCATCAGGTCCCTGTACAAGAATTTTGAGTGCAGAGTCGTCCACAACAACCAGCTCACCGAACCGTTTAAGGTGGAAACCGGAGTGAAACAAGGATGTATTCTTTCGCCAATCCTATTCTCAATGGCAATTGATTGGATCATGCGCCGCACCACAGAGGGAAGGAGGCAGGGAATTCAGTGGACGCTGACCTCAATGCTGGATGACCTCGACTACGCCGATGATATCGGGCTGCTGGCAAGCAGAAACCAGGACATGCAACAGAAGACACAACAGTTGACACAGTCAGCAAGCTCCATAGGTCTCGGGGTCAACATTAGGAAGACTCAAGTCATGAGGAAGAACACCATAGTGGGCGACCCAATCACCATCAATGACCAACCTCTGCAAGAGGTGGACGAATTCACGTACCTGGGCAGCAAGGTTACCACAGATGGAGACTGCACAAGGGAGATCACCACAAGAATCAGCAAAGCCAACCAAGCCTTCGCAATGCTGAAACCCATCTGGAGGACCACAAGCCTGAGCATCCACACCAAGCTCCGTATTTTTAAGAGCAACGTGCTGAGTGTCCTTCTATATGGGTCAGAATGCTGGAAATCCACTACCGCTACGGAACGCAAGCTGGATGTCTTCCAGAACAAGTGCCTGCGACGGATCATGAAGGTCTTCTGGCCAAACATGATTACAAACGAGGAACTACGGAAGAGAGCAGGCGCAGACAGCATCGCTGAAACCATCGCCACACGGAGATGGAGATGGCTAGGCCACGTTTGCAGAATGTCACCTGACTCATTACCAAGGGTGGCACTGAGATGGACACCACAGGGGAAGAGAAACCGTGGGCAACCAAAGGAGACGTGGCACCGAACCGTGGAGCGAGAGCTCAAGAACAGAGGCCTTACTCTGCAAACAGCACCCAAAATAGCAGCTGACAGACAAAAGTGGCGCTCCCTTGCCGTCGCCTCAAGCACCAGACGGCGCAGAGAGGACTGAATGAATGTAAAATGGTTTAATGTAGAAGATGATATAAATTATAAAGTAATTTTTGGTGGTGTGACTGAAGCTTTACCACCTGGGTATTATGACTTTGTACTATAGCTGAATGGTTTCAAAGTAATTTAATATTAAAGCAACTTTAAATCCAGCTAACCTACTTGTTACATTAGAATCTTCAAAACAAGATTGGTTAAAAATGTCAATTAAATTTGCATATTTACTTGGTTATTTGGATGAAGATTGGTTTATAATGGATGGTGATGATGTTTTTTCTAATATAATGACATTGAAGACAAATAAACTTAAAGTAACTGGAAAATATCCTGTAAATTTGGCAGTACATAAAATACTAAATGTTCATTTGAAAGAACTAAACACAACTGAGAATGTTCACAATGGTAGGCCTTCAACTTTGTTGAGATGCTTACCAACTGGAACTGCTCCCTATTGCGAAAGTGTTGCTGTTAGATTTCCTAATTTACAGTTTAAGAAATTAGGTTCTAGTTTCTTTGAGTCACTGTGTATATCTGTAACTAATCAGGATGACAAACCAGTTGTGATGCATGATTTTAGTGTTGTGTTGGAAGTTAAATAATTTTATTTTTGTTTATAAAAATGAGTGCTGGTCCAAAGTCGAGAATCATACCAGTCGCATGTCCTGTAGCAGAGTTGAAGATTTGGCTGATGTACAGGATTATGAGAAAGAGGGGAGGTGGGGGAAGTGTATGGATTTGAACTTAATTCTTTTGGTATGTACAAGAGAAAAGTAATCGATGATATGAAGGAAGGCACAGAGAGACCTATACCTAAACTTGGTCAGCTGCGTGATGTCACTGTACCTACTCCGCCTGTAAATAATGCGCCCTACAACTTAATACATGTAGGTAATAAGTGGGTAGTTTCACCTGTGCCTACACCTGTAATTGTGCCAACAATTGACTGGGATATAAAGTTGGAATTTATTAGTCCTTATGTATACACTGATGATGGAGCCTTAGTGTTTAGGAAAGTTGTTAACTCTGGGCCGTTGATTGTAAGCCTTGTTCCAAGTTATACTTCAGAAAACAATAGCAGAGAAAAACTACAAGTGAGAAACGGAGGTATCTTCTTACGCATAGGAAGGGCCGATCAGATGCAAAGGTCGTGTTTGTACCATCAAACTTTCCCATTGCAAGAAAAGCGACCATAGTATTTAAAATTATCATGAGATCTGTTTCTTCTGCAAAAGAGGCAGATATAG
Organism: Semisulcospira habei; assembly: GCA_036245525.1. Taxonomy (NCBI): domain Eukaryota; kingdom Metazoa; phylum Mollusca; class Gastropoda; family Semisulcospiridae; genus Semisulcospira; species Semisulcospira habei. The sequence continues at coordinate 96,946,803 of BTPG01000001.1, forward strand.
CACAGGGAATAAAACTAACGTGGGATGACACAGTGACAGAATCATCAAAGGTTTTTATTGCCATTAGAAAAAATGATGTTGTTTTCGAGGTTTCGAGCAGTATTCCAGCTGTCAAGATATTGGTTGACAAAATAACTTTTGTTTTTCTAAATTTTATAAAACTAGAACACATTGATCTTGTTTCGTTTTATTACGCCAGCAAATTGTATACTTTTGACGAGTTGCAAAATGTAATCGCTGATTAAATAAAAAAATATTTGTGAATTAAAAAAAAATGGTAAACTTCTATCCACAACTACCGACGCTTGAGTCTGTGCCGATTGATCCGCATGCGGCAACTATGCCAATTGCATCAGATAAAACATTACAGGCAGACGCATTCTGTTTAATGAATATTACAGAAGCCAATTAAATATTTGGAAAGTGAGGAAGCAAAATACTCACGGTGCAAAAGACGGTATAAGACCATTTTCAATTCTGTACAAAACAGTTCAATGGCTGTAGGTGCTGTTTCAGCTGGATGTTCTGTGGGGGGTATTGTATTGATATCAACTGGAATCGGTGCTTTAATTGGTGTTGGACTTGAAGGAGCTAGCATTGCCGCGGGCTTGGTATGCTTTGGTTTGGAAGGCTTAAACAAGAGATTTCACACAAAATTACAAAAACATGAAGCGTTAAGTACTCTAGCTGGAGCAAAACTCAGTAGTTTAAAACTGATTATAAGTAAGGCATTAGATAATTTTATTGATGATATTAAATTTAAGAGAGTGCAGGATGATTTGAACAATTACAAAAAACAGAAGTCAGAAATACAGAATAAGATGCGTAGTCAATCTCCCGTAAATGTTGAAGAACTAAAAGCTAGTTTTTTAGTGGAAGGAAAAAAAAATTGGTGTTCAGGAAACCACAGAAAAACTACACAATCTTTTAAACAAATAAAAATCAGATTTGGTAATCAATCAATATTTTTGTCATATACTTCGCAGAGAGATGACACATCATTTACACCACTTGTGCCTGATTATTTAGCCCCATCCGCTCCACCGCCAGAGTACTACTGAGAATTTTTTTTAATTTTTTATCCTTGTATCTTGTCAAATCTGTCTCAGTATCTTCGGACTGGCGTCAAGTTCTTGTAAGAACTTGTAAGAACTTAGGGTAAGTAATTAATAGGTTCTTATGTTAAGACATTATTAAGTTCTTAGGACAACTAACTTAAAGGTTACCTCTGCAGGTTCCCAAAAGTTAGTTGTTACTTGTTAGTAACGTATAAAGTTCCACTTGGAATCACTTAGACAGGTAAATGTTTAGGTGTTGTCAGAGACAATAGTTATAGAGAAAGATAATAGGAGAATACAAACGTATCAAAATAAAAAGGCCGCACTAATCATGGTCGCCGTTTTTTCAAATTAACAGGGTTGATTCGGTGATAATGGGGGGGTCATGACGGGTCAACGAGTTTATGATCGATAATAGCGAGATTTATGTATTGGTGCGGCATTATTGAAATTTGATTCTTTGTATTCTCCTATTATCTCTCTCTCACTTTACTGGATATTGGAATCGAACTGTCTGGTTCAGGAGAGGGACATCATCATTAATCAATGCAGCGTCCACATCATTTGAAGTACAGCCTTCACCTGCGTCATTTGGAGGAGAGCTGTTACCTGCGTCATGTGGAGGAGTGCTGTTACCTGCATCGTTAAACTCTCATCTGCATACTTGGAGAGCCTTGCGGTACACATTGTCTCACTGTGGTGCAAAGTAGATGGCCCTGCAAGACAGCAAGATGAGAAATCTGAAACGTGTTTCAGGCACTATTACTCCCAATTATCACTTCATCTGATTAAAAGATAGGGCGTTGGGGTATGAAGGATGGTGACTGTCACGTGATAAATGCACGTATGGCTGAATCGTGCATCTATCTCTCTCTCTCTCTCTCTTTCTCTCTCTCTGTGTGTGTGTGTGTGTGTGTGTGTGTGTGTGTGTGTGTGTGTGTGTGTGTGTGTGTGTGTGTGTGTGTGTGTGTGTGTGTTCTCACCTGCTGGATCAGCTCTTGCACAAGGGGAAGACAAGCATCATAGTGAGTTGGATCAAAGTCAATGAAAGCGAGCGGGATAACTGGCTGACTGTTTCTGCCTGATGAGGGGTTTATCTCGTGCTGAGACTTCAAGACATCACTGAGGTATATGACGACAGTCCTTTCTGCCCAGTCTGCAAGAGCACGAGGAAGTAAATCAGCAGCATCATTGACCCATCTTCCTGGCTTTCTGAGTTCACTGACATTTGAGTGATAGCGGAGATAACGCTCATTTTCATCTTCTTCACTTCTGTTGACCATGAAATGAATGTACTCTGTAATGTTTTCTATCAGATGGTCACACAGACAGTGTCTCAGTTCCAAATGGCTGATGTCCTCCACTCATGAACGACAGTTGCCTCGAAAAAGCAGTTACCTTCAGAAACAATTTTGTGTCTGTCCGGTATTGGATGCCAAAAAGTTGTCCAACCTGCTTGTGTGATCATGCAGATTTCTCTGATGGCTCAGGTGGGCTCGAAGACTGCTTTCTTTTGCGGTCTGGAGATAGGGATCACTGTATCTCTTCCTCTTTTTTCTTTTGTTGGCTTTTCTTTTCTTGCTTGTTGAAACCTGCTCACAATCAGAAGGTACATAGGAAGGGTCTGTGATCAGGTCATAGATATCATGATTAGCCTTTGTCTGCAGGGGATCTAACTGTTCTGTCCAGCGCTGAGTAATTCCCCTTGGTTTGTTATATATATTTGTCTGCAGAGTTTCTTCATCTGATGTGTCAAAACCAGTCTGCCATTTAAGGGGCTCCAGATCAGATTCATTAAACTCAATGGTATTTTCAGTGGCTCGTCATCCGAGGTGCTGAAACTGTCATCATTTTTGTTTGCAGTGAGCGAAGCAGGAAGATGCAGGAAAACGTGATTGTCGTCTGATTCCATAGTTGAGTGCCTGCAAACGAGAACAAGAGATTAATTAGTACCTATGTTCAGAAACCTACACTGATTTTATTTATGTATAAATCAGTTTACAAGGTTGGTGTAAGTTATCCAAGTTACCACGCTAGCATTCAGATCAGCTGGAAAATGTGTTTGTCCGTGTGACGTGTGTTTACCGAGTGTGTGCGTGTGCGTGTGTGTGTGTGTGTGTGTGCTCACCTCAGTAGAAACTCATCCCGTAGTCAGCGTCCTGGCACAGGATGGTCGGATAAAAGAATAAAAACGTGTGTATATAATTCCTAAAGCCAGCGGTTTCTTCCGGTTTGAAAGGATGTGTCAGTCTGCACCTGGGGACTGAAACTGAGCAGGCCTGTTAGTAATGTCTCGCACCCCATGGGAATGTTTCCATTCAGTTTCTGGTCAGGGGCATAGATACTGATCTGTATACATGTCTCTAGTGTGGCACATTTGTTTTTTCGTTCTTTTCACACTACAATATCTTTTGTTGAACAGTAGCTTAAGGAAATTGTAAGTTTTCCTCATGTCACCATATTTGATGCATGTATGTACATACTAATCAGCCAGCATTGATTTTGTTAACCAATATAAGTGTATGGATTTGGTGACTTGCCAAATTATACTCTTTTATTATAGTCCACGGTCAAACACAGTGTTGGAATTCGTCAGTTATCTTTGTTGTTTAATGACTGTCATCAGTCTAAAATGAGTGCTAGCCAGGCATGGTACTGTCTTCATGCTGTCCTTTTAGCAGATACTTTTATTGTTTCTTTGCCAACTGGACGATCATAACGGCATCTACCGTCTTTATGCTTTCTAAATCAGTGTGCTTTCTTCAGACTTCTGCCTGCTTAAAAATGGTAGCTGGAGTTACGGCTCTTCGGCATGCACGATGCACCGAGTGCCTGAATGTAAACACGCGCGCGGTGGACTAGGCAAGATAAGGCCTTTACGCCGCCACCACTGGTAGTAGCACGCTTCTTATACACTGCTGTAACTTGAGACGCGGCTGTCTGGCATGCAGCTGTCTCGCCCAAAACCGTTAATTTTTTTAAGTTCTCATCAATAACACCTCATATATGTGACTGATTGAAATATCGATATCACAGGATAAATCTACACACAATAACGGTTTCATCGATATAAAAATCACAAAATCGCCAAAATGCCGATTTACGGCCCTTACGCGCGGAACCCTCGAATTATCTCTTCAGGAGACTTACCTGAAGACTTCTGACCCTGTATCCTTTAATCTGATTCGGAGAGGTGCTCGGGTGGCGTGGCTCTTCTCATTGGTAGCCAAATTTTATGTAGCCCCGTTAACATCAACAACTGTCTTCAGGCTGTCGCAGCTGGGGTTACCTTGAAGAAGACCATACCATATGCAGTGTTTACCTGCCACAATCCCTGTAGGTCTGTAGTAATGATATTTTTAACTTAGTAGATCAGCTGCCCCCTCCCTTCTCATGGGAGATTTTAACGGTCATGCTCACCTTTGGGGTAGTGACCACTATGATGTTAGAAGATGTTTTTTCTCAACTTAACCTATGCGTCTTTAACGAAGGCTCACCTACATACTCTAACCCAGGTTCAGGATCTAGTTCTGTTCTAGACCTCACTGTGTGTGATCCTTCTCTCATGCTGGACTTTGACTGGAAGGTTCACGACGACCTGTGTGGTAGTAACCACTTCCCAGTAGTCCTGTCATCGGTCAACTGTGAGGAGGGACGCCAGTGGGACGCTTGAATTTCAAGAAAGCTAACTGGCCTCTGTTCGCCTCCCTCTGTCAGTCTCGTATTACAGAGGAGGTGGTCATGTCAGCTGAAGAACCTATTTCTTGTTTTACTTCTATTTTGTTGGACGTAGCAGGTGAAACCATCCCTAGAACTTCCACATCAGTCCCTTATATTTTTAAACGTGAACGCCGTGCTTCCTGGAGACGCTTCGTCTCATCTTTATCTTCTAGGACTCCGTCCCAAAAAGTCTGGAAGGCTGTTCGAAGAATTAGGGGCAGGGGTGGCTCGGCTTCTGTCTGACATCTTAGAGATGGTGCCAGTTTGGTCACGGATAAAAAGGCTGTGGCCTATTTGCTTGCCTCCACCATTGCCCATAATTCTTCAACAGAGCATTATTCAACTTTTTTCCAGAGAGAGAAGGAGAAGCGAGAGTCTTGTACTTGTGATTTTATATCGGATAACTCGGAAGACTATAAATGCCCCTTTTACATTTTCAGAATTGCAGCAAGCCCTGCAGAAATGTAATGACTCTGCTGCTGGACTAGATACCATCCACTATCAGCTCCTAACACATCTGCCTCAGAATTCACTCCTTGTACTTTGCAAGGCCTTTAACCATATCTGGATAACTGGTCATTTTCTGCCATCTTGGAAGCAGTGGTTGTGCCAATCCCCAAGCCAGGTAAGGATCCTTCCGACCCGTGCAGCTACCGGCCAATCACTTTGACATCGTGTTTATGTAAAACTATGGAACGCTTGTTCAACGCCTTCCTGGTGTGGCATCTTGAGTCACAGGGTCTCATCACAGACCTCTAGTGCGGTTTCCGGCGCCTCTGTAGTACAACTGACCATCTAGTCCGCTTTGAGTCATTTATCCGAGATGCTTTTGTCAACAAGCAGCATGTCTATGCAATTTTCTTCGATCTTGAGAAGGCATATGACACTACCTGGAAGTATGGTATAATGTCTGATTTGTCGGACATGGGTTTTAATGGGCACCTACCTGTTTTTATTCACAATTTTTTGTCTAACCGTTCGTTCCATGTCTGTGTGGGCTCCACTCTCTCCGACCCCTTTGAACAGGAGATGGGTGTCCGCAGGGCAGCATTCTATCCCCTGTTTTATTTAGCATTAAAATTAATAACATTGTAAAGGCCGTCAAGGATGATTCCGAATGCTCTTTGTTTGTGGATTACTTTGCTTTGTGTGCACGAGGTCGAGGACTTGCGTCCCTTGAGAGGTGCTTGCAGCTGTGCGTTGATCGCATCCAGGGGTGGGTGTCTCTCAACGGATTCAAGTTCTCGCCCTCCAAGACAGTCTGTGTGCATTTTACTAACCACACAAAAAAATTCCAGAATCTAGCCTGAGCATTGCTGGAGTGCCAATTAAGGTGGCCGAGGAGGCAAAGTTTCTGGGGGTCATCTTTGACAAAAGACTGACCTTCTGCAACCATATTAATTACCTTAGAACCTCTTGTCAGAAGGCCCTCGACGTTCTTCATGTCGTTGGTCGTACTGACTGTGGTGTAGACCGCATTGTCTTACTTCGACTGTACCGGGCCCTTGTTCAGTCCAAACTGGATTACGGCTCTGTGGTATATGGCTCGGCTTCCAAGTCTGTTCTACAGCGTCTGAACACAATTCACCATCAAGGTCTGCGAATATGTCTGGGGGACTTCAGGACATCTCCAGTTCTTAGTCTGTATGCTGAGGCAGGGGAGCCTTCTCTCAGGCTCCGCTGCATCCGCCTCGTGCTCAGCTACATTCTGAAGCTGAAAGCCCATCCAGACAATCCTGCCTATGATTGTGTTTTTATCCCGTCGTTTGCAGAGATTTATGATGCCCATCCGGGAACTGTCCGTCCACTTTCCTGCCATATCCGACCTCATCTGCAGGCGGCCAGAGTGGACCTGGACAAAGTTTCGGAATCTCTGCAACACATCACTGCACCTTGGCTATTACCAGTTCCTGACATCTTGCTGGACTTGACCGCCCTCAAGAAGGACTGTACTCCACCAGCCATATACCAACAGAGTCTCAATGAACTCCTTTCAAGTTTTCCTGGCTATTGTCGTATTTATACGGATGGGTCCAAGTCTGAGGATGGAAGAGTGGCTGCGGCTGCAGTGTCTTCTCGCCATCCTAGACGCCCATTTAAGCTACACCTCCCTGATCATTCCTCTGTATTTAGTGCAGAACTGCAGGCATATCTGCTGGCACTCAGGCATGATTATCAGTCTAGAGAAAGGAACTTCCTGATTCTGTCTGACTCTCTTTCTGCCCTGCAGGCCCTTCAGGGCGCGGGAACAGACCACCCCCTGCTGGTGCAGATTTGAGAGCTTTACGCAGACTTGATGAAGGAATATTATGACATTTTTATTTGTGTTTCAGGGCATGTAGGCATCGAAGGCAACAGGATCACAGATTCTGCTGCCAACGATGCCCGCAATAACCCTGTCCCTGACACATAGACTGTTCATAGTGATTTTAGACCTGTGATTAGTGCGAGTGGCAGCCCGAGTGGGACAAAGAGGAAGCGAACAAGCTGCATGAAGCTCTTCCTACGGTGTCCGCCAGTCTATCTTATTGCTGCGGCAGCCGCCGTGAGGAGACTGTCCTTACTTGGCTCCACATCGGGCACGCGTATGTTATGCACTCTTACTTACTGAAACAGGATGAGCGTCCATGGTGTTTTGCCTGTGATTAGCAGTTTTCTGTTCAACACTTTTTGCTGTCTTGTGCCGATCTAATTGACACAAGATATAAACACTTCACAGCAGACTCTTTGAAGGTTTTGTTCCGGGATGTTCCCCTGGACAAAATCTTCAATTTGTTGAGAGAATGCAATATTTTTAACAAGGTCTGAGCATTCATAGACTTTGTGAATTTCCTCATTTTGCCCCTTTTTAAGAGTCTATAGACGTTTCTTTTAAAGACTCGTGCGACATTTTAGCCTGACATTTTTAACCCTTTGAACCCGGCAAACCGCTGTAGTGGTTGGTGGCCTCATATAACGTTCAGCCCGGCAAACCGCTACAGCGGTGTCAGGTGTTTTGTATTGCACGCCCGGTGACGTGCGAGCCTCGGTGCGCGTGTGGTGACCTCGCCCTTCACACTGACACAACCGGTTTACACTACAGGGTCCTGACAGTGCGCACGTACGAACGTCTGTGGTATGCGGTCAGTTTTGCGGTGCTAGCGTGGGAATTACGGTTGGAATGGCGAGTGGATGTGTAGTTATTCGGAGTGAAACAATTTTGTGTTTGGAGACATGGTCTCAAAAGCAGATAGCTTTGATGTATTGGGACATGTGTGCCTACCTACCACATGGCAGCATAACCGTGTGTTGGCATTGTCAGCTGGAGCGATCGCCGTTTGAGGCACTGACAACAGCAATGACTTACAGCTTGATTCTGATGCTGAATTCGGAGGTTCTAATTGATATTCCGTTTTTTTGATGCCACACCTTGGTGCACCTGTAGGTGACTCTGTGGACACCAACGACACACATTGGTCACGTGTAGTACGTGTATTGTCTTTACAACACTGGTACTTCCATCTGATCGTGTACGAGACACAACACAGACACACTGATCATCATTCGATGCCGCTTATTACATGTTGTCTAGACCGTGGATAAACCTTATCAGTGGCAGGTGTAAACATTGACATCTGGTGACAAGGTAGGGGCCTTACGTTGTATCAGCATGCTGGAAATGCACGGACACTTATGTGTCACAATAATAGATTCCCTATTTAGTGATGCATGTTAAGTACCAGTGACCTTTCATGCACGAAAGACTTTTTTTTTCAAGTTTATTGTCATTTGTCACTATTTTTGTCACCAGGCATTATGACACATGTGACACAGTGTAGTCAAATCCATAAAATGATTGTCCATCCAATGGCAAATCTGTACATATATATCTTTATGGGGATATCTATTGTAAAGTATTATTTACAAATATTTTACAGTACACACCCATTTTCAACAGAAATTTCTCAATAAAGTCAGGGCTGAAGGGTATATAGACTTCTAATTTACTCATGGATGAAAGGGATAAAGTATATTTACATCTTGTCTTAAGACCTTTCTTTTAGTCTGGCTGACCAGATTTTTACCCATCCCGCCGTGAGATGGCCTTAGTCGCCTGCTGGGTGTTAAACCCCAATAACTAACAAACTAACCTAACTTTGTACAAAAATACCTGATGGTAATACCTTTCTATGCACACTAATTGGGCACTAATTTCTATGCACACTTCAGAAAGGTCAAGCGTCACAGGCGATCGGCAAATGTGTGAAAAATGACAGTTTTTGATAGAATTGTAGTTTTTATCAAAGTTTTTGCCAACTTTTCAGTCAGAGCTGGCACAATGGTAGCTTATGATAAGACCTTTTTATGCATATTAATTTAGTGGTCCCCTCACAAAAGTCAAGGGTCACAGGAGGTCAGCAAGTGTGTCAAAAATGCAAGTTTTTGATAGAATTGTAGTTTTATCACAGTTTTTGCAAACTTATCAATCAAACTTGGCATAATCAAACTTGGCATAAAGGTAGCTGATGATAACACCTTTCTACTTTCTATGCATGTTAATGTAGTTGCCCCCTCACAAAGGTCAAGGGTTGCGGAGGGTTGACAAATTTGTGAAAAATGCATACATTTTGAGAAAACTCAGATTTCACTCGTGCAAAAGCCAACCCTTCTTAAGTCCCTTCTATTTATAGAAGGGACTTTTTAGGATGGGTCGCGGTGGGGCGAATTTAATAGCATGTCCATGATGTCAAAGGCAGGCAGGCTAAACCTCTGACAATTAAAGTAACAAGATAAAAATTATGTCATGTCTAGTTACTAACCTCGCTACTGAATGTACATTTGGCGCGAAGCGCCATATGTGTGTATGTATGTATGTTTGTATGTGTGTGCGTATGTATGTAAACAAGAGAATCTCCGATATTTCTGTACACACAAGCTTGAAACTTGGCGAAATACTTTAAGTGGGTGGCTAAGAGAGCCTCTGAGCATATTGTAATTGAATGTCTCATTGAAGACATAAACAACTGTTTATAGAAAGTCGGTTGACCCAGATTAGAGTCCGTAATTTTTGTCATATTGAACTTTTGCATGTAGCTAGTTTGGAGAAAGACATTGGATGAGTTCGTTAGCCGGCTTTGTATCCTTTTAACTTCTTTAGTAAAAATTCATTCTTTTCAGAAAATAATTAAACACAGTTAACACTAAAAAAAAACTTTTACTTCTAGAGAGTCAGACAGTGGCAGTGACGTAAAAGAGGCAACTCCGTCATGACCCAGACACTGACATAATACTATAAATATGACGTCATTCTCTCGCGCGCGCGCAGCTCTCTCTCTCACAAACATGCGCGCATATCCAGGAGGAATAGATCCCCATGCGCCCTCAAGGTGCATGAGGATCTATGCCTCTTGGAGATGTTTGGAGCGTGCACGCACACACTAACACGCACACACACTTCGACGCGCTTTCAGAAGAGCATACAGGTGACCCGTGTACTTAGTATGTCATGTAGCTAGGTAAAGTCAACCTGCTTTCACACAAATTATAGCAAAACTGAAATTGTACCGTGAAGTTCTAGTTTTGTCACCATTTTCTCAAGCCTATGAAGCGAAAGTAAAACTCGTATCACGTAAAAATATAAAATTACTTAAAAACTAAAACTTATGTCATGACAAATGATGTTTGACAAATCAATGATGCGTATGTCCTGCTCCCCTTATAGAATTCACTGACACATTGGCAGATCATAAAACCGGGTGGTGACGAGGCGAAATGTGCCGAACTTGCCCCTGCTGGCTTCACCGTCAAGTCATTCCCACGTCCATCTCGGGGTGGCGGTCTTGCCATCATTTTTCGAGATGACCTTGTGCCCTACTTCTCCTGTAACACTGCATTTGCCTTCGAACATTGCTCCTTTGAACTAGCACACGTAACATTTACGCTACCAAACAAGCCAGTACAGTTCTTTATTCTCTACCGGCCCCCTCCTAACCGCAAAAATAAGCTGACTGATGTCATGTTCCTTGATCAGTTTTCTGATTTACTTGAATACAGCAACTCACTCCCAGGTAACCTTGCTATTTTGGGAGACTTCAACTTTTACTTTGATTGCCCGCAGAACTCTAGTACTATGAAACTAATGGATCTTTTGAGTGTTTTTTACCTTGAACAGTCTGTTCGTCAGCCAACTCACAAGCATGGTCATACTCTTGATTGGCTACTACACCGACCAAATGATAATTTCGTTCAGTCTACTTATGTGTCATATGCACTTGAGTCTGATCATCTATGCGTGATTGCTGATCTAGTTGTTTCAGTGCCACCCTTTCAGCCTGTATTTGTGCAAAAACGAAACATTCGTGCTATTGATCGCCTGGCTTTCAGAGCTGATTTGCATGAATATCTTAGCAAACACCCTGATCCCTCTGCGGGACAGTTGAACTCGGGTCTGAGAGCACTACTTGACAAGCATGCTCCATCTGCTCGCCGGAAAGTGTCATGTCGGACATCCTCACCGTGGTTCAGCGCCGTGGGAGGCAAGCTTCTCGCTGCAAAGAGGGAGCGACGACAAGCTGAGAGACTATGGCTGTCCACTGGACTTACCGTACACAAGCAGATTTTCAGCGCTGCTAAGAAATATGTAACTCGTCTAGTACTCGTGGCGAAGACAGCTTTCTTCAATGCCAAGATTGCAGCGTGCACCACCAGCAAGCAGCTTTATAATGTAACCAACAAACTGACAGCTAGAAGGGATCCATCTCCACTCCCGACCATTTTCTCGCCATTAGAGCTGCCTGATCAGTTCTCAAATTTCTTTAATGAAAAAGTTCAGAACATTCGTGATAGACTTGATGGACTTATTTCACAGTCTCCATCACAGTATGACGTTCCCTTTTCTAGTCAGTGTCTCTCGTCCTTCAGACCTGTCAGTGAACAGGAACTTCATGCTGTGCTGAAGAGAACTGCAGAAAAGACTTGTAGTTTAGACCCACTTCCTACTACATTGCTGTACGAATGTATTGATGTTGTGCTTCCAGTCATGACCAACATTGTCAATGAGTCCCTGAGGTCTGGTGTTTTTCCGTCGGATTTCAAGTCCGCCATTGTTAAACCTTTGCTAAAAAAGCCCTCTCTAGACCCTAACAATCTACAGAATTACCGCCCTGTCTCAAACCTCCCTTTTCTCTCTAAGATCGTTGAAAAGGTTGTATTGTCGCAACTTCTTGGCCATCTGAACCTGAATCATCTTCTTAGTCCCAATCAGTCTGCGTACCGTGCAGGTCATTCCTCTGAAACTGCGCTTGCAAAAATTCTGAATGACCTCCTCGAGGCTCTTGATGATGGCAAAGTATCTGTTCTCGCACTGTTAGACCTATCTGCTGCCTTTGATACGATTGACCATGACATTTTGCTACATCGTCTCTATTCTGTGTATGGCATTCATGAAACTGCTTTATCGTGGTTTAGATCATATCTGACAGACAGAACTCAGTGCATAGTTGTTAATGATAAACTATCCAGCCCATCCACCGTGCGCTTTGGCGTCCCACAAGGTTCAGTTCTTGGACCAGTCCTCTTTACCCTGTATGTCCAGCCACTGGCCAGTGTCTTTAACCGTTTCTCTATATCACATCATGCATTTGCAGATGATACTCAACTCCATGACTCATGTTCACCTGATCAGATCATGGACACAATCGAGAGCCTTCAGGAGTGTGTCTTGGATACTAAGATGTGGATGACTTCAAACAAATTACAGTTGAATGACGGAAAAACTGAGGCCATGATCATTGCTTCCCCGAGGTTGACGAAGACGCTGACACTCCCCCAGTCATTACAAATCTGTGGTGCCACTGTCCCCTTCTCCCCCCATGTAAAAAATCTGGGTGTCACACTTGATAGTAACCTGTCCATGCGCCTTCATGTGAACAACGTTTGCAGATCCGCCTATACTGAACTGTGACGTATTGCTTCAGTCCGCCACTATCTGACACCTGAAGCAACTAAAGTACTTGTCTGTGCTTTTGTTTTGTCTAAATTAGACTGCTGCAATGCTCTTTTGGCTGGCTGTTCCCAGTGTCTGATTGGCAAACTCCAGAAAATTCAAAACTCAGCTGCTAGGTTGATTCTTAGAGTCCCTAGATCAGATCATATCACACCCCATCTGTCTGCTCTTCACTGGTTACCTGTAACAGCTAGGATACAGTACAAAATTTCATGCATGACTCACAGTTGTATTACCTGTTCCTGCCCACACTACCTTGCCTCTCTTCTCCAGCTGTATACGCCCTCAAGACAGAATTTGCGCTCTGCTGCCGACTCTCGAGTTTTACGTATCCCTCTTGTCAAAACAAAGTCGTTTGGTGAGAGGTCATTCAGATACCAAAGCCCAGTTGTTTGGAATGACCTCCCACGCGAACTGAGATACGTGGATTCGAGAGAGGCATTCAAGCGAGCCCTAAAGACCCATATTTTTTCTGTCAGCTACAAATGACTTTGTCACACACCTGTCATGTTAATGTTATCTCTATCTATGTTAAAAGTAGTGTGTGTGTGAGTGTGTGTGTGAATGCCAGTATGAGTCCATAAGCGTAGCACTTTTGAATGGTGACTTTATAGCTTGTTTACAGTATGCGTTGTATTTTGTTTTTTGTACTTTTTGTAAATTGCATTTTTGTAATTAGTTATTTTTGTACATTAGTTTTTGTTAAGCACCTAGAGCTCTAATCTGAGGTTAGGCGCTATACAAGTACTCATTATTATTATTATTATCTGCGAGACTTTTTCAATAGGAGATAATTCAACATCAGAATCAGGTCAGAGACAAAAGTTAGAGACTATTGACAGCAAGGACAGCACTCATATAGAAGGGACTTTGTGGGTTATGGTTCATCCCATCTTGTTTTAATGTTTAGACACTTGAAACTTGCTCATTTCAGTGACCTGTTGAAAAGGTCAAGGTCAAAAAGGTCACACTTATGTGGATTTGTCGTACATGTGAGCCATAGGGGCTTTGCTTTTCTTGTTTTTGTGTGGGAGGCCCTGGCACACAAATTTTCTTGTATGTTGACATGGTCAGACCTGTTTAATAATAATAATAATAATTACGGTATTTATAATGTGCTTATCTTATAATAATTATAACTCTAAGCGCGCACTCACAACTTGCACACGCATGTGCACGCTTTAGACAAAGACTCACGTACCACAAATAGTGAAAATACATTACGACGGTCAGCTTGGGGTGGGGAGTGTGGTGATATAATGCTAGAACTGTTGAAAGAGGTGAGTTTTGAGGGTGGACTGGAAGGAGGAGAGAGAGTGTTTCTGACGGAGAGAGAGTGGGAGAGTGTTCCAGGTGGATGGACCGTAGACGGAGAAGGAGCGGGGGCCGAAAGTGCTGAGTTTGGTGCAGGGGATGAGGAGGCGGAGAGGGTCGGAGGAGGAGCGGAGGGAGCGGGAAGGAGTGTAGGGGTGAAGTAAGTTGGAGAGATAGGTAGGAGCGAAGTTGTTCAGGGATTTGTAGCACAGAGACAGAATCTTGTATTGGATGCGTTGGGGGATGGGGAGCCAGTGAAGGAGCTTGAGCAGGGGAGTGATGTGGTCGGATTTTTTCTTTCTGAGGACGAGGCGGGTAGCATTGTTCTGGACGCGCTGGAGAGTGAAAGTGGTAGAGTGAGGAAGGCCGGAAAGGAGAGAGTTGCAGTAGTCGATGCGAGATAAGATGAGAGAGACAGCGAGTTTGGTGGCAGCTTCGGTAGTGAGGTATTTTCTGATCTGACTGATGCGGCGGAGGTGGAAATAACATGCCTGGGCCGTGGCAGAGACGAAGCTGGTCATGGAAAGAGAGGAACCGAGGATAACGCCGAGGTTCTTGACCGAATTAGAGAGGGAGATGGGGGTGCTGTCAAGTTGAAGGTGGAGAGAGGGAGGGAGCTGGGAAAGTTTCTGGCGAGTGCCTACCAGCATGGCTTCCGTTTTGTCGTTGTTCAGTTTGAGCTTGTTTGCTGTCATCCAGTTTTTCACATCTTCGTAGTAGTCAGCCGTGCGAGTCAGTAGTAACTGAGTGTTGTCGAGTTTGTCTTTGTCTAGTAGTTGTGAGTCGTCAGCGTAGAGGTGGTGAGACTGGATGATGTTGGACAGGGGAGAGGTGTAGAGTGTGAAAAGGACCGGGCCCAGGACACAGACCCCTGTGGAATGCCGCAGGAGAGCCTGACTGGGTTGGAGGAGACGCCGTCAATGGTGACGGACTGTAGAGAGAAACCAGGAGTGAGCAGAGTCGGTGATGCCAAAGGAGTGGTGAAGGCGGTGGAGGAGGATAGAGTGGTCTATGGTGTCAAAGGCGGCAGAGAGATCGAGTAGCGTAAGAAGGGAGATGTTGCCCGAGTCGGTGGAGAGAAGCAGGTCGTTTAGGATATGTAGAAGGGCTGTTTCAGTGCTGTGATGTTTGCGATAGGCAGACTGGAAGGGACTGAGGAGGTTGTCGGCGAGGTAGAGGTTGAGCTGGTTGAGAACAACCTTCTCAAAAAGCTTGGACAGGAAAGAGAGATTGGAGACTGGGCGGTAGTTCTTGAGTTCGTTTGGGTCGAGGTTGTGTTTTTTTAGGAGAGGACGGACAATGGCGGACTTGAAGATATCGGGGACGGATCCATTCTCTAGAGATGTGTTGATGATGTCGGTGATGAAGGGCAAAAGTTTTGAAAGGCCGTCCCGGTAGAGAGAAGCTGGGAGGGGGTCTAGTTCGCAGGTTTTGAAAGGCATGGACTTTATGGTCTTGAGGACTTCATCCTGAGAAACGGGGCGGAAGGACGAGAGGGGAGTGCCGGAAAAGGGGGGTCAGGAAGGCAAGGCGGAGAAGGCAGAGTGTCGAGTGTGTTGCGCAGAGTTTCAATTTTGTCGGAGAAATAGGTGGAAAAAGCGGACGGGAGTTCTTCTTTGCTGTGTGTGTTGGGAAGAGGAGAGTCTTTAGAAGTGCCTAGGAGTGTGTTCATGGTAGCGTAGAGGGTTTTGGATAAAGTGGATTCCAGGATTTTGTTTTGAAGATGTTTACGTTTGGAGTCGGAGATCATTCTGCAGACTTTGGATCTGGTGGTTTGGAAGATCTGTCTGTGAACGGTGAGGTCAGATGAGCGCCAGCGGCGTTCGCTTGTCGGCGCTCTCGCTTGGCCTCAGCTATGTCGTCAGTGAGCCAGGGGGAGGGGAGTCGTTTGGGTATGGAGCAGGTGGTGACAGGGGCATGGGTGTCTAGTTCGAAGGGAGGAATCAAAATGGGATGCAAGATCGGGAGAGGGGGGCGGGGTCCAAGAGAAGGTCAACAGCTTCGTCGAAGAAGCTCTCTCGGTTGACAGATTTTAGTTTCCGACGAGAGACAAAGAGCTTGGGTTTTTTCGGGGGAGGCAGGTTGAGGGCGACGAGAATAGCGAGGTGGTCAGAGGGAAGCACAGAAGAGGTGTCAGAGTTGAGGAAGAGTTGATCGGAGGTGCGGGTGATGATCCAGTCGAGGGTGTGGCCGAGTCGGTGGGTGGGTTTAGTGATGTGTTGTGTAAGATTGTGGTTTGAAAGTGACGTGCAAAGGCGTTTTGTGTCAGGGTGGTCAGGTTTGTCGAAGTGGAAGTTGAAGTCGCCAAGAAGGATGTGTTTTCCGTGTCGTGTGCTGTAGTGGTCGAGGAGGAGGTCGAACTCAGTGAGGAACATGCAGTTTGTGAGTTTGTATTGAGAGCTTGGAGGGGGGCGATAGATACATGAGAAGATGAGGGACTGGCCAAGGAGTGTTGCTACGGCTTCGACAGATTCAAAGGAGGGATGAGCAAAAGGGAGAGACTGAGAGAAGGAGAAGTGAGCAGAAAGACAGTCCCTGTAGATGATGGCAATGCCACCCCCTCTGGAAGCACGTCGGAAGGAGACCAGGCGGTAGCCACTCAGAGTGATGCTTGCGATGATGGGTTCATCGCCAGCTGAGCGGAGCCACGTTTCGGTGATCACGACAACATCTAGGTCATTGTCTAGAATGAAATCCGAAATCACATCGGCTTTGCCATCTTTGCAGACAGACTGTGCATTGAAGAGACACAGTTTTAGGTTGGATGAGCCAGAAGAGGAAGAGGGAGAAGAAACGGACGAAGAAGAGGACAAAGGAAGAGGAGGGTGAGGAGGGGGGAAAGAGGATGGAGGGGGAAGGAGGGGGAGAGGGGGGAGGAGGAAAACCGTTTACCTGTACGATTTTAACAATTTTAAGAGGGGTGCACTAAGTAAGTAAACTTACTTAGCAAACCCCTCTTTCCTATCCTTTTTTTGTGTGTGCTTTGACCAAAGTAGATCTATGATCATTGGTTGATAATGCATAATTCTCTCCCCTGACGGTGCTTTTTGCTACTTGGTAGTTTCTTCTGGAGTACAGAACAACCTATCCAGCGCTGATTGATGTGTGCTCCAGATTTAGCGTGCTACAAAGTGTGCCAGACTGCTTTCTCATTCTCACATGGTGAAAAAGAATGACTGCCTTAAGTGTGTCCAAACACAAATGCAAAAGGCTTTTAAGAAAAGGATTCCATAAAAATCAGGGATGCAGAAAAGAGGTCACCTGTTTACCTGTGGCGATAAAAATATTGCTTGGGCTAGTTGAGTTATACAGTCATCTGCCTATCTGGTGATCAGAGGCTCGTGTTCAAATGTTTCAACTGTAGTACTCTAGCTGTCATTGCCCAAACTTTTCGTAACACTGAATCTCCAGCCAGTGAGACTCAAGTGATACCAACTAAATCATGTTTAAAAGTCCAAGGAACTTAGTCAATCATTGTCTACCAGCATGTCACGTCAATGTATGATTCAATTGTCTATCAGCATGTCCTGTCGATGTATGATTCCGAGGTTACTTGCGCTGAGTTGGTATACCTCGCCCTGTTGCTGCTATTTTCGCACCAGACCGGTCACTCAGACCGGTCATGTGCACCAGAACTGCGCGCGCAGGTAGCTTCTGTACTTGTAGTGTGGTCTTGTACGTTCACGCGGAAGATTGTGATCGCAGTCGAAAAACGGTTCTTTTCTGGCTTTACTTTTAGCATTACCTCCCCTAATGTGCCAATTTTGTGTAGAGATGGCGGAGGTCGCAGAGTCAACTTATCTCTTATTTTGAGAAGATTTATACCGTGAAAGCAGCAAACTTGCTTCGAAACATGGGTCTCCGGGGGCAGTTTGTTCTCGTCAGAACTTGCGTACTCCTGAATCAAGTCCATTGTACTTCAGTGTAGTGCGCTCATCTCACGTACTACAACTATGATGGTGCTTTCTGCCGCAAAGCGACGCAGATGTCGCAAAATCACCACCATTGAGGGGAAAAAAAGCTATTTTTCAAATCAGCCAAATCATGTAATGTTTCGTGGAGCCTCCTCACACGGAGTCACAAAATGGAACATTTTGTCGGAACAAGTGCATTTCAGACATTTCTCCTACATTTCACCGTTTCACGAAATGCAAAATGGCACATTTTGAGCAATACATCCGGTAAAACAATATTCCCGAAACATTTCGCTGAAACATTTCTATCCGCTGCCCAATCAGCGTCGTTCGCTCTTACGTACTTACTTATGCCTGTCAAGAGAATATATATAGGAGAATACAACGACACCCATTTAAGAAACAATTGATTTATTTGATCCTTTCCGTAAATAAACAAACGCACTTGACCAAATACATTTAACAGCATTATCTGCCCAGTCAGGTCCCCCAACCCCTTGGAAACAAAAGGCTAGTTAAAATATCTTCCCGAGAAATAGTGACTACCGTACACGCCACCCACCACTCAATGCTGTCAGAGTTGGCCTTCCTGAGAATACTTCCTGTTCATGGTAAACAATAGTCCTCTATGCCCAAATAGTGTCTCTCTCTCTCTCTCTCTCTCTCTCTCTCTCTCTCTCTCTCTCTCACCCCACCCGGGTCTGCCCTGGGGGACTTGGGTGGGGTTAGGTATTTTTTAGTTCCCAGGGTCACCCTGGTCAGCCCCACAGGGTGGGGTTTTCTCTCTATTCTGGGGCATGTGTTTCTGTCTACCCGAGGTCCATTCACCTGTATTTGCCTTTTTTAAACTCTCCCTACTGTCTGCACTGCCTGTAGCTCTTGATATTGGATGTGTGTTGCTAAATGGTCTTAGCTTTATTTAGGCCCCATGTGTTAGGTTTATTTAATGTGTTTGACCGGCTGGCGACATACATTCAATGTTCTGTTTAGTTGGTTGTTTTTTTTTTCACAAGCAGTGCAGGCACGTCCTGAGAAAGCCTTGTTGCTGTCGGGACGTTAAGCAATGTACAATCAATCTCTCTCTCTCTCTCTCTCTCTCTCTCTCTCTCTGCACACACAAAACAAATTAGCATTCCTTTTTGTGTCAACGCTTCAATGTATGTCACTAAACCACTGTGTCATATTTTTACTCTGGGGCAAACCAAAAATATAGAACAAATCTCGAATGTGGAACACCACGTCGTTCGTAAATGAAACTTCCAACGTTGTGTGGAGGAAAAATAATTTTGTCTGTGAAAGTTTTCACTTCGCTCATAGTGACGGGCTGCGACGCATTTAAATTGAAAGACAAACCCCATAACTCCCAGTGATAGACCTCAATGATTTCAAGTCACTATACACCCCATCCTGTTTTTAGATCGCGGCCAACTCACGCTGAGGAGAAAATTGGGGTGTGAGTGCTTAGCTTGAAACTGGATCACGGACATTGCGCTGTTGAACAATCGGCCTTTATACTCAACCCTGTCGCGTGATGAAACCGGATTCCTGTTGCGTGCAGTTATTGTCGTCATAACCTGTAGGTAGAGACAGCTGTTGTGTAGTCATGTGAGTTTACAAGATTGCATCTCTTTCATAACCAGAAAGTTGGGCTTGAAAATTGGTTGTGAAACGGTTTCCTGTTTTCGCTCCAGTGGGTGACAATCAGCCTTTCATACAGTTATTTATTAGTCTGTCGCGTGATGCATTTAAATTGAAACCCACAACTTTAATCCCAGGAGAGACCTCAATTATTCAATTTAGTATACACCCCATCATGTTTACAAGTGTTTTAGATCACTCGAGGAGAAAATCGGGTGTGATTTGTTACTTTGAAGTTTGAGTGAGTCTCATGACCAAGAAGGCTAAAATTGGTTCAGTTTAGTCCGTGTTTCAGCACAAGCGCGACGTGCCTACTAATACGTTCGGATTTTATAGTGATTTCGGTATTCAAAATGGGCTGTGAAGGATTAAAACCAAAACAACTTAAAAGCTAAGTGAATACTTTTAATATATGTGAGCGCTTAGTCGGCTCTCAGAGATGTTTAGTTGCGCATCATAAATCAGATACAAATATATATTTATATTTTCAGCTTTTTCAGTTTTTTTCTGAATTTGAATTGAGATTCCGTCACTACCGTTTTCGATAATACGGCCAGAACCATGAAGGAAATTATCCTCCGTAGAACGCAGATCTAGCCACAGTGCGTACTTGTCTGTCAGGTATTCACCGATTCTTACGTCATACAGATGCAGATCTTTGCACGCAATATTTGCTGATTTTTCTCTAAGTCTACCCCCAGCAAAATACTTTGTGATCTCATCATAGTGCTGATATCCCATCATTCCAGATGCAAAAATTTGATTAGGTCGGCCTTCGATTGTGCAGGATAAATGTGTAATTTTCGGATTGTAAAATTTTTCTGAATCTCTTTTGTAAGGACTTTCAGGTTCAGTAAATAACATAAGAATGCCTTTCAGTGACCTAGCAGGCGTGTTTAGGTTGATATTCCAAATCTGGTCGCTTTTGTTTTTATTAAATAAACTGTGTCTAATCACTCTGTCATAATAAATCGGAAGTCTTGACTGGTACTGATT
This sequence comes from Semisulcospira habei, assembly GCA_036245525.1. Classification (NCBI taxonomy): domain Eukaryota; kingdom Metazoa; phylum Mollusca; class Gastropoda; family Semisulcospiridae; genus Semisulcospira; species Semisulcospira habei. Next base: position 96,967,427 of record BTPG01000001.1, read on the forward strand.
TTGTATGAGTCTGGCTAGTTCAGTATGCGTGACAATCTCATATTCCAAGGAAATGTTAGAGATCTTATATGATGCATTGAGATCCGTTGATTTGATAACTTTGGAGTAATCATTGAAGGTTAGTTCAAAACTCAGGCGGTCATTTAGTGCCCCTTGGTAATAAGGCGAATGTCCTGTTAGGATTTCAAATTCGAGTGGAATGCAAAACCTATTTCCATATGTTTCGGCCACAATAAGGTCCTTGGCTTCTGTGGTTGTTTTGTCTGATGCATTTATTCGAATTTTCATAATGCTATCTGACTGTATGCCTTGATAAATACGATCCTCTCGTTCTGGTTGTGTAAGCCACAAATCCGTGTAGCAGTAGAACACATCAGCATCGTCAAGACTAAACACTTCCTGTCCTTCAAGTTTAACTTTAATATTCTTAATAATTGCTCTACCTAGATTGTTAACTAGTGTTCTTTTGTCATCTGTGTCCGATGAAAGTTCAATATTAAAAGCAAGACGAGCAGTACCAGGAACAATAACGTCACTGGGGCCTAGGTTTGGAAACTTGACAGTAAGAGTCTGGTTTTGGTCTATAGTACTAGGATTGTTTGTGATGACAATTGATTGTCTAACTGCTTTAACACCGAAAGGTTCACGTAGTTTTCTGTGTGGGTCTAACTTTGATCCGTAGGACTGTGTCATTTTTATTATGCACAATAAAAAAAAAATTAAATTAATAAAAACAATGGCCGCGGGAGGATTTAATCATGAAGATTTTGAAATGGATGACACGTATGATTTTGGTAATACAACAGATATGACAGATATGGCAGATATGACTGGTACAAGAAATATTTACAGTTTACGTCACGAACTTTTAGAAACCAAAGTGAACTCATTTTATGATCATGTTGGTGGCCGCCCAGACAACATAGACCCTAACCAGTTTGAACTTGATGGCAAGGGTCATTTATATTTAAATACTGTTGACAAAGGAAAAGTACTATTGACTAACAAAAAAGACCCTAGTAGGTTTAGGGCTTTAAGTACAATAAAAAATGAAGGTGGTGTTAGTGCCTTGCGTCAACTTGGCATTGGTGGGTCTCCTGTCACGCCAAGACTGGTTAGTGTGCTTCAAGACACGCAAACAAAGTTACCAACAGGGCAAGAAATTGAAATGGCACCAGTAACAAGCCTACCAGAAATAGCAAACACAGTGATACAAGAAACCTCATTTACTGAAGGACAAATAAATGATGCTATGAAAACAATAGAAGATCCACCTTTGTCAATGCGGGAGATTATAGGGTTAGATAAATCACTGCAGACAATAAGAGGTGAGATGGTAAATAATTTAGCCAAACTAGGAGAGCTTGATAAACACATAGAACGTGAAAAAGAGAAACTGGCTACAGCAGACAATGGAAATCTTGACACAGAAATGAAAGAAAGAATCCAACACAGATTAAATGATTTGCAGATAGAAAGATCAGGACGGTTAGAAACGATTAGTATTGGAAGACAAAAATTGAAATCACAGGTCAACAGGATTAGAGAAACTATTCAAAAAATACTTCACGAAGACACTACTCTGGCTGAGAGACTTAAAACACTTTTCAGAGAACAGGGTATCACAATTGCCAGTTTAATTACAGCTCTGGGATTTATTATCAGTACTGTTGTATTAGCTGTCTCTGGCAGTGGTGGTGGTGGACCACTGCCTCCAGCACCACCAACCCCAGTCCCCACAGATCCAAAAGACTTACAGTCGTGGGTAAAGAAACAACTGTCTCACATATCAGACTTGCTTAAGAAATTGGCTCTGAAAGCAGTAGACGCGTTGCCTGGCATTATAGGCACGGTTGTCAGTTGGTTGATTAGTACTGCAGCGAAGGCAGTAGGGTTTATGGCAGAGCATGTGTGGGTCTTTTTGGTTACAGTAGGAGGGTTGATGGTGGGTTATTTAATGAAACAGGTAAAGAAGTAATACCCCTAATCCAGTGAGACCTATTACCAATGCTGTTCTCTCTGACTCATGTGTGTCCAGGGTTGGTGATGGTGTTATCGTTATGGGTACCGGTGTCAAAGCTGGAGCTGTCTGTACAGGTGATGATGTTACTGGTGCCGTGGGTGTTACTGTCTGTAATGGTTTTAATGACTGTACATGTGTGGTTGTGGCCCCCAAGTTTACAGATTGATTGAGTCCTAATTTCTGACCAACACCTGCAACAACTATTTCATTATTATAATTTGTTATTGTCCCCATTTGAAGTTGAAGGTCTGATGGCAACATGTATAACCCAATACCAACTACAAAGTCAACTTTTGATCTAGCATATCTGAGAACGTCTTGGTAACGTTGTATGCTAGATGGGAGATCAAATGATGAATTTACTGAATCTTCAAGATTAGCGAGAAACTGTTTTTGTGCTTCAAATTTACCACTTCCATTCAAAATATTCGATTTTGTTAATGATTGTGCACCTAGTATACACCAGACATATGTTCTGATAGACTCATTTATGCGTTCAACTCCTGCTTGAGTAAATCCGTCACTCTTATCTAAAATAAATGTGGTCCATGCATTAGTCTGCTTCTGCTCTATTGATCCTAACCAGACTTCAGATTTAGATGAGAATGAAGTGTACCCAGGGTAATAATCTTGAGGGTATTGTCTGTGACTCATAGCATAATACAGTGTACCCCTGCCGTGGTGATCATCAAGTTTTTGTGTGTAGTTATACCGGGGGCTTATGTTAAACTCATTACAGATGCGTTCAAATGCTTTCATATCCATGGGATTATTAAACTAATTAAAACTGGATTCAGTTGGTAATGGTGTATGCAGTTCTGACAGAATACATCTAAGCTGGTAATACGTGTGGAAATGATACACAGACCTAATCAGTTTGTTTGAGTGATTCAAGTGATCTGTAAATGAAACACCACAGCCTGTAGTACTACACAGTATAGCAAAGTGAAGTTGGTTTTGAAACATCTGTAGTGGACTTGAAGACCACTTTCTTGCAGTAGCATCGTCTGTTATTGGAGGGTTTAGGTAATGATCAAAAGGGTTGGGTAGTTTGACTTGAAATAAATCTTGTTCGCTTACAGCTATGTCGAGTTGATTTAGTTGAATTATTTTCTGTTCATAAGTAGGGGCGACATTATATTTAGCATCTACATTAAATTGAAATGCGTTTGTAGTGGTAATGGTTGGTGATTTAAATTCCATCCTTTTTTTTTATGTGATAATAAAAATGTTTATTACCTTAACAAATCTTGACACAAGCAAACCAGTGTGGTTAACTAATGGGATTGATAATCGTGATGGTAGCAAGGCTGTAGCTATCCATGAAATGTTCTACACAGTAAAGTGGTTTAATGTAACGGATGATGAAAATTATTCTGTAAGTGGAACTCTCGATGGTTTAGAAAAGGGTGATACTTTACGAGCCGGATATTATGACTTTTGTACTTTAGCTGAATGGCTTCAAAATGAATTTAAAATTAAAGCAACTTTAAACCCAGCTAATTTACTTGTTACAATTGATTTTCCGAAAAGTGGTCAGTTTTCTTTATCATCATCATCATCATCAGTCCCTTGCCCGAACTGGGCGTTGGGGGGACTGAAAGGCAGCAGCAACAGACAGTGCTCTCCACTGAGTTCTATTTTGGGCGGTGGCAAGCAAGTCTGGCATCTCGAGTTCGGTCCATTCTTTTATGTTTGCGACCCAACTCTTTCTCTGACGACCTCGCCGACGACTTCCTTCGAGAGTGCCTTGGAGGATAGTCTTGGACAAGGTGTTGTGTCGGGTCACGTGGCCAAACCAAGCAAGCTTGCGCCGTTTCACGGTTGCCAGAAGGGGTTCATGTGGGCCCACCAGGGAAGTGACGATGCTCCGTACATATTCGTTGGTCTTGTGCTCGCGGTACGAGATGCGGAGCAACTTCCTCAGGCACTTGTTCTCAAAGGCCTGGATTTTCTTTTCTGAGTCTGCAAGCAGTGTCCAAGTCTCACAGCCGTAGAGTAGAATAGACACTACGAGGGACTTGTAAAGCCTGTACTTGATGGTGAAGCTGATGGAGTTACTTCGCCATATCCTGTCCAGCCTGGCCATTGCGGATGTTGCTGTACCTATCCTGATACGGATCTCTGCTATGCAACTACCGTCTTTGGACAGGGTGGCTCCCAAGTACTTGAAGCTATTGACCTCTTCTAGCTTCTGGCCGTTCATGTGAATGTTGCTGCTGCTGTCGCTTGTGGTGTTGATCATCACTTTGCTTTTATCCGTACTGATCTCCATGCCATAAGACCCTGCGCTACTTGAAAGTTTGTCTGTCAGGTTTTGAAGCTCACTATTGCTGCCTGCCATGAGGTCAATGTCGTCTGCGAATCGAAGATTGCACAGGGATCTGCCACCAATAGAGATTGAAGTATGGTGGTCGTGGAGGGTTTCCTGCATGATCTTCTCCAGGAATATGTTGAAAAGGACAGGAGAGAGCAGGCATCCTTGACGGACACCGATCGTCGTCCTGAAGAACACGCCTGACTGATTGTTAAGTAGAACCGCGCTGCAGGCGTTCTTGTAAAGCGCTTCTATCATTTGGATCAGTCCCTCCTCTATGTTGAACGATCTCATGACTTGCCAGAGTCCGTCGTGCCAGACGCGATCAAATGCTTTCCTGAAATCAATGAAGTTGTGGTAGAGTTCGCGCTGATGCTGCAGATGTTTCTCAATCAGGACGCGGCAGTTGAAAATCTGCTCTACAGTGCTTCTTCCAACTCTGAAGCCAGCCTGTTCTTCTGCCAGCAGTTCCTCGGCGAAAGTTTTGAGGCGGTTGAGAATGATCCTAAGCATTACTTTGCTAGGGTGACTTATCAGACTGATAGTTCTGTAGTTCTGGCACTGTTTCAGGTTTCCTTTCTTGGGGAGCGGGATCACTAGAGACTGTGTCCATTCTACTGGCCATTTCTTTTGCTCCCAGATCTTTTGACAGAGTGTAGTGAGGACCTTCGTTGTTACTTCTCCTCCATGTTTCAACAGTTCAGCAGGTACGTTGTCTACACCTGGAGACTTTCCTCCCTTCAGGCCGCGTACAGCTGTTTCCACCTCTTCAGCTAACACTGGCAGGTCTTCGGCCTTCCTGGCCCCAGCCTGGTTGTTTTGGAGGATGCTGGTGTCTGGCTCAGGCTTGTAGTTATACAAGTCTCGGCAGTACTCAGTCCATCTGTTTAGTACAGCAGTGTTTTCCGTAAGGAGTTGGCCGCTGCTGTCTTCGATGACTGTGGCTGTTCGCTGTTGAGTCTTGGTGAGGGTCCTTAGCGTTTCATAAGCCTTCTTGCTGTTGCCGTTTGCCATGCCCTCTTCCACGCTACGACACTGGTCTTCAATCCAATCTTCTTTGGCTTCTTTCATCCTCTTCCTGATCTTCTTGTTGACAAGTCTGTACTTGTTTGCTGATGTGAGGTCTTGGCCTCTCTTTTTCTTCCAGGCTCTCCTCTCATCACAGAGATCAAGGATGTCATCGGTGACCCAGGGCTGTTTGCGCTTCTTCTGCTTCCCCAGCACTTCTTCTGCTGTAGAAAGTAACACCTCTTTTATATTTCCAGCAAGGGTGTCTACGTCCCAATCCAAAGTAGCCAAGGCTGCAAATCTGCCTCCCACCTGGGCTTGGAAGACCTCTTCTTTATCAATTAGTCTTTTATTATTACTTGGATTTTTAAAAAAAATAACACATCCAGATGAAGATTGGTCACAATCAGTTGGTAGTCTACTATCACCAAAAAAACCAAGAATAACTGGCAGATATCCTGTTCATTTGTCAGTACACACAGTGCTAAATGTTCATTTGAAAGAACTGAACACTACTGAAAATGTACACAATGGAAAGCCTTCAACTTTGTTAAGATGCTTGCCGACTGGAACTGCCCCATATTGTGAAAGTGTGGTTGCTAGATTTCCTAATTCTCAGTTTAAAAAATTAGGTTCTAGTTTCTTTGAATCATTGTGCTTATCTGTAACTAATCAGAATGGTAAACCAGTTGTAATGCATGATTTTTATGTTGTTTTGGAAGTTAAATAAATTTTATTTTTGTTTATAAAAATGAGTGGTCTTGGTCCAAAGCCGAGAATCATACCAGTTGCATGTCCAGTAACAGAGTTGAAAGATTTGGCTGACGTACAGGATTTTGAGAAGGAAGGGGAAATTGGAGAAATATATGGTTTTGAACTTTATTCAAATGGCATGTACAAGAGGAAAGTAATTGTTGACATGAAAGATGGTGAAAGACTAAACTTGGTCAGCTACGTGATGTTACTGTACCTACTCCACCTGTAAATAATGTGCCCTACAACTTAATACATGTAGGTAGTAAGTGGGTGGTTTCACTTGTACCGGCACCACCACCCACAATTGACTGGGACATAAAGATTGAATTTATTAGTCCTTATGTATACACTGATGATGAAGGCGCCTTAGTGTTTAGGAAGGTTGTTAATTCTGGGCCGCTTATTGTAAGCCTTGTTCCAAGTTTTGCCCTAGACAACAATAGCAGAGAAAAACTGAAAGTTGAAAATTATGAGAGACGGCGGTATCTTCTTACAACTAGAAAGGGTAGATCAGATACTTCTGTTGTGTTTATGCCAGCAAGCTTAGTCGTGGCTAGAGAAGCGACAATAGTATTTGAAATTATCATGAAATCTGTTGCTACTGCTAAAGAGGCTCAAATTGCACAAGGAATTAAACTTACATGGAATGAAACAGTAACAGAATCATCAAAGGTCTTTATTGCCATTACAAAAAATAATGATGTTATTAATGTTTCGAGCAGTATTCCAGCTGTCAAGGTGGTGGTTGACAAAACAACTTTTGTTCGTCTAACTTACATAAACCTTGAACACATTGATCTTGTTGCATTTTATTATGCCAGCAAATTGTATACTTTTGAAGAGTTGCAAAATGTAATTGCTGATTAAAAAAATATTTGTCATAAAAAATGGTGAACTTGTATCCACAAATACCACCTGAGCAGCTTGAGCCTATTGAGCGTGATAAAACATTAAAGGCAGATTCATTCCGTTTAATGAATATTACAGAAGCGTTGAAGTATTTGGAAGAAGAACAAGCAAAATACTCGAGGTGTAAACGCCGTTACAATACGGTTTTCAATTCTGTACACAACACATCAATGGCCATGGGGGTGGTTTCGGCCGGATTATCTGTAGGAGGTATAACTCTGTTTGCAACGGGGGTGGGAAGTGTCGTAGGAATTGCTGTTGAAGCTGTTGGCCTTGCCACAAGCCTGGCATGCTTTGGTATGGAAGCCCTTAACAAAAAATTTTATACTAAGTTGCAGAAGCATGAAGCATTAAGTACGCTCGCAGCAGCTAAGCTGACGAGTATGAAACTTATTATTAGTAAGGCTTTAAATGATAATGAAATTGATGATAATGAATTTAAGAGAGTCCAGGATGATTTGCCCCCACCCGGGTCTGCCCTGGGGGACTTGGGTGGGGTTAGGTATTTTTTAGTTCCCAGGGTCACCCTGGTCAGCCCCACAGGGTGGGTTTTCTCTATTCTGGGGCATGTGTTTCTGTCTACCCTTTGTCCATTCACCTGTATTTGCCTTTTTAAAACTCTCCCTACTGTCTGCACTGCCTGTAGCTCTTGATATTGGATGTGTGTTGCTAAATGGTCTTGGCTTTATTTAGGCCCCATGTGTTAGGTTTATTTAATGTGTTTGACCGGCTGGCGACATACATTCAATGTTCTGTTTAGTTTATTTTTTTCACAAGCAGTGCAGGCACGTCCTGAGAAAGCCTTGTTGCTGTCGGGACGTTAAGCAATGTACAATCAAAACCAGGATGATTTGGCTAACTATAAACAACAAAAATCTGAAATACAGAATAAGATGCGTAGTCAGGCTGTAAATGTTGAAGAGCTAAAGAAATCTTTTTTAGAACAAGGAAAAAAGATAGGCGTAGAAGAAACTATGAAAAAAGTTTGAGAACTTACAAGCAAGTAACGATAGGTTTTGGTAATCCATTATTTTTGTCATACACTTCGCAAAGAGATGTCATGCCTGCTCATTTGACGCCATCAGCTCCACCACCAGATTATTACTAAAAAAAAGTTTTCTTATTGTCCTTGTAACTTGAGAAATCTGTCCGAGTGTCTTATGACTTGGGTTAAGAACTTATGATAACTAACGTCAAAGTTACTTGTAAGTTGTAGGTAACTTTGAAATTAGTTATCAAGTAAGATCATAAGTTATTCACAGGTCCAAGCAAAGTTTTTTTTTTTTTAATTTATTTTTTTTTTTTTTTTTCATTATAAAAATGAATCAAGACGAATTACTTCTTCTAAACGATATTAATGCTGTAGAAAACAAAGACTTAGACTTGAAAAAACAGCGTCTTTTGTCTGTGATTGTCTCAGGCAAATCAAAGACTTATCTCGGAAAACAATACATGACAGAGGATATTGAATCTCTCACCGCTGACGAGCTAATCAAGCTTCATTCTAAATATGAAAACCACATTGCCTCACTAATGACACGTGATTTAAGCAGGTCTATAATATTCCTATATACAAAAGCTGTAAGTCATTTCCTACCTGTAGACACTGATAGTCTATCACACGACCTTGAAAGCAATCCTATTGTTTCAAGTTCAATTGGCAAATTAGCATGTGTCATGTTTTACAAGTTTGGAAATTACCTTGCACCTGTGGTAACATTACTAGTTACTGGTAGCCATATTGATTTTTCAAAAATAAATTTTACTGCAGAAGAAAATGGACGAAACCCAGGCGACTCCACAACTGAACCCTGTTTTGACACAGGTTCAAACTGTGACGAAGACTAAAAGTCCAGGCAGGGTTGAGGCTGGAAAAAGATTAGCTGAATATAATAGGCAAAAAAAAATTACAGCTTAAGGCACAAACAGAAAAGACTCATGTAACTGATCCACCGTCAGGATCGTCAGGACCTGTGTCAGTACCGTCACACCTTCATGAAAGTGAGAGACAAACAACTAAGTCTGACCCTGACCCCGAACCTCAAACAACAAAATATGTAGTTGCCGGATTTGTTGTCGGATTTGGTTACGTAGGTTATCAATTATATAAAAAATACAAACCACAGACTCGTACAGTGACCAAAAAATCAGACACTCCAAAAACAAAACCAGAAGTCGCCACATTACCAGTAACACCCAAAGCCGTTGACCCATTTTATATGCAGTAAATAAAAATATTATTTTAATTTTTATTGCCTTAGAAAATGAGCGACACAAAGAACTTGATGAACCTTGTCTATCACTCTGCTGTGATAAGTGGACTAGCAGTAGCTTATTCTATGCTGGGAAAAAGTCTACTCAAAATGAAATCAGCAGACCTCAGTAGACTCGATTTCGAAGACAGCACTAAGCTAATTGTAGTTGTTACAGCGTCGATTGCGACAAAAGACTTTCTTGTCATGCAGGGAATTATTCCCGAAAATGTTTCTATGTAAATAAAAATAATATGGCGACGATAGCTATTATGATTCGTGGAGCGATGGTTAACGCATTGGCATTCAGTGGCTCTAATTATCTCTTTTCAAAAATGGGTAGAGAAGAATCTGCAGAAGAATTAAAACGTCATAATGAAGCATCTGAAAAACTTGCTCAAGCCCAGCAAGATTATGAAAAGAATAGAATTGAGAAACTTGATTTCATCAATGAAAAACTCAGGCTTGAAGGTCACGCACAGCATACGTTTTCAAATACAGACGAAGCAATCAGGGAATATTTTCTTGTCACAGGTGAAGACATGTCTATCCCAAAACCAAAACTAAGTGACTATTACAAACCAAGCACACAACAAAGAAACGGGGAGATAATCTTTGTTCTAGTGGGAATGACATTTGTTTATTTTACAGGAGTTTTCATTGCTAGAAAAAATGGCAGCCGAAAATAAACTATCAAAAATATATTACTCTCCATCAGGCTATTGGAAAGGAGCAACAGCTATTGAAAAATTACATGCCGCTGTGGGCGGAGATATAACACTCAATCAAGTCAAGCAATGGTTACAGAGACTGGCAATTTGGCAGATATAACTACCTGCTCCAAGAAAAATAACAAGGCCTCATTTTGAAAACACAACACCTAATGACACACACCAAATGGACCTTTTGTTCTTACCACATGACACAATAAGAAAGAAACGATACAAGTATGCATTAACTGTCGTAGACATAGCTTCAAGGTACAAAGACGCTGAACCCATATCTGACAAAACTGCCAGTACAGTTGCTACTTCTTTAACAAAAATATATGGTCGAGGCCCTTTAAGATACCCCAGACTAGTGCAGGTTGATGATGGATCAGAATTCAAAGGTGCTGTTAATCAGTTATTTGCTAAGCATGGCGTACTGGTCAGACGCGGTATTCCAGGTGTACACAGATCAAAGGCAATTGTAGAAAATTTCAATAAACAGTTGTCAGAGAGACTTTTCAGTTACCAGTATTCTAAGGAACTCATGCATGACACACGTAACACTGAGTGGGTTAAAAGATTACCTTCTGTGATAAAAGCAATGAATAATGATGGTCACCCTAAACCTGTTGATTCTATTAAATTGAAAACAATACCGTCAGAAATAAAAGCAATAACACCTCCAGACACTAACTTATTTACAAAACAGGTGAGATATTTGTATCAACCTGGTGAGGCTGAAAATGACGTTAGACGTAGGGCAACTGATCCAATTTGGTCTACATCTGTTCATAATATAAAAAAAATAGTTCCTTCAGCTAATACAACAATATATTATCTGTATGAGCCTGCACCAAGAGGGCATTTGTTAGAGAAGAATTACAGATTATTCCCCCAGACACTGTTACTCATTTCAGTAACTAACTCGTCAATTAATTCATCAACCAGTTCGTCAGCTATTTCTTCAGATAACTTGAGTCTGTAATGACCTGGTGCATAAGCTTTTTCCTTACTGAAAAACACTCGTTTCGTGTCCCCTACTGCTAGAGACTTCTTTTGTGTTTGAATCATTTCAATATTGTGTCTATTTGACCTCAGTGTTTTGTTTGGATAATCAGGCATCAGTTCTCCATCTAACACTTTCTTGTAATGTTCATGACGGATGTCTTTATTTTTTATTGCTGTTTTCTTGATACCTTTTGCTTTTGACTGACTACCCTTTTGGTGTAGTATAGAATACATTTTTGATCTCAGTCCAACGTACTCAACTATTGGCACACCATTTAGTTCATCCTTAAACTTACCAGGCACTTTCTTGTTTTGTGTGCTAAACAGTGGATGGTCTTTTGGGTAATCAGACGTGTCATACATGTGTAACTCTGTTTTCATGTCTTCATAAAAGTCTTCAGTACACACATCAATGATCATAGAGTCAGTGTCAGTGTATAGCAGACGACACTCAGGATACTTTGGTTTGAAGTAATCATAATAAAATTCAAGCATTAATAATTTTGACAACTCAAGAATTGCCATACCAATGAATACTGGTTTGTCCAGTTTGACAATCTTTTTTTTGAGTGACACTGCATACAATGATGAATGAAATTCTTTATACCCTGTGTACTGGGGCTTACCTGTAAGTTTAATTGCACCTGATTCAGTTGTAACCAGTCTCACATCTTTGCGGTGATGAGGATTTTCCATAGTCTTACCAAAACAGGCATTGTTCATAAGCTTAAAGAAGTCTTTGTCAAATGCAGTGTTGCCGTCTCTGGCACGCAATGTGGTGTTCTTCATTATGTAATCTTTCATGAAAGCACTCTGATCAAATTGAATACCTCTGTGAACTTTCTTTAGTACTAACCCATGTCTGATGTAAAACTGTAACAAGCGATAGTGACACACGTAATTGAATTTATCATTTAAATTTGGCACTAGTTTGGTGTCTTCTTTTTTCCCTGTCATACTCATTTTCTCAACTGCTAATGGATAATCATTGTGGTAATCATGTAGATGGTGTGGGTACTCCAGGTCTACTTCAAAGATCCAACCCTTTTCATCATTTTGACCTCGAGCCATAATATATTTTGTTAATTTTTTTATGCCATACTGTGACAAATCATACAAACAAAAGTTTTTTAATGGTAATAATTCACACATCGCGAATCCGTACAAATTGTTAGCGTCCACGTACGTAATAAATGACCTTGACATTGAGGGGTCAAAGTCGTCAAGATATTTATTATTTGCCTTGGCATAATTATTTGCTGCTAAACTAATCCCTCCCCTCAATCCACGTTCCACCATTTCACCCATCGTACGATCAGACAACAGGTCTATAGATATCTTACTGGATTTCAAAAATGCATCCCATGTCATGCCAGGACTAGTGATGTAACAAGCAGGGTCAAGACTGTAGTGTAACAAACCCTTTTCACGATAACTTTCGAATACGTCTGCTAGCAAGCAAACGTCAGCTTTCAAGTACTGGTCATGGTAGTCACCAATTGTCTGACATCCTAGTTTACCCCATGCATCAAGTGCGTGCTGGTAATCAGAGTCAGAAATACCTTTGCCAGTTAGTGTGGAATAAAATTTCTCTTTTGGAGGCAGTCTCCTTTCTTCAAACACTACCCAGTCACTGATGTACTCATATGGATAAACACCTTTTTTTAATCAAGTCTGGCTCAAAATATTTACTTGTTATTGGATACTCAGTCAGTCCTTCTGCTAGACTAGCCAACCCTAAAGACAGATGTTGCATAGAGTCATAAAATGATAATTTGTCTAACCTAAAAGTCAAGTATTTCTCAGTTGTCTGAGCAATACAACTTATGTTTCTGTAAGACTCATCCACAGCCTGCATGATAATGTGTGAATCATATCCCTTCAGATTGTGGAAAAAGATTGGTAACTTGTATGTCTTAGGATCTATTTTTAATAACAAGTTACAATTGCTATGTGCAGCACCTCTGTAACATCCAGTTATGTGATCATGGTCACGAACTTTATCACCCCCCAGAGGCTGTTCACAAATCCAACACGTCTCAGCTGTATCAAATTTTAGTTTGTCTTCTTCTGTCATCACTAAAGGCATCTGACATGTTGTGAGATACTGTACTACCTGACTATACAGATGTCTCATTTCTGTTAAAAACAGACATGCTGCATTTTCACCCCTGTAGATAACAGGTTCTGAATGAAGACCGTCTGACCTAACAATAATGTATCCAAAAGAACACACCACTTGGTCACTCAATTTTATAGTCTTTGGTAATGACTCTGGAACTGGACCCTCATATGGAACAACGAGTGATTCAAAATCTGCGTATACTACAAATGGCAGCTTTTGTTGATTAACATAGTTCTTGAAATAAACCTTGCTGCCAGGATCTGGATACCTAAGTATTGTTTGAATGTCATCAGCCGACCTACAGTGCTGGGTATGCTTATGTGCCACTTTTATACAGGAGAACCTTTGTAAGCATCTTTTACATATTTCCTGTTTGCCATTGTGTTTTGATACATGATTATGAATTAGTCGTGATATACTCCTAATAATTGTGTAGTGAAAGTTATCACCAGAGCTTATTAGTAACATATCAACATGTTTATCTTCTGGCTGCCCATAGGTTGGGGCAATTGGAGATACTCTAATTGGCTGTAACTTATTCTCAGATTCATTATCCCATACAAACACATTCACGGATATACCAGGATTTAGTTTTTCAAACAAGTCTATGTCCTCTATTTTAACAGGGAACTCAATGCCACTGAAGTTGAGTTCATTTATAAAATTGGTATAGTTAGATACACGTTCAGGTTTTGTTTTTACAAAATGCAGTTTGGCAAGCACACACCACATAAAACAGAAATTATCATTGTTCTGAATATTGACCACACCCTTTTTGTCTACAACCTCTTTTGGTAGTGGTATCCATGATTTGCCTAAAATAGGATGATATCTTGACTGCTTTAGTTGTAGTTCATGTACAAGGCCTTCATGCCAGCCAGACCCTTGCATTTCTGCTCTGTCAATTGCTTCATGGAAGTCTGGTAACAATCTTTCTCTAAACACTTTCTCTAGTTCTCTTCTCGAATTAACTGTGTGCTGCCTTGTCGAGATATACGTTACAATAACTTCACCAACATCTCTGACAAATTCTATTTTTGCAACAATCTGAATCTTTACACTATCAGAAAGAAGGTTATTTTGTATGACTAAAAAAGATCTTTCTATTGATTCATAGACATTGTAAATATTATATATAGGTAAGTCAGTTGTGTGAAACACGTTTCTTAATCTTTGATGGTTGTCCATCTTTTTTATTTGTCCGACAAAAAAATAAATAGAAAATTATATAATGAAAATGGCACTTTATTGACTAAAACCTATATAATAGACAAAATTAATTACCAACTAATAAGCCACTTCATAGATATGTCTTCTGTTGTATCATGTTCAATCTTTTGCATGTGTAATATTGTTTTATTAACAGTAATAAATTTAACATTTTTATTTTCTTTTTTTATTTGATTGTATATGAATAAACACATAATCTTAAACCAGTCAGATTTAGCATCATAAACTAAAAAATCTTTTGTCCTATTATTATAACATGGAAAATTATTAGAATATCCAAGATAAAAACTATATGTCATATATATTTTCATTGGTGTTGGAAGTGTTGAAAAAGGGTGTCTAACTTGTGTTTTTAAGTCACTAATAAGCATAAAACCCCTGAAACTCGATGTAATATCTATGTATTTACCAATAGGCCAATTTTGATTTTCTTGTCTGTCTGTCATTTTTTATAGACAAACCAAAAAGATAAATTAATTTATTAACCCATACCCTGTGGGCTGATCTGTCTTTAAAATGAGCTTTAGGTGCTTAGTTGATTTCAGTTTATTTTTTACACAGTCTCGTTCATGTTTATTGGGAATTACATCTTTTTCTCTGAGACAGTCTTCGAAGCTGTCACGGTCCTTACAGTAAAACAAACAGATAAACTTTAACTGTTCTCGAAAATCTTTCAGTACAGCATTATATTTCTGAGTGAGAATCCATACACTTATGTTTGCATGTCTGCCACTGAAGGCAAGTTCTGCTAGAGTGTTTCTCTTCTTGACAATGTCTTTCTCTGCAGAACAGTCATCGACTATGAACAATGTTGGCTGTCCTTCAAATTGCTTTGTAAAATATTGTAGGTAATCATTCAGTTTTTTCTCAGGGTCGACTAAGTATATGTTGTTGTCAGTCCAAATGAATAAACGGTTGTGATAAGCTTTGTTGTGTTTGATTGTAGGACAAAATATTACTATGTTTTCGAAATGATAGATGTATCTTGTTTGTAAGAGATTAAGAACAAATTGAGTTTTTCCACAGCCCGTGGCACCGGCAAATAAGCCGCAATGTGGGTCATGCGTCATTAAGTCCATTTTAAAAACACAATATAATCTGTTTGTACAAAAACACTATGCTTGCCTTTCTGGTTATAAAAGGGGTTTCAAACTAACCACTCACACCGCAAGCCTTATAATAATGACTACGAAAAGCTTGTCTGGTTTTATTTATGGTGTGCGGTCTGTGATTTTAGACCTTACGCTCAGAAGCTGCAAGGTCCAAAATCACAGATAGGTCCGCCATTATCATGTTGGTTGGGTAAACAAGGTAATAAAACGCACGCAACACAAATGTCCGTGATCTGGTTTCAATTTAAATGCATAACACGACAAGGCAATGTCCGTGATCTGGTTCAAAGTAACAAATCACACCCGATTTTCTCCTCGAGTGATCTAAAACACTTGTAAACATGATGGGGTGTATACTAAATTGAATAATTGAGGTCTCTCCTGGGATTAAAGTTGTGGGTTTCAATTTAAATGCATCACGCGACAGACTAATAAATAACTGTATGAAAGGCTGATTGTCACCCACTGGAGCGAAAACAGGAAACCGTTTCACAACCAATTTTCAAGCCCAACTTTCTGGTTATGAAAGAGATGCAATCTTGTAAACTCACATGACTACACAACAGCTGTCTCTACCTACAGGTTATGACGACAATAACTGCACGCAACAGGAATCCGGTTTCATCACGCGACAGGGTTGAGTATAAAGGCCGATTGTTCAACAGCGCAATGTCCGTGATCCAGTTTCAAGCTAAGCACTCACACCCCAATTTTCTCCTCAGCGTGAGTTGGCCGTGATCTAAAAACAGGATGGGGTGTATAGTGACTTGAAATCCTTGAGGTCTATCACTGGGAGTTATGGGGTTTGTCTTTCAATTTAAATGCATCGCAGCCCGTCACTATGAGCGAAGTGAAAACTTTCACAGACAAAATTATTTTTCCTCCACACAACGTTGGAAGTTTCATTTATGAACGACGTGGTGTTCCACATTCGAGATTTGTTCTATATTTTTGGTTTGCCCCAGAGTAAAAATATGACACAGTGGTTTAGTGACATACATTGAAGCGTTGACACAAAAAGGAATGCTAATTTGTTTTGTGTGTGCAGAGAGAGAGAGAGAGAGAGAGAGAGAGAGACACTATTTGGGCATAGAGGACTATTGTTTACCATGAACAGGAAGTATTCTCAGGAAGGCCAACTCTGACAGCATTGAGTGGTGGGTGGCGTGTACGGTAGTCACTATTTCTCGGGAAGATATTTTAACTAGCCTTTTGTTTCCAAGGGGTTGGGGGACCTGACTGGGCAGATAATGCTGTTAAATGTATTTGGTCAAGTGCGTTTGTTTATTTACGGAAAGGATCAAATAAATCAATTGTTTCTTAAATGGGTGTCGTTGTATTCTCCTATATATATTCTCTCTGTCACCCCTCCCCGGGTATAGGTCGTCGACGAGAGACCTCCAGCGACTCCTGTCCTGTGCTTCTCCTTCGATTTTACTCCAGGTGGTTCCCAGTCTCTTGGAGGTCTCGACGCCAGGTGTTTCTCGGCCTGCCTCTTTTCCTCTTTCCCTGGGGGTTCCATGACAATGCCTGCCTAGTGATACTGGAAGCTGGCTTTCTCAGACTGTGACCAATCCATCCCCATCTTCTTCGCCCAATTTCATTCTCTGCTGTTATCTGCCCTGTTCTCTCCCAGAGTCTGAAGTTGCTGATCTTCTCTGGCCAGTGGATTTTCAAAATTCTTCTAAGGCAACTGTTTATAAAGTTCTGTACTCTGTTGACTGTGGTTTTTGTCAATCTCCAAGTCTCTGCTCCATATAGGAGAACTGCTTTTACGTTGGAGTTGAAAATCCGGACTTTGGTGTGTTGTGACAGCTCTCTGGAACTCCACACTTTTTTCAGCTGAAGAAAGGCTGCTCTGGCTTTACCGATTCGTGCTCTGACATCTGCATCGGTGCCACCTTTTTTGTCTAAGATGCTCCCGAGATAGGTGAAGGACTCCACCTCCTCCAACGGGGTGCCAGCAAGCAAGATTGTTTCTTCCCTGGTTGCGTTCAGCCTCATTGTCTTTGTTTTCTGTTTGTGGATGGTGAGGCCCACTTGGGACGAGATGTCAGCAAGCCTCGTGGTTTGTCCTGCATTTGTTGATGAGTGTAGGACAGTAAAGCCAAGTCGTCTGCAAAATCGAGGTCGTCAAGCTGTGTCCACAGTGTCCACTGTATTCCACTTCGTCTGTGCTCTGTGGTCCTCTTCATGACCCAGTCTATGGCCAGTAGGAAGAGGAACGGAGACAGCAAATACCCCTGCCTGACACCGGTTCAGACCTGGAGCTCCCTGGTGAACTGCCCTTCGTGGATCACGCGACGAGCTTTGTGGGTACACCGTGGGTAATCCACAAAGTTGACGTACAGCGGGGAGCTCCACTCCAGAGACTGTTTCACGATGATGCGGAGAGTGGCGATCTGGTCTGTACATGATCGGTTTTTCCTGAATCCTGCTTGCTGGTCTCTCAGCTGTGGGTCAACGGAGCTCTTCAGTCTCTCCAGGATGATCCTGTTGAAGACCTTTCCTGGTACTGACAGCAAGGTGATTCCTCTGTAGTTTGAACACTTGCTGAGGTTGCCTTTCTTGGGAAGCTTGATTAGGTACCCCTCCTTCCAGTCAGCCGGCATCACCTCCTCTTCCCAGATCTTTCCAAACAGTGGGTACAGCATCTCTACTGTTGTCTCTAGGTCTGTTGTCAGAGACTCCGCTGGGATGCCATCTGGCCCTGCTGCTTTGCCGTTCTTAAAAAATGCCACTTCTCTTCTGATCTCTTCCCGGCTGGGTCTGTCACAGCTGATGGGTAGGTCAGTCTCTGCTGGCTGGATGTCTGGGGGGTCGGGTGGGCTGGGTCTGTTCAGTAACTCTTCAAAATACTCGGCCCATCTGTCAAGTTTGTCTGCTCTGTCTGCAATAGGCTTGCCTTCTTTGTCTTTTACTGGTCTTTCTGTATGGCCATACTTGCCCGACAATCTTCTGGTAATGTCGTAGAGCTGTTTCATGTTGCCGCTGCCTGCTGCCTTTTCTGCCTCTGCTGCCAGGCTGTCTGTGTAGGCCCTCTTGTCTGCCCTGATACTCCTCTTCACCTCGCGGTTGGCTTCTGAGTATTCCTCCTGTGCCCTTGCATTAGCTGCTCTCGTGCGACTGTTGTTGACAACTGCTTTCTTCTGCTTCCTCACTTCTATCTTCTTCAAGGTCTGTGCCGACAGCCAGTCCTTGTGATGGTGTTTCCTGAACCCTACAGTGTCTTTGCAGGTTGAGTTCAGCGCCTCTCTAACTGCCTTCCACTGCTGCTCTGTGGTGACCGCCTCCTCTTCATTTACTAGCTCCTGTAGCGCTTGAAACCGGTTGGACAGCACCAGTTTGAACTCTTCTCTCACTCCAGTCTCTCTCAGGAGGCCTACATTATAGCGCTGTCTTCTTATTGTCTCTGTGCGGCTTTTCTTTAACTTGAGCTTTAGTTTTAAGGTAAGCAGATGGTGGTCTGAGGCGACATGTGCTCCCCTCCTCACTCGAACATCTTGAAGGGATCTTCTAAATTTCCTGCAAATGCAGATATGGTCTATTTGGTTCTCTGTAGTATGGTCAGGTAAGACCCAAGTTGCTTTGTGTATTCTTCTGTGTGGGAAGATGCTGCCTCCAAATGACTAGTCTGTTTAGAGCACAAAAGTCTACGAACCTCTCCCAGTTCTCACTCATCTCCCCTAGTCCCTGTTCCCCCATCACCTCTTCATATCCGGTGTTGTCCTCCCCTATTTTGGCATTGAAATCGCCCATGACGATGGTGATGTCTCGCTCCGCACATTTGTCCAAGGCACTCTGGAGTCGGTCGTAGAACTCTTGTTTCTCTTCCTCATCACTGTCATTAGTGGGCGCATAACACTGGATGACGTTCAGCTTGAGCTTTTTCTTGGTTCTAAAGGCTGCTGTGATAATTCTTGACCCAAGAGGTTCCCAGCCCATCAGCGCTCTCTGTGCCACTGGTGACAGCATGAATGCTACTCCTTCTGTATGGGGGGCATTCTCCTCTTCATGACCTGAATACAGAATCATCTCCCCACTTAACAGCCTTTTCTGGCCAGACTGCGTCCATCTGGCTTCACCGATACCTAGCAGGGAAAGGTTGTACTTTTGCATTTCCGCTGCTGTCTGGGCGGCCTTGCCGCTCTGGTACATGGTCTTGACGTTCCATGTGCCCATGGTTGTGTCCCTGGATAGAGAGAGGCGGCTCGATCCTGTGGGTTCCTGAAGACTTCCGGCTTTCACCACAGGACGTCATAAATCTTCTGGTAGAAGAACCTTCCTCCTCCAGGAAAAGAATTACTGTTTGTCTTTTCATCGGCGTTTTTGTAGCTATTCCTTTTTTGCAGGGTGGGGAATCTGCCCCCACGCCCAACCCCCTTACTAGGAGGACCAGGGGTTTTCTGTCGGGGTCACCTTCCCTTAGACCATGTTGGTTCACAGCACCTTATTTCATTCGGTGCACCCCTCTCGCGAGGGACCCCTATCCACCACCCAGGGGACGCGCCTCAATGCCATATGGTCCCAGCGCGAGGGTTGTTCGCTCGGTCACGTGTTCTATGTCGCTATACAAGCCAAACGCTTGCGGTTTTGATGAAATTACTTTTGTAGGTTGATTCATGGCTAAAAACGTGTGATGTGACGCTTGAAGATTTAAGTGGGAGTATCATTTTTGAAATGGAATCTGTAAAGAATCATCACTAAAGTACCACCAAAATATGATTTTGGGTCAGTTTTCTGAGCCCCACTTTCATCGGCTTTCGCTGCGAAGCCTACAAGATTGCACCGGGCTTCAAGACGGCGGCAGCCTTGATTCACATGAACCATCCCTGTTTACGCATTCAAACGCTCTTAAGTTTGTTTACTTGTATTGTGTAAGCGAAGGCACACGTCTTATACTGTGGAGTCCGCTTAACACAAATTTCTGGGGACACGGAAAATCACTTCGTGTTAAACGTATTTCGTGTTAACCAAAATAGCCTCAAAATTGATCACAGCCCTCAAGGAGAAAGTGTGTAAGAGATGTGTGCGTGAATGAGTACGAAGTTAAAAGTGCACATTATTGTACTTTATATGCATACCTTCAGCTCGCTAGGAAAACACAAGGAAACGTGTTCAGCTCATGTATTTAATGTAAAATCCATCAGGTAAAATCCATAGTAAGTTACAATTCATCAGGTAAAAGCAACACAGGCTGAACTACAATCCCACCCCACCCGGGTCTGCCCTGGGGGACTTGGGTGGGGTTAGGTATTTTTTAGTTCCCAGGGTCACCCTGGTCAGCCCCACAGGGTGGGGTTTTCTCTCTATTCTGGGGCATGTGTTTCTGTCTACCCTTGGTCCATTCACCTGTATTTGCCTTTTTAAAACTCTCCCTACTGTCTGCACTGCCTGTAGCTCTTGATATTGGATGTGTGTTGCTAAATGGTCTTAGCTTTATTTAGGCCCCATGTGTTAGGTTTATTTAATGTATTTGACCGGCTGGCGACATACATTCAATGTTCTGTTTATTTTTTTTTTCACAAGCAGTGCAGGCACGTCCTGAGAAAGCCTTGTTGCTGTCGGGACGTTAAGCAATGTACAATCAATCAATCATGCACTGCCTGTAGCTCTTGATATTGGATGTGTGTTGCTAAATGGTCTTAGCTTTATTTAGGCCCCATGTGTTAGGTTTATTTAATATGTTTGACCGGCTGGCGACATACATTCAATGTTCTGTTTAGTTGGTTGTTTTTTTTCACAAGCAGTGCAGGCACGTCCTGAGAAAGCCTTGTTGCTGTCGGGACGTTAAGCAATGTACAATCAATCAATCATGAACTACAATCCCGCATCGATAAAAGGGTTGTGTTGGTACACAAATGATGCAACATGAATACAGTTCAGAAACGCTAGCCAATGAGAAGACGGATTACAACAGCCAAAATCTATTCAGCCAATCACAGACTAGAGTTCGCTCTGATCTGTCATGTGTACTACACAGACTGTACAGCGCGAGAGCGACACGTGAATTGGTTTTCGGTGATTGGAATCTGTGTTCGTGTTAAACAGGTGAATAATAGTGAAATTGCCCTGGTTGGGAACCGAAACCAGCTTCGTGTAAAGCGAAATTTCGTGTTAAGCATTTCATGTTATCAGTGAAATTTTAATACAGAATAAGAAGGCCGTCGGCCGGGAACGCAAAAACGGTTCGTGTTAAGGTTGTATACTATACCTACATTTTTTAATTGAAAACTGCCGCTTATAGGGTTTTTTGAGAGCCTTATTGAGTCTGGAGGCTATTGCCACCCTGAAAGACCCATGGTCCCGGGCATACTTGTAAGTTACAGCCGTTTTTCTGAGGTACCCCACAGGAAAAAACACGCAAAATAGCCGATTTCAGAACACAATAAAAATTTATCGAATAGTGTGTTAAAATGATAAAGAAACATTTCGGTCACTTCATAAAGTATGTTAGTATTTTCTCGTAAAAAAAAGTGTGTTCTGATAATTGGAATTCTAAGTGAAATCTAAAAAAATGTATGTTGTAAATTCGCAAATTGCCCGGATGTTATCAATAACATTACAAGTGTTTGCAATGTTGGGCAATTGCTCAGGCCCTTTTTATTCGATAAAGTCGTACTTTATGTTATAACTATCACATTGATTATGAAGAAAATATGGGGTCCCGCACAAAATTGGGCACTTTGGGTCGTTTTCGAGTGCGTATTCAATAAGGGATACAAGCGATGTCTGACTTCCGGCAGATCATATCTCCGCCATAGCCGGTAAGGGAAAACGACTATGCCAAACTTACAAGGGAAAACCTAAGCCCAAACTGTTGCAAACTATGCCCAAACTGCTAGTCCTCGATTACTATTTGTGACAGTAAACTGGAACAAACAACAACGGCAGATACGGGATGAAAACGTTTATCTATAAGTAATTAAATGCACGAGCTGTTTCTTAGTAATTTAGTTAGTGCAGTGGCAAGGTACTTTTCTTTGCCACGCAGTGACCAGGGTTCGAGTCCCGTAGATTTTTTTTTTCCTGCTCACATTTGAAACCCATACAGTTTCTACTTCGCTAAGCAAAAAAAAAAAAAAAAAAATTAACGCGTTATTTTTTTACTTTTATTTTTTAAATATGCGATTATCATCACTGTGGTAATGTGAATGTTAAACCATAAACCAAACAACCGGATTCAGTTTTGGATAAAAATGCACACTGGTTACCTCGGTACATTTGTTCATTCATTTTTTTCAGCCAGGCATTGTGTGAGCATGTTTACATTCATTCAATCATTCACAGCTTCACTGATGAAAAAGCACACCAAAGAGTGTTGTCACAGACAGTTTTTTTTAATAATTTTTACTGGCATCATCTACAAATATTAATTGATGTGAATTTGTTTTAATATACCTGCTGCAAGAAATGCTACATGCTCCTTTGGTGTCTCCGTGAAAGCAGGTCGATGAACATCTCTGGTTGAAAGATGTTTGTAAACAGATTGGTAGTGGATGTACCTATCTCTCTAGCTGAATCTCAGTTTCCCAGCAGTTTTTGGTTACAAATTATAAGGAAACAAAAACACTACACTACCACCGAGCCACCCAGCTCCCCCTCAAAATACAGCTTTACTGCAGAACATATTTCAACTACATGTAACATTATTCACATTTACATTGACAAAGTGCTGACTGTATACAAGCTATTTGGGAGAAAAGTGGAGCTGATGTCATTTTTAGTTGTGTGCATGCCAACGGAGACCAACACCGGCAACCACTTGCTCATGAGGTATTTATTTGGGAGCCAACTGCACAGTATATAAAAGAAGGGGGATAGGAGAGAAGGAATGACAGACTTATCATTTAGAGCCTTCCACTACATATATTATTTTGCTCATATATATATATATATATATAGAGAGGGAGGGGGAGAGAGAGAGAGACCATGTACCATCACTGTAGTCCTGATATAATTCAACATTGCACATCCCACAACATAATAACAGTGAAATGCAGTACCAAACTACATTACACAGATACTGTGCACAATGTTGGCATGAAAATCAAACAATACTGTTACCAGTACCACACTGTGTCCAATTGCAGCACAACAAAGTGAAATGCAGTCTCAAGCCCCATAACTTGCACTGCACAATACTGATGTCAACACAAAATACCATAACAACTGAATAACAAGGGTACAATGCACTGTGTCACCTAGTCTGCATAATATAGGCATCCACACCAAACAATACCTGTACTGCTCTTGATACAAAATCGACCATATAACGCTGGCAAAGTGTCTACAACAGAGTCTGCACCATGCTGGCCCGTAATCCAAGCAATACCATTGCTGCTCTCCAAAAACTCAACATGGTGCAGGCTATCATGTCACAACTGATTGCTGCATAGCACCCTGTACACAATGTTGGCATCAGTTTACTTTATTTAATTTTGGACCCGCTGGGGCATGAAAAATATCACAAAAGAACTTACATGAATGTGCTCAGAAATGAAATATTATCCTTATTACTACACTGTACGCATGTTCCTTAGCACAAATCACAAATGGACACGGATCATAGTCAGATCATTCTGTTTGCAGGCGTGTGTCATGTACAGTACATCTGTAAAACTTGTGAAATGAACCATGTGGTTAGCAATTCTGATACGATAAGTAAAGCCACACAGCTGAAAGTCAAAGATTGACAGTGGAAGAAAAAAATAAAACAAACACAAAGTACAGTACATATCATATGCCTATGATCAGTTATCACACAACCACTTAAATCTACTGTGACAGCTGGAGGGTAATGCAAAAACTGCATGGTCAACTCACTCTTGAGAA
Source organism: Semisulcospira habei (assembly GCA_036245525.1). Lineage (NCBI taxonomy): Eukaryota > Metazoa > Mollusca > Gastropoda > Semisulcospiridae > Semisulcospira > Semisulcospira habei. The sequence goes on from BTPG01000001.1 coordinate 96,991,712, forward strand.
GTATTGCGTTTTTCATTGAGCAAGTCCACATTTGCACAACATTTTAAGCTGAGGGTTTAATGACATAAATATACATCCCCACGTTTCTATATTTCCGCACATCCCCTCTTCAGAAAGGACCCGTGGGTTTTATACTCTGAGGCCACTGACCATTTTCAGAATGAGCCCTGTATATCATTTTGAATCATGCAAAGCGGAGCAGTGATAAGTTTTCTCCTTGTCTCACACCGATGCTGCACAAAATCTATCTGTACCACTGTTTCCTACCCCATAAGTGTCAGCTGTGGAGTACATATTTTGAATGACTGATGTATGCCAGCATTTAGGAACTTGTCACAATAAAGACCTGTTCATATGATGAAATGTCTTCGAAAAATGAACACATTGTCAGTAAAGGGGTTTTCTTTGGATAATCAAAAACTAATACATATTAAGCTGCATTTCCAAATCGCGACATGACAGGAGAGTGACAAAAAGTACCTTTTCTGAGGGGGTCATCCAAATAAATATGCATAGGAAGGTCTTACCATCAGGTATCTCTTTACCAAGTTTAGGGTTACAGTTAGGAATACTTGAGAAAAAAAATCTTTGGGCAATATATGGATATCTTGTACCTATTTCCCGATTTCTTGTGACCCTTGACCTTTCTGACCTTTCATGCATACGAAATTAGTATGCATGAAAAGTTCTTACCACCTTGTACCAAGTCTGGGTTTGAAGTTGTGTATACTTGAGAAAACATCTTTTTGGTCAAAATACAGATATTTTTCACCTTTTTACTGCACTACAAATTACAACATGGGTGTCAAATCGCTTTGTCACATTGTTATATGAAAACACACAAAGCACACCCCCATCACTGTACAATAGCCCCTGAACTGCTCGACTGCACGTTACAATTTTGTCGCCCCGCTGCTTCTATGTCGGGCTTATGGAAACACTCCCTCTTTATTTCTATTTTCTCGAGTTTTGTCATTGTCACTTTGTTGTCACTGCCCCACTGCTGTTGTGTCTGCAGTTGAATAGCCAGGCCTAAAGCCTGCTTGCCCTGCTCCTAATATATGGCTATGCATCAGCTCAGGCAGTAAGGCACAGGCTTTTGCTGCATTGCGAATGATGTGACTGTCCAAAACCTTGACATAGTGGCCAGCCTGGTGGATGGACATCAAAATAACAGGACGTCTGCCCTCCTACACAGGACAATCAGTTCACTGCCTTTGCCTTCTCGTCGGTTGGCCATCGCGGAGAGATGTACCCGCTGAACTCTTATTCCCTCATCTTTCACAACCTGCAAAAGATAATTTTGTATCAAAAAAAGTTCTGACATGCACATATTGCGTGCATATTTGCAAGTATTTATACAAAGTACATACATGCATAATATGACAGTAGTCAGAACATGAACAAGAAAGGCAATGTCCTTATGGTTCACGTGTATGACCAATCCACATAATATGTCTGTCCTTTTTTACCTTGGCTTGACTCCTCCAACAGGTCTCTGAAAATGTCTAAACATAAGTATAGGGCTGGATTTTGTCAGTGAAACCTGAGTATTTTTCCAAATCCCTTCATTTTTCACACATTTGTCAACCCTCTGTGACCCTTGACCTTTGTGAGGGGCTGATTACATTAGTAGCACAGAAAAGTGTTATCATCATGCCAAATTTTATTGAAAAGTTTGCAAAAACATTGATAAAAACTACAACTCTACCCGAAACTAACTTTTGTCACCCTTATCATGTGGTATCTCCATAGCAAGTTTGAGTTTGAAGTTGAAAATACTACTTGAAATGACCTTTGAAAGGTCACAGAAATTGGTATGTTTAGAATTATTTTACCACAAAGTACCCTTGTGCCAAGTTTGAAGTCTGAGGCTTGCATAGTCTTCGAGGAAATGCCAATGTTAAAGTTGCCCACAGGTAACAGACAGTTGACGGACGACCCATTACAAACACTTACTTTTGCTATCACACTTGCGCCAACAATTAGACGCCATTGAGCTTGAAATGACCACAAAGGGTGTATACATATATCTAGAATCAGCATCAATATTCAAAGTGTAACTTGCAGAAATTGTCTCAAACAGGACACAACGCATTGCTGTTTAGCAACAGCACACACTGGACCAAATGGGTAGTATTCAGATTTTTCTAGTCTTTTTGTATGCACTAAGTGCTTATTAAAGAAAACGACAGTATTTAGAGACTTGCCCAACCCTCTAGTTTTTAAATCAAATGCAATATGGTGCCACTTGTTGACAGCAAGTGATTTTAGCATTCGGTGTTGTTGAGAATGCTGGTACTACTACTACACCATCTTCAACATAAAAGAAAGCATTACAGTGTGATGTGTTTATCCCAACCAGTTGTGTTTTGTTATGAACCTGATTCTATTCACAAATCAATCGGTATGCTTTACCTCGAGTCCAGGACAATAAGTGGTGCCTTCTCTCACTTTAGTTGATCCGCTGGAACTGGAATTGCCTGCTTTTAGCTGTGGCCTTCTCCTTTGAGCAAACATGACCTGACTAGCTCTTGCCTCTTCTTGGTGTAGGCATCATACTTCTGTGCTTGTTTGCAAGTATACCCTCTGGGCGTGACTCTGCAGTGAGACGTCAACAGCAGCACTGACCTGAAATGAAATACATGTTTATTATCGTGTTATTCGGCAGCATGGCAATTTCACTTCTGATCTTATTTCAGGGTGGGTCGGTTCCAAACTCCACAAACAGGGACTTTGTTATACAGTCTATAACTCAACGGACAGAGAAAAAAAAGGTCCCTGAATTCCGGCAAGCATGAGTGCGAGTCAGTTATCATCAAGCTGTCGTGAGAGATATCTGGCACATATCAAACCAGCCGGGACCGTATTTCCTCCCCTCCTTTTTTGCTCCTGCGACTCCCTGACCAAAAGCTTTTCGAGTTTTTCAGTTCACAGATAGTACGACTGTGTCTTCACTTGGCCGTGTATACACTATTTAGTTATAACCATTTTACACATTATTATCACTAGGCTGTTGTTTTCTCTCTCTCTTAATATAAAGTTTCATTTCATCTCTCTTTTTCTCTCTGAGAATGTTGTAGTTTAGCAAGGACAAACACGAAAAGAGGCCTGTGCGCCTATTGTTTCCCAAAAAATGCGGGACCCGTACACACACTAAAAAATTCTAAAGTTCATTTAGAACGCTGTAATATAAACAATTCCACGATAACGCGGATGCTAAGGAGCTCGTGGGGCCATGCACAATTCGGGGCCGGTGGGGGGGGGGGGGGGAGTCCCCCCCCCCCCCCCCAATTCGTCCCTACATTTAGTTTACACATTACTACCTTCAAACTAATGTGAAATAAACTGTGAACACCACAAACAAGAATGGTGAAGCCTGGATCGCTCGTGTGCATTTAAAACTGATCATTTTCTTAATCTGAACTGTGTGACCTTTCCAAAAGGTGACTGAAATTTAAGTGCCATGCGTCTAAGCATAAGTAAAGGGCTGGCTTATGTACAGTTGTGAATAGTATTGGAGAAAAAATATCTTTTGTCAAAATATGTCTTTATTTTTTTTTACCTATTTCTTGATTTCTCATGACCCTTGGCCTGAACTCAAACTGGTAGGCTAAGAGTAAGAAAGGTCTTGCCACAAAGTATCCTTCGGCTAAGTTTGAAGACTGTGGTTTGAATAGTCTCCGAGAAAATGCCAACATTAAAGTTTACCATGGACGACCAATGGCCCAGAACATAGCCTTACACTTGCTTCGCACATGAGCCAATGAAAGAAGGCATTACAGTATGATGTGTTCATTCACACCATAGTTGTGTTGTGTTCTGCACCTGATTCTCATCACAGATCTACTGGTATGATTTACCTTGAGTCCAGGAGAATAAGTGTCACCTTTCCTCACTTCACTTGCGCTGTGAGTGTGACCTTGGTCAGTTGGTGTAGACGTCATACTTCTGCGCTTGTTTGCAAGTATGTACTCTGGGTGAAAGTACTGAGACTCCACAGCGAGAGGTCAACAGCAGTATTAGCCTGAAATGAAATACATGATTATTACTGTGTTGTTCGGCAGCATGACAATTTCACTTTGCGTGAATGAAATGCAGGGGCAGATTATTACTTTCAAAATAAATGCGACAAAAACTGTGTAAACCGCAAAGAACAAACAACAATGGCAAAGTCACGTCTGTACGCCTCATGCGCATAACTGATTCACAACCTGTGTGAACTTTCCAAAAGGTAGCTGAAATAAGTGTCACGAGTCTCGACATATATGATAAAGGCTTGCTTTTGTACTAGTCAGATTTGTATTTTTCACACATTCTACGGTCATCCAAAATGGTAGTTAACAAATATTAGGGTTTCAGTCAAAGTAGCGTTTTACTAGGTAACCCTTTTAATCCTGATACACCCACTGCTTGAAATAAATGTGACTATGATAGTTCAAGGGTGGTCTTGTCTTGTCTTGCCATATACGCCCACAATCAATCGTGTTGATCATTATGGCACTTGAACAGAAGGTTTTGTATGGATGTCAAGTACGAATGCGGAGCTAATAATAAATCATGTCACTACATGAATCATTGGCGTCTCATCCGCCAAGCTATTCGGGCACCATCCTTGAACTAAAAAAATGCTGGACCTATCTCCTAATCTGTAATATAGCCTTCATAAGACAGAGAATGGATGAGAAAACTAAGTTACTAAGTACTGAAAGCAGTTACTGAGTTAGTAATGCAAAATTCTCCCTTAGCAGGACTTTTTACTACACACAGTATGTTTTCCTAAATAATAAGCACTGGCACTGGTTTAATATCACTACAATGTGGACTACATTCCTTCCACCGTATTAGTAAAGGCTCTCTGAGAATGTATGGAAATGTTCTACTTCTAGGTGGTGACTGACATACATGGAATGCATGCCCCTGTCAACCCACAATAAAATGTAGTCTTCTTCATTGCAGGTAGGCTGTAACTGAATTTCCATGCATAAAAGGACAGTTAGCTATTGGGGTTTTACGCCGTGCAGGTGACATCTCACGGCGGTGCATAAAACTTTTTTCTACTTTAGTTTACCTTGTCTGAAGATTTTGCTGTTTTCCTGGCTGCCACGTATACGGCCCGTTCATTTTTTTTTCTTCTTCTGAGAAATGGTTATGCGTTACTACTGACGCTCGATGACTTGTCACAACTTATGCAAAAGTATCTTATTTCTGAGGAAACACAACATTTTATGCATAGAAACAGTCAGCTTACACACCTATTTCAGACAGTATATATCTTTTGTCAATTATCGATAAATTGAGCTTGTTTGCAATACGACTTGCCGTACGGCGTTTTTTTTCGGTGACCTCTAGTCTCAGGTCACGGCAGACGCAAGATAGCGGTATCTAAATGCGCAGAAAAGATGCGCAAAACAGGTGTGTCCTACAACCTTAAGTGGAAATTCGTGTAAAGCGAGTTCATGTTAAATGGACTCCACTGTATGTTTAATTTTTAAGTGTCAGTAGTCAGAAATATGACCCGATATCCACCGATACAACCAGAGCATGTGTCTGTGAAGAGTTACCTCCCATGTACCAATCGAAATGAATTTTCACCGCATTTCTGCGTGTGCGGAGGAGGCATTTATATGCAATGAAAATGTTTCGTTTCTTGTGTATTTTATTTCTCTGTGTTATATTGCCAGATTGCATATGGGAAAGGTTTATTCTTTATTCATCTTATTTTGCAGCAGTCAAGCGTCACGTGATTCTTTCTCCGAGATTGCTTATTACAGGTGCAGAAAGCGCACGCTCTTAACTGATCTGGTGTACATGACCGGTCTGAGCGACTGGTCTGGTGCGAAAATAGCAACAATGGCGCCGCTGCTGCATTTAACCTAGGCACAGGGCGAGGTATACCAACTCAGCGTTACTTGCTGTGTTCGATTCTGATACAAGCAGTCTTTGCTGTGCTAGCCCTCTAAGTTCGTGCTATATGGCACAGCACTGGCACACTTGTTATTGGCAGTATGGAGAGTGACAGAGCGTCACAAGCGACAGGTCAATGATAGCTCGCTTGACACCTAGCCAGCCACCACATACTCTGACAAAGGCCAGACGTCGTGTCATTACGCAATAACGAACATGCCATCGGCTCGCCAGTTGTGCGAGCAGTAGCCCAACGTGTCCACATCTCCTTTTCAAGTTGGTTTACTTTGCGGTCACGCAATCTTCGGTGGTGACCAAAAATTGACTGCTCCTTCACCCTGGGCACTGACTTTTAAACTCTCACACACACCTGCAGATGAAAGGGACTCTTGAGAACTGAGTGCGTACGTGCACATACGCGCATGTCTGTACCACAGGCCTACAAATCCATTTCAGCACTCTTAAACTATACAGAGTGTATTGTACAGAAGTGCTGAGATCAACTGGTAGGCTTGTAGGGGCTCATGAGAATCTAGTGTGTACATGCGCCAACATGCATGTCTTTGTGTTTGTAATTTTAGGGGAGTGATGCGCGTCAGGAACATTCGCTTCTTCAGGAGATCTATGAATTCCATGCCTCATATTTAAAAAAATCACGGCATCAAAACGAATCAATGGTGGCCAGTTAGTACTGAAATTAATGACTTGCCAGTTTGTATGTCCCAGCCAGTACTAACGATTCCATGCTACACACGTGAGTGCTTTGCCGAGGAGGAAAGAAATGTTGAGAGAACAAGAAAATGGTAACACATACTCAGTAAAAGAAGCGCAACGCATGTTGCCTCTGGTAATTATCAGTACAGTAAGGTGACCGGATATTGACCCGGGCTCGTGTCAGTGCCATGCCCTTCTTACTCCGCCACCTGCCCCCTCCTTTCCTATTATTTTGTTTAAGACAAGAACATGACAGTGTGTGTCATTAACACACATTGCTCTTTCTCCCTCCCTTACAAGTACACACGTGCACAATTTCAGCTATTTTCTTTCATCACTGAAAGATAACGAAACATCACATATCAAAATATCGGCATCAACTAGTGCAAGTATCACACCTTACAGAAGTGTGAAGAGATTGATAGAGGTCCCGTTTTGGTGTAAACAGTGATATTAACAGTGATCCATATTATGCACCTATCCGAGTGTCGCAAGCGCACTTGGATCCATTTCCACCAAACCTCCCGTGAACAGTCACCTGCTGTTTACAGCCACTTTTTTTTTTTTGCAACAAGGATGATCGTTCAATTGAGGTTTTGCTGTAGTTCATTTCTGGATCTGGTGTGCTTGCTTGGTAATGGCTTGTAATGACAGATTCAGTGCTAAAAGATAGCCAAGCGAACACACTGCAAGCGAACCTTAGCTCGGTAGATCTTGCCGTCGATAGTGTTCTATGGGAAGTAATCACATGGCGGCTGAAGTTGAAATCCGTAGGCAAAGAGTTAAAGACCCAAGTGATTAGGGGCCCACTACGTCACCGACCTTCACATGGTGTGGGTGGGTAGTCTTCTCAGTCATTGACTGAGTGGACTAGCAAAGGGGTGCCACCTTTGTCCAGGATTAGAACTTGATGTCAACAGATATGTTGTTCAGTCTTTTTCACTGAAAAAGTGCTTGCCGTGCTTGGAGGATCCTGGTGGCTGAGGTTCCTTTTGGGCTGCGGCTCACTGGTGCCAACACTCCAGTTCAACCTTGACTTCTATTTAAAAGGGAGGTTAGGAGTACCAGCCTAGTCAATCAGCTCTTGTCATGTTTAGCCCTATCCCACTGTTGATATGTGGAGCACCACACTATAGCCTATGTTGCTGATTAGATGCTTTACGCCAGTGTTCCCCTGCATTCAGTGAAATGAAATAAAAATTTATTTGACATGGATAAATGATACAGGTACAGAAGAACCTTTTTTCAGTTACGTCCTTGCCAAGCTACAATACTCACTTTCTCTCTCTCTCTCTCTCTCTTTCTCTCTCTCTGGTGAGTGTGTGTGTGTGTCTGCGCGCATGCATGTGTGTGTGTGATATTTTCAGTTACAGTTGTTAGGTTCTGCTCAATAGTTTACAGTTGATAGTTAATGTTCAGTAGTTTACTTTTGAAGTTTTAACTTTACTCTTTCAGTTTTCAGTTAAAATCTTAGAGTTAATATTCTTTCATAATGTATGATCACTTTTAAGTTTATCTAAATCTAATGTAGGCGCACATACGCACACACGCGTGTAGGTGTGTGTGTGTGGGGGGGGGGGGGGGGGGAAGGGGTGGGTGGGTGGGGGGTGGGTGGGTGGTGGTGTGCGTGATTGTAACTCATCACTCGAGTAACAGGCATTATGCATTATCCTTTTGCTGCCTTACATATGACTGAATCTGTGTCTGTGTGTCTTTAATTTTATTATTATTATTATTATCTTTTTAAAATTTAATTGTATTTGTCTTGTTACCTTTTCTGATGTTATTTTTTTAATGTTATTTAGGACAGACGTGTAAAAAGGCCTGCGTGCCTACTGTCTTCAACCTTACAAAATAAAGTTTCAGTTCAGTTCTTTCTTTCTCTCTCTCTCTCTCTCTCTCTCACTTATACACACGCACGCACGCACGCACGCACGCACACACACACACACACACACACACACACATGATCGCAGTAAAAGTTAATATGGGTAAGTAAAACACATCAATCAAGTAATGTTAGACAGTCGCACTACACACACACACGCATGTGCGCGTGAACAAATATGCATGCATGCAGACATGCTCGCATAACTGCATTAAACATGTACATAAAGCAAAACGATAATATTTGTAACAGTACAAATTAGCAAGAATTAAGATTCAGCAGTGTAATAAAAGGCAGTGGCTCGGACGGTACAATCAGGCTCAACCTCCCGAGTGTATCTTTCGGCCAGTCTCCATTGTGCGTCAGCTGGAGACCCTTCGACAGATGCACATTCCCTTGTTGGGGTCAGTGGCAGGCAGGGACCCCTGGAAGATGAATCTCTGTAATATTTTAGTATGTCTACAAAGAAAAAAAAAATGGGACAAAAGCGGCAGTTAGCCACTGACTTTGAACTGGAAAGTGACTCCTCAGGCTTTGGCCGTCTGGCCTCACTTCCTCATTGTCCATAGCAAAAGTCCAGAGAATCCTGCTTCCAAGCTGTATCCTTTCCTGCCTACCCGGCACCGGCCTCCACGTGGCGTAGGTGGGTAGTCCGCTCAGTCCCTGACTGAGTGGGCTAGCGGACGGGTGCCATCTTTGTCCAGGATTAGGACTTGATGTCAGCAGATATGTTGTTCAGCCTTTTCACTGGTCCGGTTTTTAAGGAGCTGTGCTAACCTAGGTCGTACCATGTTGGATTGGTCCTTAAAAATACTCGTGACTTTTTGGTCCTTTGGATCCCAAGTGTTTGCCGTGCTTGGAGACCCGTGTCGGGGGAGAAGAGGATCCTGGTGGCTGAGGTTCCCTTTGGGCTGTGGCTCACTGGTGCCAACACTCCACTTCGGCCTTGACTTCTACCTAAACGGGAGGCTAGTCGTACCGGCCTAGTCAATCGGCTCTTGTCACGTTGAGCCCTATCCCACTGTTGACATGCGGGTTGCTATACGGAGCACCATGCTATAGCTTCTGCTGCTGATTAGGTGCTTTACGCCAGTATTCCCCTGCATTCAACGGTGTAATAGAAGGCGGTGGCTCAAACGGTTCAATCGGGCTTACCCCCTTGAGTATATCTTTCGGGCAGTCTCCATTGTGCGTCGGCTGGAGACCCGCCGACAGTTGCACTTTCCCTTGTTGGGCTCGGTGGCGGGCGGGGACCCCCGGGGGATGAATATCTCTACTAATATAATATGGATAAAACCAAAAAACCAAAACTAGCACAGAAACGGCGCATAGACACCGACATTGCACATGACAGTGATTCAGACTGTGAGGAAGCGACGCCTCAGGCGTCGGCCGTATGGCCTCGCTTCCTCATTGTCCATAGCAAGGTGAAGGAGAAACCAGTTACCAAGCTGCATCCTTTTCTGGTGGGGGAGACCCTCAGGAGCCGTGTTGGCAGGCCTGACGCCCAGCGCCTCAGGTCTGGTGACTTGCTGGTGGAGTGCCGTACTCGGGCACACTCCAGCGGGCTACTGGGGCTCTCTTCCATCGGAGACACTCCTGTGGAAGTCACACCCCACAAAACTATGAATTCGTCAAGAGGCGTAATCAAAGATCAAGCTTTGGCAGAACTGTCAGAAGATGAACTTGTAAGGAACCTTAAGTCTCAGGGGGTGACTTGCGTCAGGCGCTTCGCTTCCAAGCGAGGTGGTGGGGAGATCCGTCTCCCTACCATCATCCTGACGTTTGGCACCCCCACCCCTCCTACTACCATCTGGGGAGGTTACTACTCCCTGAGAGTGAAAAAGTACGTCCCTCTTCCCCTCCGGTGCTTTAAGTGCCAAAAGTATGGCCATGGGCAGAAGACATGCCGTCAGGCAGAGGCTTCATGCGCCCGTTGCACTAGGCCCGGACACTCTGCTGAGTCCTGCACAGCCACCCCCCTGTGTGTGAATTGCCAGGGGGCGCATATGGCTTCGGATAAGAAATGCCCTCGTTGGATATCCGAGTGCAAGATTCAGCAGGTGCGTGTGGAGAAGGGGCTGTCCTTTCTGGATGCCAAAAAACTGGTTGAAGGCCCTGGTGCAGCTGCGGCTGCCCCAACCTCTAACACCTCAGTGTATACTTTTAGTGCAGCGGTGGCAGGCAAGCGCCCCACCAAAGACTTCTCATGTCAGACCCCAACTTCTTGGTTGGGGGCGGAGCCTCGGCTCATCTCGCCCCTGGAGAGTAACCCTCCTCCGGTGGTGACAAGGAGCCAGGGAACGCAGAAGGCGGACACTGCCGGTCCGGTTGTGCCGCCTTCTGTTGCCCCTAAGCCTCAGCCCCCACCCAAACCTGTTAGTCAGTCAACTCCAAAGGCTTCTGGCTCTGGTCAGCCTTCTAAGGCACGCTAACTCTAGCGGCAGGAACGCTGCCCAGGACCAGAAGTCTAAGAAATCTATGGGACCGCTGTGCGCACGGGCCCAGAAGGGGAACACAGATGTGCCCCTTCAAAACAAATATGCTGCACTGGAGGAGCGGATGGAGGGAGTGGAAGTTGTTGTTGCTGATGCTGCGGCAGCTCCACCCCCTTCCTCTCCGAAGAACCAGAGGAGGCCCGGGAGCCGGCCCCCCTCTGTTTCTTCAACTCCTTCCAAGGTAAAGGAAAAAGGGGGGAAAAACTCCTTACCCCCAGATCAGACTTAATCATGGACTCTTTGCTTCAGTGGAATTGTCGTGGTTTTCGAGCTAACTTTGAGGAATTACGTCTTTTAGTCAAGTTCTATAACCCCTCAGTCATATCTCTTCAGGAGACTTACCTGAAGACTTCTGACCCTGTGTCTTTTAATGGTTTTAATGTTATACATAAAGGCTCTGATTCGGAGAGGCGCTCGGGTGGAGCGGCTCTTCTCATTAGTAGCCAAATTTTATGTAGCCCCGTTAGCATCGACACCTGTCTTCAGGCTGTCGCTGCTCGGGTTACCTTAAAAAAGACCATAACCATATGCAGTATTTACCTGCCACCATCACTGCGGGTCTGTAGCAATGATATTTTTCACTTAGTAGATCAACTGCCCCCTCCCTTTATTCTCATGGGGGATTTTAACGGTCATGCTCACCTTTGGGGTAGTGACCACTATGATGGCAGAGGTCAGATGTTAGAAGATGTTTTTTCTCAACTTAACCTATGTGTCTTTAACGATGGCTCACCTACATACTCTAACTCAGGTTCCGGATCTAGTTCTGTTCTAGACCTTACTGTGTGTGATCCTTCTCTCATGCTGGACTTTGACTGGAAGGTTCACGACGACCTGTGTGGTAGTGACCACTTCCCAGTAGTCCTGTCATCGGTCAGCTGTGAGGAGGATTCGCCGGTGGGGCGCTGGAATCTCAAGAAAGCTAACTGGTCTCTGTTTGCCTCTCTCTGTCAGTCTCGTCTTACAGAGGAGGTGATCATGTCAGCTGAAGAACCTGTTTCTTGTTTTACTTCTATTTTGTTGGAGGTTGCAGGTGAAACCATCCCTAGAACTTCCACATCACTCCCTCGGAAGCCGAGAGTACCATGGTTCAATGAAGAGTGCCGCAAGGCCCAAACAATGCGCAAATCTGCTCAGCGACGTGCATTTCGTAATCCATCGCAAGCAAATATTTTAACCTTTAAAAGACAGCGGGCGAAAGCCCGTTATATTTTTAAACGTGAACGCCGTGCTTCCTGGAGACGCTTCGTCTCATCTTTATCTTCTAGGACTCCGTCCCAAAAAGTCTGGAAGGCTGTTCGAAGAATTAGGGGCAGGGGTGGCTCGGCTTCTGTCGGCCATCTTAGAGATGGTGCCAGTTTGGTCACAGATAAAAAGGCTGTGGCCAATTTGCTTGCCTCCACCATTGCCCATAATTCTTCAACAGAGCATTATTCACCTTTCTTCCAGAGAGAGAAGGAGAAGCGAGAATCTTGTGCTTGTGATTTTATATCGGATAACTTGGAAGACTATAATGCCCCTTTTACGTTTTCAGAATTGCAGCAAGCCATGCAGAAATGTACTGACTCTGCTGCTGGATTAGATACCATCCATTATCAGCTCATAACACATCTGCCTGAGGATTCACTCCTTGTACTTCTCAAGGCCTTTAACCATATCTGGATAACCGGTCATTTTCCGCCATCTTGGCGCCAGGCTGTGGTTGTGCCAATTCCCAAGCCGGGTAAGGATCCTTCCGACCCGGGCAACTACCGGCCAATAGCTTTGACATCATGTTTATGTAAAACTATGGAACGCTTGGTCAACGCCCGACTGGTGTGGCATCTTGAGTCACAGGGTCTCATCACAGACCTCCAGTGCGGTTTCCGGCGCTTCCGTAGTACAACTGACCATCTAGTCCGCTTTGAGTCTTTTATCCGAGATGCTTTTGTTAACAAGCAGCATGTCTATGCAATTTTCTTTGATCTTGAAAAGGCATATGACACTACCTGGAAGCATGGTATAATGTCTGATTTGTCGGACATGGGTTTTAAAGGGCATCTGCCCGTTTTTATTCACAATTTTTTGTCCAACAGGTCGTTCCATGTCCGTGTGGGCTCCACCCTCTCCGACTCCTTTGAACAAGAGATGGGTGTCCCGCAGGGCAGTATTCTATCTCCTGTTTTATTTAGCATTAAAATAAATAACATTGTAAAGGCCGTCAAGGATGATTCTGAATGCTCTTTGTTTGTGGACGACTTTGCTTTGTGTGCACGAGGTCGAGGACTTGCGTCCCTTGAGAGGCGCTTGCAGCTGTGCGTTGATCGCATCCAGGGGTGGGTGTCTCTCAATGGATTCAGATTCTCGCCCTCCAAGACAGTCTGTGTGCATTTTACTAACCAGACGAAATTTTTTCCAGAACCTAGCCTGAGCATTGCTGGAGTGCCAATTAAGGTGGCTGAAGAGGCTACGTTTTTGGGGGTCATCTTTGACAAAAGATTGACCTTCTGCAACCATGTTAACTACCTTAGAACCTCTTGTCGGAAGGCCCTCGACATTCTTCGTGTCGTTGGTCGTACTGACTGGGGTGCAGACCGCATCGTCTTACTTCGACTGTACCGGGCCCTTGTTCGGTCCAAACTGGATTACGGCTCTGTGGTATATGGCTCGGCTTCCAAGTCTGTTCTGCAGCGTCTGAACACAATTCACCATCAAGGTCTGCGCATATGTCTGGGAGCCTTCAGGACATCTCCAGTTCCTAGTCTGTATGCAGAGGCAGGGGAGCCTTCTCTCAGGCTCCGCCGCATCCGCCTCATGCTCAGCTACGTTCTGAAGCTGAAGGCCCATCCAGAAAATCCTGCCTATGATTGTGTTTTTAACCCGTCGTTTGCAGAGATTTACGATGCCCATCCGGGAGCTGTCCGTCCACTTTCCTTCCGTGTCAGACCTCATCTGCAGGCGGCCGGAGTGGACCTGGACAAAGTTTCGGAATCTCTGCAACACGTCACTCCACCCTGGCTACTACCAGTTCCTGACATCTTGCTGGACTTGACTGCCCACAAGAAGGATTGTACTCCACCAGCCATATACCAACAGAGCCTCAATGAACTCCTTTCAATTTTTCCTGGCTATTGTCGTCTTTATACGGATGGGTCCAAGTCTGAGGATGGAAGAGTGGCTGCGGCTGCAGTGTCCTCTCGCCATCCTAGACGCCCATTTAAGCTCCGTCTCCCTGACCATTCCTCTGTATTTAGTGCAGAACTGCAGGCCATTCTGCTAGCACTCAAGCATGCCTATCAGTCTCGGGAAAGGAACTTCCTGATTCTGTCTGACTCTCTTTCTGCCCTGCAGGCCCTTCAGGGCGCGGGAACAGACCATCCACTGCTGGTGCAGATTAGAGAGCTCTACGCGGACTTGATGAAGGAATATTATGACATCATTTTTATTTGGGTCCCAGGCCATGTGGGCATCGAAGGCAACAGAATCGCAGATTCTGCTGCCAACAGTGCCCGCAGTGACCCTGTCCCTGACACACAGACTGTCTATAGTGATTTTAAACCTGTTATTAGTGCGTACATAGCCCGCGAGTGGCAGTCCGAGTGGGACAAAGAGGAAGGGAACAAGCTTCATGAAGCTCTTCCTAAGTTGTCTGACAGTCTACCTTTCCGCTGCGGCAGCCGCCGTGAGGAGACTGTCCTTGCTCGGCTCCACATCGGGCACACATATGTTACGCACTCTTACTTACTTAAACAGGATGAGCGTCCATGGTGTTTTGCCTGTGATGAGCAGTTTTCTGTTCGACACTTTTTGCTGTATTGTGCTGACCTAATTGACACCAGATATAAACACTTCACAGCAGACTCCTTGAAGGTTTTGTTCCGGGATGTTCCCCCGGACAAAATCTTCAATTTTTTGAGAGAATGCAATATTTTTAACAAGATCTGAGCATTCATAGACTATGTGAATTTTTTTATTTGCCCTTTTTGAGAGTCTGTAGACGTTTCTTTTCCAGACATGTGCGACATTTTAGCCTGAGATTTTTAATCTATATTTACATCTTGTCTTAAGACCTTACTTTTAGTCTGGCTGACCAGATTTTTACCCATCCCGCCGTGAGATGGCCTTAGTCGCCTGCTCGGCGTTAAACCCAAATAACTAACTAACTGTATCCTTTCCTGTTGGGGGAGACCCTCAGAAACCGTATCGGCAGGCCTGATGGTCAGCACCTCAGATCTGGTGACTTGCTGGTAGAGTGCCGCCCCAGGGTACACTTCATTGGGCTACTGAGAGTGTCCTCTATTGGGGACACCCCACTTGAGGTCACACCCAACAAAATGATGAACTCTTCTAGAGATGTGATTAAAGACCAAACCTTAGCAGAACTCTCAGATGAGGAACTTGTACAAACCTTAAATCCAAGCGAGGTGCAAGGGAGATCCGTTGCCCTACCATCATCCCAACGTTCGGCACTCCCACTCTTCTGCTGCTATCTGGGGAGGTTATTACTCCTTGAAAGTTAACAAATACATCCCTCTCCCCGTTTGGTGTTTAACCCTTATCATTCGGAATACACTAGTGTGTGAAATAAGTTTGACTAAAATAGTTCAAGGGTTGTGCCAGAATAGCTTGGCGCCTCTAGGCGCCAAGCTATTCTGGCACCACCCTTGAACTGAAGCCATTGGTCTATATCCTTATCTGTAAGCACTATAATGTAGCTTGCACATGGCAGTATACAAATTTGAAGCGTTTAGCCTCAATATGATATGGGTTATGTGCCAAAAGTACATCCAAGGACAGAAGACATGCCGTCAGGCAGAAAGCTTATACGCCCGCTTCAGTTAGCCCTGACACTCTGCTGAGTCCTGCACCACCCCCCACCCCCCTCCCCCCCCACCCCCCTTCCCCCACCCCCTTCCCCCACCACTCCCCCCCCCTCGCCCACCCACCTCCACACACACACACACACACTGTTTGAGAATTGCCAGGGGGCACATATGGCTTCGGATAAAAACTGCCCCTGGTGGATTTCTGAGTGCAGGATTCAGCAGGTGCATGTAGAGAAGGGGCTATCCTTTGTGAATGGCAAAAACCTGATAGAAGGCACTGGCGCAGCTTCGGCTACTTCAGACACTATCAGTACTTCAGTCTTTACATTCAGTGCTGCGGTGACAGGCAAGCACCCCCACCAAAGATATATCATGTCAAATCCCAACTTCTTGGTTGTAGGCGGAGCCTCAGATCCTCTCGCTTCTGGAGAGTAACCCTCCTCCAGCAGAGGGTGGTCCGATAGTGCTGCCCCTAAGCCTCATCCCCCACCCACGCCTGTCTGCCTGCTGCAAAGGCCGCTGGTTCTGGTCAGCCTTCTTAACCCATATCATACTGAGGCTAAAAGCTTCAAATCTGTACACTGCTATATGCAAGCTACTTTATAGTACTTACGGATAAGGATAGAGACCAATGGCTTTAGTTCAAGGGTGGTGCCAGAATAGCTTGGCGCCTAGAGGCGCCAAGCTATTCTGGCACTACCCTTGAATTATTTTAGTCACACTTATTTCACACACTGGTGTATTCCGAATGATAAGTGTTAAAGTGCTAATTCTAGCAGCAGGAACACTGCCCAGAGCCAGAAGGCAAAGAAACTCATAGGTCCACTGTATCTTCAGGGGGACACTGAGGTTCCCCTTCAAAATAAATTTGCTTCACTGGAGGAGAAGATGGAGTTTAAACATATAGCAGAAAATCTGTCTGTGACCCATAGATTTTGTATGGTAGGGGTTCTTTTGAGGCACCTGGAAGTGTCGCACTTTTGAGAGCGTTGAAGTCCTTAGACTTCTGTAACATTTTTCTTGGTGTAGTGTGTAGTTATCAACACGATGTTATCATAACTATCTCTGCAGATCACACTCTTTCGGATAAGCATAACAAATTTTGTTAGGGTTTTGTGTATTTAGTTACATACGTGGTCAAACATTGATGCTGTTCCACGGAGCACCTTTTGGCACAGGCTCATATCTACAGTAGATCCTCCAGCCTCGCGCTGGGACCATATGGCGTTGAGGCGCGTCCCCTGGGTGGTGGATAATAATAATAATAATACCGGTATTATATAGGTGCTTTTTCTCAATTTTTGGGTGAATCGACTCAAAGCGCCGCAAACTGAAACCCAACACGCACACTCATGTGACAGACACGGATTTACGCCGAAGACAAACACAGTACAAGACAGACGAAGGGCCAGTTCAGCTCCTGAAGTTACAGGGATTTTTGATCGCTTGTATTTGAAATTTGTAAAGTGGCCGGAGACCGGTACCAAAGTGTGTGTGTGGGGGGGGGGGGGGGCGGAAGAACCGGAGTACCCGGAGAAAGAACCCCCGACGGTCCGCCCGAATTAACGGTGACACTTACCAGAGGAGAAAAGTCCCTTACCAGAGGAGAAAAGTCCGACTCCGGAACCCGTTTTCGAACCTCGCACCTTTGGCATTGGTGGCAGGTGCCTTAACCACTGCGCCACAGACCGCCCGGGTAGGGGGTCCCTCGCGAGAGGGGTGCACCGAATGAAATAAGGTGCGGTGAACCAACATGGTCTAAGGGAAGGAGACCCCTACAGAAAACCCCTGGTCCTCCTAGTAAGGGGGTTGGGCATGGGGGTAGCTGCAAATAAAGAAATAGCTACTAAAACGCCGACAAAAAGACAAACAGCAATTCCTTTCCTGGAGGAGGAAGGTTCTTCTACCAGAAGATTTATGATGTCGTGTGGTGAAAGCCGGAAGTCTTCGGAAGCCACAGGACCGAGCTGCCTCTCTCTATCCAGGGACACAATCATGGGCACAAGAGGAAAAGAGGCAGGCTGAGAAACACCTGGCGTCGAGACCTCCAAGCAGACATCAAGAGACTGGGAACCACCTAGAGTAAAATCGAAGGAGAAGCACAGGACAGGAGTCGCTGGAGGTCTCTCGTCGACGGCCTATACCCTGGGAGGGGTGACAGGCATAAGTAAGTAAGATCCTCCAGTGAATGGTCACCCCTGTTGCCAAGAAAAAGTGACCATAAACAGCTGGTGATCATTCACAAGAGGTTTGATGGAAACGGACCTAGGTGTGCTTGTGACACTCAAGTCGGAGCATTTGGATGTCATCACTTTTACACCAAAACGAGTTACCATTTAAGAACACTGTCTGTGTCTTCACGCTTCTGTGAAATGTGATACATGTACTAGTGACACCAATGTTTCCTTATCTTCAGTGATGAAAGAAGATAAAAATAAGTTTGTGTTTACTTGTTAGGGACAATGACAATGAACGTTTATTTTACAACGGTAGAAGTATTTGGTTACAAGGCCAATTTTCAAACTTGTCGTTGCTACAAACTACTAATCAACATTATCACAAACAAAACAATGGTCTAATACATAACTAGGTTAGCATGTACATACACACACACACTCACAAACACACACATTCCTCTAAGGAATTGGTCACAGTAACATTATATAACTTATATATGGTACATACTGTCACAGCTGACATACCTGACAGTAAGAATGCATGGGATGACAATACAGTCTCTCTCTCTGTCTCTCTCTCTCACTCACATGCACACACATACACTCACATGCGCGCAGTGTAGACGCAGGTATAAAAATTCTATGCTAGCAGACAAAATACTGATGAATACAGCACGATAAAAGAAAGAAATGTGTTAAGAAACCTTTAAAGAAATTTTTTTTTTTTTTTTAAAGAAAAAAACTCCAACATATAAATTGCATAAATCGCGCACATGGTTAGCGCGCATGCGTGCGTGTATGCGTGTGCAATCTGCCATATTATGACGGACCCCACACACGCGCATCCAATCACACACCCACACACATGAACGCACACACATGCATGCATGCATGCACACACACATGATCACACACCCATACGCACGAATGCACACGGCCCCACATACATAGACACACACTCACACATACGCGTGCCAGTATATCAAAGCAGGTATTTCTTGTCAGACATTGAGTCTTTGCACATGCCAATATATATACACTGAGAACATGCAGTTTCCACATGAAAAGCTGGATTATTTTAGATATTTGAAGAGGCCATCTTTAAAGTACGACAGGGACATACTTCTAAGTTTACATGGAATCGAGTTCCAGAGAGTACTACCTGAGTATGTTGAGCTAGATTTAAAGATGTTAATGCGAGGCCGCGGAACCTGATAGTGTCGCCCTAGTCTGGGATGTCATGAGGAAATCACTGAAAAAAATGGGTCAAGATAACGGGGCCCTTTTTGTTTACACAGCTTGTACATAAAGATGGCTTTGTTACACAGAAGGTGTTGCTTCTGGGACAGCATACCAAGAACTTGAAGTTTCTTTTCCGTTGCTATTTGAGGATCTGGTAGAATAAGTTTAGCAGCCCTCCTGTGTAAAGTATTCAGCCTCTTTAAATGCACTTCACTTGAACCATCCCACAATGTTGATGCGTAGTCTATGTGCGACTTTACGTGGGCGTGATAGAAAATTGTATGCGTCTCTTGATTGGTAATGAATTTCAACTTTGATAGCATATAAAGGCTTTTTGAGACATGTTTACATACGCTGTTGATGTGAGTTTGCCAGTTAAGTTGATCATCTACCGTGACCCCAAGGAGACGGTGTTGAGATACCTGTTGGACTGGTTTGCCGTTTACTGTTTGATTAAGAGAAAGTGAGCGCAGCTGATGTCTTTGACGTGTGGCTATCGCCATGCATTCTGTTTTTTAGAATCGCACCAGTAAGAAACCTCCTGCGTGCTTTCTTGCAGACGTGTATTAATCACATTAACACTGTGATGAGGCATGTGAAGAGTTGCGTCATCCGCAAACAAATCACACGAGATTTGGCTACTACTCAGTTGCAGTGGTAGATCATTTATGAAGACACAAAAGAGCAATGGCTGAGGACAGAGCCTTGAGGCACGCCGCTCGTGACAATACCGTGGAACAAGTAGTTACCATTTAAGAACACTCTTTGCCTCCTACCACTCAAGTAGGAATTGAAAAACGTTATGGGATCTGCATTGCACAAATATGCTTGGAAGTTTAGACAAAAGGATGTTGTGGTCTACAAGATCAAAGGCTTTTTTTTAAAATCGAGATAGACCGTCCCAATTGTTTGAGAATTCATAGAAGTCAACCAGGTGTTGACAAGTCTTGTTAATGCCGTATGACATGAATGTTTTGGTCTAAAGCCTGACTGATCGGTATGTAGAAGATTACAGGTATCAAGGTACTGGTAAAGATGTGTGTGAACATGTCTTTTAAGTGGTTTTGACAAGACAAAAGAGATATAGGTCTGTAGTTATTTATATCTGTAAGATCTTTAGATTACGTTAGCATGCTTAAGCTCAGAAGGAAACGTGTTGTGTTGAATACACAAATTACAAATGTAGGTTATTGATTCAATTGTGTAAGGAAGGGAAAGTTTAAGTATTTTGGGGCTAATCTCATCAGGTCCCAACGATTTTTGTGTGTGTGTGTGAATTTATAAGCTTGCCAACCTTGTGCACTGCTAGAGGATGACTTACCCACTGTCCTTTGCGAACAAAAGTTAAGTAGAGACTCAGGACATGAATACGTACTTGACGTTTTGCCTGAGGAGTTTACTGACTGGGCAAAGGACAGAAAGTGTTTGTTAAAAGTGTCTGTGTTGAGCTGAGGGGATAGCCGATGATCTTCTACTGTTGCCTCTGGTGATATGATTAAGCGCTCACCAGAGAGAAGATGTTTCTCTGTTCTCCTTTACCATTCGTTTGAAAGGAGACTTTTGGGCCCTTCGCACCATTGATTTGACGCGTCCCCCACCCGGGTCTGCCCTGGGGGACTTGGGTGGGGTTAACTACTTTTTAGTTCCCAGGGTCACCCTGGTCAGCCCCACAGGGTGGGGTTTTCCCTCTATTCTGGGGCATGTGTTTCTGTCTACCCTTGGTCCATTCACCTGTATTTGCCTTTTTTAAACTCTCCCTACTGTCTGCGCTGCCTGTAGCTCTTGATATTGGATGTGTGTTGCTAAATGGTCTTTGCTTTATTTAGGCCCCATGTCATAGGTTTATTTAACGTATTGGACCAGCTGGCGACATACATTCAATATTCTGGGTTAACTACTTTTTAGTTCCCAGGGTCACCCTGGTCAGCCCCACAGGGTGGGTTTCCCTTCTACTCTGGGGCATGTGTTTCTGTCTACCCTTGGTCCATTCACCTGTATTTGCCTTTTTTAAACTCTCCCTACTGTCTGCGCTGCCTGTAGCTCTTGATATTGGATGTGTGTTGCTAAATGGTCTTTGCTTTATTTAGGCCCCATGTCGTAGGTTTATTTAACGTATTGGACCGGCTGGCGACATCCATTTAATATTCTGTTTAGTTTTTTTTCACAAGCAGTGAAGGCACGTCCTGAGAAAGTCTTGTTGCTGTCAGGACGTTAAGCAATGTACAATCAATCAATTGATTTGACACGGTTTTGTTGGCGCTTGTACTCACTAAACTGTTTTTGTCACTAAACTGTTTTTGTCTTCTTAAGTTATTACAAAGTTCCGTCGCTTGGATAATACCTTGTGTTAACCAAGTCAGTAACGTATGATTTTGACTCTCTTTTTTTTTCGTAAAGGGGCATGCTTATTAAGCACACTGCTGAAAAGATTTTACCAGAGATCCAAAGCAGTGTCAGGATTGTCTTCATTGTGAACAATGTTGAATTGTGTTTAAGATCAGCTAGAAAGGCCAACTCATTGAAGTGTTTAAAGGAGCGATAAGAGATGGTGGTGTGTCTGTGTTTAGGCTGCGCTGGTAGTTTTGATGACCATGAACATACAGTGGGACAGTGGTCACTGATACAGAGGTCAGCAGCACTAATGTTAGATACATTTTGGGGACGGTTAGAGTAAATGTGATCTACGAGTGTTGCTGATGTGGGAGTAATTCTAGTAGGAGAAGAAACTAGTTGCTTTAGACCAAGCTGTGTTGTAACACAATCCCATGCTGCATGAGATTTTTCATTGGATGTACTGTGTTTTCGTGTGCTGAAAGTCTGCTGAGTGTCATATATGAGTGCGCTGATGAGGATTGTATGCTTGTTTTTCGTCGGTCTGGCTGCTGTTCGAGTGGTATCGTATTGAATAGTGTTTCGTCGCTTTAACTTTGTTTACGTCGCCATTTTGGCTCTTCCACAGTGTGGGTCCAGCACTGCTCAGCAGAACAGGCCCTCGGCCAATCCGTCGCCCTATTTTTGTGCTGCTCGTTAGTGTGTTAAGTGTTTACTGTGTGAGTTTGTGTCACCTGTGGTTGCTTCTGTTGCTGTGTTGTTCGTGTTCCTGCCGTCCTATTGTTTTATGTGTGCTGCCCCAAATTTTTCTCTCCCGTCGCTATTTTGCCCTCCCCACTTCGCCGCCTTCGTCTGATCTCGCCGCTGTCTGACCGGGATTGTCCCCCGTATCCATTTTGCTCTTTCAGTGTTGGTATTGCGTATTATCAGCGTCGCTCCCCTACCACACTCACACACACACACACACACACACACACCCTACTGCAATTTTCTCCTGTCCTCCATTTCGCACCCTCTCCTCATCTTTCTCTTGTTCTCACAAACAATCATGCTCATCAGGTACACACGCCAACAACTGCTATCTCTACGTCGCCATGCCACCAACTGCGCGGCCAGTGCTGCCGACAGTGTTGCAGATGCCTTACGTGGCATTCGATCGCGAAAGAGAGGCCACAGGGGCGGAACAAGCAGAAGGCGCGACTCACCACCGCACACACAAACACACATTTTTCTTCTTTCCCTATACCCTTCCACTCCTTCCGCCTCCCCCCATCTTCTCCCCCTCCCCCTCTCTTCCTCCTTCTCCCATTTCTTCTCCTCTCTTCCTCATCCACCACTCCCTGCTCTCCTCAACCGCCTCCTCCTTCGCTCTCCTCCCCCTCCCTCCCTACACCCATTCATTGCAAAATCCAAGTCCACGTTCTCTAGTGTTGACCCGATCCCCACCAAAATAGTCTTGGAGAATTTGGACATTCTTCTGCCAGTTATTCTTCACATCATCAACCACAGTCTCTTCTCCAGTGTTGTTCCAGGAGCCTTTAAGACTGCTGTGATTCGTCCCCTCTTGAAGAAGTAAAACTTGGACCCTTATGCTCCTAACAACTATTGGCCAGTATCAAACCTTCCATATTTGTCCAAGCTCTTAGAATGTGTGATGGCCGATAGACTGGCTGATCATGTGTCTAGGTACCAGCTACTGGATAAATTTCAGTCTGCATACAGGCCAGGTCATTCTACAGAGACTGCAGTGCTGCGTGTCTTAAACGACATTCTCTGTGCAGCTGATCATGGTGACCACTCACTCCTGGTACTGCTGGATCTCAGAGCGGCATTTGACACTGCTGCAGAAACTTCAGCTTGAGTTTGGTATCATGGACTGTGTCTTACAGTGGTTTTGGTCGTACCTTGAGGGCAGATTCCAGTACATCAGTGTTAATGGTGTGGCGTCTGATGTTACCCGGCTAGTATGCGGGGTTCCTCAAGGGTCCGTCTTAGGGCCTGTTCTGTTCTCTCTCTACACCACTAAGTTAGGATGTGTGATTGACAAGTACAGGTTAGGGCGACAGTTGTTTGCAGATGACTCTGGTCTCTATGACTCATTTCATCCTGACAGTGTCTCTGCTTCTCAGACGGTGCAGAAAATCGAGTCGTGCTGCCAAGAAATCAAGTCCTGGATGTCAACCAACATGCTGACGTTAAATGATAATAAGACTGAGGCAATTCTGTGTGGACCCAAGAACAAACTGGGTGTGGAAGCTCTTGATGCCATCCGTGTTGGTGAGTCTCTCATCCCTTTCTCCAAGACTGTCCGAGATCTTGGTGTCTTTGTCGATACCAGTCTTACCATGGAAGACCATATCAGTGCTGTTGTCAAGGGATGCTACTTCCATCTTCGCTCCCTTGGGAAACTACGACCTGTCCTGACAGCCAAAGCTGCAAATGCTATTGCCGTTGCCCTTGTCCTATCCAGACTGGACTAGTGTAACAGCTGTCTTTGGGGTCTGCCAGAGCAACAACTCTGATGTCTTAACTGGTTCAGAACACTGCCGCCAGAATTGTCACAAGAACCAAAAGAAGGGAGCATATCACACCAGTCCTTAAGCAGTTGCACTGGCTTCCATTCGAGCAAAGAATTGATCACAAGATTCTCACTTTGTGCCACAAGTCTATAAATGACCCAGACTCACCAGAGTACCTGCGGGAAATAGTACCATGCCATAACCCTCCGAGGCAGCTTTGTTCTGCTGTCAGGTCCAAACTCTGCACCCCAAGTGTTGAAAGCCACACAAAGAAGCGACTTGGTTTCCGGGCATTTTCACACTGCAGACCTTGGCTGTGGAATGGACTACCACAATCCTTGAGGGACAATGACTGCATTGGCACCTTCAGGAGGTACCTCAAAACCCAACTGTTTCTTGACTTTTACTAGCATGGAGTGGATGCGCATTACAAGTGGACATCATCATCATCACCTCCTCCTCCTTCGCCCGCTTTTTCCTCCTCGTCTCCTCCTCCCCCTATCTGCTCCCCTTCACCCTTCCCCTCCCTCTTCCTCATCTTTTCCTACTCCCCTTCTTCCCTCTCACCCCTCACCCTCCTCTCCCATCCTCTTTCTTGCCCGGTTCTCCTTCCTCATCTTTTCCTCCTCCCTCCTCTCCCCCTCCCTCCTCTTTCTCCCCTCCTCACCCTCCTCCTCCTTTGTCCTCTTTTTTGTCCGTTTCTTCTCCCTCTTCTTCTTCTGCCTCACCCAACCTAAAACTGTCTGTTCAATGCACAGTCTGTCTGCAAAGATGGCAAAGCCGACGTGATTTCAGATTTCATCCTAGACAACGACCTAGATGTTGTCGTGATCACCGAAACGTGGCTCCACCCAGCTGGCGATGAACCCATCATCGCCAGCGTCACTCCGAGTGACTACCACCTGGCCTCCCTCCTGCGCGCTTCCAGAGGGGGTGGCATTGCCATTATCTACAGGGACTGACTTTCTGCTCACCTCTCCTTCTCTCAGTCTCTCCCTTTTGCTCATCCCTCTTTCGAATCTGTCAAGGCCGTAGCAACAATCCCTGGCCAGTCTCTCATCTTCTCATCTATCTATCGCCCCCCTCCAAGCTCTCAAAACAAACTCACAAACTCCATGTTCCTCACCGAGTTCGACCTCCTCCTCGACCATTACAGCACACGACCCGGAAAACACATCCTTCTTGGTGACTTCAACTTGCACTTCAACAAACCCGACCACCCTGACACAAAACGCCTTTGCACTTCACTTTCAAACCACAATCTTACACAACACATCACTAAACCCACCCACCGACTCGGCCACACCCTCGACTGAATCATCACCCGCACCTCCGATCAACTCTTTCTCGACTCTTGACACCTCCTCTGTGCTCCCCTCTGACCACCTCGCTAATCTCGTCTCCCTCAACCTACCTCCCCCGAAAAAAACCCAAGCTCCTTGTCTCTCGTCGCAAACTAAATTCTGTCAACGGAGAGAGCTTCTTCAATGAAGCTGTCGACCTTCTCTTGGACCCTGCTCCCTCTCCTGATCTTGCATCCCACTTCGATTCCTCCCTTCAAAAACTTCTAGACACCCATGCCCCTGTCACCACCTGCTCCATGCCTGACCGACTCCCCTCCCCCTGGCTCACTGACGACATAGCTGAGGCCAAGCGTGAGCACCGACAAGCAGAACGCCGCTGGCGCTCATCTGACCTCACCGTTCACAGACAGATCTTCCAAACCACCAGATCCAAAGTCTGCAGAATGATCTCCGACTCCAAACGTAAACACCTTCAAAACAAAATCCTGGAATCCACTTCTTCCAAAACCCTCTATGCTGCCATGAACACACTCCTAGGCACTTCTAAAGACTCTCCTCTGCCCAACACATACAGTAAAAAAGAACTCCCGTCCGCCTTTTCCACTTATTTTTCTGACAAAATCCAAACTCTGCGCAACACACTCGATACTCTACCTTCTCTGCCTTGCCCTCCCAACCCCCCCCCCCCCTTTTCCAGCATTCCCCTCTCATTCTTCCACCCTGTCTCTCAGGATGAAGTTCTCAAGACCATAAAGTCTATCCTTTCAAAACCTGTGAACTAGACCCTCTCCCGGCTTCTCTCTACCGGGACGGCCTTCCAAAACTTTTGCCTTTCATTACCGATATCATCCCTCGCGCTGTGACCATATGGCGTTGAGGCGCGTCCCCTGGGTGGTGGATAGGGGGTCCCTCGTGAGAGGGGTGCACCGAATGAAATAAGGTGCCGTGAACCAACATGGTCTAAGGGAAGGTGACCCCGACAGAAAACCCCTGGTCCTCCTAGTAAGGGGGTTGGGCGTGGGGGTAGCTTCCCCACCCTGCAAAAAAGGAAATAGCTACAAAAACGCCGACGAAAAGACTAACAGTAATTCCATTCCTGGAGGAGGAAGGTTCTTCTACCAGAAGACTTATGACGTCCTGTGGTGAAAGCCGGAAGTCTTCGGAAGCCACAGGACCGAGCCGCCTCTCTCTATCCAGGGATACAACCATGGGCACATGGAACGTCAAGACCATGTACCAGAGCGGCAAGGCCGCCCAGATAGCAGCGGAAATGCAAAAGTACAACCTTTCCCTGCTAGGTATCAGTGAAGCCAGATGGACGCAGTCTGGCCAGAAAAGGCTGTTAAGTGGGGAGATGATTCTGTATTCAGGTCATGAAGAGGAGAATGCCCCCCATACAGAAGGTGTAGCATTCATGCTGTCGCCAGTGGCACAGAGCGCGCTGATGGGCTGGGAACCTCTTGGGCCAAGAATTATCACAGCAGCCTTTAGAACCAAGAAAAAGCTCAAGCTGAACGTCATCCAGTGTTATGCGCCCACTAATGACAGTGACGAGGAAGAGAAACAAGAGTTCTACAACCGACTCCAGAGTGCCTTGGACAAATGTGCGGAGCGAGACATCACCATCGTCATGGGCGATTTTAATGCCAAAATAGGGGAGGACAACACCGGATACGAAGAGGTGATGGGGAGACAGGGACTAGGCTCGGAGATGAGTGAGAACGGGGAGAGGTTTGTAGACTTTTGTGCTCTAAACCGACTTGTCATTGGAGGCAGCATCTTCCCACACAGAAGAATACACAAAGCAACTTGGGTCTCACCTGACCATACAACAGAGAACCAAATAGACCATATCTGCATTAGCAAGAAATTTAGAAGATCCCTTCAAGATGTTCGAGTGAGGAGGGGAGCAGATGTCGCCTCCGACCACCATCTGCTTACCTTAAGAATGAAGCTCAAGCTAAAGAAAAGCCGCACAGAGACAACAAGAAGACAGCGCTATAATGTAGGCCTCCTGAGAGAAACTGGAGTTAGAGAAGAGTTCAAACTGGTGCTGTCCAACCGGTTTCAAGCGCTACAGGAGCTAGTAAATGAAGAGGAGGCGGTCACCACAGAGCAGCAGTGGAAGGCAGTTAGAGAGGCGCTGAACTCAACCTGCAAAGACACTGTAGGGTTCAGGAAACACCATCACAAGGACTGGCTGTCGGCACAGACCTTGAAGAAGATAGAAGTGAGGAAGCAGAAGAAAGCAGCTGTCAACAACAGTCGCACAAGAGCAGCCAAAGTAAGGGCACAGGGGGAATACTCGGAAGCCAACCGCGAGGTGAAGAGTAGTATCAGGGCAGACAAGAGGGCCTACACAGACAGCCTGGCAGCAGAGGCAGAAAAGGCAGCAGGCAGCGGCAACATGAAACAGCTCTACGACATTACCAGAAGATTGTCAGGTAAGTATGGCCATACAGAAAGACCAGTAAAAGACAAAGAAGGCAAGCCTATTGCAGACAGAGCAGACCAACTCGACAGATGGGCCGAGTATTTTGAAGAGTTACTGAACAGACCGAGCCCACCCGACCCCCCAGACATCCAGCCGGCAGAGACCGACCTACCCATCAGCTGTGACAGACCCAGCCGGGAAGAGATCAGAAGAGCAGTGGCATTCTTGAAGAACGGCAAAGCAGCAGGCCCAGATGGCATCCCAGCGGAGTCTCTGAAAGCAGACCTAGAGACAACAGTGGAGATGCTGTACCCACTGTTTGGAAAGATCTGGGAAGAGGAGGTGATGCCGGCTGACTGGAAGGAAGGGTACCTAATCAAGCTTCCCAAGAAAGGCGACCTCAGCAAGTGTTCCAACTACAGAGGAATCACCTTGCTGTCAGTACCAGGAAAGGTCTTCAACAGGATCATCCTGGAGAGAATGAAGAGCTCCGTTGACCCCCAGCTGAGAGACCAGCAAGCAGGATTCAGGAAGAACCGATCATGTACAGACCAGATCGCCACTCTCCGCATCATCGTGGAACAGTCTCTGGAGTGGAGCTCCCCGCTGTACGTCAACTTTGTGGATTATGAGAAAGCATTTGACAGTGTGGACCGAGAGACTCTGTGGAAACTCCTACGACACTACGGTGTACCCACAAAGCTCGTCCGCCTGATCAAGAGCAGCTACGATGGCATGACATGTCGCGTGATCCACGAAGGGCAGTTCACCAGGGAGCTCCAGGTCAGAACCGGTGTCAGGCAGGGGTGTCTGCTGTCTCCTTTCCTCTTCCTACTGGCCATAGACTGGGTCATGAAGATGACCACAGAGCACAGACGAAGTGGAATACAGTGGACACTGTGGACACAGCTTGATGACCTCGATTTTGCAGACGACTTGGCATTACTGTCCCACACTCATCAACAAATGCAGGACAAGACCACGAGGCTTGCTGACATCTCGTCCCAAGTGGGCCTCACCATTCACAAACAGAAAACAAAGACAATGAGGCTGAACGCAACCAGGGAAGAACCAGTCTTGCTTGCTGGCACCCCGTTGGAGGAGGTGGAGTCCTTCACCTATCTCAGGAGCATCATAGACAAAAAAGGCGGCACTGATGCAGATGTCAGAGCACGAATCGGTAAAGCCAGAGCAGCCTTTCTCCAGTTGAAAAAAGTGTGGAGCTCCAGAGAGCTGTCACAACACACCAAAGTCCGGATTTTCAACTCCAATGTAAAAGCAGTTCTCTTATATGGAGCAGAGACTTGGAGATTGACAAAAACCACAGTCAACAGAGTACAGACCTTCATGAACAGTTGCCTTAGAAGAATTTTGAAAATCCACTGGCCAGAGAAGATCAGCAACGTCAGACTCTGGGAGAGAACAGAGCAGATAACAGCAGAGAATGAAATTGGGCGAAGAAGATGGGGATGGATCGGTCACAGTCTGAGAAAACCATCTTCCAGTATCACTAGGCAGGCATTGTCATGGAACCCCCAGGGAAAGAGGAAAAGAGGTAGGCCGAGAAACTCCTGGCGTCGAGACCTCCAAGCAGACATCAAGAGACTGGGAACCACCTGGAGTAGAATCGAAGGAGAAGCACAGGACAGGAGTTGCTGGAGGTCTCTCGTCGACGGCCTATACCCGGGTAGGGGTGACAGGCGTAAGTAAGTAAGTAAGTACCGACATCATCAACACAACTCTAGAGAATGGCTCTGTCCCCAATATCTTCAAGTCCGCCATCGTCCATCCTCTCCTCAAAAAACACAACCTCCACCCAAACAAACTCAAGAACTATCGCCCAGTCTCCAATCTCTCTTTCCTGTCCAAGCTTCTTGACAAGGTTGTTCTCAACCAGCTCAACCTTCACCTCGCCGACAACAATCTCCTCAGTCCCTTCCAGTCTGCCTATCGCAAACATCACAGCACTGAAACTGAGGCCCAGGAGTCGACCCCCCTCTGTTTCTTCAACTCCTTCCAAAGCACAGGAAAAGGGGGAAAAGAACTGTTCTCCTCCACATAAAATCTAACCATGTACTCTCTGCTTCAGTGGAATTGTCGTGGTTTTCACACCAACTTTGAAGAATTACGCCTTTTAGTGAAGTCCTATAACCCCTCAGTAATGTCTCTTCAGGAGACTTACCTGAAGACTTCTGACCCTGTCTCCTTTAATGGGTTTCTTGCTATCCATAAAGGCTCTGATTTGGAGAGACGCTCTCATTAGCAACCAGCTTTTATGTAGCCCCGTTAGTGTTGACACCTGTCTTCAGGCTGTTGTAGCTCGGGTTACCTTAAAGAAGACCATAACCATATGCAGTATTTACCTGCCACCATCCCTGCGGGTCTATAGTAATGATATTTTTAACGTAGTAGATCAGCTGCCCCCTCCCTTTATTCTCATGAGGGATTTTAACGGTCACGCTCACTTGTGGGGTGATGGCAGAGGTCAGATGTTAGAAGATGTTTTTTCTCAACTTAACCTATGTGTCTTTAACGATGGCTCACCTACATACTCTAACTCAGGTTCAGGATCTAGTTCTGTTCTAGACCTCACTGTGTGTGATCCTTCTCTCATGCTGGACTTTGACTGGAAGGTTCACGACGACCTGTGTGGTAGTGACCACTTCCCAGTAGTCCTGTCATCGGTCAGCTGTGAGGAGGATCCGCCGGTGGGGTGCTGGAATCTCAAGAAAGCTAACTGGCCTCTGTTCGCCTCCCTCTGTCAGTCTCAACCCCACTCGGGTCTGCCCTGGGGGACTTGGGTGGGGTTAACTACTTTTTAGTTCCCAGGGTCACCCTGGTCAGCCCCACAGTTTGGGTTTTTTCCCTCTATTCTGGTGCATGTGTTTCTGTCTACCCGTGGTCCATTCACCTGTATTTGTCTTTTTAAAACTCTCCCAACTGTCTGCACTGCCTGTAGCTCTTGATATTGGATGTGTGTTGCTAAATGGTCTTGCCTTTATTTAGGCCCCATGGCGTAGGTTTATTTAACGTGTTGGACCGGCTGGCGACATACATTCAATGTTCTGTTTTTTTGTTTTTTTTCACACGTCCTGAGAAAGCCTTGTTGCTGTCAGGACGTTAAGCAATGTACAATCAATCAATCAATCAATCTGTCAGTCACGTATTACAGAGGAGGTGGTCATGTCTGCTGATGAACCTGTTTCTTCTTTTACTACTATTTTGTTGGACGTAGCGGGTGAAACCATTCCTAAAACTTCCGCATCAGTCCGTCGGAAGCCGAGAGTACCATGGTTCAATGAGGAGTGCTGCAAGGCCCAAAAAGTGTGCAAATCTGCTCAGCGACGTGCTTTCCGTACTCCGTCACAAGTGAATATTTTAACCTTTAAAAGACAGAGGGCGAAAGCCCGTTACATTTTTAAATGTGAACGCCGTGCTTCCTGGAGACGCTTCGTCTCATCTTTAACTTCTCGGACTCCGTCCCAGAAAGTATGGAGGGCTGTTTGAGGAATTAGGGGCAGGGGTGGCTCGGCTTCTGTCGGCCATCTTAGAGATGGTGTCCCAGGGTCACCCTGGTCAGCCGCACAGGGTGAGTTTTCCTCTCTATTCTGGGGCATGTGTTTCTGTCTACTCGAGGTCCATTCACCTGTATTTGCCTTTTTGAAACTCTCCCTACTGTCTGCACTGCCTGTAGCTCTTGATATTGGATGTGTGTTGCTAAATGGTCTTAGCTTTATTTAGGCCCCATGTGTTAGGTTTATTTAACGTATTTGACCGGCTGGCGACATACATTCAATGTTCTGTTTAGTTGGTTTTTTTCACAATCCCCACCCGGGTCTGCCCTGGGGGACATGGGTGGGGTTAGGTACTTTTTAGTTCCCAGGGTCACCCTTTTCAGCCCCATTGATTGATTGTACATTGCTTAACGTCCCGACAGCAACAAGGCTTTCTCAGGACGTGCCTGCACTGCTTGTGAAAAAAAAAAAATAAACAGAACATTGAATGTATGTTGCCAGCCGGTCAAATACATTAAATAAACCTAACACATGGGGCCTAAATAAAGCTAAGACCATTTAGCAACACACATCCAATATCAAGAGCTACAGGCAGTGCAGACAGTAGGGAGAGTTTTAAAAAGGCAAATACAGGTGAATGGACAAAGGGTAGACAGAAACACATGCCCCAGAATAGAGAGAAAAACCCACCCTGTGGGGCTGACCAGGGTGACCCTGGGAACTAAAAAATACCTAACCCCACCCAAGTCAATCAATCAAAACCTTTTCAGCCCCACAGGGTGAGTTTTTCTCTCTATTCTGGGGCATGTGATTCTGTCTACCCGAGGTCCATTTACCTGTATTTGCCTTTTTAAAACTCTCCCTACTGTCTGCACTGCCTGTAGCTCTTGATATTGGATGTGTGTTGCTAAAAGGTCTTAGCTTTATTTAGGCCCCATGTGTTAGGTTTATTTAACGTATTTGACCGGCTGGCGACATACATTCAATGTTCTGTTTTATTTGTTTTTTTCACAAGCAGTGCAGGCACGTCCTGAGAAAGCCTTGTTGCTGTCGGGACGTTAAGCAATGTACAATCAATCAATCATTTTTTTCACAAGCAGTGCAGGCACATCCTGAGAAAGCCTTGTTGCTGTCGGGACGTTAAGCAATGTACAATCAATCAATCAATCAACCGACCCGGGCAACTACCGGCCTATCGCTTTGACATCATGTTTATTTAAAACTATGGAGCGCTTGGTCAACGCCCACCTGGTGTGGCAACTTGAGTCACAGGGTCTCCTCACAGACCTCCAGTGCGGTTTCCGGCACTTCCGTAGTACAACTGACCATTTAGTCCGCTTTGAATCATTTATTCGAGGTGCTTTTGTCAACAAGCAGCATGTCTATGCAATTTTCTTCGATCTTGAGAAGGCATATGACACTACCTGGAAGTATGGCATAATGTCTGACTTGTTGGACATGTGTTTTAAGGGGCGCCTGCCCGTCTTTATTCACAATTTTTTGACTAACCGGTCGTTCCATGTCCGTGTGGGCTCCACCCTCTCGGACTCCTTTGAACAG
Organism: Semisulcospira habei; assembly: GCA_036245525.1. Lineage (NCBI taxonomy): Eukaryota > Metazoa > Mollusca > Gastropoda > Semisulcospiridae > Semisulcospira > Semisulcospira habei. The sequence continues at coordinate 97,024,606 of BTPG01000001.1, forward strand.
GAGATGGGTGTCCCACAGGGCAGCATTCTATCTCCTGTTTTATTTAGTATTAAAATTAATAACATTGTAAAGGCCGTCAAGGATGATTCTGAATGCTCTTTGTTTGTTGACGACTTTGCTTTGTGCGCACGTGGTTGAGGTCTTGCGTCCCTTGAGAGGCGCCTGCAGCTGTGCGTTGATCGCATCCAGCGGTGGGTGTCTCTCAATGGATTCAAGTTCTTGCCCTCCAAGATAGTCTATGTGCATTTTACTAACCAGACGAAATTTTTTCCAGAACCTAGCCTGAGCATTGCTGGAGTGCCAATTAAAGTGGCCGAGGAGGCGAAGTTTCTGGGGGTCATCTTTGACAAAAGACTTACCTTCCGCAACCATATTAATTACCTCAGAACCTCTTGTCAGAAGGCTCTCGATGTTCTTCGTGTCGTTGGTCGTACTGACTGGGGTGCGGACGGTACTGTCTTACTTCAACTGTACCGGGCCCTTGTTCGGTCCAAACTGGATTACGGCTCCGTGGTGTATGGCTCAGCTTCCAAGTCTGTGCTACTGCGTCTGAACACAATTCACCATCAGGGTCTGCGGATATGTCTTGGGGCCTTCAGGACGTCTCCAGTTCCTAGTCTGTATGCCGAGGCAGGGGAGCCTTCTCTCAAGCTCCGCCACATCCGCCTCATGCTCAGCTACTTTTGAAACTGAAGGCCCATCCAGACAATCCTGCCTATGATTGTGTTTTTAAATCATCGTTTGCAGAGATTTACGATACCCATCCGGGAGCTGTCCGTCCACTTTCTTTCCGTTTCCGACCTCATCTACAGGCGGCCGGATTGGACCTGGACAGAGTTTCGGAATCCCTGCAACACATCACTCCACCCTGGCTCTTACCAGTTCCTGACATCTTGCTGGACTTGACTGCCCACAAGAAAGACTCTACTCCACCAGCCATATACCAACAGAGCCTCAATGAACTGCTTTCAGTTTTTCCTGGCTATTGTCGCATCTATACCGATGGGTCAAAGTCTGAGGATGGGAGAGTGGCTGCGGCCGCAGTGTCCTCTTGCCATCCTAGACGCCCATTTAAGCACCGCCTCCCAGACCACTCATCTGTATTTAGTGCAGAACTGCAGGCGGTTCTGCTGGCACTCAGGCAAGCTTATCGATCTAGAGAAAGGAACTTCCTGATTCTGTCTGACTCTCTTTCTGCCCTGCAGGCCCTTCAGGGCACGGGAAATGACCACCCACTGCTGGTGCAGATGAGAGAGCTCTACGCAGATTTGATGAAGGAATATTATGACATCATTTTTATTTGGGTCCCAGGGTATGTGGGCATCGAAGGCAACAGGATCGCAGATTCTGCTGCCAACGATGCCCGCAACGACCCAGTCCCTGACACACAGACTGTTATAGTGATTTTAGACATGTTTTTAGTGCGTACATAGCCCGTGAGTGGCAGTCCGAGTGGGACAAAGAGGAAGCTAACAAGCTGCATGAAGCCCTTCCTAAATTGCCCTACGGCCTACCTTACCGCTGCGGCAGCCGCCGCGAGGAGACCGTCCTTGCTCGGCTCCACATTGGGCACACGTATGTTACGCACTCTTATTTACTAAAACAGGAGGAGCGTCCATGGTGTTATGCCTGCGACGAGCAGTACTCTGTTCAACACTTTTTGCTGTCTTGTGCTGATCTAATCGACACAAGGTATAAACATTTCACAGCAGACTCCTTGAAGGTTTTGTTTCGGGATGTACCCACAGACAAGATCTTCAGTTTTCTGAGAGAGTGCCATATTTTTCATAAGATTTGAGCGCTTATAGACTATGATGTTTCTATTATTTTGACCTTTTTGAGAGTCTGTCTACGTTTTCTTTAAAGACCTGTGCGACTTTTTAGCCTGACATATTTTTAAGCCCCCCACCCGGGTCTGCCCTGGGGGACTTGGGTGGGGTTAGGTATTTTTTAGTTCCCAGGGTCACCCTGGTCAGCCCCACAGGGTGGGTTTTTCTCTCTATTCTGGGGCATGTGTTTCTGTCTACCCTTTGTCCATTCACCTGTATTTGCCTTTTTAAAACTCTCCCTACTGTCTGCACTGCCTGTAGCTCTTGATATTGGATGTGTGTTGCTAAATGGTCTTAGCTTTATTTATGCCCCATGTTGTAGGTTTATTTAATGTATTTGACCGGCTGGCGACATACATTCAATTTTCTGTTTAGTTTTTTTTTTTTTCACAATCAGTGCAGGCACGTCCTGAGAAAGCCTTGTTGCTGTCGGGACGTTAAGCAATGTACAATCAATCAATCAATCATATTTTTAAGGTATATTTACATCATCTCTTAAGACCTTCTGTTAGTCTGGCTGACCAGATTTTTACCCTTCCCGCCATGAGATGGCCTTAGTTGCCTGCTCGGCGTAAAACCCAACTAACTAACTAAGTCCAGTGCATCCAGAACAATGCTGCCCGCCTCGTCCTCAGAAAGAAGAAATCCGACCACATCACTCCCCTGCTCAAACTCCATCACTGGCTCCCCATCCCCCAATGCATCCAATGCAAGATTCTGTCCCTTTGCTACAAATTCCTCAACAACTACGCTCCTGCCTATCTCTCCAACCTCCTTCACCCCTACACTCCTTCCCGCTCCCTCCGCTCCGCCTCCGACCAACTCTGCCTCCACATTCCCCGCACCAAACTCAGCACTTTCGGCCCCCGCTCCTTCTCCGTCTACGGTCGATCCACCTGGAACACTCTCCCACTCTCTCTCCATCAGAAACACTCTATCCTTCCAGTCCGCCCTCAAAACTCACCTCTTTCAACAGTTCTAGCACTATAACATTACCACACTCGCCACCCCAAGCTGACTGTCGTAATGTATTTGTGGTACGTGAGTCATTGTCAAAAGCGTGTGCATGTGTGCGCGAGTTGTGAGTGCGCGCTTAGAGTTATAATTATTATAAGATAAGCGCATTATAAATACCGTAATTATTATTATTATTATTATATCAATATTGAAGTCACCTAGCAATAAGACATCGTTATTAGACAAATCAACATGTTAAATAGAGTGCAGGAAGTCGTCATGCCATTCATACGAGGCAGACTAATTATGATAGAAAAATCCTATAAAGACTGGTCTGGTTTTAGAGCCTTTGAGCTCAAACCAGATACACTCTACATCAGGGTTTTTTAAGTCTTCACGTCGACGAACGAGAGTTTGGATAGAGTTATGTATGTAAACGGCAATACCAGTCTGACCAGGCATACAAGGGTCTCGCCAAACAGTATTAAAGTTGGGAATACTGATGGCATCGTCATTGATATCAGGATTTAAACATGTTTCACTTAAACCACTTAAACCAAACAGGTGGAATGGTTCATGTGCGTTTAAGTAAACATTTAAATCGGACATCTTATTGAAGAGGTGGTAGATATTCAGATGTCCGATTTTTAGGTTGTAGTGCTTCTTTGAGGGGTTCTTCCTTTACAGCCCACTCGGCACCTGCCTCCATGGCCTACCCGGCACCGGCCTCCACGTGGCGTGGGTGGGTAGTCCACTCGGTCCCTGACTGAGTGGGCTAGCAGACGGGTGCCATCTTTGTCCAGGATTAGGACTTGATGTCAGCAGATATGTTGTTCAGTCTTTTTCACTGGTCCGGTTTTTAAGGAGCTGTGCTTACCCAGGTCTTACCATGTTGGATTGGTCCTTAAAAATACGCGTGAGCTTTTGGTCCTTTGGATCCCAAGTGTTTGCCGTGCTTGGAGACCCGTGTCGGGGGAGAAGAGGATCCTGGTGGCTGAAACACTCCACTTTGGCCTTGACTTCTGCCTAAACGGGAGGCTAGTCGTACCGGCCTAGTCAATCGGCTCTTGTCACGTCGAGCCCTATCCCCCTGTTGACATGCGGGTTGTTATACGGAGCACCATGCTATAGCCTCTGATGCTGATTAGGTGCTTTACGCCAGTATTCCTCTGTATTCAACAGTGTGATAGAAGGCGGTGGCTCAAACGGTTCAATCAGGCTTACCCCCTTGAGTATATCTTTCGGGCAGTCTCCATTGTGCGTCGGCTGGAGACCCGCCGACAATTGCACTTTCCCTTGTTGGGCTCGGTGGCGGGCGGGGACCCCCGGGGGATGAATATCTATCATACTATAATATGGAAAATATCAAAAAACCAAAACTAGCACCAAAGCGGCACATAGCCGCCGACATTGTCATTGAGAACGATAGTGACTCTGACTGTGAGGAAGCGACACCTCAGGCGTCGGCCGCCTGGCCTCGCTTTCTCATTATCCACAGCAAAGTTAAAGAGAAGCCTGTTTCAAAGCTGCACCCTTTCCTGGTAGGGGAGACCCTCAGGAGCCGTGTTGGCAGGCCTGAGGCCCAGCGCCTCAGGTCTGGTGACTTGTTGGTAGAGTGCCGTACCCGGGCACACTCCAATGGGCTACTGAGGCTCTCCTCCATCGGAGACACTCCAGTGGAGGTCACTCCCCACAAAACAATGAATTCCTCTAGAGGAGTGATTAAAGATCAAGCATTGGCCGAACTGTCTGAAGATGAACTTGTACGGAACCTTAAGTCACAGGGGGTGACCTACGTCAGGCGCTTCATTTCCAAACGAGGTGGTAGGGAGATCCGTCTCCCTACCATCATCCTGACGTTTGGCACCCCCACAGCTCCTACTACCATCTGGGGAGGTTACTACTCCCTAAAAGTGAAAAAGTACGTCCCTCTCCCCCTTCGGTGCTTTAAGTGCCAAAAGTATGGCCATGGGCAGAAGACATGCCGCCAGGCAGAGGCTCTATGCGCCCGTTGCACTAAGCCCGGACACTCTGCTGAGTCCTGCACAGCCATCCCCCTGTGTGTGAATTGCCAGGGGGTGCATATGGCTTCGGACAAGAAGTGCCCTCGTTGGATCTCCGAGTGCAGGATTCAGCAGGTACGTGTGGAGAAGGGGCTGTCCTTTGCGGACGCAAAAAAACTGGTTGACGGTCCTGGTGCAGCTGAGGCGGCGCCAAACTCAAATAACAACTTTGTGTATACTTTCAGTGCTGCGGTGGCAGGCAAGCGCCCCACCAAAGACTTCTCTTGTCAAACCCCAACTTCTTGGTTGGGGGCGGAGCCTCGGATTCTCTCACCCGTGGAGAGTAACCCTCCTCCGGTGGTGACGAGGAGCCAGGGAACGCAGAGGGCGGACGCTACCGGTCTGGTGGCACCGCCTTCTGCTGCCCCTAAGCCTCAGCCCCCACCCAAACCTGCTACAGTGGAGTCCGCTTAACACGAATTTCTGGGGACACGGAAAATCACTTCGTGTTAACCGTATTTCGTGTTAACCAATATGGCCTCAAAATTGATCACGGCCCTCCCGGCAAGGAAAAAGTGTGTAAGAGATAAGTGCATGAATGAGTACGAGGTTAAAAGTGCATATTATTGTACTATATATGCTTACATTACGTTCAGCTCGCTAGGAAAACACAAGGATATGTGTACAGCTCACGTAGTTAATGTACAATCCATCAGGTAAAATCCATAGTAAAGTAAAAGCAACACGGGCATCTGGCATCGGTAAAAGCAACACAAAGTCATTTAAAAAACGGGCCATGACCGAAGTCGGTCTTGCGTTATTGACAGCCCGTGTAGAGAGACAATCGTGGATCTCATTAATCTTGTTTTTTCACTTCAAGCGTAGTCGACTTCTGTTTTACCTTTAACTGAATTGAGGGAGTGTTGGTACACGAATGATGCATGAATTCAGTTCAGAAACACTAGCCAATGAGAAGACGGATTACAACGACTGAAGGCTATTCAGCCAATCACAGGCTAGAGTTCGTTCATGTGTCGTGTGTACTACAGCACGAGAGCGACACGTGCAGTGCCCCTTTCATGAGTCGGTTTTCGGTGTTTGAGACTGGAATGTGTGTTCGTGTTAAACAGGTGAATAATAGTGAAATTGCTCTGGTCGGGAACCGAAAACAGCTTCGTGTTAAGCGAAATTTCGGGTTAAGCATTTCGTGTTATCAGTGAAATTTTAATACATAATAAGAAGGCCGTCAGCCGGGAATGCAAAAGCGGTTCGTGTTAACCGGAAATTCGTGTTAAGCGAGTTCGTGTTAACTGGACTCCACTGTAGTTTGTCAACACCAAAGGTTTGTGGCTCTGGTCAGCCTTCTAAGGCCGCTAACTCTAGCGGCAGGAATGCTGCCCAGGACCAGAAGTCAAAGAAATCTATGGGACCGCCGTGCGCACGGGCCCAGAAGGGGAACACTGATGTCCCCCTTCAAAACAAATATGCTGCATTGGAGGAGCAGATGGAGGGAGTGGACGTTGCCGATGCTGCGGCAGCTCCAACCCCTTCATCTCCTAAGAACCAGAGGAGGCCCGGGAGCCGGCCCCCCTCTGTTTCTCCGACTCCTTCCAAGGCAAAGGAAAAAGGGGGGAAAAACTCCGCACCCCCAGATAAGACATAATCATGGACTCTCTGCTTCAGTGGAATTGTCGTGGTTTTCAAGCTAACTTTGAGGAATTACGTCTTTTAGTCAAGTGCTATAACCCCTCAGTAATATCTCTTCAGGAGACTTACCTGAAGACTTCTGACCCTGTGTCCTTTAATGGTTTTAACGCTATACATAAAGGCTCTGATTCGGAGAGGCGCTCGGGTGGAGTGGCTCTTCTCATTAGTAGCCAAATTTTATGTAGCCCCGTTAGCATCGACACCTGTCTTCAGGCTGTCGCAGCTCGGGTTACCTTGAAGAAGACCATAACTATATGCAGTATTTACCTGCCACCATCCCTGCGGGTCTGTAGTAATGATTTTTTAAATTTAGTTGATCAACTGCCCCCTCCCTTTATTCTCATGGGGGATTTTAACGGTCACGCTCACCTTTGGGGTAGTGACCACTATGATGGCAGAGGTCAGATGTTAGAAGATGTTTTTTCTCAACTTAACCTATGTGTCTTTAACGATGGTTCACCTACATACTCTAACCCAGGTTCAGGATCTAGTTCTGTTCTAGACCTCACTGTGTGTGATCCTTCTCTCATGCTGGACTTTGACTGGAAGGTTCACGATGACCTGTGTGGTAGTGACCACTTCCCAGTAGTCCTGTCATCGGTCAGCTGTGGGGAGGATCCGCCGGTGGGGCGCTGGAATCTTAAGAAAGCTAACTGGCCTCTGTTCGCCTCCCTCTGTCAGTCTCGTATTACAGAGGAGGTGGTCATGTCATCTGAAGAACCTATTTCTTCTTTTACTACTATTTTGTTGGACGTAGCGGGTGAAACCATCCCTAAAACTTCCGCATCAGTCCCTCGAAAGCCGAGAGTACCATGGTTCAACGAAGAGTGCCGCAAGGCCCAAATAGCGCGCAGATCTGCTCAGCGACGTGCTTTCCGTAATCCGTCGCAAGTAAATATTTTAACCTTTAAAAGACAGAGTGCGAAAGCCCGTTACATTTTTAAACGTGAACGCCGTGCTTCCTGGAGACGCTTCGTCTCATCTTTAACTTCTCGGACTCCGTCCCAGAAAGTATGGAAGGCTGTTCGGAGAATTAGGGGCAGAGGTGGCTCGGCTTCTGTTGGCCATCTTAGAGATGGTGCCAGTTTGGTTACAGATAAAAAAGCTGTGGCCAATTTGCTTGCCTCCACCATTGCCCATAATTCTTCAACGGAGCATTATTCACCTTTCTTCCAGAGAGAGAAGGAGAAGCGAGAGTCTCGTATTTGTGATTTTAAGTCCGATAACTCAGAAGACTATAATGTCCCATTTACATTATCAGAATTGCAGCAAGCTTTGCAGAAATGTAATGACTCTGCTGCTGGCCTAGATACCGTCCACTATCAATTCCTAACGCATCTGCCTGAGAGGTCACTCCTTGTACTTCTCAAGGCCTTTAACCATATCTGGGGAACTGGTCATTTTCCGCCGTCTTGGCGCCAGGCTGTGGTTGTACCGATCCCCAAGCCGGGTAAGGATCCTTCCGACCCGGGCAACTACCGGCCTATCGCTTTGACATCATGTTTATGTAAAACTATGGAGCGCCTGGTCAACGCCCGCCTGGTGTGGCATCTTGAGTCACAGGGTCTCCTCACAGACCTCCAGTGCGGTTTCCGGCACTTCCGTAGCACAACTGACCATTTAGTCCGCTTTGAATTATTTATTCGAGATTTTTTTGTCAACAAGCAGCATGTCTATGCAATTTTCTTTAATCTTGAGAAGGCGTATGACACTACCTGGAAGTATGGCATAATGTCTGACTTGTTGGACATGGGTTTTAAAGGGCACCTGCCCGTTTTTATTCACAATTTTTTGACTAACCGGTCGTTCCATGTCCGTGTAGGCTCCACCCTCTCCGACTCCTTTGAACAGGAGATGGGTGTCCCACAGGGCAGCATTCTATCTCCTGTTTTATTTAGTATTAAAATTAATAACATTGTAAAGGCCGTCAAGGATGATTCTGAATGCTCTTTGTTTGTTGACGACTTTGCTTTGTGCGCACGTGGTCGAGGACTTGCGTCCCTTGAGAGGCGCTTGCAGCTGTGCATTGATCGCATCCAGCGGTGGGTGTCTCTCAATGGATTCAAGTTCTCGCCCTCCAAGACTGTTTGTGTGCATTTTACTAACCAGACGAAATTTTTTTCCAGAACCTAGCCTGAGCATTGCTGGAGTGCCAATTAAGGTGTCCGAGGAGGCAAAGTTTCTGGGGGTCATTTTTGACAAAAGACTTACCTTCCGCAACCATATTAATTACCTTAGAACCTCTTGTCAGAAGGCTCTCGACATTCTTCGTGTCGTCGGTCGTACTGACTGGGGTTCCCCCACCCGGGTCTGCCCTGGGGGACTTGGGTGGGGTTAGGTATTTTTTAGTTCCCAGGGTCACCCTGGTCAGCCCCACAGGGTGGGTTTTTCTCTCTATTCTGGGGCATGTGTTTCTGTCTACCCTTTGTCCATTCACCTGTCTTTGCCTTTTTAAAACTCTCCCTACTGTCTGCACTGCCTGTAGCTCTTGATATTGGATGTGTGTTGCTAAATGGTCTTAGCTTTATTTATGCCCCATGTTGTAGGTTTATTTAATGTATTTGACCGGCTGGCGACATACATTCAATTTTCTGTTTAGTTTTTTTTCACAAGCAGTGCAGGCACGTCCTGAGAAAGCCTTGTTGCTGTCGGGACGTTAAGCAATGTACAATCAACTGACTGGGGTGCGGACCGTACTGTCTTACTTCGTCTGTACCGGGCCCTTGTTCGGTCCAAACTGGATTACGGCTCTGTGGTGTATGGCTCAGCTTCCAAGTCTGTGCTACAGCGTCTGAACACAATTCACCATCAGGGTCTGCGGATATGTTTTGGGGCCTTCAGGACGTCTCCAGTTCCTAGTCTGTATGCCGAGGCAGGGGAGCCTTCTCTCAAGCTCCGCCGCATCCGCCTCATGCTCAGCTACATTCTGAAACTGAAGGCCCATCCAGACAATCCTGCCTATGATTGTGTTTTTAAACCATCGTTTGCAGAGATTTACGATACCCATCCGGGAGCTGTCCGTCCACTTTCTTTCCGTGTCCGACCTCATCTGCAGGTGGCCGGATTGGACCTGGACAGAGTTTCGGAATCCCTGCAACGCATCACTCCACCTTGGCTCTTACCAGTTCCTGACACTGACATCTTGCTGGACTTGACTGCCCACAAGAAAGACTCTACTCCACCAGCCATATACCAACAGAGCCTCAATGAACTGCTTTCAATTTTTCCTGGCTATTGTCGCATCTATACCGATGGGTCAAAGTCTGAGGATGGGAGAGTGGCTGCGGCCGAAGTGTCCTCTTGCCATCCTAGACGCCCATTTAAGCACCGCCTCCCAGACCACTCATCTGTATTTAGTGCGGAACTGCAGGCGGTTCTGCTGGCACTCAGGCATGCTTATCAATCTAGAGAAAGGATTGGATTGGATTGTACATTGCTTAACGTCCCGACAGCAACAAGGCTTTCTCAGGACGTGCCTGCACTGCTTGTGAAAAAAAAATCTAAACAGAACATTGAATGTATGTCGCCAGCCGGTCAAATACATTAAATAAACCCAACACATGGGGCCTAAATAAAGCTAAGACCATTTAGCAACACACATCCAATATCAAGAGCTACAGGCAGTGCAGACAGTAGGGAGAGTTTTAAAAAGGCAAATACAGGTGAATGGACAAAGGGTAGACAGAAACACATGCCCCAGAATAGAGAGAAAAACTCACCCTGTGGGGCTGACCAGGGTGACCCTGGGAACTAAAAAGTACCTAACCCCACCCAAGTCCCCCAGGGCAGACCCGGGTGGGGGGTCTAGAGAAAGGAACTTCCTGATTCTGTCTGACTCTCTTTCTGCCCTGCAGGCCCTTCAGGGCACGGGAAATGACCACCCACTGCTGGTGCAGATGAGAGAGCTCCACGCGGACTTGATGAAGGAATATTATGATATCATTTTTATTTGGGTGCCAGGGCATGTGGGCATCGAGGGCAACAGGATCGCAGATTCTGCTGCCAACGATGCCCGCAATGACCCTGTACCTGACACACAGACTGTTTATAGTGATTTTAGACATGTGGCTAGTGCGTACATAGCCCGTGAGTGGCAGTCCGAGTGGGACAAAGAGGAAGCTAACAAGCTGCATGAAGCCCTTCCTAAGTTGTCCGACGGTCTACCTTATCGCTGCGGCAGCCGCCGTGAGGAGACTGTCCTGGCTCGGCTCTACATCGGCCACACGTATGTTACGCACTCTTATTTACTTAAACAGGAGGAGCGTCCATGGTGTTATGTCTGCGACGAGCAGTACTCTGTTCAACATTTTTTGTTGTCTTGTGCTGATCTAATCGACACAAGGTATAAACATTTCACAGCAGACTCCTTGAAGGTTTTGTTCCGGGATGTGCCCCCGGACAAGATCTTCAGTTTTCTGAGAGAGTGCCATATTTTTAATAAGATTTGAGCGTTATAGATTATGATGTTTTTATTATTTTGACCTTTTTGAGAGTCTTCCGATGTTTTCTTTAAAGACCTGTGCGACATTTTAGCCTGACATATTTTTAAGGTATATTTACATCATCTCTTAAGACCTTTCTTTTAGTCTGGCTGACCAGATTTTTTACCCTTCCCGCCGTGAGATGGCCTTAGTTGCCTGCTCGGCGTTAAACCCAAATAACTAACTAACCTGCCTCCATGTGACGTCACCCGGGTCTGCCCTGGGGGACTTGGGTGGGGTTAGGTACTTTTTAGTTCCCAGGGTCACCCTGGTCAGCCCCACAGGGTGAGTTTTTCTCTCTATTCTGGGGCATGTGTTTCTGTCTACCCTTGGTCCATTCACCTGTATTTGCCTTTTTAAAACTCTCCCTACTGTCTGCACTGCCTGTAGCTCTTGATATTGGATGTGTGTTGCTAAATGGTCTTAGCTTTATTAGGCCCCATGTGTTAGGTTTGTTTAATGTATTTGACCGGCTGGCGTCATACATTCAATGTTCTGTTTATTTTTTTTTTCACAAGCAGTGCAGGCACGTCCTGAGAAAGCCTTGTTGCTGTCGGGACGTTAAGCAATGTACAATCAATCAATCAATCAATCCATGTGACGTGGGTGGGTAGTTAGAGATAGAATATGTGGGGATCCTGAGAATCCTATCTAATAAACAAAAGATTAATTTGATTAGCACGGTAATTAAGCAAGCCCACGTCAACAAAGACACCCAATACCTTTATTACCTAGCCATTTTAGTTCCACTCCAGAAATCATTCAAGCTACGTTTTTTGATTAGCTACCAACCCGTGATTATTAAGGCAGATCCCCCACTCCCACCTAAATAATTAATGTTGTCATTGACTTTTTTAAGCAAAATTATTATATTACATTATAAAATGAATCAAGACGAATTGCTACTTCTAAGTGATATCTGTGCTGTAGAGAACAAAGACTTAGACTCTAAAAAACAAAGGCTTATCTCTGTTGTTGTTTCTGGAAAATCAAAAGCTTTTCTCGGTAAACAATACATGACAGAAGACATAGAATCCCTTACTGCTGATGAGCTAATTAAACTACATTCTAAATATGAAAATCACATTGCTTCACTAATGACACGTGATTTGAGTCGATCTCTTGTCTGCCTATACACAAAAGCTGTAAGTCACTTCCTACCTGTTGATAGTGACAGCCTTTCACATGATCTAGAAAGCAACCCCATAGTTTCAAGTTCAATAGGTAAATTAGCATGCCTTATGTTTTACAAGTTTGGGAATTACCTTGCACCTACTGTAACCTTACTTGTTACTAGTAGTCATATTGATTTTTCTAAAATAAATTTTAAATTAGAAGAAAATGGACGAGACGACTCCACAACAGAGCCATGTCTTGACACAGGTTCAAACAGTGACTAAGACTAAAAGTCCAGGTCGAATAGAGGCTGGGAAAAGATTAGCTGAATATAACAGACAAAAGAAATTACAGCTTCAAGCATTAACAGAAAAGACTGACGTAACATCATCAGTGACACTACCATTAGAACCAACACATACCCCACAAAGTGATAAAAAAACAACTAAACCTGAAACAACAAAATATATAGTTGCTGGATTTGTTGTCGGATTTGGTTACGTAGGTTACCAATTATATAAAAAATACAAACCACAGACTCAAACAGTGTACAAAAAATCAAACACTCCAAAAATAAAAGAAGAAGTCTCCACATTACCAGCAACACCCAAAGCCGTGGACCCATTTTACATGCAGTAAATAAATTTATTATTTTAATTTTATGGTATAAGAAAATGAGCGACACAAAGAACTTAATGAACCTTGTCTATCACTCTGCTGTAATAAGTGGACTAGCAGTAGCTTATTCTATGCTGGGAAAAAGTCTTCTCAAAATGAAATCAGCAGACCTTAGTAAATTAGACTTCGAAGACAGTGCTAAACTAGTAGTTGTTATAACAGCATCGATTGCAACAAAAGATTTTCTAGTCAAGCAAGGAATTATTCCAGAAAATATTTCTATGTAAATAAAAATATGGCAACTATAGCTGTCATGATTGGTGGTGCAGTTATTAACGCATTAGCTTTTAGTGGATCAAACTATTTCTTTTCAAAAGTTAGTAAAGAAGAATCAGCAGAAGAAATGAAGCGACACAATGAGGCATCTGAAAAACTAGCTCAAGCTCAACAAGATTATGAAAAGCAAAGAATTGAGAAACTTGATTTTATTAATGAAAAACTAAAACTTGAGGGTCACGCACAGCATACATTTTCAAATGTCGATGACGCTATCAAAGAATACTATCTTGTAACTGGTGAAGACATGTCTATTCCACAACCAAAACTTAGTGACTACTACCAACCAAGCCCAGAACAAAGAAATGGAGAAATAATATTTGTTTTAGTAGGAATGACATTAGTATATTTTACAGGAGTTTATATTGCTAGAAAAAATGGCAGACGCTAAACTATCAAAAATATATTACTCCCCAATTGGCTACTGGAAAGGGAATACTGCAATAAAAAAATTACATGCTGCTGTGGGTGGAGATGTTAACCAAATAAAACAGTGGCTTAAAAAACAGGCAAGAAAAATAACAAGGCCTCATTTTGAAAACACATCACCTAATGACACACACCAAATGGACCTCCTGTTTCTTCCGCATGACACAATAAGAAAGAAACGATACAAGTATGCATTAACTGTTGTTGACATAGCTTCAAGGTATAAGGATGCAGAACCCATAACTGACAAAAAAGCTGTAACAGTGGCCACTGCATTATCAAAAATATATAGTCGAGGTCCTTTAAAATACCCTAGGCTTGTGCAGGTTGATGATGGGAGTGAATTTAAAGGGGCTGTTAATCAATTATTTGCAAAGCATGGCGCACTGGTTAGACGCGGTATTCCAGGCTTGCATAGATCACAGGCAATTGTTGAAAACTTTAACAAGCAATTATCGGAGAGACTTTTTAGCTATCAGTATTCTAAGGAACTCATGCATGACGCACGTAACACTGAGTGGGTTAAAAGATTACCTTCTGTGATAAAAGCAATGAATAATGATGGTCACCCTAAACCTGTTGATTCTATTAAATTGAAAACAATACCGTCAGAAATAAAAGCAATAACACCTCCAGACACTAACTTATTTACAAAACAGGTGAGATATTTGTATCAACCTGGTGAGGCTGAAAATGACGTTAGACGTAGGGCAACTGATCCAATTTGGTCTACATCTGTTCATAATATAAAAAAAATAGTTCCTTCAGCTAATGCAACAATATATTATCTGTATGAGCCTGCACCAAAGAGGGCATTTGTCAGAGAAGAATTACAGATTATTCCCCCAGACACCGTTACTCATTTCAGTAACTAACTCATCAATTAATTCATCAACCAGTTTGTCAGCTATTTCTTCAGATAACTTGAGTCTGTAATGACCAGGTGCATAAGCTTTTTCCTTACTATGAAACACTCGTTTTGTGTCTCCAACTGCCAGAGACTTCTTATGTGTTTGGATCATTTCAAGATTATGTTTGTTTGATCTCAGTGACTTGTTTGGATAATCAGGCATTAATGCACCATCTAACACTTGCTTGTAATGTTCATGACGAATGTCTTTATTTTTTATTGCTGTTTTTTTAATTCCTTTGGCTTTCGACTGACTACCTTTCTGGTGCAGTATAGAATACATTTTTGATCTCAGTCCAACGTACTCAACTATAGGCACACCATTTAGTTCATCCTTAAACTTACCAGGCACTTTCTTGTTTTGTGTGCTAAACAGTGGATGGTCTTTAGGGTAGTCAGACGTGTCATACATGTGTAACTCTGTTTTCATGTCTTCATAAAAGTCTTCAGTACACACATCAATGATCATAGAGTCAGTGTCAGTGTATAACAGACGGCAGTCAGGATACTTTGGTTTGAAGTAATCATAATAAAATTCAAGCATTAATAATTTTGACAACTCCAGAATAGCCATACCTATAAATACTGGCTTGTCCAGTTTAACAATCTTTTTTTTGAGTGACACTGCATACAATGATGAATGAAATTCTTTGTACCCTGTGTACTGTGGCTTGCCTGTAAGTTTAATTGCACCTGATTCAGTTGTAACCAGTCTAACATCTTTGCGGTGATGATGATTTTCCATTGTCTTCCCAAAACAGTCATTGTTCATAAGCTTAAAGAAGTCACGCAATGTTGTATTCTTCATTATGTAATCTTTCATGAAAGCACTTTGGTCAAATTGAAAACCTCTGTGAACTTTCTTTAGTACTAACCCATGTCTGATGTAAAACTGTAACAATCGATAGTGACAAACGTAATTAAATTTGGCATTTAGATTTGGCACAAGTTTGGTGTCTTCTTTTTTCCCCGTCATACTCATTTTTTCAACTGCTAATGGATAATCATTATGGTAATCATGTAGGTGGTGTGGGTACTCAAGGTCTACTTCAAAGATCCAACCCTTTTCATCATTTTGACCTCGATCCATAATATATTTTGTTAATTTTTTTATGCCATACTGTGACAAATCATACAAACAAAAGTTTTTTAATGGTAATAATTCACACATCGCGAATCCGTACAAATTGTTAGCGTCCACGTACGTAATAAATGACCTTGACATTGAGGGGTCAAAGTCGTCAAGATATTTATTATTTGCCTTGGCATAATTATTTGCTGCAATACTAATGCCACCCCTCAATCCACGTTCCACCATTTCACCCATCGTACGATCATACAACAGGTCTATAAATATCTTACTGGATTTCAAAAATGCATCCCATGTCATGCCAGGACTAGTTATGTAGCAAGCAGGGTCAAGACTGTAGTGCAACAAACCCTTTTCACGATAACTTTCAAATACATCTGCTAGCAAGCAAACGTCAGCTTTCAAGTACTGGTCATGGTAGTCACCAATCGTCTGACACCCCAACTTCCCCCACGCATCAAGAGCGTGTTGATATTCAGAGTCAGAAATGCCTTTTCCAGTTAGTGTAGAATAAAATTTCTCTTTTGGTGGCAGTCTTGTTTCCTCAAACACAACCCAATGATCAATGTACTCGTACGGATAAACACCTTTCTTGATTAAGTCTGGTTCAAAATATTTACTCGTTATTGGATACTCAGTCAGTCCTTCTGCCAGACTAGCCAGACCTAAAGACAAATGTTGCATAGAGTCATAAAATGCTAATTTGTTGTCCAATCTAAATGTCAAGTACTTCTCAGTTGTCTGGGCAATACAACTAATTTTTTTGTAAGATTCATCCACAGCCTGCATGATAATATGTGAATCATACCCTTTGAGATTGTGGAAAAAGATTGGCAGTTTGTATGTCTTGGGATCTGTTTTTAATAACAAGTTACAATTGTTATGTGCAGCACCTCTGTAACGCCCAGTTATGTGATCATGGTCACGAACTTTATCACCCCCCAGAGGTTGTTCGCAAATCCAACACGTCTCAGCTGTATCAAATTTTAGTTTGTCTTCTTCTGTCATCACCAAAGGCATCTGACATGTTGTGAGATACTGTACTACCTGACTATACAGATGTCTCATTTCTGTTAAAAACAGACATGCTGCATTTTCACCCCTGTAGATAACAGGCTCTGAATGCAAACCGTCTGACCTAACAAGAATGTATCCAAAAGAACACACCACTTGATCACTCAACTTTATAGTCTTTGGTAATGACTCTGGAACAGGACCCTCATATGGTACAACCAATGATTCAAAATCTGCATACACTACAAACGGCAGCTTTTGCTGATTCCCATAGTTCTTAAAATACACTTGACTACCAGGATCTGGATACTTAAGTACAGTTTGTATATCATCAGGTGACCTGCAGTGTAAAACATGTTTGTGTGCCACTTCAATAGAGGAAAACCTTTGTAAACATCTCTTGCACACTTCCTGTTTGCCCTTGTGTTTTGTTGTATGCCCATGAATTAGACGTGACATATTTCTGATAATTGTGTAGTGAAAGCTATTGTCATCACCGGCAGGGCCGATTAATAACATGTCAACATGTTTATCTTCTGGCTGCCCATAGGTTGGGGCAATTGGAGATACTCTAATTGGCTGTAACTTATTCTCAGATTCATTTTCCCACACAAACACATTTACAGATATACCAGGATTTAGTTTTTCAAACAAGTCTATATCCTCTATTTTAACAGGGAACTCAATGCCACTGAAGTTGAGTTCGTTTACAAATTTGGTATAGTTAGATACACGATCAGGTTTTGCTTTTACAAAATGAAGTTTAGCAAGCACACACCACATAAAACATAAATTATCATTGTTTTGAATATTGACTACAGCCTTTTTGTTTGCAACCTCAGTTGGAAGTGGTATCCATGATTTACCTAGTATAGGATGATATCTTGACTGCTTCAGTTGTAGTTCATGTACAAGGCCTTCATGCCAGCCAGACCCTTGCATTTCTGCTCTGTCAATTGCTTCATGGAAGTCTGGTAACAATCTTTCTCTAAACACTTTCTCTAGTTCTCTTCTCGAATTAACTGTGTGCTGCCTTGTCGAGATATACGTTACAATAACTTCACCAACATCTCTGGCAAATTCTATTTTTGCAACAATCTGAATCTTTACACTATCAGAAAGAAGGTTATTTTGTATGACTAAAAAAGATCTTTCTATTGATTCATAGACATTGTAAATATTAGATATAGGTAAGTCAGTTGTGTGAAACACGTTTCTTAATCTTTGATGGTTGTCCATCTTTTTTATTTGTCCGACAAAAAAATAAATAGAAAATTATATAATGAAAATGGCACTTTATTGACTGTAACTCCTACAAAACAGATTTGTTTACACACTGACTCAATCATCATTATTGGTTTTGTATGTGCAATACCATTTTATTAAATGTAACAACGTTAAAATATAAATTTATTTTATATAGTTCTTTTGCTAAATCACTACACAATTTAGCAAACCAACCACTTAAATATTCATTAACAGTAAATGACTGTGTCTTAATATCAACAGTTATTTTTTTAATAAATGGATTATCAACACTTAAAGTTATATTACCAGTCATATACAGTGTTGCTGGTAACATAAAAAAATTATCTGGTGACTCTTTATTATAAAGCTGGCTTACATATTTAACATCTTTAAAGCAATATGTAATATCTATGATTTCACCAATAGGCCAATTTTGCTCCTTTTGTCCGTCTGTCATTTTTATAGACAAACTAAAAGTATGAATTAATTTACTAACCCATACCCTGTGGGCTGATCTGTCTTTAAAATGAGCTTTAGATGCTTAGTTGATTTCAGTTTATTTTTTACATCATCCCGTTCATGCTTATTTGGGATGACATCGTTTTCTCTGAGACAGTCTTCAAAGCTGTCACGATCCTTACAGTAAAACAAACATATAAACTTTAACTGTTCTCGAAAATCTTTCAGTACAACATTATATTTCTGAGTGAGAATCCATACACTTATGTTTGCATGTCTGCCACTAAAGGCAAGTTCTGCCAGTGTGTTTCTTTTCTTAACAATGTCTTTTTCTGCAGAACAGTCATCAACAATAAACAACGTTGGCTGTCCTTCAAATTGTTTGTAAAAATACAGCAGGTAGTCATTCAGTTTTTTCACAGGTCAACTAAATAGATATTACTGTCAGTCCAAATGAATAAACGGTTGTGATAAGCTTTGTTGTGTTTGATTGTTGGACAAAATATTACAATGTTTTCAAAGTGGTGGATGTATCTTGTTTGTAAGAGGTTAAGTACAAATTCACTTTTTCCCACACCCTGTGGCACCAACAAATAAGCCACAGTGTCATTAAGGGTCATTAAGCTCCGGTTCGTTGCTGTCGGGACGTTAAGCAATGTACAATCAATGCTTTCTGCAATATTGAGTTGTGCGTCATATATCAGGTACAAATATATATTTATGGCTGCAGCAGTTTCAACCTTCTTTTGTATCTGAATTGTAATCCCATCACTACCATTCTCAACAGTTCATCCTGACCCATGAAGATAGTCATCATCTGTACTATGCAGGTCTAACCACAGTGCATACTTGTTTGTCAGGTATTGACCAATCCTAACGTCATACAGATGTAGATCTTTGCACGCAATGTTTGCTGGTTTATCTCTAATCCTTCCTCCTGCAAAATACTTTGTGATCTCATCGTAGTGCTGGTATGGTAACATTCCAGATGCGTACACTTGATTAGGACGGCCTTCGATTGTACAGGACAAATGTGTAATCTTAGGATTGTAGAATTTTTCTGAATCCCGTTTGTATGGAGCCGCTGGTTCAATAAACAACATAAAAATACCTTTCAGTGACCTAGCAGGCGTGTTTAAGTTTATGTTCCACATTGGGTCGCTTTTGTCTTTGGGTATTAAACTATGTCTAATCACCCTGTCATAATGAATTGGTACCCCACCCGGGTCTGCCCTGGGGGACTTGGGTGGGGTTAGGTATTTTTTAGTTCCCAGGGTCACCCTGGTCAGCCCCACAGGGTGGGTTTTTCTCTCTATTGTGGGGCATGTGTTTCTGTCTACCCTTTGTCCATTCACCTGTATTTGCCTTTTTAAAACTCTCCCTACTGTCTGCACTGCCTGTAGCTCTTGATATTGGATGTGTGTTGCTAAATGGTCTTAGCTTTATTTAGGCCCATGTGTTAGGTTTATTTAACGTCCCCCACCCGGGTCTGCCCTGGGGGACTTGGGTGGGGTTAGGTACTTTTTAGTTCCCAGGGTCACCCTGGTCAGCCCCACAGGGTGGGTTTTTCTCTCTATTCTGGGGCATGTGTTTCTGTCTACCCTTTGTCCATTCACCTGTATTTGCCTTTTTAACACTCTCCCTACTGTCTGCACTGCCTGTAGCTCTTGATATTGGATGTGTGTTGCTAAATGGTCTTAGCTTTATTTAGGCCCCATGTGTTAGGTTTATTTAATGTATTTGACCGGCTGGCGACATACATTCAATGTTCTGTTTAGTTTTTTTTTCACAAGCAGTGCAGGCACGTCCTGAGAAAGCCTTGTTGCTGTCGGGACGTTAAGCAATGTACAATCAATGTACAATCAATTATTTAACGTATTTGACCGGCTGGCGACATACATTCAATGTTCTGTTTCTTTTTTATTTTTTCACAAGCAGTGCAGGCACGTCCTGAGAAAGCCTTGTTGCTGTCGGGACGTTAAGCAATGTACAATCAATCAATCAATCATAATAAATTGGTAGTCTTGACTGATACTGATTTTGTATGAGTCTGGCTAGTTCAGTGTGTGTGACAATTTCATATTCCAAGGAAATGTTAGAGATCTTATATGTTGCACTAAGATCAGATGATTTAATAACTTTGGAGTAGTCATTGAAGGTTAGTTCAAAACTCAGACGGTCATTCAGTGCTCCTTGATAATAAGGCAGATGAGCTGTTAGGATTTCAAACTCAAGTGGAATGTAGAATCTGGATCCATATGTTTTGGCCATTATAACATCCATGGCTGTATTAGTTACTTTATCTCCGGCGTCGATTCGAAGTTTACCAACATTATCTGGCTGTATGCCTTGGTAAATACGGTCTTCTCGTTCTTCTCTTGTTAGCCAAAGGTCTTTGTAACAGTAGAATACATCTGAGTCATCAAGACTAAACACTTCCTGTCCTTCAAGTTTTACTTTAATAGTTCTAACAATTGTTCTGCCAAGATTGTTAACTAGTGTTCTGTTCACGTCTGCGTCTGATGAAAGTTCAATATTAAATGCAAGGCGTGCAGTGCCAGGAACAATAACGTCACTGGGACCTAGGTTTGGAAACTTGACTGTAAGTGTTTGGTTCTGGTCTATGGTACTTGGATTGTTGGTGATGACTATTGTTTGTCGAATGCCCTTAACACCCAGGGGCTCACGTAGTTTTCTAAATGGGTCTAACTTTGATCCGTAAGACTGTGTCATTTTTATTATGCACAATAAAAAATAATAAATTAATAAAACAATGGCAGCGGGAGGATTTAATCATGAAGATTTTGAAATGGATGACATGAATGACTATGATACTGGTGCAACAGATATGACTGGAATGGTAACTAGTTCTAGTATGTATCACGAACTATTAAAAGACAAAGTAAACTCATTTTATGACAGTGTTGGTGTCCACCCAGATGTAATAGATCCTAATCAGTTTGAATATGATAAAGGACACTTATTTGTAAATACAGACAGAGGGAAAATAAATCTAACACATAAAAATAATCCTTCTAAGTTTAGAGCTTTAAGTACAATTAAAGGTGAAGTCGGTGGTAACTCTGGGTTGGCAAGATACCTTGGTATTGGAGGGTCTCCTGTTCCCCCAAGACTTGTTAGTGTGCTTCACGACACGCAAACAAAGTTGCCAACGGGGCAAGAGATTGAAATGGCACCAATAACAAGCCTACCAGAAATAGCAAACACAGTGATACAAGAAACTTCATTTACTGAAGGACAAATAAATGATGTTATGAAAACAATAGATGATCCACCTTTGTCAATGAGGGAGATTATGGGTTTGGATAAATCACTGCAGACAATAAGAGGTGAGATGGTAAATAATTTAGCCAAACTAGGAGAGCTTGATAAACACATAGAACGTGAAAAAGAGAAACTGGCTACAGCAGACACAGAAATGAAAGAAAGAATTCAACACAGATTAAATGATTTGCAGATAGAAAGATCAGGAAGGTTAGAAGCGATTAGTATTGGGAGACAAAAACTGAAAACACAAGTCAACAGGATTAGAGAAACTATTCAAAAAATACTTCACGAAGAGACTACTCTGGCTGAGAGACTTAAAACACTTTTCAGAGAACAGGGTATCACAATTGCCAGTTTAATTACAGCTCTGGGGTTTATTATCAGTACAGTTGTGTTGGCTGTCTCCGGGGGTGGTTCTCCACCTCCAGCACCACCAACCCCAGTCCCCACAGATCCAAAAGACTTACAGTCGTGGGTAAAGAAACAACTGTCTCACATATCAGACTTGCTTAAGAAATTGGCTCTGAAAGCAGTGGACGCTTTGCCTGGCATTATAGGCACGGTTGTCAGTTGGTTGATTAGTACAGCAGCAAAGGCAGTGGGGTTTATGGCAGAGCATGTGTGGATCTTTCTGGTTACAGTAGGAGGGTTAATGGTGGGTTATTTAATGAAACAGGTAAAGAAGTAATATACCTAGTCCTGTGAGGCCTATTACCAATGCAGTTCTCTCTGACTCATGTGTGTTTGATGATGGTGCTGGTGCTGGTGATGGTGATGGTGCCAGTACAGGTGTGGGTGTCGGGGCTGGGGCTGTTATTGACATTACTTGTGTTACCAGGGCTGCCTGTACGGGTGGTGATGTTACTGGTGCTGGCATTATTATTGACTGTAAATGTGTGTTTACTGATTGGTTGAGTCCTAATTTCTGATCACGACCAGCGACAATGATTTCATTATTATAATTTGTTATTGTACCCATTTGTAATTGAAGGTCAGATGGTAGCATGTATAACCCAATACCAACTACAAAGTCAACTTTTGATCTAGCATATCTGAGTACGTCTTGGTAGCGTTGTATGCTTGATGGTAGATCGACTGTTGAGTTGATTGAATCTTCTAGATTAGCAAGAAACTGTTTTTGTGCTTCAAATTTACCACTCCCATTTAAAATATTCGATTTTGTTAGTGATTGTGCTCCTAGTATACACCAGACATATGTTCTGATAGACTCATTGACACGCTCGACTCCTGCTTGAGTAAACCCGTCAGATTTATCTAAGACAAATGTGGTCCAGGCATTAGACTGTTTCTGTTCAATTGAGCCTAACCACACTTCAGATTTTGATGAGAATGAAGTGTAACCAGGGTAATAATCTTGAGGGTATTGTCCCCCACCCGGGTCTGCCCTGGGGGACTTGGGTGGGGTTAGGTATTTTTTAGTTCCCAGGGTCACCCTGGTCAGCCCCACAGGGTGGGTTTTTCTCTCTCTATTCTGGGGCATGTGTTTCTGTCTACCCTTTGTCCATTCACCTGTATTTGCCTTTTTAAAACTCTCCCTACTGTCTGCACTGCCTGTAGCTCTTGATATTGGATGTGTGTTGCTAAATGGTCTTAGCTTTATTTAGGCCCCATGTGTTAGGTTTATTTAACGTATTTGACCGGCTGGCGACATACATTCAATGTTCTGTATATTTTTTTTCACAAGCAGTGCAGGCACGTCCTGAGAAAGCCTTGTTGCTGTCGGGACGTTAAGCAATGTACAATCAATCATTGAGGGTATTGTCTGTGACTCATAGCATAATACAATGTTCCCATGCCTTTGTGATCATCAAGTTTTTGTGTAAAGTCATACTTTGTACTGATGTTAAATTCATTACAGATCCGTTCAAATGCTTTCAAATCCATGGGATTGTTAAACTGATTAAAACTGGATTCAGTGGGCAGTGGGGTATGCAGTTCTGACAGTATTCTTCTAAGCTGGTAATACATGTGGAAACGATAGACAGACTTAATCAGTTTGTTTGGGTGATTCAAATGGTCTGTAAAAGAAACGCCACAGCCTGTAGTTGAGCATAGTATAGCAAAGTTAAGTTGGTTTTGAAACATCTGTAGTGGGCTTGAAGACCACTTTCTTGCAGTAGAGTCATCTGTAATTGGAGGGTTTAGGTAATGCTCATAAGGATTTGGCACTTTCACTTGAAATAAATCTCCTTCAGACAAAGCTATATCAAGCTGATTTAGTTGAATTATTTTCTGGTCATAAGTTGGTGCAACATTATACTTGGCATCCACGTTAAATTGAAACGCGTTTACAATGGCAATTGTTGGTGATTTAAATTCCATTGTGCTTTTTTTTTTATGTGATAATAAAAATGTTTATAACCTTAACAAATCTTGACACGAGCAAACCAGTGTGGCTAACTAATGGAATCGATAATCGAGATGGTAACAAGGCTGTGGCTATCCATGAAATGTTTTATACAGTAAAGTGGTTTAATGTAACGGATGATGAAAATTATTCTGTAAGTGGAACTCTTGATGGTATTGAGAAGGGTGATACTTTACGAGCTGGGTATTATGACTTTTGTACTTTAGCTGAATGGCTTCAAAATGAATTTAAAATTAAAGCAACTTTAAACCCAGCTAATTTACTTGTTACAATTGAATTTCCAAAAAGTGGTCAGTTTTCTTTATCAATTAGTCTTTTATTATTACTTGGATTTTTAGGTAAAAAAATAACACATCTAGATGAAGATTGGTCACAATCAGTCGAACGTCTACTATCACCAAAAAAAACCAAGAATAACTGGCAGATATCCTGTTCATTTGTCAGTACACACAGTGCTAAATGTTTATTTAAAAGAACTGAACACTACTGAAAATGTTCACAATGGAAAGCCTTCAACTTTGTTGAGATGCTTACCTACTGGAACTGCTCCATATTGTGAAAGTGTGGTTGCTAGATTTCCTAATTTGCAGTTTAAAAAATTAGGTTCTAATTTCTTTGAGTCACTGAGTATATCTGTAACTAATCAGGATGACAAACCAGTTCTTATGCATGATTTTAGTGTTGTGTTGGAAATTAAATAATTTTATTTTTGTTTATAAAAATGAGTGGTCTTGGTCCAAAGCCTAGAATCATACCAGTTGCATGCCCAGTAACAGAGTTGAAAGATTTGGCAGACGCCCAGGATTTTGAGAAGGAAGGGGATGTTGGAGAAATATATGGTTTTGAACTTGATTCAAATGGCATGTACAAGAGGAAAGTAATTGTTGACATAAAAGACGGTGAAAAACAGATTCCTAAACTTGGTCAGCTTCGTGATGTTACTGTACCTACTCCACCTGTAAATAATGCGCCTTACAACTTAATACATGTGGGTAGTAAGTGGGTTGTTTCACCTGTACCGGCACCACCACCCACAATTGACTGGGACATAAAGATTGAATTTATTAGTCCTTATGTATACACTGATGATGAAGGCGCCTTAGTGTTTAGGAAGGTTGTTAATTCTGGGCCGCTTATTGTAAGCCTTGTTCCAAGTTTTGCCCCAGACAACAATAGCAGAGAAAAACTGAAAGTTGAAAATTATGAGAGACGGAGATATCTTCTTACAACTAGAAAAGGGTAGATCAGATACTTCTGTTGTGTTTATGCCAGCAAGCTTAGTCGTGGCTAGAGAAGTGACAATAGTATTTGAAATTATCATGAAATCTGTTGCTTCTGCAAAAGAGGCAAATATAGCACAAGGAATTAAACTTACATGGAATGAAACAGTAACAGAATCATCAAAGGTCTTTATTGCTATTACAAAAAATAATGATGTTATTAATGTTTCGAGCAGTGTTCCAGCTGTCAAGGTGGTGGTCAACAAAGCAACTTTTGTTCGTCTAACTTACATAAACCTTGAACACATTGATCTTGTTGCATTTTATTATGCCAGCAAATTGTATACTTTTGAAGAGTTGCAAAATGTAATTGCTGATTAAAAAAATATTTGTCATAAAAAATGGTGAACTTGTATTCACAAATACCACCTGAGCAGCTTGAGCCTATTGAGCATGATAAAACATTAAAGGCAGATTCATTCCGTTTAATGAATATTACAGAAGCGTTGAAGTATTTGGAAGAAGAACAAGCAAAATACTCGAGGTGTAAACGCCGTTACAATACGGTTTTTAATTCTGTACACAACACATCAATGGCCATGGGGGTGGTTTCGGCCGGATTATCTGTAGGAGGTATAACTCTGTTTGCAACGGGGGTGGGAAGTGTCGTAGGAATTGCTGTTGAAGCTGTTGGCCTTGCCACAAGCCTGGCATGCTTTGGTATGGAAGCCCTTAACAAAAAATTTTATACTAAGTTGCAGAAGCATGAAGCATTAAGTACGCTCACAGCAGCTAAGCTGACGAGTATGAAACTTATTATTAGTAAATCTTTGGAAGATAATGAAATTGACGATAACGAATTTAAAAGAGTCCAGGATGATTTGGCCAACTATAAACAACAAAAGTCTGAAATACAGAATAAGATGCGTAGTCAGGCTGTAAATGTTGAAGAGCTAAAGAAATCTTTTTTAGAACAAGGAAAAAAGATAGGCGTAGAAGAAACTATGAAAAAAGTTCGAGAACTTACAAGCAAGTAACGATAGGTTTTGGTAATCCATTATTTTTGTCATACACTTCGCAAAGAGATGTCATGCCTTTCACCCCTGCCTACCTAACACCATCTGCCCCTCCACCAGACTAAAAAAAAGATTTTACGTTGTCCTTGTAACTTGGGAAATCTGTCCGAGTAAGTTGTTGACTTGGTTCAATAACTTACAAGATCTTATGATTAGGTTCTTGTAAGAACTTGTTTTAAGTCACTTATAAGAATTTGTGACAACTAACTTGCAAGTACATGATAAGGTAACCTATAAGTTATGTGTCAGTTGAAAGTAACTTATAGGTTACTTATCATGTACTTGTAATTTACTTTTTTTCCCAGCGCCTGGGTGAATTGTTTTTAAAATAAAGCTATATTTTTTTTTCTCAAAATACATTATGATTTAAGTTGAGGTATGGTTTTGTTAATTTAAAAACTGTTTTTAGGCATGAACTCAGTAAAAAAAAAAAAATGAGGTGCTTTAGAAGTCCCCTTCTGCCTATCTCTGATATTCCTGTCCCTACTTGAATCTTGTAATGGTGTTTATTTCACTACACGCCTATTGAAAGCGAACACGTTCCTGGTATTAAAAAGCGGTCATGTGTTACACTAAATTACACTGTTCCCTTACCTGGGTACACAAATGCTTTCAAAAGGCCCTGGATAATGCTGGAGTTGATTTGGAAATGTCAGAGCTTTCAAAGGTTAGTGTCACAGATTTCACACCATATGAGAAAGAAAGATCTCAAACTATGAAAAATAGAGTACTAACCTGTGAGCCATTTCAACCTGTTAGGTCTCATCAGAATACCTAGAAGGTATTTATGGCTCCCCCCGCGAGGTATGCCAAAGACATGTAGAAAAAAACACTGCCACATTTAGCCGCTTTTTTCTTCTTTAAGGAGACCTTTTAGCCTTTGTATGTCAGCAACAGCAGCGTCAAAAGATGATTGTTGCGACTTTTAGCAAGAGTGTCGTCTTTTGTCAGCTCGTCTAAAAAAGCTTGAGTGTACGTTTGTTTTGAGCTTTCACCAATCTCCATTTCCTCAACAGATTCGTTTTGGTTGCTCGCCATTTATGCCTGGTTATCGTTTGGCCCTGCTTTCTGTCCTACTGCACTGAAGTAATCGGAAAAGAAATGATTATTGGCTGTGGGTTTACTTTTATACCTGTGGTTTTGCAAACGATTGCATAAGCAAACACGTCATTTAGAACATTCTAGCCCGTGAGTCGACTTTATACCTCTATAGGTGACCTGTTCCCACAAAAGGGACCATAAGTCGGAAATTTTGAGTTTTGAGATATTTACACCATTACAATCTACTATCAATACAAATTAATTTGATGCACAAACTATTGTTGTAGATCTGTTATTAAGCGAGAAACATGCATTTACAGTTGATCACTCGAACTAACCTAAAATGACCCCCTGCACTCTTTTTAGCCTGTAGCTCCATTCGCCCGAAAGCGACTTAAGGTCCCCTTTCATGGGAACACCCCCACCCGGGTCTGCCCTGGGGGACTTGGGTGGGGTTAGGTATTTTTTAGTTCCCAGGGTCACCCTGGTCAGCCCCACAGGGTGGGTTTTTCTCTCTATTCTGGGGCATGCGTTTCTGTCTACCCTTTGTCCATTCACCTGTATTTGCCTTTTTAAAACTCTCCCTACTGTCTGCACTGCCTGTAGCTCTTGATATTGGATGTGTGTTGCTAAATGGTCTTAGCTTTATTTAGGCCCCTTGTTGTAGGTTTATTTAACGTATTTGGCCGGCTGGCGACATACATTCAATTTTCTGTTTAGTTTTTTTTTCACAAGCAGTGCAGGCACGTCCTGAGAAAGCCTTGTTGCTGTCGGGACGTTAAGCAATGTACAATCAATCATGGGAACAGGTTACAGGAGATGTGAATCAGCAAACGCTGACGTGTAGCCAACTACGACATACATATGCTATTTGTGGGCGATTACATCAGCAAACACGTGCTATGGAACATTCTAGGACCCAAAACTGTCCCCCTTGTTTTGATGGGGACAGTTTCAGTGGTGTGGGGACCGTTTCAGTAGTAGGGGGACAGTTTTGGAATCGAGAATGTTCTTCACTGTGCGAACACAGCGTTGCAAAATTTTTTACCTATGCTGAGCCAAAATTAGCTGGCTGACTGTTCCGCTTTAGGTACACTGAGTGCATGGCTGGGCCGTGTGCGCTATAAAACCAGTGACGCGTGACGGCTTGACTAGGTATTCAGTACTTTATACTGACTGTGTTGTAATCGTTGGTAGTTTAATTAGCTTTTGTTTTCTCTTGCTGTGTGTGTGTCGCATAAGCCGCGTATGTCTGTACGGCACATGTTACGTGTGTCTGTACAATATATGCCGCGTGTGTCACATACGATCTTACCACATTCTTAACTCTAATATACTCGACACTTTGAATCAGCGTGAACACCTCTCAGCCAAGGCGTGTGTCCTTTTGTGTAGTGTAAAAGCAAAGTGAAGACACCAAACACATGCGGAGCGCTGTGAAGAGAGTGCTGTGTACGATCGTATTCAAAATATAATCTCACTGTGGCAGCATTGATTGATTAATTAGCCTTTGTTTAAAGAAGTCAATGACAGCATTAATTATTTAGGTGGGGTGGGGTATCTGCCTTAATACTCGCGGGTTGGTAGCTGATCAAAAAACGTAGCTTGAATGATTTCTGGAGTGGAACTAAAATGGCTAGGTAATAAAGGTATTGGGTGTCTTTGTTGACGTGGGCTTGCTTAATTACCGTGCTAATCAAATTAATCTTTTGTTTATTAGATAGGATTCTCAGGATCCCCACATATTCTATCTCTGTAGTTTCCTCAGTCACTGACTGAGTGGGCTAGCAGAGGGGTGCCGTCTTTGTCCAAGATTAGGACTTGATGTCAGCAGATATGTTGTTCAGTCCGGTTTTTAAGGAGCTGTGCTAACCCAGGTCCTACCATGTTGGATTGGTCCTTAAAAATACTCGTGAGCTTTTGGTCCTTTGGATCCCAAGTGTTTGCCGTGCTTGGAGTCCCGTGTCAGGGGAGAAGAGGAACCTGGTGGCTGAGGTTCCCTTTGGGTTGCGGCTCACTGGTGCCAACACTCCACTTTGGCCTTGACTTCTACCTAAACGGAAGGCTAGTCATACCGGCCTAGTCAATCGGCTCTTGTCACGTTGAGCCCTATCCCACTGTTGACATGCAGGTTGCAATACGGAGCACCATGCTATAGCCTCTGCTGGTGATTGGGTGCTTTACGCCAGTATTCCCCTGCATTCCACAATGTGATAGACAGCGGTGGCTCAGACGGTTCAGTCGGGCTTAACCCCTTGAGTATATCTTTCGGGCAGTCTCCATTGTGCGTCGGCTGGAGACCCGCCGACAGTTTCACTTTCCCTTGTTGGGCTCGGAGCGGGCGGAGACCCCCGGGGGATGAATATCTCTACTATTATAATATGGAGAAAAAAAAACCCCACTGGCACAGAAACGGCACATAGCCACCAACATTGAACATGACAGTGACTCGGACTGTGAGGAAGCGACACCTCAGGCGTCAGCCGTATGGCCTCGCTTCCTCAGTGTCCATAGCAAGGTAAAGGAGAAACCTGTTTCCAAGCTGCATCCTTTTCTGGTGGGGGAGACCCTCAGGAGCCGTGTTGGCAGGCCTGATGCCCAGCGCCTCAGGTCTGGTGACTTGCTGTTGGAGTGTCGTACCCGGGCACATTCCAGCGGGCTGCTGAGGCTCTCTTCCATTGGAGACACTCCAGTGGAAGTCACACCCCACAAAACTATGAATTCGTCAAGAGGCGTAATCAAAGATCAATTCATTCAGTCCTCTCTGCGCCGTCTGGTGCTTGAGGCGACGGCAAGGGAGCGCCACTTTTGTCTGTCAGCTGCTATTTTGGGTGCTGTTTGCAGAGTAAGGCCTCTGTTCTTGAGCTCTCGAACTGTCAGAAGATGAACTTGTACGGAACCTTAAGTCTTACGTCAGGCGTTTCACTTCCAAGCAAGGTGGTGGGGAGATCCGTCTCCCTACCATCATCCTGACGTTTGGCACCCCCACCCCTCCTACTACCATCTGGGGAGGTTACTACTCCTTGAAAGTGAAAAAGTACGTCCCTCTCACCCTCCGGTGCTTCAAGTGCCAAAAGTATGGCCATGGGCAGAAGACATGCCACCAGGCAGAGGCTTCATGCGCCCGTTGCATTAAGCCCGGACACTCTGCTGAGTCCTGCACAGCCACCCCCCTTTGTGTGAATTGCCAGGGGGCGCATATGGCTTCGGACAAGAAATGCCCTCGTTGGATATCCGAGTGCAAGATTCAGCAGGTGCGTGTGGAGAAGGGGGCTGTCCTTTCTGGACGCCAAAAAACTAGTTGAAGGCCCTGGTGCAGCTGCGGCTGCCCCAACCTCTAACACCTCTGTGTATACTTTCAGTGCAGCGGTGGCAGGCAAGCGCCCCACCAAACACTGCTCATGTCAAACCCCAACTTCTTGTTTGGGGGCGGAGCCTCGGTTCCTCTCGTCCCTGGAGAGTAACCCTCCTCCGGTGGTGACGAGGAGCCAGGGAATGCAGAAGGCGGACACTGCCGGTCCGGTAGTGCCGCCTTCTGTTGCCCCTAAGCCTAAGCCAAAACCTGTTAGTTTGTCAACTCCAAAGGCTTCTGGCTCTGGTCAGCCTTCTAAGCCGCTAACTCTAGCAGCAGGAACGTTGCCCAGGACCAGAAGTCTAAGAAATCTATGGGTCCGCTGTGCACACGGACCCAGAAGGGGAACACTGATGTCCCCCTTCAAAACAAATATGCTGCATTGGAGGAGCGGATGGAAGGAGTTGTCGTTGCTGATGCTGCGGCAGCTCCACCCCCTTCATCTCCGAAGAACCAGAGGAGGCCCGGGAGCCGGTCCCGCTCTGTTTCTTCAACTCCTTCCAAGGCAAAGGAAAAAGGGTGGAAAAACTCCTCACCCCCCAGATAAGACATAATCATGTACTCTCTGCTTCAGTGGAATTGTCGTGGTTTTCAAGCTAACTTTGAGGAATTACGTCTTTTAGTCAAGTTCTATAACCCCTCGGTATAATATCTCTTCAGGAAACATACCTAAGACTTCTGACCCTGTGTCCTTTAATGGTTTTAACGTTATACATAAAGGCTCTGATTCAGAGAGGCGCTCGGGTGGAGTGGCTCTTCTCATTAGTAGCCAAATTTTATGTAACCCCGTTAGCATCGACACCTGTCTTCAGGCTGTCGCAGCTCAGGTTACCTTTAACTCTTTGACGCACGCAGTCAGAAAAAAATTGCCTCTATGAAGCGCACACCAGCGTACCCCTTAAACGCACGGCAGTTTTATGAGATGGCAGAGACTAAAGTTCCAAGCAGACATCAAGAGACTGGGAACCACCTGGAGTAGAATCGAAGGAGAAGCACAGGACAGGAGTTGCTGGAGGTCTCTCGTCGACGGCCTATACCCGGGTAGGGGTGACAGGCGTAAGTAAGAGACTAAAGTGATAGGTTCTAAATATTTTTTTTTTTTTGCAGCTAACCATTGACGTTTGTACTAAAGTATGTATATTTTTCTTATTCAGTAGTGGTTGGGCATTACTTCCAAAAAAAATTGTGTACATCAAATGTTATTTTCATGTGCATATTTACCTGAAAATGCGTATTTGTAATCAATTTATGTGCGTGCAAAGTGATTAGTGTGATTATTTTTATTCATGCAAGACGGTCATGTGAATATTAGTAACATTTTGAAGGTAGAACCATTCTGACTGACATCTTCTTGTAATTCTGCACTTTGTGATATATATCTGGAAGCAGTCTCAATTGTCAACAGATCCAACACACAGGTGTATTGTAGGGCCACAGGTGCGACACACGAAAACAGAAGTCTTTCTAGCCTTCTGTCCGAACACACAGCACAGTCACCATTTTTCGCGGTTCTGGCTGCCAAATGCATCCCTGTGAGTCTGGCAATGTCCGAAGGGACAGACACTCGGCGCCCAGTGTGGTCCACAAATTTGTCACAAGCTTTGTACTGATTCAAAAACACATCTGCGACATTCGCGCGAAACTGCTTTGATGTGATCGACAGCTGATGTTTGCCCATAACCCAGCCGTTGTGCAAAGCAACTTCTTTGATGAAGTGGTATATCACCATGTAATACTTGATGAGACGATGATGAAACTGGTAGTAAGACATGTGCTGCACCCCTGAAAATGGCGAGTAATTTACTCACCATGGCGAGTGAAAAAAAAATTGGGCGAGTAAAAAAAACTACCCACTCGCCAAATGCGAGTGCGCTCGTGCGTTTTTCAATCCGCCAGCCGAACATCAGGTACGCCGGAGCGTGACCTGACCGCACCGCGAGCCGCCTCTAACATCACTTTGCGGCAGTAGCCGAACACGTCACTCGAACTGTGCGTACCATAACAGTGGTCGGTGACAGTCGTTCTATTTTTAGTGATAAATTGGTTTGTTTAGCCGCTCACTCAGTCGCGGCTGCGTTCAGAATCAACCCGACGCCGGGGTCCATGCGAGTGTAACAGCGTGGGCAAACTGTTAGTTTATGTGTGGTGTCAGCATGTTATTACAAAGTGCGCACTACATGTTGAATGCGTTACTTGCTGTGACGTCACCATACATACTATTATGGGATACAGCATCGTGCGTTTCACTTTTGATCTTGAACGAAGTTGTACATGGCGGAGAAAAAGCAAAGGAAGCTGGAATGCTTTGGATTCTTCAATCCGGCACCGTCTGATCTTGATAATCGCTAAGAAGAAAGTTGAATTCGACACCGCCATCTCCATCGACAAGTGACAGTACCAGAAATGCTACCCCTGGGCCGTGTGTGGCACCACCGCTACGACGCAGTTTTCAGAGTTCATGGCTGTGCTGCATGTATTTCCATGGCTAAAGCACGACGGCACTCGAATGGCAATGACAATGATCCTTTATTTGATAACGGTAAAAGTTTTGGTAGTAACAACCATTTTTTGAACTTGCCGTTGCTAATCTACTGATTACTGAGTTACTATCGCACTAATTGTTTTCTACTACTGAAAAGGGGTAAAAAATTACATGACACAGCACAAGCCAAGAATGAAGAAGAAGAAAAAAATGTAAGGGGGAAGTGACATAGGAATTACCAACTTTACTGGTCGGGCATAATGACATGTTGTGAGGTTTAATTAAAATAAATATAATAAGAATACACACAACCTTATACGCATACATAACGCATGCACATTTGAGCACGCCACTCTCTATCTCTAATATACACGTATGCACACGCACTGGCATGCGCAATGAGCACTGAGGCAAACTCAAAAAGCAAGTCCAGAAATTTGAACAGAAATAAGTTTGTCAGTTTTTTTTAATCGTGGTCGATCCATCTTCTGGTACACAATTATGTAGGCAAAAATTGGAGAAACACGTCTTTCTGAGTGGTTAAACGGGTTGAAACAAACTTTTAAGTACATCAGTTCACACACACACACACACACACACACACACACACACACACACACACACACACACACACACACACACAGAGTTTAGACAAGTCACACTTTGGTTGTCAATCTGCCGCAGCGTTCAGCAGAAAACGCTATATTCTCTGTTACAATACATTATAAAACGATCATACAAATAAATAAATAGATATATGTTTTTCTCTGTGTGAGAGAGCGAGGGAGACAGGCTTTTACGCGATAGCTCACTCGTTAAAGAATCAGTATCATGGAAAGGACACGCACACACTGTCACAACACATTTAAAGAGGAGAGAGCGAAATGAGTTAATTTATTTTAAGGAACGTACAGATGATGCAGTTTTTCTTAAATAAATCTGTGGACCCTCTATAATGCTAGGATGGGGGTCTGTGTACCCTCTAAAATTTATACCTGGGGATCTACAGACTCTTTAACCTGTTGTGAAAACAGAAGCCCAGCTCTACTTACAAAAAATAAATAAATAAAAATCCCACCACAGTTCACATGGGGACTTTGT
Source organism: Semisulcospira habei (assembly GCA_036245525.1). NCBI lineage: Eukaryota > Metazoa > Mollusca > Gastropoda > Semisulcospiridae > Semisulcospira > Semisulcospira habei. The sequence goes on from BTPG01000001.1 coordinate 97,058,752, forward strand.
CACTTATTTCTCCACTTGATACAATGTACTATCAAAAACCTGAAGTCAGGACATAAACATTAACTTGGTTATGATTGTCTGTTCAAATATTTGTTCTCAATGCCTCTGGGCAGAAAACACTCTCTAAAATTGGGCTTCAAACACTTGTGGAACATTATATTGTTGAGTTGGGCTATTTTCAGTTGTAAAATTTTTAATTTTGGCTAGTAACATTTTCAGTTTGGCTAGTAAAACTTGGAAGTCACTAGGCAAAGGCTGGTGGGCAAAATTTTAGACTTTCAGGGCTGTGCTGGTCCATTCGATCCACACCTGATATGAACTTATTGGGGCGGTCCATGGCGCAGTGGTAAAGGTGCGAGGTTCGAAAACGGGTTCCGGCGTCGGACTTTTCTCCTCTGGTAAGTGTCACCGTTAATTCGGGCGGACCGTCGGGGGTTCTTTCTCCGGGTACTCCGGTTCTTCCACCCCCCCACCCATCCCCCCACCCCCCACACTTTGGTACCAGTTTCAGGCCACTTTACAAATTTCAAATACAAGCGATCAAAAAATCTCTGTAATTTCAGTAGCTGAACTGGCCTTTCGTCTGTCTTGTACTGTGTTTGTCTTAAATGGCGTAAATCCGTGTCTGTTACGTGAGTGTGCGTGTTGGGTTTCAGTTCGCGGCGCTTTGAGTCGCTTCGCCCAAAAATTGAGAAAAAGCGCCTATATAATAACGGTATTATTATTATTATTATTATTGTAATCATGGCACATGCTTGGCTTGTTGACAGGACAGTAACCTGTCGGTTCATGCCGGCTTCTAATTCGTCCTCGATGTACAGTGTTTCCATGAACTGTCGACAGTACATTCACTCTTTTCGTATCATGCCATGAAGAAACAAGGATCCCCGTGTCTGAGTGCCCCCAAAATTTGGGATCATCACTTTTTTGAAGCTTCAACTGGTTTCCTTTGATCTCCTCAGGCATACCTGTGCGGTCATGTCTCGCTGTCCCACAGCAGCCAATCTGCCTTTTCGCCAATGCTGCAGCGAGACTGGGGAAGACTCTACCACTGTTGAACAAAGGCCGTAATAAGTCTAAGACAACCTCCTGACCAAGCCCAGTGGCAGCATCGTTTGCCTTTACACCTGTATACACATTCCAGTTATACAGAAGCTTGTCACTGAATGACACAGGCACCACACTTTTATTCCCCACTTCGTTGGCTTACTCGGTACGTACATGCGGAAATGCACTCTGCCACGGAATCTTCTCATACACTCATCCACAGAAATCTGCTGGTTGGGTTCATAATTGTTCAGGTATGTGTCCATCACACCATCAATTAGTGGTCTCACCTTGAAGAGCGGGTCGTAGTCTGGATGTCCACGTGGCTGTCGGTTTGCATTGTTGAAATGGAGGTACGATCATAGTTGTCGGAAACGTTTCCCAGACATGTACTGTCCAAATTCCGGTGTCGATATTATGCCCGTCTTCTTGTCCCAGTAATCATGTTGATTTGGCTTGAACACAAGACCCATCGCAATTTCATGCGCCAGGTATGCTTTCATCTCCTCCACACAGGTAGGGCAAAAGGTGAGCGGGTTTTGTTCAGGACGGTGCGCAGCATTAACGGCTAGAATCGTGGCTTCTGCGTATCTATTAGTCTCCTCTACAATCAGTTCAAATAACTGCTCAGGAAAAAATGCTAGAAAAAAATCAATGGGACCCCAACCTGTAGTGTCCATTTTCTCACCTGGTTGTGCCTGGAAATCAAGATTGAGCAGTGATTCCCAAGTTTCACCTTCAAACTCATCCATAGGAACCCACAAGTTTGTGTCCACAAACTGGAAAGTGGCAGCGTTCTCCTCGTCTAAATCATTTTGATTAACAGCATCCACTACATCATCATCATCCGGACCAGTGATGTTTACTTGTTCTAACGCCACCTCAGGATCAATATTGCCCTCTCCCTCACTGTCACTGTCTTGCATAAAGAGCATTTGCACTGCTTGCTGAAGGTTTAGCGGCCGATTCAAAGCCATGGCGCATTAAAGATATAATGTGGTCCACTCTGTCTCTAACTCTTTCTTATATTACCCAAAGAAAATTCCAAGGAGGAAAGGGGATGAAGGGGGAGGGGTGAGAAAAGCGCTACTGTGCGGACCAATTTCAGCGATACCGTATTTCTTCATCTAAAAGTTAACTTTCCCCATTCATCCCTGCCTACCCGGCACCGGCCTCCACGTGGTGTGGGTGGGTAGTCCACTCGGTCCCTGACTGAGTGGGCTAGCAGACGGGTGCCATCTTTGTCCAGGATTAGGACTTGATGTCAGCAGATATGTTGTTCAGTCTTTTTCACTGGTCCAGTTTTTAAGGAGCTGTGCTAACCCAGGTCTTACCATGTTGGATTGGTCCTTAAAAATACTCATGAGCTTTTGGTCCTTTGGATCCCAAGTGTTTGCCGTGCTTGGAGACCCGTGTCGGGGGAGAAGAGGATCCTGGTGGCTGAAACACTCCACTTTGGCCTTGACTTCTGCCTAAACGGGAGGCTAGTCGTACCGGCCTAGTCAATCGGCTCTTGTCACGTCGAGCCCTATCCCCCTGTTGACATGCGGGTTGTTATATGGAGCACCATGCTATAGCCTCTGATGCTGATTAGGTGCTCTACGCCAGTATTCCCCTGCATTCAACAGTGTGATAGAAGGCGGTGGCTCAAACGGTTCAATCGGGCTTACCCCCTTGAGTATATCTTTCGGGCAGTCTCCATTGTGCGTCGGCTGGAGACCCGCCGACAATTGCACTTTCCCTTGTTGGGCTCGGTGGCGGGCGGGGACCCCCGGGGGATCTATCTATCTATCATACTATAATATGGAAAATATCAAAAAACCAAAGCGGCACATAGCCACTGACATTGACCTTGAAAATGATAGCGACTCCAATTGTAGGGAAGCGACGCCTCAGGTTTCGGCCGTACGGCCTCGCTTTCGCATTATCCACAGCAAAGTTAAAGAGAAGCCTGTTTCCAAGCTGCACCCTTTCCTGGTAGGGGAGACCCTCACGAGCCGTGTTGGCAGGCCTGAGGCCCAGCGCCTCAGGTCTGGTGACTTGCTGGTAGAGTGCCGTACCCGGGCACACTCCAATGGGCTACTGAGGCTCTCCTCTATCGGAGACACTCCAGTGGAGGTCACTCCCCACAAAACGATGAATTCTTCAAGAGGAGTGATTAAAGATCAAGCATTGGCCGAACTGTCTGAAGATGAACTTGTACGGAACCTTAAGTCACAGGGGGTGACCTATGTCAGGCGCTTCGTTTGCAAACGAGGTGGTAGGGAGATCCGTCTCCCTACCATCATCCTGACGTTTGGCACCCCCACAGCTCCTACTACCATCTGGGGAGGTTACTACCCCCTAAAAGTGAAAAAATACGTCCCTCTCCCCCTCCGGTGCTTTAAGTGCCAAAAGTATGGCCATGGGCAGAAGACATGCCGCCAGGCAGAGGCTCTGTGCGCCCGCTGCACTAAGCCCGGACACTCTCCTGAGTCCTGCACAGCCATCCCCCTGTGTGTGAATTGCCAGGGGGCGCATATGGCTTCGGACAAGAAGTGCCCTCGTTGGATATCCGAGTGCAGGATTCAGCAGGTGCGTGTGGAGAAGGGGCTGTCCTTTGCGGTGCAAAAAACTGGTTGACGGTCCTGGTGCAGCTGAGGCTGCGCCAAACTCAAATAACAACTTTGTGTATACTTTCAGTGCTGCGGTGGCAGGCAAGCGCCCCACCAGAGACTTCTCTTGTCAAACCCCAACTTCTTGGTTGGGGGCGGAGCCTCGGATCCTCTCGCCCCTGGAGAGTAACCCTCCTCCAGTGGTGACGAGGAGCCAGGGAACGCAGAGGGCGGACGCTACCGGTCCGGTGGCACCGCCTTCTGCTGCCCCTAAGCCTCAGCCCCCTCCCAAACCTGCTAGTTTGTCAACGCCAAAGGTTTCTGGCTCTGGTCAGCCTTCTAAGGACGCTAACTCTAGCGGCAGGACCGCTGCCCAGGACCAGAAGTCTAAGAAATCTATGGGACCGCCGTGCACACGGGCCCAGAAGGGGAACACTGATGTCCCCCTTCAAAACAAATATGCTGCATTGGAGGAGCAGATGGAGGGAGTGGAAGTTGCCGATGCTGCGGCAGCTCCACCCCCTTCATCTCCGAAGAACCAGGGGAGGCCCAGGAGCCGGCCCCCCTCTGTTTCTCCAACTCCTTCCAAGGCAAAGGAAAAAGGGGGGAAAAACTCTGCACCCCCAGATAAAACATAATCATGGACTCTCTGCTTCAGTGGAATTGTCGTGGTTTTCAAGCTAACTTTGAGGAATTACGTCTTTTAGTCAAGTGCTATAAACCCTCAGTAATATCTCTTCAGGAGACTTACCTGAAGACTTCTGACCCTGTGTCCTTTAATGGTTTTAACGTTATACATAAAGGCTCTGATTCGGAGAGGCGCTCGGGTGGAGTGGCTCTTCTCATTAGTAGCCAAATTTTATGTAGCCCCGTTAGCATCGACACCTGTCTTCAGGCTGTCGCAGCTCGGGTTACCTTGAAGAAGACCATAACCATATGCAGTATTTACCTGCCACCATCCCTGCGGGTCTGTAGTAATGATTTTTTTAATTTAGTTGATCAACTGCCCCCTCCCTTTATTCTCATGGGGGATTTTAACGGTCACGCTCACCTGGGGTAGTGACCATTATGATGGCAGAGGTCAGATGTTAGCAGATGTTTTTTCTCAACTTAACCTGTGTGTCTTTAACGATGGTTCACCTACATACTCTAACCCAGGTTCAGGATCTAGTTCTATTCTAGACATCACTGTGTGTGATCCTTCTCTCATGCTGGACTTTGACTTGAAGGTTCACGATGACCTATGTGGTAGTGACCACTTCCCAGTAGTCCTGTCGTCAGTCAGCTGTGGGGAGGATCCGCCGGTGGGGTGCTGGAATCTCAAGAAAGCTAACTGGCCTCTGTTCGCCTCCCTCTGCCAGTCTCGTATTACAGAGGAGGTGGTCATGTCATCTGAAGAACCTATGTCTTCTTTTACTACTATTTTGTTAGGTGTAACCATCCCTAAAACTTCCGCATCAGTCCCTCGGAAGCCGAGAGTACCATGGTTCAACGAAGAGTGCCGCAAGGCCCAGATAGTGCGCAAATCTGCTCAGCGACGTGCTTTCCGTAATCCGTCGCAAGTGAATATTTTAACCTTTAAAAGACAGAGGGCGAAAGCTCGTTACATTTTTAAACATGAACGACGTGCTTCCTGGAGACGCTTCGTCTCATCTTTAACTTCTCGGACTCCGTCCCAGAAAGTATGGAAGGCTGTTCGGAGAATTAGGGACAGGGGTGGCTCGGCTTCTGTTGGCCATCTTAGAGATGGTGCCAGCATGGTTACAGATAAAAAGGCTGTGGCCAATTTGCTTGCCACCACTATTGCCCATAATTCTTCAACAGAGCATTATTCACCTTTCTTCCAGAGAGAGAAGGAGAAGCGAGAATCTCGTATTTGTGATTTTAAGTCCGATAACTCAGAAGACTATAATGTCCCATTTACATTATCAGAATTGCAGCAAGCCTTGCAGAAATGTAATGACTCTGCTGCTGGACTAGAAACCATCCACTATCAGCTCCTAACACATCTGCCTGAGGATTCACTCCTTGTACTTCTCAAGGCCTTTAACCATATCTGGATAATCGGTCATTTTCTGCCATCTTGGCGCCAGGCTGTGGTTGTGCCAATCCCCAAGCCTTCCGACCCGGGCAACTACCGGCCAATAGCTTTGACATCGTGTTTATGTAAAACTATGGAACGCTTGGTCAACGCCCGCCTGGTGTGACATCTTGAGTCACAGGGTCTCATCACAGACCTCCAACCCCCACCCGGGTCTGCCCTGGGGGACTTGGGTGGGGTTAGGTACTTTTTAGTTCTCAGGGTCACCCTGGTCAGCCCCACAGGGTGAGTTTTTCTCTCTATTCTGGGGCATGTGTTTCTGTCTACCCTTGGTCCATTCACCTGTATTTGCCTTTTTAAAACTCTCCCTACTGTCTGCACTGCCTGTAGCTCTTGATATTGGATGTGTGTTGCTAAATGGTCTTAGCTTTATTTAGGCCTCATGTCTTAGGTTTATTTAATGTATTTGACCGGCTGGTGACATACATTCAATGTTCTGTTTAGTTTTTTTTTTCACAAGCAGTGCAGGCACGTCCTGAGAAAGCCTTGTTGCTGTCGGGACGTTAAGCAATGTACAATCAATCAATCAATCAATCACAGACCTCCAGTGCGGTTTCCGGCGCTTCCGTAGTACAACTGACCATCTTGTCCGCTTTGAGTCTTTTATCCGATATGCTTTTGTCAACAAGCAGCATGTCTATGCAATTTTCTTTGATCTTGAGAAGGCACATGACACTACCTGGAAGTATGGTATAATGTCTGATTTGTCGGACATGGGTTTTAAAGGGCACCTGCCCGTTTTTATTCACAATTTTTTGTCTAACCGTTCGTTCCATGTCCGTGTGGGCTCCACCCTCTCTGACTCCTTTGAACAGGAGATGAGTGTCCCGCAGGGCAGCATTCTATCTCCTGTTTTATTTAGCATTAAAATGAATAACACTGTAAGGGCCGTCAAGGATGATTCTGAATGCTCTTTGTTTGTGGACGACTTTGCTTTGTGTGCACGAGGTCGAGGGCTTGCGTCCCTTGAGAGGCGCTTGCAGCTGTGCGTTGATCGCATCCAGGGATGGGCGTCTCTCAATGGATTCAGGTTCTCTCCCTCCAAGACAGTCTGTGTGCATTTTACTAACCAGACGAAATTTTTTTCCAGAACCTAGTCTGAGCATTGCTGGAGTGCCAATTAAGGTGGCCGAGGAGGCAAAGTTTCTGGGGGTCATCTCTGACAAAAGACTGACCTTCAGCAACCATATTAATTACCTTAAAACCTCTTGTCAGAAGGCCCTCGACGTTCTTCGTGTCGTTGGTCGTACTGACTGGGGTACAGACCGCATTGTCTTACTTCGACTGTACCGGGCCCTTGTTCAGTCCAAACTGGATTACGGCTTTGTGGTATATGGCTCGGCTTCCAAGTCTGTTCTACAGCATCTGAACACAATTCACCATCAAGGTCTGCGCATATGTCTGGGGGCCTTCAGGACATCTCCAGTTCCTAGTCTGTATCCTAAGGAAGGCTAGCCTTCTCTCAAGCTCCGCCTCAGCTACGTTCTGAAGCTGAAGGCCCATCCAGACAATCCTGCCTATGATTGTGTTTTTAACCCGTCGTTTGCAGAGATTTGCGATGCCCATCCGGGAGCTGTTCGTCCGCTTTCCTTCCATGTCCGACCTCATCTGCAGGCGGCCGGAGTGGACCTGGACAAAGTTTCGGAATCTCTGCAACACATCACTCCACACTGGCTATTACCAGTTCCTGACATCTTGCTGGACTTGACCATCCACAAGTAGGACTGTACTCCACCAGCCCTATACCAACAGAGCCTCAATGAACTCCTTGCAAGTTTTCCTGGCTATTGTCGTATTTATACGGATGGGTCCAAGTCTGAGGATGGGAGAGTGGCTGCGGCTGCAGTGTCTTCTCGCCATCCTAGACGCCCATGTAAGCTCCGCCTCCCTGATCATTCCTCTGTATTTAGTGCAGAACTGCAGGCAATTCTGCTGGCACTCAAGCATGCCTATCAGTCTCGGGAAAGGAACTTTCTGATTCTGTCTGACTCTCTTTCTGCCCTGCAGGCCCTTCAGGCGCGGGAACAGACCACCCCCTGCTGGGGCAGATTAGAGAGCTTTATGTGGACTTGATGAAGGAATATTATGACATCATTTTTATTTGGGTCCCAGGGCATGTGGGCATCGAAGGCAACAGGATCGCAGATTCTGCTTCCAACGATGCCCGCAATGACCCTGTCCCTGACAGACAGACTGTTCATAGTGTTTCATAGTGATTTTAAACCTGTGATTAGTGCGTACATAGCCCGCGAGTGGCAGTCCGAGTGGGACAAAGGGGAAGGGAACAAGCTGCATGAAGCTCTTCCTACGGTGTCCGACAGTCTACCTCATCGCTGCGGCAGCCACCGTGAGGAGACTGTCCTTACTCGGCTCCACATCGGTTAACACATGTTACGCACTCTTACTTACTAAAACAGGATGAGCGTCCATGGTGTTTTGCCTGTGACGAGCAGTTTTCTGTTCGACACTTTTTGCTGTATTGTGCCAATCTAATTGACACAAGATATAAACACTTCACAGCAGACTCCTTGAAGGTTTTGTTCGGGGATGTTCCCTGGATAAAATCTTCAATTTCTTGAGAAAATGCAATATTTTTAACAAGATCTCAGCATTCATAGACTATGTGAATTTCATTATTTTGCCCTTTTTGAGAGTATGTAGACGTTTCTTTTAAAGACTCATGTGACATTTTAGCCTGACATATTTTTAAGATATATTTACATCTTGTCTTAAGACCTTGCTTTTAGTCTGGCTGACCAGATTTTTACCCATCCCGCCGTGAGATGGCCTTAGTCGCCTGCTCGGCGTTAAACACCAATAACTAGTTAACTAACTAATCTTATGCATATAGTTAGATGCATTTTCAGTGCTTTAGCAATCTTTGGCAGTAACTGTTCTGGTAACAGTGTATGTGTGAGTGTGAGCTTTTGACATGTGTAACATTTATTGTAGTGTTTTCTTTCTTGTACTGTTTGTTCTGTGATATTTGATCTTGTAAAGCGCTTAGAGCACCATTCATTTGGAGGTTAAGCGCTATATAAATGTACATTATTATTATTAAATCTGACCAAATGACTTGCAAATTATTAATAATTCAAGTTGAAATTACAGTATCTCCTGCTTTTTTGAGAGAGTACATTATATATGTCACTCTTTCTGAGATTGGGGCACGTCAGATTTGACACAGTGGTTGGCCTCCCTTTTTTTTAAAAAGACATTTGAAAGGTCACAGACTGTTGGCACAATTAGGGCTTTGCCATTGTTATAAAGGTGTTGTATTTCTTTGTGGAAGATTGTGCATGTCACGTTTTTAGAATCTCTAAAAGTCATACATGCTCTGTTGCAGGCTGTACCTGAAATGACGGAACTTGTCAAGAAAAAATAGGCATCGTGCAGAATCTTATCAGGACTTGCAAGGAATCTTATCAGGACTATTTCACTGTGATTCAGGCGTGAATTGTTGTTGCAGTGATGGCAGTCTTAATTAATACACACAATAGGCCATTTTCTATTTGTGTCTCAGGAGCAAATTTACGTAGTAACATGAATGATGATAATGGGAGAATTGAAAGGTTTATGTTGGGATTCTGGCACATGTAAATAAAATGCAAAGAACCATGTGGAATCCTGCACAAAGTCGGATCAACACCCAGAACTAATGTTTGTTTGTTTTTTTTAATCTTGATCAAATGAATATGTGTGCATGTAAACTCATGCTCAAATGTTAAGCAGCCTTTTTTGTTTTTGTTTTCAATCTTAAACCTACAGTTGTTGGGTTAATTTAATCCATGCTCAAGAGCCATCACCCTGCCTTGTTTTAATTATATAGACCATGCTTTTGTTGAATTTTATCAGAAATATGAAAAATAAACACTTTCATTTTTCCTTTAAAGTGTTTAGACCAATCCCAGGTCTATTATTGTGGGTGTCAAATGAAGGACAACCATTTATAGATAAAATGGTAAGCTTAATATTTCAAATTATGTAATTTTGAAGTGAGTTAATGATTTTTATACCAGTTTTGTCTTGCATAGAAAATAAATGAAACCAAAATCAAATTTTGTGCTTTGTGATAGAACTGACAAAGACAACCATCTAAGTTATTGTTGATTTTGTTTTTTCATTCAGAGAAATGTAGCTTTATCATGTCAGTTTATTGAGTCAGTAAATTTCTTCCCCAAAATAGTTTCACATATATTTTCCCAGAGTTAACAATGCATGTGTTTGAAATTGTACAGACTGTCACAAAGTCATTTCTGAGCCTCATCAAATGTAATACATTGGCACCACATAATGAAGACCATTACTGACAATTACTGGCATTTCTCTTGTTCAATCAGACAGTATGCTGCTTGTTGATGTTGGCTGACATGACACGTCTTAGTAAATAAACACTATGCGATATTGTTGCTGAAAACAGAGGATTACTTCATAAAGTTTTTAAGATCTTGAAAAGGTTGCTTAGCGTTTTGGCATCAGTGTATTTGGATTTGTTCTGTGTGTATTAATAAACTATATCAACTGACTGAGGACTGTTGTCCTTTTTGGAACTCCATTGAGAGTATGGGTATGTGTGGTGTGCATCTATGTATGGCTCTGGGCTTAGGTGCACAATACGCTTGTAAATGAAAACAGTTTCAATGTTAATCTTCACTGTGCTTCCTGGGTCCTTGAGGACCCAGAATGGTGTTTAATTGCAAATATTTCATTAGCTACTGGGAATATTTCGTGAATATTTCATAAAAATGCTCCAAGCTCAGAAAAGACTACATTATATGTTCATGTAATTGATGAAAAAATATATAAACAATGTCTGAATTTTTCCTACACACAAACGATGGTGTGGGTCATGCAGGACCCATACTTTTTAAAGAGTGAGTAAGGCGACTATTCCTGTCCAGATGATGTTGGTCCTACAGGACCCATACAGTTTGTGAAGAGTCAAAGATGAGAGAATTGCATCTCGCCCAAATTTGTCCTTGCTTTGTTTGTTTTTTTGTGGGTTATTTGTTGTTTTAATTTTGAAGGGTGTCAAAGTCCATGTAAAAATCGACCAGTTTCTTTGAAACCGTGAACTTTCACCCATAGATTTTGGGGAAACAGAGAAGTTTCAGACAGTTTTCTCTGTGCCATGATGACTAAAAGTACAAGGATGCTTCCGTTGATGGGTACTATAGTATAAAAAGTATGGGTCCTGTATGACCCACATCATCGGAACATGGATAACCAGTTAAATCGCTCTTCAAAAAATATGGGTCCTGTAGGACTCGCATCATCATATGTGTGTAGTCCAAAGCATGAGCCAGTGAAGGTTAAAAACATTTTAGTTAAAAAAAAGTTGTAAACTATTTTGAAAACCATTAAGATTCACCCTATGATGCTAAAAACTTCATGATCCTGTGAATATGGGTGACAGTCGCCCATGGTTTTCATATAGGCAATCTACTGTTTATCTTTATCTGTTGGCTGTGGGCGACTTAGATGGCCATGGTTGCTAATTACTGTAAATATTCAACCGCCCTAAATATGCGACCACAGGCTGTTTTTGACGAGTTTTCAGCAGAATAAAAACTTGCAAATATTTGACCAGCACTGCAGAACTGCACCTTATATTCGACCACCACCTGGTAAACAAAAGTCTTTAAAAGTCGTGGAGTTTGCAAGAAAAAGAAGAAGGGGGGGGGGGGGGGGGGAAACGAAGGCAAATTTGGCGTATTTATGGTAACATTTCTACCGAAGCCGACACCAAGTGGAGACCTCTGTATCCAAACGACTAACATTTTGCAAGAGGCATACAGTGGAGTCCGCTTAACACGAATTTCTGGGGACACGGAAAATCACTTCGTGTTAACCGTATTTCGTGTTAACCAATATGGCCTCAAAATTGATCACGGCCCTCCCGGCAAGGAAAAAGTGTGTAAGAGATAAGTGCATGAATGAGTACGAGGTTAAAAGTGCATATTATTGTACTATATATGCTTACATTACGTTCAGCTCGCTAGGAAAACACAAGGATATGTGTACAGCTCACGTAGTTAATGTACAATCCATCAGGTAAAATCCATAGTAAAGTAAAAGCAACACGGGCATCTGGCATCGGTAAAAGCAACACAAAGTCATTTAAAAAACGGGCCATGACCGAAGTCGGTCTTGCGTTATTGACAGCCCGTGTAGAGAGACAATCGTGGATCTCATTAATCTTGTTTTTTCACTTCAAGCGTAGTCGACTTCTGTTTTACCTTTAACTGAATTGAGGGAGTGTTGGTACACGAATGATGCATGAATTCAGTTCAGAAACACTAGCCAATGAGAAGACGGATTACAACGACTGAAGGCTATTCAGCCAATCACAGGCTAGAGTTCGTTCATGTGTCGTGTGTACTACAGCACGAGAGCGACACGTGCAGTGCCCCTTTCATGAGTCGGTTTTCGGTGTTTGAGACTGGAATGTGTGTTCGTGTTAAACAGGTGAATAATAGTGAAATTGCTCTGGTCGGGAACCGAAAACAGCTTCGTGTTAAGCGAAATTTCGTGTTAAGCATTTCGTGTTATCAGTGAAATTTTAATACATAATAAGAAGGCCGTCAGCCGGGAATGCAAAAGCGGTTCGTGTTAACCGGAAATTCGTGTTAAGCGAGTTCGTGTTAACTGGACTCCACTGTATGTGCTTAATGTGCACACAGGGTAAGGGGGCTTATGAGAATTTATGACTTCTTGGCTCAGTTTCTCTCTATTTTGATATACGAATACCTTTATTGTCCCAAGATGGGAAATTTGTTTGCAGTGGAATTTTTTTTTAAACATGTAAAAACAACAAATGTGAACATAAAACAAATACATTTGACTGACTAGAACACACCGACCGATTACAGTGAATATGTGCACATATATAACATCACAACCATCTGCAATGTTAATATCCACCTAGAAAGAAAACGTGCTTAAAAACTGAGACGACACTACTATACCACATACGCACGCACACCTGGGGGAGCGGGGGGGGGGGGGGGGGGGGCAATCTTAACGTACCGGGGGCGGAAAAATAAAGGAAAGTAACGTGTACACGAAACAAAAAAAAAAAAAAAAAAAAAATGATGTGATGGGTGGTTCCTGGGTACCCCCCCCCCCCCCACGCCCGAGCGGACCCCCCGATCCCGGCGGTGGCCTCCGCCGGACCGGGGGACCCACCCCCGGCGGGGTAGGGTGGGGGGGACAGGGGACGTCCACGGACCGGGTGATTGGTGGTGATGAGGATGATGTGATGTCTCTTTATTAACCCTGGGGGGTGGGGGCGGGTGTGGGACCATGAGATGGAGTGGTGATGAGGATGAGGGTGACCTGTGTTTAGCTGTTCGACCCTGTCGGGCCCACGGCAACACTTCGCGAGTGGATAGTTTGAGAATAATTGGGGAGGGACCGGTGGGGGACGGGGTCCGCCACCGCGTGACTCTGGGAGGGTGTTATCCTGCGCGTAGGTCATCACCCATTATCTACGTTTATAAGGAGTGCATTGACGATGGATGCTAAACCTCCTTTATTTGGGCCTATTTTATTTGAGTGGTTGGCCCCCCTTCGTTCAGGCTGGACTCCAGCCGCCCGGATTTGCCTGCCCTCTAGTTACTCCCCCCTGTGTTCCTCCCCGGGGTCCTACTGGTCGGTCCCGGGTGGCCCAGCGGGGGGCCGAGATGCCCGAAAGCGCCCCGCGGTTCCCGAGCCCGGCCTGCCGTGGCAATGCCGACCATGGTGCGGTCACCGCGGAGCCCTCCGGGACTCCGCCCCTACCGGGTGGGGTTCTGGAGTGATGGGCCGTAATTCCCCAGTTCTGGGGGACTCCCAGCCCGGGAAGGTCTGAGGAGCCCCCCAGGCCGCGGAACCTAAAACAAAAAAAATTTAAAAAAAAAAACACAGGGGGGGGGGGGGGTGGGGGATATGTGGATGAGATGACCTCTTTATTACCCGTGGTGGTGGGGGGCGTGTGCTCGGACCATGAGATGAGGGGGTGGGAGATGATGGGTTCACTCTCTCCCCCCTCCCGCCGCCTCCCCGGCCTTTATTGGGAGGGCGGCGGGGCGAGGCGGTCATCCCCGTAGTGGATAGATACAAGAGGCTGTGGGGTGGGGTCGTGAGGGCAGGCACCGGGCAGTTCTGGGAGACCTGACTCAGGGTGCTATCTTTTTGAGCGCCCCGGTCGGGCGGGGTGGTTGTGATGGGGGTGGGGAGGATGGACGTGACGTGGGGTGGGGTACAACCTTTATTACCTTGGAGGTTTAGGGGGTGGGGGGGCGGGTGCTTGGACCATGGTCGATGACGGGGAGTGATTGGTGATGGGGGGGACCCCTTCAGTCACTCACTCATGCATTCTTCAGTCTTCCTTCTTTTATTTCTCTTGCAGACGCTCAGTCTTTCTTCCTCTTCAATTCATTCTTACCCCCGTTATGCCCGGCCGGGGGACTATCTATGTTTGAGCACTTCGGGCCCGGGGGTGCTCGGACGACGACGAGAGCTAACCCCCGAACTCATCGCCATGATCATGGATCATGAGCCTTCCGTGTTGTGGGAGGGGGTGTGGTTCTTCTATGTTTGGTTATATGTACTTAACTAGGGGGTGTTCGTTGAGTAGGTGAGTTGTGTGTTTGGTGGTAGTACACCATGTTGTTGCGTCGGGGTTTATGAGGCCTTCTAGGGTGAGGGGTGTGTTGAGTTTATTTGCTATTGTGGTTCTGGTTTCTTCTATGTTTGGGCAGTCTAGCAGTATGTGTTCTGTGGTAAGAATGAGTCCGCATGTTCACATTATTTGGGTTGGGAGGACTAGGTATCTTTCGCCCCCCAATCGGACTCTTGTTAGCCGTGACTGATCTCTCCTTTTGCCTGAAAAGAGGATGGGTGTGTTGTTAAGTACCCTCGTTAGATTTTTTCGTCTTCCCCTTTTGGTCTGATGGAATTCTTTTTCCCATAGGTTTTGGAAGGCGGGTCGGAGTGCTCTTGACCTTTCGTTTGCTGAGAGGGGTAGGTTGAAGAAGCTCGATTCTTGGTCGAGGCCTTTCTTCGCTATTCCGTCTGCTCGTTCGTTGCCTGGGATTCCCACATGGGAAGGGACCCACATGATTTTAACTGTTTGGCCGCGTTCTGATAGTTCGGCTGCTCTTAGTCTGACCAGGTATGTTAGATCTTCCCTGAACGAGTCTAGGTTCTGAATCGCTTGTATTGCCGATAGGGAGTCCGTCACTATGAGCACGTGCTTGGCTCTCTGGAGGTCGGCTTTTATTACTTTGATGGCTCCCAAGATGGCCGTGAGCTCTGCTGTGAAAACTGATGTATGGTCGGGTAGTTTGATAGCCCGATCCGTTTTGTTGGGAACGTGGATACCTAGTCCGGTTGCGTGGGTGGTTGGGTCATGGGACCCGTCTGTGTAGATGATTGTGTAGTTTTTGTATGTAGTAGTTCTTTTGATATCGAATTCCATCTTCATTTTGGGCCCGTCTGTTGTTTTCTGGTATTTAGTAAGGTCCAGGTCTACCTCAATTTGTGGGAGTTTCCATGGTGGGACTGTTATTTGGTGGTATGGGGTTCTATTTGGTAGTTTGAGTTTTATGGTGTCCTCGATCTTTTGGACTGCTGCTTTTATTTGCGGCGTTTGGGTGGGTTGATTTATGGGTTTGTGGTTGGAGGTGAGTGTGAGTTTGGCCGGGTAGTCTTCTGACATGCTTATTGTTTTATAGTACAGATTGGCAGCTCTTTCCATTATTGTGAGCGTTATGGGTTTCTGGCCACACTCTGCCAGCACAAGCAGGTTGGGGGTGTGTCTGGGGACCCCCAGGACTACCTTCAAAGCATCTGCTTGTACTGACAGGAGTTTTTTGGTTTGAGTTTTGTTTAAGTTGGTGAGGAGTGGGGCTGCGTATAGTAGCCTGGACATTACGAATGCGTGGTAGAGGTTTAGTAGTGATTTGGGGTCGGTGTCTGCTGCGCTTACTTTGCGCATTAGGTTAATTCCTTTCCTGGCCGACTGGCATATTTGATCTATATATGGTGACCAGTTGTTGCTACTTGTGAATGTAACTCCTAGGAACTTGATGTTTTTACGATATTCTATGTCTACTTTACCAATATGTAGTTTAGCGATGGGGGCTCTTATTTGGTATTTTGGGCTTTGGTGGGTCCTGAAGATCATTGCTTGGGTTTTGTCGGGGGAAATTTTGAGGCCTGCTCTTACTAGCCAATTTTCTATTCTTGTCAGGTCTTGCTGGAATTCTTGGAGGCCTACTAATTCCCAATTGAAATTTCTTTGTCTGCTCTTAATTTTTCCTATTAGTGAGGTGTCGTCTGCGAATTGCATTATTTTATTGTGCCTGACAACGTGGTGGAGGCCTGTGAGTAGGAGTGTGAACAGGAGGGGGCTGAGCACTGAACCTTGTGGGACTCCGTTTTCTAGGGTGTGTTCCCTTGATAGCGCATTACCTACTTTGACTGTTATTCGTCTGCCAGCCAGGAAGGATTTCACAAAGTTGTACATTTTGTTAGATATTCCTAGGTCGCCCAGTCTGCTAAGTAGTTTATCAATGCCATACCATGTCGTACGCTTTTTCTATATCTAGAAAAATTCCGATGAGTTCAGTACCTCTCTCTTTATGAGTGTTTAGTATCTCTTGTTGTAGAGTAGTTAGGTGGTCGAGTGTGCTGCGTTTTTTCCTGAATCCGCTTTGTTGGGGGGGGGGGGGGGAGTAAGATGTGGTGTTTTTCGCAGTATGACATGAGTCGGTATTTGAGTATTTTTTTCTAGCATTTTGCCTAGTTGTGATGTTAGCGCTATGGGTCTGTAGCTATTTGGTTGGTGTGTTGGTTTTCCTGGTTTGGGGAGGGGGACGACTACTGCGTTTTTCCATTGTGTGGGGAATATCCCTTTGGAGTAGATGTCGTTAAAGAGATCGGTTATAGCTATTTTCATGGAGGGGTGGCTTCTTTGAATCATCTCGTATGTGATTAGGTCTATGCCGGGGGCTTTGCCCTTTCCGGTGGTTCTTAGGGCTTGTGTTAGTTCTAGGAGTGTTATTTCGTTGTCTAACTCGTAGTTATTTATTTGTGTTGGTTGTTCAAAGCATGTACTTAAGTGGGGTTTGAGGTCCCGGAATTCCGGGGTTAAGTTGTCATCATGAGCTAGCTTGGCTAAATGTGTGGGCTAGTAAGTCAGCTTTGTCTTGATCGGTGGCATACACTCTGTTTTCTATTTTTAGAGATGGCATGCTGGTTCTTGGGCCATTGTTAATGGCTTTGATTTTTATCCCAGCTTTCTTTAATCTTAGTGTTGATGTTAATTGATTCCCAGTCTGTTCGTGAGGTATTAATTTTTTGTGGGGCTCCCGGGTGGTGTGTCGGTGGGGGTTCGTCCTTATCATTAATAGTTATCAGGGTGGGGAAGTGGTCGCTCCCTAAGTTGTCGTTATTCACTTGCCAGTGTGCCTTAACAGCGATGGTGTTGGCGGCTACCGCTATGTCTCGTGCGTTCATGGTGTCTGCGTTACCTTGGTATTTAGTATATACCTTTGGGTTTCATTTATGGCTTGCTCAAGTTTTTTACCCGCTGTGTCTGAGGTTATTTGGTTTTCGTCCCATTGGGGGCTTTTTGCGTTAAAGTCTCCGACCACTATGTCCCCTGCTAGTAGTAGTTCTTTGAGATCTTCTACTGGTATTTGGCTATAGGCCCTTTCGTTGGGGATGTAGGTGTTTACTATTTTTAGTTTACGATTTGATGTTGTGGTTATTTCACCTATTATGGCCTCTATTTGTGGGTTTAGCGTGTGGGTGATTTCCGTGATTGCTAATTCTGTTTTGGTGTAGATGGCTTCGCCTCCTCCTCTTTTATTTACCCTACTTTTATAAATTGGTGGGTATTTGTACCCCTTTATTTGGGGGCGGGGGGGGGGGGGGGTTATCCCGGAAACCCGTCTCCTGGAGGGCGAGGATTTCCGGGGGGTTAGGGGTTAACCAGTTTTGATCGGCAGCACCAGAGATTCTGTTTATATAGTATCAAATAATAATAATAATTACGGTATTTATAATGCGCTTATCTTATAATAATTATAACTCTAAGCGCGCACTCACAACTCGCACACGCATGCGCACGCTTTAGACAATGACTCACGTAACACAAATCTCTTGGCTTGACTTCGCGAACGAAGATTTTATAGGAGTTGCCCACGACGTCTGCAGGCTTGTTCGTGGCTGCGGAGGCCAATCCGAGACAGGCAGGTTCGACCGCAGTGACTGCAGGGGAAGGTCTGGCCAGGGTTCTGAGCTGCGGCATCTCTGTTTTTTCTCCTGAGCCGCTTGTCCTTAAGGCTAGCTCTGCGAGAGTCCTCAAAGGAGACAGCTGCCTTGTAAATGGTGGAGCGCCAGGTGTCACGGTCCGCAGCAAGCGAAGACCACTGGCGGTGGTCGATTTGGCAGGCACTAAGCGACTTCTTGAGACAGTCTTTGTATCTCTTCTTTGGTGCCCCTCTGTCACGGTGTCCAGTAGCAAGCTCGCCGAACAGGGTGATCTTTGGTAGGCGATGATCCTCCATCCTGGAGACATGCCCCGCCCAGCGGAGCTGTGTCCGCAGCAGCAAAGCCTCGATGCTCACAGTTTCAGCCTGTTCAAGGACCTCGACGTTGGTGACATAGTCACTCCAGTGAATGCCCAGGATGGTACGCAGGCAGCGCTGGTGGAAGCGTTCGAGGAGTCGTAGTTGGCTGCGGTAGAGGGCCCAGGACTCGGAACCATACAGCAGGGTGGTGAGGACCACAGCTCTGTACACGCTGAACTTGGTGCCTGTTTTCAGCTGTTGATTGTGCCACACCCGCTTGAAAAGTCGCCCGAAAGCACTGTTCGCTTTTGCCAGCCTGCTGTCAAGCTCCTTGTCCAGCTTGGCGTCCGACGTGATAATGCAGCCAAGGTAAGTAAACTGGTGCACTGACTTTAGTTCAGACTCGCCAATGGTGATGTGAGGAGGGCGATACACTGTCTTGGGTGCCGGCTGATGGAGGACCTCTGTCTTTTTCAGACTGACCTCGAGTCCAAAGAGCTGGGCAGCATCTGCGAAGCAAGACGTGATGCGCTGCAGGGCTCTCTCTGTGTGTGCAACGAGGGCAGCATCATCAGCAAAAAGCAGCTCACGAATCAGTTGGTCTAGGGTTTTCGTGTGGGCCTGCAGTCGTCTGAGGTTGAACAGGCTGCCATCGAGACGATACCTGATGTACACTGCATCGTCATCATCGAGGTCCGCTGTGGCCTGCTTCAACATCATGCTAAAAAAGATGGTGAAGAGGGTCGGTGCCAGCACGCAGCCCTGCTTTACGCCGTTGAGAATAGGGAATGGTTCTGAGAGGTCATTGTTGAGTCTGACCTGGCCTTGCTGGTCCTCGTGTAGCTGGACAATCATGTTGAGGAACTTTGGGGGACAGCCAAGTCGCTCCAGGATCTGCCACATGCCTTGCCTGCTCACAGTGTCGAATGCTTTTGTTAGGTCGACAAATGTTACGTACAGCCCTTTGTTCTGCTCGCGGCACTTCTCCTGTAGCTGTCTCAGCACAAAGACCATATCGGTGGTGCTCCTGTTTGCTCTGAAGCCACACTGGCCCTCTGGGAGTTGGTCTTCAGCGATGGCAGGTACCAGCCGATTCAGGAGCAGCCTTGCAAGGATTTTCCCAGCAATGGACAGCAGGGTAATTCCCCGATAGTTGGAACAGTCAGACTTCTCGCCTTTGTTCTTGTACAGGGTGATAACGACTGCGTCACGGAGATCTTTTGGTAGTGTTCCTTCCTCCCAGCAGCAGAGAAAGAGGTCATGGAGCTTGTTGTGCAGTGCTGTGCCTCCATGTTTCCAGATCTCTGGCGGTATTCCATCAATGCCTGCTGCTTTGCCACTCTTGAGCTGGTGGATGGCTGTGAGGGTCTCTTCAGCGACTGCAACGACAATGGCCGCCTACTATTGGAGTTCTGTGCGGAGCAGCAACTGGTCATCACCAAAACTACTTTTCAGCAAAAGGACAGTCGAAAGACCACCTGGATGCATCCTCGCTCCAAGCACTGGCACCTTATCGACTATGTCCTAGTGCGTCAGAGGGACCGCAGTGACGTCCTCCTCACCAGAGTGATGCCCAGCGCAGAGTGCCACACTGACCACCGCCTTGTCCGCTGCAAACTCAGGCTCCACTTCAAGCCAAAACCCAAGAAATGGGGGCCCCCCAAGAAAAAGCTTGATGTTGCCAGCCTTCAGCGTGACGATGTGAAAGCTGCCTTTCAGACAGATTTACAGCGCAGGCTCAAAGACACAGCGGACCCAGTAGACTCCTCCCCTGAAACACTTTGGGAACAACTGAAAACTGCTATTGCAAAATCCTCTGCAGAAGTCTTGGGTTTCGCCAGAAAGAAGAACAAAGACTGGTTTGACGAAAACGATGTAGAGATCCAGGAACACCTAGCAAAAAAAAGAGCCGCCCATCAGGCCCACCTAGCCCAGCCTTCCTGCCCTGTGAAGAAGTCTGCCTTCCGCCTCGTCTGCAGCAGTCTCCAGCGCAAGCTCAGAGATCTCCAGAATGAGTGGTGGACCAGACTTGCACAGAGGACCCAGCTTTGTGCTGACAATGGTGACTACAGGGGCTTCTACGAAGCACTGAAAGCAGTGTATGGCCCCAGGCACCTGGTACAAAGTCCCCTGCGAAGCGCGAATGGCCAGGCACTCCTCACAGATAATACCTCCATCTTGAACCGCTGGTCGGAATACTTTCAGAGCCTCTTCAGCGCTGAGCGCACTGTTCAAGAAGCAGTCGTCCTACAAATCCCACACCTCCCAGTAAAGGTTGAATTGGACGAACCGCCCACCGTAACACAAATAGTGAAGATACATTAGGACGGTCAGCTTGGGCTGGGGAGTGTGGTGATATAGTGCTAGAACTGTTGAAAGAGATGAGTTTTGAGGGCAGACTGGAAGGAGGAGGGCGAGTGTTTCTGACGGAGAGAGAGTGGGAGAGTGTTCCAGGTGGTTGGACCGTATACTGAGAAAGAGCGGGGGCCGAAAGTGCTGAGTTTGGTGCGGGGGATGAGGAGGCGGAGAGGGTCAGAGGCGGAGCGGAGGGAGCGGGGAGGAGTGTAGGGGTGAAGTAAGTTGGAGAGATACGCAGGAGCGTAGTTGTTCAGGGATTTGTAGCAGAGAGACAGAATCTTGTATTGGATGCGTTGGGGGATGGGGAGCCAGTGAAGGAGCTTGAGCAGGGGAGTGATGTGGTCGGATTTTTTCTTTCTGAGGACGAGGCGGGCAGCATTGTTCTGGACGCGCTGGAGAGTGAGAGTGGTGGAGTGAGGAAGGCCAGAAAGGAGAGAGTTGCAGTAGTCGATGCGAGATAAGATGAGAGAGACAGCGAGTTTGGTGGCAGCTTCGGTAGTGAGGTATTTTCTGATCTGACTGATGCGGCGGAGGTGGAAATAACATGCCTGGGCCGTGGCGGAGACGAAGCTGGTCATGGAAAGAGAGGAATCGAGGATAACGCCAAGGTTCTTGACCGAGTCAGAGAGGGAGATGGGGGTGCTGTCGAGTTGAAGGTGGAGAGAGGGAGAGAGCTGGGAAAGTTTGTGGCGAGTGCCTACCAGCATGGCAACACGTCCCATCCACCTATACACCACACGGCAGGCAGTCGAGCATCAAGGTAACTTAGAACCGGTGAGACATAGAGCTCCTATGAGCCCCAGCACTTTACAGAGGCACATGACAGTCTATGATTCATGAGATGATGGGCAGTTCGCCTGTAGACTCCGTGCCAAGAACTCAAGTGGGTTGTGGGGGTGGCAGGTGAAGACGGGGCCACGGCTGTATTGATATTTTCCATATGGGAAGGGTGACACGTGATATTCCAGGGGCGGATCAGTTACCTCGGAGGGGGGGGGGGGTGTTTCCAACTTTTTGATTGGGACCCTCAACCTGATACAAAAGTTTGGGGGGGGGGGGGGGGAGCTCGTGCGTGTGTTGAAGTACCATTACGCATAAATCTGAAGACACATTTCAGCACCATTTAATGTTTGTAATGCCTTGTTGACATACCTCAAGGAACTTTAACAGCAGCAAAACACACGCGTAATCGTACTTATTTATTCTGCACTGCTATTAGCGTGTCAATCTATTTTTAGCTGTTTCTCATACAGATACCTTGTATATGGAACCGAGTGGCGTCATTGTCAGGTTACTTGATATCAGTTAAGACGACGTGTGCTGAACTGGATTGTCCTGTGTCTAAATGAACCATAGCTAGACCTGTGTGTAGTGTTTCGTAACCATCTGTTACAGAAGTGTGTCTTTGAACAGTTACGGTGGTAGTGGGCCTTTAAAATTATATTCCCCAGGATCAAGCACTATCTCAACACAGAAAACTGTCTGCCGCAGCGGCAACAGATACTGCTGACAGTATGTATATGGGTCCTTTGTGTACTATCTTATTGCTTTTAGGATGTAAATACAAAGCCAAGTGTCGAAATTCATCGTTTGAATGTGTATTGTTTTGTGTACCCATGTCGCGAATTTATAGTCTGCATCGGCCTCGTTTTGAATTAATATGCATATTTATGAACCTACGTGACAAGACAGAACAGTGTATCTCAGTACTGCAGGTCACGAGGTCATCAGTGTAACTGATTTACACACGTGTACTGATGTTCTCCGGCATCCCTTTGACGTAATTTTTCACCAGAAAGTAGAATAAACCTTCCGTACTCGCTAAGCTGTCAAAATCACAATGCGGGTTTCGCTCGACCTGCTAATAGTATTGTACTAGTAACGATCGTGCATACAGTAGTGCACAGAGGGCTTGCGTGTTTGCGCTCCAAGCGAGCGTGCGTCCACGGTGCCTAGTTTGACCTTTGATCCTTTACCCCTCGGAAACACGCACTGTCTTCCATCATTGAAACAGAACATTGGTAATTATACCGACTTTCTGCACTGCAGTCAATTTCACGTCTCACACGTCGATGTCTACGTAAAGCATTAGAAACGACAAATTTACCCTCGCAGCAGAAACACTATCTCTCTGAATCGAGACAAAAACATGTTACGACCAGCGATGTACAACTTTGACACACACCCTAGTTTTCAGATCTCTGCAGCATAAAATATGATAACTATAGCTCGTAACTATATGTCGCAAAATCATTAAGAGAGAAATTCTACTGAAGATCATGAAAGCTGAAAATCTAGCGCTCGCGGAATGCTATAGGAAGATCGACAAAGACCGTAGATTACTTAATGATTCAGCAGGAAAGTGACAAATTCCGGGTGGGTGGTCAAGCCAAGCTCTTGCTTTACGCGTTGCCACATGTCCATATTCCCTTGCCCGATGTCAATTCTGCTTAAGGGTATCTTGTCTCACTTCCTCCTCCTTCTCTTCCGCAATTACCGAGTCTGTCAATGTCGGCGCGACTCGATGATACTTTTTTTTTTTTTGATGGTTCGTCCGCCATCTTGTCTCTGATTGGTTATAGTTATGCAGATGACCTAAGGTCGTATTGAATTACCGAGTCTGTCAATGTCGGCGCGACTCGATGATACTTTTTTTTTTTTGTTGTGCTGGTTCGTCCGCCATCTTGTCTCTGATTGGTTATAATTATGCAGATGACCTAAGGTCGTATTGAATTACCGAGTCTGTCAATGTCGGCGCGACTCGATGATACTTTTTTTTTTTTTTTGCTGGTTCGTCCGCCATCTTGTCTCTGATTGGTTATAATTATGCAGATGACCTAAGGTCGTATTGAATTACCGAGTCTGTCAATGTCGGCGCGACTCGATGATACTTTTTTTTTTTTTTTTTTGCTGGTTCGTCCGCCATCTTGTCTCTGATTGGTTATAATTATGCAGATGACCTAAAGTTGTATTGAATTACCGAGTCTGTCAATGTCGGCGCGACTCGATGATACTTTTTTTCATGTTTTTTTTTTGTTTTTTGCTGGTTCGTCCGCCATCTTGTCTCTGATTGGTTATATTTTCCAGCTGACCTAAGGTCGTATAGAATAGCTATGACGTCAGCTACCAACGCCTATCAGAAGCAATCATTTCACGCATCTGTCAAAAGATTCAGGTGGGTTTCTCTTTGCTTTAAACGGGCGAAGGAAAGCATTTGGTGGGAAGCCCAGTAAAAGCTTTTTGCGAACTGAAGCCTTAAAAAAGGTCGGAGTGTGCCCCTTTAAGACTTACCATTCGCCAAATATCAAACAACGGTGGGGGGAAGGGGGAGGGGGTTGGGGTGGGTGGGGTCCAAACATCCCATAAATGGAAAGAAAAACAGAAGATAGTGGTAGAAATCACTTTAAAATAGAAACAAGGAACGACGTTTCGGATCAAAGATCCTTCTTCAGGCGACATGGAAACAAACGTAGAACAGAAAAGAACGTAACAGAAAGAAAAGAACGTCATCCTGTATTGAGAGAATTTAGAATGACGTAAAACACACACACACACACACACACACACACACACACACACACACACACACACACACACACACACACACACACACACACACAATGAGGCAAATACACATGCACAAAACACGTAGCACAAAACTTACGTCTACATACATACACCTCACTGCATACGTTCGCATTCACTCGTGCCTGCTCACGCACATGCACACACACACACATGGAGACAAAAGCGTTCACGCACATGCACACACACACTCACACACATGGAGACAAAAGCGTCAGAGTGGGTTACCTACCATTTTATGTCAAAATGGGTTCCCATATTTCTATTTATTCTAGGGCTCTGGAATTGATACGAATATTTAGAACTCACCTTATAACTAAGCTCTATAACTTAAAATAAAATAGATATTTTCTAGAAACAGAGCCACTAGATGGGAAAAAATGGGTTTCTACCAATAAAGTGGGTGCCTCTCACACAAAAACTGGCATTACAGTCAAAATGGGTGTCTTCACAACATTAGGCGTCTGTAATAAGGTCAAGTTCATGGAATACTTCTTTTTCACATTAATTTTTTTTCCCAACTTAATGTGTATGTGTGCTTTAACATTTTTAACATTGTATGGTGCAAAATTCAATAAACACTGGCCCGTAACCTTTCGATTATGATTTTTACAGAGGAAGTCTTTTAAACATTGCTGCGTTTTGTCCTTCTGAAGCAAAACAGTTTATCATGGCATTTATGTGCGAATCAATATAATATATTCTGAAAATTAAAGGACTTTTTTGTTTGTTTGTACTCTGGAGTTTCAGACAAACAGCAACAGAGCATTTTGAATATTAACCCTTATCATTCGGAATACACCAGTGTGTGCAACTAGTGTGACTGAAATAGTCCAAGGGTAGTGCCAGAATAGCTTGGTGCCTCTAGGCGCCAAGCTATTGTGGCACCACCCTTGAACTAAAGCCATTGGTCTATGTCCTCATCTCTAAGTACCGTAATGTAGCTTGCATAGAATTATGGCAGTGAACAAATTTGAAGCTTTTAGCCTCAGTATGTTGCGGGTCAAAAAGTGTGGAAAAATATGAAAGATAGAAAAAGACCCAGACGAAGAAACTAACACTTAACTTATTCTACCCCAGATACACCACAGCAAAATAAAGATCGACCATGACAGTTCAAGGCTGATGCCAGAATAGCTTGGCGGCCATAGGCCCCCAAGCTATTCTTGCATCACCCTTGAACTATCGTGGTCGATCTGTGTCCTGCCCTGCAACGCAGTTTTCAGAAGCCGACTTCAACATTTTGGGATTCCGGGCTTGGGGTAGAATGAGTTAAAATGACAAAACAGAACACTGACATTAATTAATGAACTGACAACATAGGAAATCAATCACTTGAAACTTCAGCCTTTATTAATCACATCAAAACATATAAAAACACAGTAATTGTTTGTAAACACTTCAAATCAAACAATCAAGAGCAGTCAAACCTTTTTCTGCCAACTTTGTGATGAGGAAAACTAGTTCTTGCCCAAGTTCGGCATGTAAAGGGTTTCCGCGACTTATGTGCCTATATTCATAAAATGGAGAGAGAAATATAATACTGAGTTCTAGCAAGTGCGACAATAAAGTTTAGCCGAGTTGGTATACCTTGTCCAGTGCCTAGGTTAAATGCACCAGCGGCGCCAATCTTGCTATATTGGCACCAGACCGGTCGCTCGGACCGGCCACAATCTTCTGCGTGAACGTACGAGACCACACTACAAGTGCAGAAGCCAACCCGCGCGCGCAGGTGCACATGACTGGTCCGAGCGACCGGTCTTGTGCGAAAATAGCAACAATGGCACTGCTGGTGCGTTTAACCTAGGTAGAGGGCGAGGGATACCAACTCAGCTAAGGTTTATGCTTCTTGTGACTTTAGAAACAATGCACAGTATGCAAAGTGTACTTTATAGTAACAAAAAAAAAGTTACAGACATTTCCAAAATGATCCAGGCGTACATCAGATAAAAACAAGCTATACACACTGAAATAATAACACTCTTGTAATAAATCTTTATCATGCTGACAATGGTTTTCTTATCTTATTATTGTCTTTCATCCCGATTGGTTGTACATTGCTGAACGTCCGGACGTTTTCAGGACGTGCCAGCACTGACAAGGAAGGGGAAAAAAATAAAATAAAATAATGAACAGAATATTGAATGTATGTCGCCAGCCAGTCTAATACGCTAAATAAACCTAAGATCATTTAGCAACACACATCCAAAATCAAGAGAGATACACCCACCACCACCACCCTCCCTCCCCCCCCCCAAAAAAAAAAAAAAAAAAAAAAAAATTATTCAGACCCAAAAGGTGACTGCCAGTCATGTAAAATGCAAAGAAGTGCCCAACGGAGACAGAAACACGCTTAGAAAAGATGGTTACAACACAATTTAGTAAGATTTCGGGTAAATCCGCCTTGTCAAAACAGACAAACAAACAGAGAGATCAGTCGCTACTTATATTTGTTCACAGAAGGAATGTGCCCCATTCCTTCTGCGAATGAAGATAAGTAGCGACTGATCTCTCTGTTTGTTTGTCTGTTTTGACAAAGTGGATTTACCCGAAATATCAATAAATTGTGTTGTAACCGTCTTTCCTAAGAGTGTTTCTTTCTCCGTTGGGTACTTCTTTTCAAGAGATACAGGCAGCGCAGACAGTAGGGAGAGCTTAAAAAAGGAAAATACAAGTTAATTGACCAAGGGTAGAAAGAAACACATGCCCCATAATTGAGAGGAAAACCCACCCTTTGGGGCTGACCAGGGTGACCCTAGGAACTAAAAAGTAGTTGACCCCACCCAAGTCCCCCAGGGCAGACCTGGGTGGGGGCCACTGTTTAGTTGCAAAGTAAGGTTAATGTTACACAGCATACAAAATGATCCAGGTGTACATCAGATAAAAACAGAGCTATACACGCTGAAAACAACCGAATAATAACGTTCTTGTTATAAGTCTTTATGTTGACAAAGTTTGTTTCTTTTTATCTTATTATTGTCTTTCGTCCCCAACCGCCGTTTCATTTGCAGAGTTTTAAATGTTATACAGTATACAAAAATGATGCAGGCGGACCAACCCCATAGTAGCACTCTTGTAATAAATCTTTAGGTTGACAATGGTTTTCTTACCCCTTATTATTGTCTCTCGTCCCCAACTGTTGTTCCATCAGCAGTTCCATTTTCAAACTTTTCCATGTTATATACAGTATACAAAATGATGCAGGCGGACCAACCCCATAGTAGCACTCTTGTTATAAATCTTTATGTTGACAATGGTTTTCTTACCCCTTATTATTGTCTCTCGTCCCCAACCGTTGTTCCATTTGCAGTTCCATTTTCAAAGTTTTAAATGTTATACAGTATACAAAATGATCCAGGTGGACCAACCCCATAATAACACTGGTTTTCTTATCTTATTATTGTCTTTCGTCCCCAGCCGGCTGTTTCCTTTTGCAATTATACAGTATACAAAATGATCCAGGTGTCCATCAGATAAAAACAAGCTATACATGCTGAAACCAACCCAATAATAATTAACACTCTTGTAATAAATCTGTATGAAAACGAAAATGACGCGACGAGTGTCGGAGAATCTCAATTCATTTCTTTTGTAACTTTTTCAGTCTGTTGCGGATGTAATCCTTAATGTTTGTCCGGCGCCTATGTCTAAGTACAGGCTCTTGTGCAATTGCCTGCTGTATCTCGGCCTTTCCAGGAAGTTTGTTCACGACGAGGTGTGTCTTGAAATGAGTTTCAACAGCTTTCTCTTCAGCTTTCCCCCATGGTTTCTTTGTAAATCTAGCTTTCTTTCGAACAGGAGCTGACACAGAACTGTCATCATCAAAACTATCTAGTTTGTCATCAGGCTCTGGACGTCTTTTCTCGGTCATGCTCATTGATTCCTGTGTTGTTGACTTGCTATTTTCTTCATTCACAGGTGCTGTTTCCCCAGAGACCTCTCTGCGAGTTTCTGATGTGTTTTCATTGTCAAAGTCAATCTCTTCATCATCGCCCAGTTCAGCTCTAATGCAACTCTCAAAATCTGTCATCACATTGTTAACTGACAGAAGAATCTTTGCCACTTTTGCCTTTTGAAGGACGTCTTGAGGTTGGCGGTAGATATGGCGATGTATCCGAATATCATGACCAAGGAAGTCTGCCAGCTGATCCTGGTCTAACTCCGAGATGGCCATGAAGTGAGCCAAAGTTGCAACCTGCTTCCGTAACTGAGTAAATGTGAACATGGCTGGGTTTGACACTTGAGCTTGTAGCGCATGTTCCTTCAGATCATCATGGCCTCTGTAAGGCCTCTGACCAGAAGGTGTGGCAAAGATGTACTGGGAACCCTCGAGAGCTGGCACTGATTGCCTCATTTGAAGGATTCTGTCCACAGTTGTCATCATCTTCTTCATCAGCAAAATGGGAACACTCCTATTAAACTTGCCCCTGATTTCCACTCACTGAAAATGATTCACCATTTTCTTCTCAACCTCTGTGAGACTTTTCAAGATATCTTGATTGGTGATCGATCCAATCTTAGCATTCTGGAAGTCTGATACCTTCATTCTCTGAACTTCTCCCCCTCGTTTTCAGTTGAAAAGTGATACAGCGCAAAGAGTTGCTTTAACCACTGTCGGATAATCTTCCGAAACCATCCTTGTCTCAAGAAGCTGTTGGACCTTCCTCACATCTTCACATGATGGGATCAGCTTCGGTTTGTTCATGGTCATTTTCCCGACCGACTGGGCTGCTGTAGCTGACACACAATCGTACCAGTCCCCGGTGAAGACAGAGTCAAACCGCTGCGCCTCAGAGAGCTCCTGTCGCCACCTGTCATCTGAACCATGCCCAAGCTGTTTGGATGCCAGCGACTGTTTGATCTGTGAACATTTTTTTCAAAGCATGGCCTATGCGCATTGCGAGATTGCCTTTTTTGAACTGATGCGTGTCCTCATCAAATTCTGCTAGCTCTTTTACAGCCAGTACAACATGATCAAAGCTAGCTGAATTGATCCCAGCATTTAAACTTGCGATTTTCATTTCTGACCTCACTCTAAGAATCTTTAATAATCTCCCTAACTCCTGCATCCTGGAGCTGATTTGCCCAGCCGTGTGTTCTTCAATGTCCCTGCGGTCAAATAATCTCTTTCCATACTCCAGAAGCAAGGGGTCAGTTCTGATGAGACCGCTTATCTCATCATCTCTCTGTCTGGCTAAAACCTTATGATAGAAGGAAAGGTCAACGTCTAAAGGTATTGGAAGCATTAGCCTTCCATGTTGAGCAGCCTCACCTCTCTTAGCAAACTGACACCATCCTTGTTTCTGACAGCAACGTTTTGAGTGTACAGAGATCAGCTTTTTTTGATAGAGCCCTTTGCAATGGCTACAGACGAGAAGGTCGTCTACCTTACTAGTTTTGGTGCGATACTTAGGAATCAAACATCCTGATTTCTTTTCAAGAACGGCAACATTATGCATGTAATCACCCTCATCTTGTATTCTGATCCATGCTTGACGCCTCTGCTTAGTCCCTTTTTTTATCATCAAAATTTTAGCAACGTCTGCCTCATCTGCATGGACATCTTGTAAGTGCGTGCTCATTTTCAAAACAAGCTTGCCACAAAATTTGCATGCATGTTTCTTGTCCCATTTGTACTTTTCTTTCCCTTTCTGCGACACGTGCACACCCGTTTCTTCGGTAAGCGCTCTTTCCCCACCCCCAACATCATGTTCCTACATTGTCATTGCCACCCCCTAATTCATCCCCTAACACACACTGCACCTTGCTGGTACTTGCTTCACTGACACCTGCCCCTCCTGAACCAGCCACTTTGAAATCTAACATATTCAATACAATACTGTCTGTGTCAGAGACCCCAGAGATTGATGGCGACACACCGTCTGAATCCTGTGAGCTCGAGCCAGGAACAAACTCCTCGTCATCACTGTCCTTGTATTGCGATGCGCTTGCACTCTCAGTCTCAGGCACATCCCAGGCTCCATTTGCCAACTGGAAAAGGAAAGAAAAAAAGAAAGCTGCATTAGTACAAAAGCAGCCCAATTTTGGTTTAAGGGGCCTTGCACAAGAATATAAAGAGTAATCCCGTGCATGACCGATTTACATATGTGTGACCCTTGGTGACGAGGGCTGGCTTTCGCAGCAGCAAAATCCATGTTTTCTGAAAATGTAAGCAGTTTTCACACATCTGTCAACCCTGCGTGACCCTTTGAGAGAGGTCACTCAAATTGGTATGTTTACAAAGGTCTTGCCACAAATTATCCTTGGGCCAAGCTTGAAGAATGTGGCTTGAATAGTCTCCGAGAAAATGCCACTGTTAACGTTTACCATGGACGCGGACGGACGGACGACCAGTGGCCCAGAACATAAACGCACTTTTGCTTCGCACGCGAGCCAATAAAATGAAGATGATCATGGCATTCCGCTGCCGTCTATGCACCCTCCTACCAGACGTACCCTCTGCGGCAGACGATGCTGGGCCATCATGCTGCAGCTGACTAATTTTGCCATGGGCCTTGGTCATGTGCCAGGAAGGGGCGTGCTTATCCACTTCCATAGATCCCGATGGGTTTGGACATCCTGCTGCCATCTGGCGCTGGGTGTGTGCTGAGTGTAGCCAATTTAGTGCTGCAATGCAAAAATTGGTCAAATGCAACCATTGTAAACCATGGACATTTTGGATCAGATTATATATATTAATACATGCATACATACATAATTACTGCAGTACCCCCTGCCCCCTATGAACAATAACTGGTAATACAGTAAAATGCGACACTTCAGTTGCAAAATCCAAAAAAAATAGTCATGGAAGTCTGTTCTTCGAATCGCGAGGTAGTTTTGCGCGCGAGGATTCAAATACACACTGAAATCTGGCGCCATCTTGTTTATAGTGCCGGCATGCATGTGTCAAGTTAGTTTCAACTGATCACAATCACACATGTCAGAAAAAAAAGCAACCCAATCGCGTGACAGATTGACCTTGTAATGTGTTATTGAACGAATTCCTTTCATTAAAAAAGAAAGCTTTTGTTAAAATCGTGGGGTTCTATTATCTGTTACTACAAGACCGACTGAGCAGCACTGAGACGCGGGTCGTAGCAGACGGCGTCTCAGTTTTCTCGGCCAAACGGGTTCATATAGGCTACTGTGCAATTGTATCTGATTGGGAGCATATCAGTTAAATAACTGCGCTGAAAAAGTACACTTGGGCATGCTCTTAACTAAGAAATATTGCATAAAATCAATCGTACCTGATGGAACAACGGCTGGCGGGACGAGAGACAATAGAAGGGAAAACAACTCAGTTCATCTGCGCAGCGGAACGACGCTCCAGCGCTTGCGTGGTAACACACTGGCCCAGTGCGTTTAAAACACACAACATTAGGTAAACATGCAGAAATGGGACATCCAATTTTTTTTTTTTTTTTTTGACTTTTGAATAACAGATAATGCAGAAACAACCCTCAGAAAAAATGGGTACCTGACTTGATCACCCAGAATTTTACACACACCCATTTTCCATAAGGATGGTAAAGAAAGTCACCCATTTCAGGGGTTTTGTGCACACACACACACACACACACACACACACATACACACACACACACACACACACACACACACACACACACACACACACACACACACACACACACACACACACACACACACACACACACTCAACGGTAGCATCAAGTATCAACAGTGAGGTCAAGTCTGACACCAACTAACCATCAGGCCGAGCATACATCCCTAGGGGCGAATGTTCAAGCCGCGCGGATGGTAAGTGCCAAGCCTGTCCGCGAAAAAGGATTCTGTCATTTTGCGGCGGATGAAGTGGGATGTATTTTGCCAAAGGATGCGTATGCTGAAATGTGTGAGGCTATGAGGAGGTTCGTTGAAATGACGTCCAACCTGGTTGTTGTATCCGAGGCGGATCGAACGAACATGCTCCTCGCAGCGTTCAGGGAGTGTACGGTATGTCTCCCCCACATACAACATCTTTGGGCAGTGAGAACATGAGATGACATAGACAATATCCGATGACTGGCATGTGAATGATCGGTGGACATTGAAAGATGACAGGGGTCCGGTGATGATAAATGGACTTTGTTATAGCATTTTAAAGAATTTTGTGTCTGGAGGGGGGTTCCGGAACCCCTAGGACCCACCCACCCCCACCCCCACCCTTCGCAGATCCGCCCCTGTATTCTATAGCCTCTTATGTTCTGCAGATAGCTTCTGAAGTATGCATATTTCAAGAAAACAGTAAGAACAAGAGGTGATCATCACATTTGGACATAATTTATTTTAAATTTTCTGTGGGTGTATAAACAATGATTTTGTCACTAAAATCGGGATCTGACTGAAACACGTTCTTGCGGTACTCTCTGTGGGTACTCTCATTTGGGATGAATAACGGCTGTTGGTGTTTCAACTCAAACCAGGTTATAAAAAAAAATTATAAAAAAGGTCGATCGGCATGCCTGTGCAAGGTAAAAATTAGTGCCCTCAAAAATTTCGACCATGCCACCTCCGCAGGCAATCAACTTTTTCAAAACTCCTAAATATTCAACCAGAGCTGAAAAATCAAAACAAAATGTGCATGTAAAAAGTGGTCGAATATTTAGGGTAATTACGGTAGGCAAACCGCCGTTTGCCCTGATCCTTACCCTGACTGGAAACAGTTAAGAAATTCAAATACTTAGGAGCCATTGTGACAGATGAGGGATCAAAACCAGAAATACTGTCCAGGATTGCGCACACAACAACAGCACTGACAAGATTGAAGACCATATGGAAGGACAGAAACATCGCACTCTGCTCCAAGATCAGACTGATGCGCTCCTTAGTCATCTCAGTGTTTTTGTATGCCTGCGAGTCATGGACCCTCACAGCAGACCTTGAAAGGAGGATACAAGCCACTGAAATGAGATGTTTTCGAAGGCTGCTTGGCATTTCATAGGCAGAGATCACATCACGAACGAGGAAGTGGGAAGCGGAATCAGGCAAGCCATCAGTCGGGCCCTATGAAGACCTATTCGGTGAAAAAACGCAAACTGAAGTGGTATGGGCATGTCAAGCGTTCGGCAGGACTTGCCAAAACAATCCTGCAAGGCACTGTGCAAGGAGGACGAAGGAGAGGAAGACAGAGGAAAGGATGGGAGGACAATATCTCAGAGTGGACAGGACTGAAGCTGGGCGATACGCTGAGAATGGCAGAGAACAGAGAGAAATGGAGGGAGCTGGTTGCAAAGTCATCAGTCGTGCCCCAACGGTCGGCAAGACTACGGGAGATAGATAGATAGATAGATAGATAGATAGATAGATAGATAGATAGATAGATAGATAGATAGATAGATAGATAGATAGATAGATAGATAGATAGATAGATAGATAGATAGATAGATAGATAGATAGATAGATAGATAGATAGATAGATAGATAGATAGATAGATAGATAGATTACCCTGATCTGATGTGGACGAGTTAGGCGTCCATACATTTCATACAAGCAAACAGCCATTTATCATGATCTGTAAGGTATGGACACCCACGCGATAAAATCCGCACCAGTGTGTTGCTTTGTTTCTGTGCCTCGGCACTTGCTAGTCAGTCTGGTTTACCTGTGGAAGTTATGAGTGTACACCCTTCGCAAAACCAACCCTAACCGTGCCGGGCCGGTAATAACAAGGAAAATTGAATGCAGTGAAATATTCACCTCCACCGCAATGATCGCATACAAAAGACAAAATTTGAACCTGAGACATGCTGATCTCCTCAAAACTAAGCCAAAACAACACAACACACACATATTATATTGATTAACATTTTTCTTGATATGGTGCCGATAACAGGCAGATGTGATTACGAGACCCGAATCAAAATGTCCGAGTCGTAAGACAAGGACATTTTCGGATTCGAGTCAGGTAATCATATTATGTACCCAGTCCAAAACAAAACTATGCATCATATCATTCATTTTCTGGTATCACACGTGCGTGATACAGCCGTGTTGCGTGAACGGCCAAGTGTGCACAACATTGCCCTGTAGAAAGTCTGATCAACAAATATGGTACGTGCACACGCGATATTGAACCTTGACCTACTTTCAGCTCACGCGCAAAGGCATCATTTCACAGTGACGACTGGCACTTTGGCGTTATGTACTGCACTATTAGAAACATTTGTAGTCTGGCATTGAAAATACTGACGTCACATTACAAAGTAAATTACGTCAAGACCTTTGCCAAGATACAATGGCGGCTGTGTTGTGACTAGGTGTGTGCCGAAACCAGCTGACGTCGGTTTTGTGACAAGAAAAAAGTGAGTAAGAAATATAATCTCTACTTAGGTGATACTGAAAATCTCACTCTCGTGGTCTTAAAACCTTATCCTACTCGCTTTCGCTCGTAGGATAAGGTTTTAAAACCACTCGAGTGAGATTCTCAGTACCACCAAAGACAATATATTTCAGGGTTTTCCTCCCTACGTCACACGACCAGTCACTTTAGCGCAAACCACTTTAGCGCAAACCGTACTATGTGACCGTGATATAAAAACCCCTGGAGGAATGAAAACAAATACGTTATTGGTCGGAGGGGTTCGCTGCACGGACCCTTGTAGGCCTGAGGGAGGTCAAAGGAACCATTGTACCCGCCTTCGGCCTTCGGGGTACAATGGTTCCTTTGACCTCCCTCAGGCCTACAATGATCCGTGTAGCAAACCCCTCCGACCACTGAATAACTTATAATGTATTGTCTTTGGTACCACCTAAACACCGATGTAAGATTCTTTGTTTTCCTCCCTACGTCACACGACCAATCACTTTAGCGCAAACCGTACCATGTGACCGTGATATAAAAACCCCTGTAGCGAAAAATGGCGGACGTTTTGTAGCCCTCTCGATGACTCATCTTGGATGCCAGTTTTGTTCTATAAAAGATCGCCAAACGTTCTAAAGTACAAAGTTACGTAGTGTTACTCGAAACAACAAGCACACTCAGTACTGGAGACGGCAACGTCATGACATATTTTAAATTACGTCATAAGTCTATTAGGTATAAATTTATATTCCTTTGGCGTCAGTCATGCCTGGCGTGATCCAGGTCGCAAGATGTCTGCTTGATTTCTTTTACGAAACTAGTTGAGGAATGAAAACAAATACGTTATTGGTAGGAGGGGTTCGCTGCACGGACCCTTGTAGGCCTTCGGGAGGTCAAAGGAATCATTGTACCCCTCAGGCCCGCTTCGGCCTTCGGGGTACAATGATTCCTTTGACCTCCCTCAGGCCAACAAAGGTCCGTGTAGCGTACCCCTCCGACCAATAACTTATATTGTTTTCCTCCCCACGTCACACGACCAGTCACTTTAGCGCAAACCGTACCATGAGACTGTGATATAAAAAAAAAACTGTAGCGAAAAATGGCGGACGTTTTGTAGCCCTCTCGATGACGCATCTTGGATGCCAGTTTTGTTCTATAAAAGATCGCCAAACGTTCTAAAGTACACAGTTACTTAGTGTTGTTCGAAACAACAAGCACACTCAGTACTGGAGACGGCAACGTTATGACATATTTTAAATTACGTCATAAGTATATTATGTATAAATGTATATTCATTTGACGTCAGTCATGTCTGGCGTAATCCAGGTCGCAAGATGTCTTCTTGATTTCTTTTACGAAATAGTGGAGGAATGACTGAAAACAAATACGTTATTGGCCGGAGGGGTTCGCTGCACGGACCCTTGTAGGCCTTCGGGAGGTCAAAGGAACCATTGTACCCCTCAGGCCTTCGGCCTGAGGGGTTCAATGTTTCCTTTCTCACAAACCAGATAGGTGAGGCTAGCGCTGGCAGAATTGTATGCAAACCAAGGGGAATCACAGCGCTGGACAGACAACAGTTAGATCCCCTGCCCCCACCTATCACGCACCCAATCGCCAGCCCACAGAGAAATACGCAGGTATAGAATAAGACGATCATTTCCATCCTCAAACGAATGGATCAGGTCTCTTATATAACCCATGTCTTTCTCCGGAACTTAGGAAGTAGGCAGGAGAAACATACATACACAAACATGAAGGTGCGCTACTATATGTGGTCGGGTAAATACCCTGATTTCCCACAGTAGATGCACAGAACATTACACAACAATGTAACGATACAAATGTTTCCTTTGACCTCCCTGAGGCCTACAAGGGTCCGTGTAGCGAACCACTCCGACCAATAACTTTTAATATTATATACAATATATCAATACATGTGTCAAAGAAGGGAAAACTTAATGGAGCGGGTACATGTATCTATGTACCTACTCCATAACATTTCCCCTTCTTTGACACATGCACTGATATATTTATAACAAGCAAATTAATATTCATGAACTTGCTTGATATACTTTCCTTCCCATTTGCTTGATAGTACTTTCCTTCCCATAACCCCTTGCAGCCCAGAAAGCTTCAATCTTGTTGCTTGCGTCTGTCAAAGCAAAAACGCTAAATATGCTCATTAGCAAGCTCTTTATGCGCTCTTTATGGTCATGAAATACTTCAGTACCAGTTATTTCAATAAGGTATGCAGGGTTGATGCAAGGTAGCAATGGTGGCCTAGCTCTATTTTCTAGTGCATGTATCCATCAGTGCTATTTTTAGTACTGTGGAATGTATGCCCAGGGGGTCACATTTGTTTGACTGTCCAGTGTGACTGTTCAAACCTAAACTTTGCTTGTCATAAGATAAGATAAGATAAACTTTATTGCCATATGCATAAACATTAGGAATTTGTTGCGGCATAGCTGACGAGCGTCCAAATGACCATCAACACATAAAACATACATACATCACAAACAAGCAGACTCTAAAATAACAAAACACACATATGTATAGCAGTGATTCTACTAAGTGTGCACACACATCTAAGTAAGTGAAGTAAAATAAACCTATAGCATAATAAACATATAGTACAAAGACCGCCAAGTGAGGCCGTAGCGAAAACAGATTAGCTACATTCATAATAATTCATTCTTAAAACTGTATATCCTGTTTGAGAAGAGGTTTGATAGAACATATAAAGAACTATAAACAACTAAGATAGGCTGTAGGTAATTCTAATGAGGGACTTTAAGTCAATCTGCCGAATTAAATCATACCACAGCCACATTAGACAGGGCCTGAACAGCCAAGGGATAAAAACTCTTCTGAAAACGAGTGGTTTTGACCTTGATGGATCTAAAGCGCAAGCCAGATGGCCGCAAGGGCTCGAACAGGTTATGTGCAGGATGGTGCTCGTCATGTATGATGGAGCTCGCTCTCTTCATGGTGCATGCGTGGTACAGAGATTCCAGCGAGAGGAGTTCGCTTCCAACAATATTAGATGCTGTTTTTATCACCCTATTTAGTTTCTTGCGGGCTTCGTCGGTTGCGCTGCCATACCACCGTCACCGTCATTGAGAAGGTAAGAACATGCTCTCAATGGCGGCGCGGTAAAACTTACTGCACCATGATCTGCTGACTGACGCCAAAAGACTTCAACCGCCGAAGAAAAAACAGGCGCTGTTGGGCTTTCTTTACTAGCTGTTCAATATTCTTCTCCCACTTCAGATCGTGCGAGATAAGAGTACCCAGGAACTTGAACGTTTCAACAATTTCAATATCGTTTCCTTGGATAGTTAAGGGGAGGGGTTCAGTTTTCTTTTTCCTGAAATCAATTATCATTTCCTTGGTCTTACCAACATGCAAATCCAGGTTGTTGTCATTTGTTGTGTGTTCGACCTGTGTGTGTACTAGAGAGGGGGGAGAGGGGGGGGGGTAAATAGGGACGTGGGTGGGGTGGCGAGGGGGTACATATATGTGCTATATTCTTTCTATACATATTGTCTGTTCTTGTGTGTAATTTAATATATGTAATGTATGCTTATATGTAATGTATGCTTATACTGACACACACACACACACACACACACACACACATATATATATATATATATATATATATATATATATATATATATATATATATATATATATATATATATATATATATATATATATATATATATATACTGTATACCTAATCCCAAAACAGAAAGAAAAAAAAATGATTAAAACAAAAAAACTTCTTACTGTGTACCGCGTACGCTCGAAATTTCTTCAGTTCCCATACACACACATGAAAGGGAAACAGACAGTAGTAAACACGCGAATCGAATCGCCATACTATTGAGATCGACGACACTGATGTCCGCCTAGTGATAGTGACAACCTTAGAAAAGGACTAAGTAAACAAACCTGCTGGCATTTTCCGTCATCTGTGTTCTAACAAGTAGACTTAACTCAACCACACGCACGATTATAGAAAGTACTGATGTCTACATCGTTATTAATGTCTGTGGCCGCATTTAAGGCAGCTTGTCCGCCTGTTTTCTCCAACATCGGAGGCCTGCGAGAGGGAAGTTGCGCGATGAAACGTGTTCAGCAGTGTCAGATTTGCTGGGTTCTAATAATAATAATAATACCGTTATTTCTGTATGTTTGAAGCATACATTTGGTGTTGGACGGTACATTTCCTTTCCGCCTATGTGTATGTAAACTGTCACTCCTTTGCAACATTTCAGAAAAGTCTGCGTGAACTCCAGACTAAGCACCCCCACCCGGGTCTGCCCTGGGGGACTTGGGTGGGGTTAACTACTTTTTAGTTCCCAGGGTCACCCTGGTCAGCCCCACAGGGTGGGTTTTCCCCTCAATTCTGGGGCATGTGTTTCTGTCTACCCTTGGTCCATTCACCTGTATTTTCCTTTTTAAAACTCTCCCTACTGTCTGCGCTGTCTGTAGCTCTTGATATTGGATGTGTGTTGCTAAATGGTCTTAGGTTTATTTAACGTATTAGACCGGCTGGTGACATACATTCAATATTCTGTTTTCGTTTTTTTCACTGCAGTGCAGGCACTTCCTCCTCGCGCTGGGACCACTGGCGTTGAGGCGCGTCCCCTGGGTAGTGGATAGGGGGTCCCTCGTGAGAGGGGTGCACCGAATGAAATACAAAGGGGGAGAACATTGGGGTGGTGCAGGGTCGTAGTGAGGTGTCGGATGCTCAACAGCCGATTGACTTCCTCCATGTAGTCGGAAACGAACTGGGTCCCTAGATCACTCAGGATCTCCTCAAGGAATCCCCAGACGGCTGAACATGCCCACGAGTGCCTCTGCCACTGTTGGAGTGTCGATCATCTTTAGTTGTATAGCCTCAGGATATCTGGTAGCATAATCCACCAGGGTCAGAATGTAGCGATGGCCATCTTCACTTGGAGGAGATATTGGCCCCACCAGATCCACAGCAACCTGCTTGAAAGGCATATTTGATCAGTGACATCTTCTCGAGAGGAACCTTGGGCACCTTTCCCTTGGAGATTATCTTCTGGCATATGTCGCATGACCTGCAGAATCGGGTGACGTTGCCCCCCATATCAGGTCAGTAGAAGACTGCTCTGATCCTGTCGATGGTCTTACTGATTCCCAGGTGTCCTCCTAAGACGGAATCATGGGCCAATTTCAGCACCTGCATCCTCAGGGGTTCAGGAACCACCACTTGACCAACAGGCTTGTCTCCATGGCTGGTGTATACCCGGTACAGGATGTCTTTTCTGGTCTCGAAGGTTACCTCCTTCACTCTTCGTGTCACGGGCTCGGTCTGACCTCGGAACATGTCAAGCGTGAGGTCGGCTCTCTGTAGTTCCACCAGCTTGTCCCTGTTCACCAAGGCTGCTTCTGTGTTGTCAGCCACTTTCAGAGGGATGGTCTGGTGACTCTTCCTTGCTTGACTTCTCGGTGGCAGAGGCACAAGTTTCAGATCTCCACTCCGGATCTGGATCCTCTGCGTTCCTGGCACCGTCAACGTTTTCGATGATAAGGTCGTAGACTGGGGTCTTCACACATGATGCCTTCACTTCTCCTGTCAGGTACGGGGTGTTGACACTGACCTTGGCAAGGGGGATAATCCTCAGAGTTCCGTCTGCCAGGATGAGGGTTGTCCACTCCTGTAGCTTCTGGTCTTCATCTACTTGGTCCTCTCTCACGATGACGCCGCTACAACCCGTGTCTCTCAGCACTCTCACTGACGTGTTGCCGACAAATCCTGATACCACCGGCATGTTGGGCTCTTCACCTTCAGGCAGCGCGATGTTGGAAACTGGTACAAATGTTGCCCCCATCGCCAAATGTAATGCGACCACTTGTCTTTAAAGACTCGATCTGCTCCGGTGTCGCCCGCCTCTCTCCAGACTCAAAGTCACCAGGTGACGTCACATCGTTGGACAGTACAACGGCGGCTCCGTGTTGAGACGTGGTACTATATATACTTCTGCCTGCTATCCCGCGGCCTTGGTTGGGCCTTCTGGTGTTGTCGCCTCGGGGAACACCCTTGGAAGGACAGCGTATCGCCTTGTATCCCTTCATTCCACAGAAGAAACATGTCAGGCTCTCCACCGGCATCTGTTTCGGGGTATCTCTGACGTCTTGTTTTTTTCTCTGCTGGTGTAGACACCAGCTTGCCGGGCCCGAACTTCATGTCACTTTGTGGGCGTCCAGGTATCTTTGAGCTATGTCCGCAAGGGCCTTCAGGGACTGGTTCTCTTGTTCCCTGAGGTGGTCGGCCAGGTCCTTAAAACATGCGCTGAGGATTTGTTCTTTGATGATGAGGTCGCTCAGGTCCTTATACTCCTTCTTCAAGCCAGCCAGCCCTATTCATTTCTCCAGGTAGGTTCTGATTCTCTCAATAAATAGGCCGGGTGTTCCTCCTTCATCAGGCTTGCAATTCCGGAATCGTCGTCTGTAACCATCTACAGTGAAATCGTATTGTCTCAACAGGGCGGCTCTCAACTTGGTATAATCCTCGGCGTCTTCTCTTGGCAGGGGTGTAGAACGCAAGCGCTTTGCCGGTCAAAAGTGCGCTGAGTTTGGTGGCCCAAGTCTCTGGATTCCAGTTGTTGCTGCAGGTAAGCGTCCATCTTTTCTGTACTTTCTGCATAAAGACGTAGTTTTGGCGCACGGGCTGTTTTGTCTCTGCTGGCTTAGGCTGCTACTTCAGCTATCCTCTGGCCCTGTGCCTCTAACTCCGCCATCCTCTTTAGCTGATACTCTTGTTTTCGCTGACTCTCTGCCTCTTTTCGCTGTTTCTCTGCCGCTTGAATTTCCAGTTTCTTGATCTCACGCTCTTTGGCTCTTTCTTCTCTCTCCAATCACTTTTCTTCTCTCTCCTTTAGTAACTCCAGGAGTTGAGCTCCCTCCAGTCCGCATTCCTTCCCAAGTTTCAGTAATGTCTCCATTTTCGATGTCGCCATCTCTACATTTTTCTGCTGGCTGTTGTCTCCGGCTACCCTTTCTTTCCACTGGCAACTGATGAAGTCCCGTCTGAGGTGCCAATATGTTACGTGGTAGTCGTGGTCGTAGTATGATGCAATCACACCAGACACACTCATGTAGGGTACTTGTTGA
This sequence comes from Semisulcospira habei, assembly GCA_036245525.1. Classification (NCBI taxonomy): domain Eukaryota; kingdom Metazoa; phylum Mollusca; class Gastropoda; family Semisulcospiridae; genus Semisulcospira; species Semisulcospira habei. The sequence goes on from BTPG01000001.1 coordinate 97,100,486, forward strand.
AAAGCCTCACTCAGTTGCAAATCACCACACGTGGCACAAGGTTTTAGACCACACTAGAGTAACAGTTCCAACAGTACTTTATTCTCGTGATGCACTCTTAGCACAATGTATCCACACTTCGATGCACTATCTCTCACAACTGCATCTCCTACAATGCATATACTTCCTAATACCCTCTTTTATATACTATTACAGATTTCCAGAACAATCCCGCAAGTTACACAATTCAACCAATCAGAAAAGAAAATAATCAAAAATCAGTATTATTCATTAAAAAGAACACTCTAGATCTATCTACAACTGATCTTCCACTAAAATCTAGCTAGCGCTAGGTGTATCAAAGCTTTGACGTCATGTTTGAGGTCACTAGAAGAATCGCGCCTTTTTTAGAACCTTCTGGCTTAATCTAGGTCGGACTTTGCAACAATGTGGAACATTGTAGTTACAAACAACAAAGAAATCGATCGGCGCTTGTCTCCATAAACAGACATTTCCGTATATCTTGACAAACACACACACTTATACGCATATCTGCACTGAAAAACTAGAAGGAAAAAAACACCGATACTGACATAGATGGACGGTATTTTTGTACTACATGATGGAGTGGAATTCATTTTGATTTCAGACGGATAAACGCATGGCTAAATAGAAGCTGGCTAACACATATGATTATCTTGGGGTTTTTTTTTTTTTTTTTTTTTTTTTTTGGGGGGGGGGGGGAGGGGGGAGGGATGGGGAGGGGGGTGTGGGGGTGGTCGCTGTTCTACGTTGTTGACGGTTCCTGGTGCATTTCTGAGGGTTTGTGTGGGTTAGTGCGGGTGTGTATAGGGTTTGGACGGACCGGTTCTGAGGATTTATGCGGGTTACAATAGGTTTTGGACAAACATGGCTTCTAGGAAGGGACCACGCATAATTCTGTCATTTGCTTCATCTTCTGACGACGATACAGTCTCGCAACAGGCAGTCACGAAACACAAAGTTAGTCACGGAGCAGTCTGCTTAGCATCAATTCTGTTAGAGTTGGTTAGCTAGTTACCGTATCAGTGTAGCGATGTTTCTACCAGCCATGTGTGCAATGCTCAAGGGTCATCAGCAAAGCCTCTGCTATTAGTGGGGGCCCTTATATATTTCTCGCTGCGCTAAATGTAACAAACATAAGATGCATACAGACTTAGTGAACACATATGTTACATTCATACTGGCGAGGGAAACACGTGTACAATTAAGGTACAATAATTAATTAAACTAATGACATCGCTGCATGCAGATGCCGGTGTGGCGGTCTGAGATAGGTCCGGTCTGAGACAGGTTCATCGGAGTTGTGCGCATGCGCGGTAGCAGACGACTTGATTTTAGCTACAAGATACTTTGCAGTCTCAGTTGTGTTTACGATTTTTTGTTATTAAATGATTAATTTTATTCAAACTATAAATAAGATTATAAATTTCTCGTGGCATACAAACAATACACACACAGTTACAATACTGAACTAACGTAGATCAAGTACGTTTGCGAAGATGTATTTCACAGCAAAAGTCATTGTCTGAGTGTGCGATCCTATCAACCTTATTTATAGTTTGAATAAAATTAATCATTTAATAACAAAAATCGTAAACACAACTGAGACTGCAAAGTATCTTGTAGCTAAAATCAAGTCGTCTGCTACCGCGCATGCGCACAACTCCGATGAACCTGTCTCAGACCGGACATATCTCAGACCGCCACACCGGCGCTATCTTGCAATACCATTTGTGAAGGTTTAGGGAATGGCAATTGTCTAAAAATAACCAGACACTGCAGAGGTGCAACGTTCAGTGTATGGTTCCAGCGGCAGACTTTTGTGGTGTTATCCATTAATTTAGGTGGACTGTTAGGGGTTTTTTCTCCTGGTCCTCTAGCTTTTCCTCCACTGTCACATTTTTGTACTTGTTTATCCTCCTTTATCAACATTTCCTTTAAAAACGATGTAGATTTCCAAAACGTCATTAGCTTGTTTAAGCTTTTCTTTAGCGCTATATCAGTGTACTGTGTTTATGTTGCTGATAGGTCATACAGTACAAATTCAAATTGAGCAGTTGAGGCAGTAAGAGGACCGGTGTTTTTAAAAATAACTTTTTGCCTTGTTTGAAAATTTGTAGTAGGGCTGAATGTTTGAATTTGCTGGAAATTTCTGGTTAGATAAGAGGAGACATGTTTGGTGCTTTGATTCATACCATCCGTATAAATACCATGTATTGTTATTATTATCATGAGCATATCCAGTGGACAATTGTGGGCCTATGTTGAGTTGCCGTTGACGTGGTGATTTGAGGGAGAGATAGATAATATGAGCGAAAATGCACAATTTATATACACCCTCAAATTCCATTGTTTTTGACCACAAAATACACACTTAGTCACACCATGCATTTTCCCCATATTTTCTTTATTTTTATTTGAAAAATAGTAACTATGAGCGAATTTGGACAATTTATATCTATCCCAAATTTCCAGGATTTTTCGACCGCATACTCCCACACCTTTGCACCGCCCATTTTTTTTGGTTTCTCCTTATTTTTTTCAGTAAAATAAAGATTTCCAAAACCAATGACATTAAAATTATTATTTTTTATTATAAAATGAATCAAGACGAATTACTTCTTCTAAACGATATTAATGCTGTAGAAAACAAAGACTTAGACTCGAAAAAACAGCGTCTTTTGTCTGTTGTTGTTTCTGGCAAATCAAAGACTTATCTCGGAAAACAATACATGACAGAGGATATTGAATCTCTTACGGCTGACGAACTAATCAAACTTCATTCAAAATATGAAAACCACATTGCCTCACTAATGACTCGTGATTTGAGTCGATCTCTTGTATGCCTATACACAAAAGCAGTGAGTCACTTTCTACCTGTGGATAGTGACAGCCTATCACACGACCTTGAAAGCAATCCTATTGTTTCAAGTTCAATTGGCAAATTAGCATGTGTCATGTTTTACAAGTTTGGAAATTACCTTGCACCTGTCGTAACATTACTAGTTACTGGGAGCCATATTGATTTCTCAAAAATAAATTTTACTGCAGAAGAAAATGGACGAAACCCAGACGACTCCACAACCGAACCCCAGTCCAGTTTTGACAAAGGTTCAAACTGTGACGAAGACTAAAAGTCCAGGCAGGGTTGAGGCTGGAAAAAGATTAGCCGAATGGAACAGGCAAAAAAAATTACAGCTTCAGGCACAAACAGAAAAGACTCATGTAACTGACCAGGTGTCAGGACCGTTATCACCGTCAGGACCTGTGTCAATACCGTCAGGGCCGTCACTCCCTCATCAAAGTGAGAGACAAACAACTAAGTCTGACCCCGAACCTCAAACAACAAAATATATAGTTGCCGGATTTGTTGTCGGATTTGTTTACGTAGGTTATCAATTATACAAAAAATACAAACCACAGACTCGTACAGTGTCCAAAAAATCAGACACTCCAAAAACAAAACCAGAAGTCGCCACATTACCAGTAACACCCAAAGCCGTTGACCCATTTTATATGCAGTAAATAAAAATATTATTTTAATTTTTCTTGCCTAAGAAATGAACGACTCAAAAAATTTAATGAACCTTGTGTATCACTCTGCCGTAATCAGTGGATTAGCAGTAGCTTATTCTATGCTGGGGAAAAGTCTACTCAAAATGAAATCAGCAGACCTCAGTAGACTCGATTTCGAAGACAGCGCTAAGCTAATTGTAGTCGTTACAGCGTCGATTGCGACAAAAGATTTTCTTGTCAAGCAGGGAATTATTCCCGAAAATGTTTCTATGTAAATAAAAATAATATGGCGACGATAGCTATTATGATTGGTGGGGCAGTTGTTAACGCCCTCGCATTCAGTGGCTCTAATTATCTCTTTTCTAAAATGGGTAGAGAGGAATCTGCAGAAGAAATGAAACGTCACAATGAAGCGTCTGAGAAATTAGCACAGGCAGAACAGGCGTATGAAAAACAAAGAATTGAGAAACTTGATTTCATCAATGAAAGATTGAGGCTTGAAGGCCACGCACAACATACATTTTCAAATACAGACGAAGCAATCAGGGAATATTTTCTTGTCACGGGTGAAGACATGTCTATCCCAAAACCGAAACTAAGTGACTATTACAAACCGAGTACAGAACAAAGAAACGGAGAGATAATCTTTGTTATAGTGGGAATGACATTTGTTTATTTTACAGGAGTTTTCATTGCTAGAAAAAATGGCAGCCGAAAATAAACTATCAAAAATATATTACTCTCCATCAGGCTATTGGAAAGGGCAAACAGCTATTGAAAAATTACATGCCGCTGTGGGCGGAGATATAACACTCAATCAAGTCAAGCAATGGTTACAGAGACAGGCAATTTGGCAGATATATCTTCCTGCTCCAAGAAAAATAACAAGACCCCATTTTGAAAACACTACCCCAAATGACACACACCAAATGGACCTCCTGTTCTTACCACATGATACAATAAGAAAGAAACGATACAAGTATGCACTGACTGTTGTAGACATTGCTTCAAGGTATAAAGACGCTGAACCCATATCTGACAAAACAGCCAGTACAGTTGCTACAGCATTATCAAAAATATATAGTCGAGGTCCTTTAAGATACCCCAGACTAGTGCAGGTTGATGATGGATCTGAATTTAAGGGCGCAGTTAATCAGTTATTTGCTAAGCATGGCGTACTGGTCAGACGAGGCATTCCAGGTGGGCACAGATCACAGGCAATTGTTGAAAACTTTAACAAACAGTTATCAGAAAGACTTTTCAGTTACCAGTATTCTAAGGAACTCATGCATGACACCCGTAACACTGAATGGGTAAAGAGATTACCACATGTGATAAAAGCAATGAACAATGAAGGACACCCAAAACCTGCTGATGCTATTAAATTGAAAACAATTACAGAGCCAAAAACAGGACCAACCCCGGCACCAGACACAAGTTTATTTACTAAACAGGTGAGATATTTATATCAGCCAGGGGAGGCTGAGAACGACGACAGACGCAGGGCAACAGACCCCATCTGGTCAACGTCTGTACACAATATAAAAAAAATAATTCCCGGCGCAGACGCAACAATATATTACCTGTATGAGCCTGCACCCCAGAAGGCATTTGTCAGAGAAGAATTACAGATTATTCCCCCAGACACCGTTACTCATTTCAGTAACTAAGTCTTCAATTAATTCATCAACCAGTTCATCACAAATGTCTTCAGATAACTTGAGCCTGTAATGTCCAGGTGCATAAGCTTTTTCCTTAGTGTGAAACACTCTTTTCGTGTCTCCAACTGCAAGTGACTTCTTATGTGTTTGGATCATTTCAAGATTATGTTTGTTTGATCTCAGTGACTTGTTTGGATAATCAGGCATTAATGCACCATCTAACACTTGCTTGTAATGTTCATGACGAATGTCTTTATTTTTTATTGCTGATTTTTTTATTCCTTTGGCTTTCGACTGACTACCCTTCTGGTGCAGTATAGAATACATTTTTGATCTCAGTCCAACGTACTCAACTATAGGCACACCATTCAGTTCATCTTTAAACTTACCAGGCACTTTCTTGTTTTGTGTGCTAAACAGCGGGTGATCTTTAGGGTAGTCAGACGTGTCATACATGTGTAACTCTGTTTTCATGTCTTCGTAAAAGTCTTCAGTAGGCACGTCTATGATCATAGAGTCAGTGTCAGTGTATAGCAGACGACACTCAGGATATTTTGGTTTGAAGTAATCATAATAAAATTCAAGCATCAACAGTTTTGACAACTCCAGAATTGCCATACCAATGAATACTGGCTTGTCCAGTTTAACAATCTTTTTTTTGAGTGACACTGCATACAATGATGAATGAAATTCTTTATACCCTGTGTACTGTGGCTTACCTGTAAGTTTAATTGCACCCAATTCAGTTGTGACTAGTCTCACATCTTTTCTGTGATGAGGATTTTCCATTGTCTTGCCAAAACAGGCATTGTTCATAAGCTTAAAGAAGTCTTTGTCAAATGCAGTGTTGCCGTCTCTGGCACGAAGGGTTGTGTTCTTCATTATGTAATCTTTCATGAAAGCACTCTGATCAAATTGAATTCCTCTGTGAACTTTCTTTAGTACTAACCCATGTCTGATGTAAAACTGTAACAAGCGATAGTGGCAAACGTAATTGAATTTATCATTCAGATTAGGCACAAGTTTAGTGTCTTCTTTTTTCCCTGTCATACTCATTTTCTCAACTGCTAATGGATAATCATTATGATAATCATGTAGATGGTGCGGGTACTCCAGGTCGACTTCAAAGATCCAACCCTTCGCGTCGTTTCGGTCAAGATTCATAATATTGTTTGTTAACCCTGTTACATCATACTGTGACAAATCATGCAGACAAAAGTTTTTCAAGGGCAATAACTCACACATTGCCCAGCCATACAAATTGTTAGCGTCTACATAGGTAATGAATGACCTTGACCTTGAGGGGTCAAACCCAAGGTCACCATGACCGTCCAAATATTTATTATTTGCCTTTGCATAATTATTTGCTGCAATACTAATACCTCCCCTCAATCCACGTTCCACCATTTCACCCATCGTACGATCAGACAACAGGTCTATAAATATCTTACTGGATTTCAAAAATGCATCCCACGTCATGCCAGGACTAGTTATGTAGCAGGCTGGGTCAAGTCTGTAGTGCAACAAACCCTTCTCACGGTAACTTTCAAATACGTCTGCTAGCAAACAAACGTCAGCTTTCAAGTACTGATCGTGATAGTCACCAATTGTTTGACACCCCAACTTCCCCCACGCATCAAGTGCGTGTTGATATTCAGAGTCAGAAATACCTTTTCCAGTTAGTGTAGAATAAAATTTCTCTTTTGGTGGCAGTCTTGTTTCTTCAAACACAACCCAGTGATCAATGTACTCATACGGATAAACTCCTTTCTTAATCAAGTCTGGTTCAAAATATTTACTCGTTATTGGATACTCGGTCAGTCCTTCTGCCAGACTAGCAAGACCTAAAGACAAATGTTGCATGGAGTCATAAAATGCTAATTTGTCTAACCTAAAAGTCAAGTATTTCTCAGTTGTCTGGGTAATACAACTTATGTTTTTGTACGACTCGTCTACAGCCTGCATGATAATGTGTGAATCATATCCTTTGAGATTGTGGAAAAAGATTGGTAACTTATATGTCTTTGGATCTGTTTTTAATAACAAGTTACAATTGTTATGAGCAGCGCCTCTGTAACGCCCAGTTATGTGATCGTGGTCACAGAACTTTGTCACCACCTAAAGGCTGTTCACAAATCCAACACTTCTCTGATGTATCAAATTTTAGTTTGTCTTCTTCTGTCATCATCAAAGGCATCTGGCTTGTTGTGAGATACTGTACTACCTGACTATACAGATGTCTCATTTCTGTTAAAAACAAACATGCTGCATTTTCACCCCTGTAGATAACAGGCTCTGAATGAAGACCGTCTGACCTAACAAGAATGTATCCAAAAGAACACACCACTTGGTCACTTAGTTTTATAGTCTTTGGTAATGACTCTGGAACCGGACCCTCATATGGTACAACCAATGATTCAAAATCTGCATACACTACAAACGGCAACTTTTGCTGATTCCCATAGTTCTTAAAATAAACCTTGCTGCCAGGATCTGGATACTTAAGTACAGTTTGTATGTCATCAGCTGATCTGCAGTGTAGGACGTGTTTGTGCGCTACTGAAATAGAGGAGAATCTTTGTAAACATCTTTTACAAACTTCCTGTTTCCCATTGTGTTTTGTTGTATGTCCATGAATTAGACGTGACATATTTCTGATAATTGTGTAGTGGAAGTTATCACCAGAGCTTATTAATAACATATCAACATGTCTATCTTCTGACTGCCCATAGGTTGGGGCAATTGGGGACACTCTAATTGGCTGTAACTTATCAACAGACTCATTATCCCACACATACACATTTACAGATATACCAGGATTTAGTTTTTCAAACAAGTCTATGTCCTCTATTTTAACAGGAAACTCAATGCCACTAAAATCGAGTTCATTTACAAATTTGGTGTAGTTAGATACACGTTCAGGCTTTGATTTTACAAAGTGTAGTTTAGCAAGCACACACCACATGAAACAGAAATTGTCATTGTTCTGTATATTGACAACAGCCTTTTTGTTTGCAACCTCTGTTGGCAGTGGCAACCACGATTTTCCTAATATAGGATGATACCTTGACTGCTTTAGTTTTAGTTCATGTACATGTCCTTCGTGCCAACCAGATCCTTTCATTTTTGCACTGTCAATCGCCTGTAGAAAGTCTGGTAATAGTCTGTCTCTAAACACGTTTTCTAATTCTCTTCTTGTGTTAACTGTGTGTTGTCTTGTTGATATGTACGATACAATCACTTTACCGTCTACTCTAGTAAATTCTATTTTAGCAACAATCTGAATCTTCACACTGCCTGTAAGAAGATTATCTTGTATGACAGAAAAAGAGTTTTCTATTGATTCATAGACATTGTTAGTATTGGTTATAGGTAAGTCTGTTGTGTGAAACACGTTTCTTAAGCTTGATGAGCCAGGGTTTGATGGGCCAGGGCTTTGTGAATTGTCCGTCATTTTTATTTGTCCGACAAAATAATAAATGAAAAAAAAATTATCACTGTCACACCATATGTAATACTGTATTATCTGTAGTTATGGTAAACAAGTCAACTACTTTCCTGGTGTTTGTCTTGAAGTCTTGTCCTGCAGGTGTAATATCACTTTATTAAATGTAACACTTTCAATGTAACAATGTAGTTTTCTTAATTGAACAAATATGTCTTCACACAGTACCTCAAACCAATGCAAGTGGCCACTGTTAGCATTATAAACTTTAAAAGCATTTGTCTTAAGATCAACAGTCTCAAAATCATAATGTGGTAATCCATCTGAATATTCCAAAGTAACATTATATGTCGTGTATATTCTTATTGTCGGTGTTGAGAGTTTAAAGCTGGGTCCAAACACACGTGATTTTAAGTCAGTAAAGTGCATAACATCCTTGAAGCATTCTGTAACATCAATCACTTGGGTTTGTCCGTCTGTCATTTTTATTAGACAAACAAATGTATAAATTAATTTACATCAATTTACTAACCCATACCCTGTGGGCTGATCTGTCTTTAAAATGAGCTTTAGATGCTTAGTTGATTTCAGTTTATTTTTTACATCATCTCGTTCATGCTTATTTGGGATGACATCATTCTCTCTGAGACAGTCTTCAAAGCTGTCACGATCCTTACAGTAAAACAAACAGATAAACTTTAACTGTTCTCAAAAATCTTTCAGTACAGCATTATATTTCTGAGTGAGAATCCATACACTGATGTTTGCGTGTCTGCCACTGAAAGCAAGTTCTGCTAATGTGTTTCTCTTCTTGACAATGTCTTTCTCTGCAGAGCAGTCATCAACAATAAACAATGTTGGCTGTCCTTCAAATTGCTTGTAAAAATATTGTAGGTAGTCATTCAGTTTTTTCTCAGGGTCGACTAAGTATATGTTGCTGTCAGTCCAAATGAATAAACGGTTGTGATAAGCTTTGTTGTGTTTGATAGTAGGACAAAATATTACAATGTTTTCAAAGTGGTGTATGTATCTTGTTTGTAAGAGGTTAAGTACAAATTCAGTTTTCCCACACCCTGTGGCACCAACAAATAAGCCACAGTGTGGATCGAGTGTCATTAAGCCCCGGTTCATTTTAATACACAATATAATTTTAATATATGTGTCCACTCAGTCTGCTTTCTGCAATATTGAGTTGTGCGTCATATATCAGGTACAAATATATGTTTATGGCTGCAGCAGTTTCAACCTTCTTTTGTATCTGAATTGTTATTCCATCACTACCGTTCTCGACAGTTCGTCCTGACCCATGAAGATAATCATCATCTGTACTACGAAGGTCTAGCCACAGTGCGTATTTGTTTGTAAGGTATTGTCCGATCCTAACATCATACAGATGTAGATCTTTGCACGCAATGTTTGCTGGTTTATCTCTAATCCTTCCACCTGCAAAATACTTTGTGATCTCATCGTAGTGCTGGTATGGTAACATTCCAGATGCGTACACTTGATTAGGGCGGCCTTCGATTGTGCAGGACAAATGTGTAATCTTAGGATTGTAGAATTTTTCTGAATCCCTTTTGTATGGACTCACAGGTTCAACAAACAACATAAGAATACCTTTCAGTGACCTGGCAGGCGTGTTCAAGTTTATGTTCCACATTGGGTCACTCTTGTCTTTGGGTATTAAACTATGTCTAATCACCCTGTCATAATAAATTGGAAGTCTTGACTGATACTGATTTTGAATGAGTCTAGCTAGTTCAGTGTGTGTGACAATTTCATATTCCAAGGAAATGTTAGAGATCTTGTATGTTGCATCTGTGGCAGATGATTTTATAACTTTGGAGTAGTCATTGAAAGTTAGTTCAAAGCTCAGACGGTCATTCAGTGCCCCTTGATAATAAGGCAGATGAGCTGTTAGGATTTCAAACTCAAGTGGAATGTAAAATCTAGTTCCATATGTTTCTGCTATAATAACGTCCTGGGCTGCTGACGTTGATTTATCTCCAGCATCAATTCTAAGTTTACCAACATTATCTGGCTGTATGCCTTGGTAAATACGGTCCTCTCGTTCTTCTCTTGTAAGCCAAAGGTCTTTGTAACAGTAGAATACATCTGAGTCGTCAAGACTAAACACTTCCTGCCCTTCAAGTTTTACTTTAATAGTTCTAACAATTGCTCTGCCAAGATTGTCAACCAGTGTTCTGTTTACATCTGCGTCTGATGATAGTTCAATATTAAATGCTAGGCGTGCATTGATTGATTGTACATTGCTTAACGTCCCGACAGCAACAAGGCTTTCTCAGGACGTGCCTGCACTGCTTGTGAAAAAAAACAACCAACTAAACAGAACATTGAATGTATGTCGCCAGCCGGTCAAACACATTAAATAAACCTAACACATGGGGCCTAAATAAAGCTAAGACCATTTAGCAACACACATCCAATATCAAGAGCTACAGGCAGTGCAGACAGTAGGGAGAGTTTAAAAAAGGCAAATACAGGTGAATGGACCTCGGGTAGACAGAAACACATGCCCCAGAATAGAGAGAAAACCCCACCCTGTGGGGCTGACCAGGGTGACCCTGGGAACTAAAAAATACCTAACCCCACCCAAGTCCCCCAGGGCAGACCCGGGTGGGGTGCCAGGAACAATAACGTCACTGGGACCTAGGTTTGGAAACTTCACTGTAAGTGTTTGATTCTGGTCTATGGTACTTGGATTGTTTGTGATGACTATTGTTTGTCGAATGCCCTTAACACCCAGGGGCTCACGTAGTTTTCTGTATGGGTCTAACTTTGATCCGTAAGACTGTGTCATTTTTATTATGCACAATAAAAAATAATAAATTAATAAAACAATGGCAGCAGGAGGATTTAATCATGAAGATTTTGAAATGGATGACATGAATGTCTCAGATACCAGTATCACAGATATGACTGGAATGGTAACTAGTTCTAGTATGTATCACGAACTATTAAAAGACAAAGTAAACTCATTTTATGACAGTGTTGGTGTCCACCCAGATGTAATAGATCCTAATCAATTTGAATATGATAAAGGGCACTTATTTGTAAATACAGACAGAGGGAATATATATCTAACACATAAAAATAATCCTTCTAAGTTTAGAGCTTTAAGTACAATTAAAGGTGAAGTCGGTGGTAACTCTGGGTTGGCAAGATACCTTGGTATTGGTGGGTCTCCTGTCACGCCAAGACTGGCTAGTGTGCTTCACGACACGCAAACAAAGTTGCCAACAGGGCAAGAAATTGAAATGGCACCTGTAACAAGCCTACCAGAAATAGCAAACACAGTGATACAAGAAACTTCATTTAATGAAGGGCAATTAAATGATGCTATGAAAACAATAGATGATCCACCTTTGTCAATGAGGGAGATTATGGGTTTGGATAAATCACTGCAGACAATAAGAGGTGAGATGGTTAATAATGTTGCCAAACTAGGAGAGCTTGATAAACACATAGAACAAGAAAAAGAGAAACTGGCTACCGCAGACAATGGGAATCTTGACACAGAAATGAAAGAAAGAATACAACACAGATTAAATGATTTGCAGATAGAAAGATCAGGACGATTAGAAGTGATTAGTATTGGAAGACAAAAATTGAAATCACAGGTCAACAGAATTAGAGAAACTATTCAGAAAATACTTCACGAAGACACTACTTTGGCTGAGAGACTGAAAACACTTTTCAGAGAACAAGGTATTACTATTGCCAGTTTAATTACTGCTCTGGGATTTATTATCAGTACTTTTGTGTTGGCTGTCTCCGGTGCTGGTGGACCCGGCGGTTCAACACCGCCAGCCCCGGCACCTCCACCAGCCCCCACAGATCCAAAAGATTTACAGTCATGGGTAAAGAAACAGTTGTCTCACATATCAGACCTGCTTAAAAAATTGGCTCTGAAAGCAGTGGATGCTTTGCCTGGCATTATAGGCTCTGTTGTCAGTTGGTTGATTAGTACTGCAGCGAAGGCAGTAGGGTTTATGGCAGAACATGTGTGGGTATTTTTGGTGACAGTAGGAGGGTTGATGGTGGGTTATTTAATGAAACAGATAAAGAAGTAAAACTCCTAACCCTGTTAGACCTATTACCAATGCAGTTCTTTCTGACTCATGTGTGTCAGGGGTTGGTGTTGACTGTACTGGTTGTATGGGTGCCGGTGATGGGGCTGGGGCCAGTGTCAGGGCCGGGGCCGGGGGCGTTACCGTCTGTAATGATTTTAATGACTGAACATGTGTGGTTGTGGCCCCTAAGTTTACAGATTGATTGAGACCTAGTTTTTGATCACGACCTGCAACAATGATTTCATTATTATAATTTGTTATTGTCCCCATTTGAAGTTGAAGATCAGATGGTAACATGTATAACCCGATGCCAACTACAAAGTCAACTTTTGATCTGGCATATCTGAGTACGTCTTGGTAGCGTTGTATGCTAGATGGGAGATCAACTGATGAATTTACTGAATCTTCAAGATTTGCAAGAAACTGTTTTTGTGCTTCAAATTTACCACTTTCATTCAAAATGTTTGATTTTGTTAGTGATTGTGCTCCTAGTATACACCAGACATATGTTCTGATAGACTCATTTACGCGCTCGACTCCTGCTTGAGTAAACCCGTCACTCCTGTCTAAAATAAATGTGGTCCAGGCGTTAGACTGTTTCTGCTCTATTGATCCTAACCAGACTTGTGATTTTGATGAGAATGAAGTGTACCCAGGGTAGTAATCTTGAGGGTATTGTCTGTGACTCATAGCATAATACAATGTGCCCATGCCGTGGTGATCATCAAGTTTTTGTGTGAAGTCATACTTAGTGCTTATGTTAAATTCATTACAAATCCGTTCAAACGCTTTTATATCCATGGGGTTGTTATACCTGTTGAAACTGGATTCAGTGGGCAGTGGTGTATGAAGTTCTGACAGTATACGTCTAAGCTGGTAATAAGTGTGGAAACGATACACAGATCTAATCAGTTTGTTTGAGTGATTCAAATGGTCTGTGAATGAAACACCACAGCCTGTAGTAGAACACAGTATGGCAAAGTTAAGTTGGTTTTGAAACATCTGTAGTGGACTTGAAGACCACTTTCTTGCAGTTGAGTCATCTGTTATTGGAGGGTTTAGGTAATGGTCAAATGGATTTGGTACTTTGACTTGGAATAGATCTTGTACGCTTGCGTCCGACACAGCTATGTCGAGTTGATTTAGTTGAATTATTTTCTGTTCATAAGTAGGTGCGACATTGTATTTGGCATCCACATTAAATTGAAATGCGTTTGTTGTGGTAATGGTTGGTGATTTAAATTCCATCCTTTTTTATATGAGATAATAAAAATGTTTATTACCTTAACAAATCTTGACACAAGCAAACCAGTGTGGTTAACTAATGGGATTGATAATCGTGATGGTAGTAAGTCTGTAGCTATCCATGAAATGTTCTACACAGTAAAATGGTTTAATGTAGAAGATGATATATATAATAAAGTAATTTTTGGTGGTAAGACTGAAGCTTTACCGCCTGGTTATTATGACTTTTGTACTATAGCTGAATGGTTTCAAAGTAATTTTAAAATTAAAGCAACTTTAAATCCAGCTAACCTACTTGTTACATTAGAATCTCCGACACAAGATTGGTTAAAGATCTCAGATAGATTTGCATATTTACTTGGATTTTATATTGACGAAGATTGGTATAGATCAGATGATTTAGATGAAGCTATGTTTGGTATTATAACAATGAAGACAAAAAAACTTAAAATAACTGGAAAACGTCCTGTCAATTTGTCAGTACACAGAGTGCTAAATGTTTATTTGAAAGAACTAAACACATCTGAGAATGTTCACAATGGAAAGCCTTCAACTTTGTTGAGATGCTTACCTACTGGAACTGCTCCGTATTGTGAAAGTGTAGTTGTTAGATTTCCTAATTTGCAGTTTAAGAAATTAGGTTCCAGTTTCTTTGAGTCACTGAGTATATCTGTAACTAATCAGGATGACAAACCAGTTCTTATGCATGATTTTAGTGTTGTGTTGGAAATTAAATAATTTTATTTTTGTTTATAAAAAATGAGTGGTGGTCCAAAGTCGAGAATCATACCAGTTGCATGTCCAGTAACAGAATTGAAAGATTTGGCAGACGTACAGGATTTTGAGAAGGAAGGGGAAATTGGAGAAATATATGGTTTTGAACTTGATTCAAATGGCATGTACAAGAGGAAAGTAATTGTTGACATGAAAGACGGTGAAAAACAGATTCCTAAACTTGGTCAGCTTCGTGATGTTACTGTACCTACTCCACCTGTAAATAATGCGCCTTACAACTTAATACATGTGGGTAGTAAGTGGGTGGTTTCACCTGTACCTGTTCCACCACCCACAATTGACTGGGTTTTTCTCTCTATTCTGGGGCATGCGTTTCTGTCTACCCTTAGTCCATTCACCTGTATTTGCCTTTTTAAAACTCTCCCTACTGTCTGCACCCCACCCGGGTCTGCCCTGGGGGACTTGGGTGGGGTTAGGTACTTTTTAGTTCCCAGGGTCACCCTGGTCAGCCCCACAGGGTGAGTTTTTCTCTCTATTCTGGGGCATGTGTTTCTGTCTACCCGAGGTCCATTCACCTGTATTTGCCTTTTTAAAACTCTCCCTACTGTCTGCACTGCCTGTAGCTCTTGATATTGGATGTGTGTTACTAAATGGTCTTAGCTTTATTTAGGCCCCATGTGTTAGGTTTATTTAATGTATTTGACCGGCTGGCGACATACATTCAATGTTCTGTTTATTTTATTTTTTTTTTTTTTCACAAGCAGTGCAGGCACGTCCTGAGAAAGCCTTGTTGCTGTCGGGACGTTAAGCAATGTACAATCAATCAATCAATCCCTACTGTCTGCACTGCCTGTAGCTCTTGATATTGGATGTGTGTTGCTAGATGGTCTTAGCTTTATTTAGGCCCCATGTTGTTGGTTTATTTAACGTATTTGACCGGCTGGCGACATACATTCAATTTTTTGTTTAGTTTTTTTTCACAAGCAGTGCAGGCACGTCCTGAGAAAGCCTTGTTGCTGTCGGGACGTTAAGCAATGTACAATCAATCAAACCACAATTGACTGGGACATAAAGTTGGAATTTATTAGTCCTTATGTATACACTGATGATGAAGGCGCCTTAGTGTTTAGGAAGGTTGTTAATTCTGGGCCGCTGATTGTAAGCCTTGTTCCAAGCTTTGCCCCAGACAACAATAGCAGAGAAAAACTGAAAGTTGAAAATTATGAGAGACGGCGGTATCTTCTTACAACTAGAAAGGGTAGATCAGATACTTCTGTTGTGTTTATGCCAGCAAGCTTAGTCGTGGCTAGAGAAGTGACAATAGTATTTGAAATTATCATGAAATCTGTTGCTTCTGCAAAAGAGGCAAATATAGCACAAGGAATTAAACTTACATGGAATGAAACAGTAACAGAATCATCAAAGGTCTTTATTGCCATTACAAAAAATAATGATGTTATTAATGTTTCAAGCAGTATTCCCGCTGTCAAGGTGGTGGTTGACAAAACAACTTTTGTTCGTCTAACTTACATAAACCTTGAACACATTGATCTTGTTGCATTTTATTATGCCAGCAAATTGTATACTTTTGAAGAGTTGCAAAATGTAATTGCTGATTAAATAAAAAAAAATATTTGTGAATAAAAAAAATGGTAAACTTCTATCCGCAACTACCAACGCTTGATCCGACTGAAACAAATGAGATGACTAAAACAACGCTTGCGCCTGATCCACAGGTGACAGCTGTGCCAATTGCTTCAGATAAAACATTACAGGCAGATGCATTCAGATTAAATAATATTACAGAAGCTTTGAAATATTTGGAAAGTGAAGAGGCTAAGTACTCACGGTGCAAAAGGAGGTATAAGTCAGTATTTAATTATGTTCAAAACACTTCTATGGCTATTGGTGCAGTTTCAGCTTCATGTTCTGTGGGGGGTGTAGTTCTGTTCGCCACAGGAATTGGAAGTTTGGCTGGAATAGCAGTTGAGGGTGTTAGCGTTGCTACATGCCTGACTTGTTTTGGTTTGGAAGCCTTGAACAAGAGGTTTCACACAAAATTACAGAAACATGAAGCATTGAGTACGCTTGCTGGTGCAAAGCTGAGCAGTATGAAACTTATTATCAGTAAGGCATTGAACGATAATTTTATTGATGACGAGGAATTTAAGAGAGTCCAGGATGATTTAAATAATTACAAGAAACAGAAGTCTGAAATACAAAATAAAATGCGTAGTCAATCTCCTGTGAATGTTGAAGAACTGAAGGCTAGTTTTTTAGAGATGGGGAAACAGATCGGTGTTCAGGAAACCACAGAAAAACTACACAATCTTTTAAACAAATAAAAATAAGATTTGGTAATCGTTTATTAATGACATACACTTCACAGAAAAATGACATGCCGCCTAACTATTTAACCCCATCAGCACCACCACCACCACCTGACTATTACTAAAAAAAGTTTTTTCATTGTCCTTGTATCTTGACAAATCTGTCCGAGTAAGTTGTGACTTGAGTCAAGAACTTACAATTTGTTATGTTAAGACACTTATAAGAACTTGTTTTAAGTCACTTATAATTACTTACGCCAACTAACTTCAAAGGTACTTACAAAGTTACTTGCTGGTTTATAAATTACCTTATTAAGTACTTGTAATTTACTTAGAAACATCTAGACAGTAACATAGACAGTAAATTGATAATTTTACCCATGACTTGAACACCAGAAAATAATCTAGACTCAGTAACAACATGGGAGAGAATTTGCTCTGTTCAGTATCAGCATAAGAAATAATAACAGATTATTTCCCTTGTTCAGTAAAAGGGAAGGAATCACCACCTGTTCAGTAACAAAATTTTAGATTACTTCCCTTTGTTGAATATAAGTTTATACAAGGGAAGTAATTTTGAGAAAATTTTGGTAAGACAAAAAGTTACTTCCCTTGCTTTATTAAATTGTTTTAATTTTTGACTAAAATATATATTTTTTCATAAAAAATAAAAGGCAAGATGTGTCAATAATTATGATAGATAATAGTATAAAGATGTTATTATTTGATTTTTGTTTTAAAATGTGTGATTATTGTTGTCTTTTAATACAAATATAATTTTTTGGTATTACTTTTTTACTTTTGCTTCACCAGCTTAATTTTTTTTAGGAGAATGTAGGGTTATATAAATGAAAATGTTTCTATTCATTGTGGGTCCGTTGTCCTGGTCCAGTGGCCTGGCAAACAAACAAAGAGAGTGAGTTGTGCACATTAACCTAAGGTTGTAACTCTCTTTGTCTGTTCCAAGCACCTCTGGGACATCTCCACACTTTCGTTTCGGGCAGCCGAGTTGAGGAGTCGGTAGATTCCCGTCTGGGGTGGGCGGAACAAACCAAAAGCTAGGCCACACCAAAAGCACTCACAGGGAAGGTGAATTGTGCACTTGAACCTGGGTTATAGCTGACTCTGTGAGAGCAACTGGAAAAAGACCAGGAGCGGACTTTTACCATTTTTTGGTTCCAGTGTCATTGACCTCGTGACCTTTGACCTTGACCCTTGAACCATGACTGTGCTGACCTTGACCCATGGCCTTGGTGACCTTGACCCATGACCTTGACCCATGATCTTGGTGACCTTGACCCATGACCTTGACCCGGTGACCCTGACCCATGACCTTGGTGACCTTGACCCATGGCCTTGGTGACCTTGGCCCGTGAGCATGACCCGTGACCTTGACCCCTTGGCCCATGACCTTGACTCATGACCTTGACCCATGACCTTGACCCGGTGACCTTGGTGACCTTGACCCATGACCTTGGTGACCTTGACCTGTGATCTTGGTGACCTTGACCCGTGACCTTGACCCATGACCTTGGTGACCTTGACTCATGACCTTGGTGACCTTGACCCATGACCTTGACCCATGATCTTGGTGACCTTGACCCATGACCTTGATCAAGTGCCCTTGACCCATGACCTTGGTGACCTTGACCCTTTGCATTGACCTGGTGACCTTGACCTTGGTTCATGACCTTGGCCTTATGACCTTGACCTTGTGATTGGTGACCTTGCGATTGGTGACCTTGACCTTGGTGACATTGACCTTGGTGACCATGACCTTGGTCTTAACCCTTGACCTGCGACCTTTTGACTTGCCTGACACAACTACAGAAAGAAGGCGCTGTTTTTTCGAGTCTAAGTCTTTGTTTTCTACAGCATTAATATCGTTTAGAAGAAGTAATTCGTCTTGATTCATTTTATAATAAAAAATATTAATTTTAATGACATTGAATTTGGAAACCTTTATTTTACTGAAAAAATAAGGAGAAACCAAGAAAAATGGACGGCGCAAAGGTGTGAGAGTATGCGGTCGAAAAATCCTGGAATTTTGGGATAGATATTAATTGTCCAAATTCGCTCTTAGTTACTATTTTTCAAATAAAAATAAAGAAAATATGGGGAAAATGCATGGTGTGACTAAGTGTGTATTTTGTGGTCAAAAACAATGGAATTAGAGGGTGTATATAAATTGTCCATTTTCGCTCATATTATCTATCTCTGAGGGGCACGCTGATTTCAGCTGTGCTTGGGTGTGGGGTTGGTAAGGAATTGGGTTCATAGCCAAGAAATGAGACAGTCAATGTGCTGGTTTTTTAGTATTTTGTGCATGGCAAATGTGCAGCTGGTAGGCGGTAGTGTTTTTTAGGGGTTTGAAATATTAGGGGATGACTAAGGCTAAAAGACTGGACAGTACGGAAACAGCACTGTGTTCCGTGGCCTGTCAGAGGCACCACATGCCATATGTGACATAGACTGGAAACTGGTTTAATGTAACCATATCATTGAGTTTGGACTTTTGCTGTTGGAAAACTGATAAAATCATAAAAAATTTGAAATTTTGCCAAAATATCGCTGCGCTTGCAGTTTTATAGGCGTTTTTGCATGTTTTGCATCGCAACACCCTGTTTACCTGCACTGTGATCTATGTTTAGTGTGTTTGTTCATTTATTTTTTGTCTTACAGGTAGTCTGACCTTGAGCTTTGACCTTGACCTTGAAAGGGGTGGGGTTTGGGGCGTTCAGTTTGATAAATGCGTTTTTTAAAAAATGCACTCTTTCAGTTATTGAAGTTGTGGGGTGAGGTGGGGAGGGGTTGGGTTTGAGGGGGGGTGGTGGGGGGGATAGGGGCGGAGGGGTTGGGTTGGAGGTGGGGTGAGGAGGGGGGGGGGCTTAAGGTCAAAGGTTAAGATGAAAACTGCAATGAAACGGTGTCAGCATGTTCATTTCATCAGACAGCTGACCTCAGAGTGAAATAATCCGCCACAATAGTGTGACTTGCAGAAGTGTTATTTTGCATGATCCAGCTACACTGGCTGCATCTGAAGTGTCATTCTGCTATAATTGTCATGAGGAATGTCTCTGGTGTCTGTTCTGAGCCAAACACAAGCACTTTTACACAGCGTAAAGCTCATTTTGAGTACATTGGTATGGGACCAGCAGTTGCGGCCACAGTACAGGCTTTTACAGGAGTGTTCACAGGTTTGGCACACACGTCTGCTGCATTTGCAACACGAGTTGAGGTGTTTTGAGACTCTGACAAGTGTGTTTTATATAAAAATGAACTACATAATCATTTTTCTTGGCTACCTCCTAAATAAGCACTCCAGACACTTGTTTGGGTATGTGGTG
Organism: Semisulcospira habei; assembly: GCA_036245525.1. Taxonomy (NCBI): domain Eukaryota; kingdom Metazoa; phylum Mollusca; class Gastropoda; family Semisulcospiridae; genus Semisulcospira; species Semisulcospira habei. The sequence continues at coordinate 97,120,880 of BTPG01000001.1, forward strand.
TGTCCCGCATGGCATAGTTTTGGCTGTTTTGTGTAGTCTTTTGTCTGTGGGTTAGCTCAGTAGACGTAATGTTTAAATTGCAGAGCTGTTTCATGAGCCCTTTTGCCTGAGGAAAAGATTGCAAGCAGCATATAGGGCATGACAGCTGGTTACAGGCCTCTTCCTGCTTGTTGTCGCCAGACAACAGGGTCAATGAGGATGCCTGGGTGTTGTCTTTTTGGCTGCCCTGAGATACACAAGGAAATGGCCTTGGGTCTGAAAGCTCTTTTTTCATCAATGTCAGTGTCATGGTAACTTTTTTCAGTTGTCCAGCCCCACCAGAAGTCAGTTTGACTGTATTGCATGTGTGTGTACACTTGGAAAAACAGAAAAGGTAGGGGGCTGGGTAATAGAAAATTATGAAAAAAAACCAACCCCACTTTCATGTGCCTGTGTCTCACATGCAACAGCCTACCCGGCACCGGCCTCCACGTGGCGTAGGTGGGTAGTCCGCTCAGTCCCTGACTGAGTGGGCTAGCAGACGGGTGCCATCTTTGTCCAGGATTAGGACTTGATGTCAGCAGATATGTTGTTCAGCCTTTTCACTGGTCCGGTTTTTAAGGAGCTGTGCTAACCTAGGTCGTACCATGTTGGATTGGTCCTTAAAATTACTCGTGACTTTTTGGTCCTTTGGATCCCAAGTGTTTGCCGTGCTTGGAGACCCGTGTCGGGGGAGAAGAGGATCCTGGTGGCTGAGGTTCCCTTTGGGCTGCGGCTCACTGGTGCCAACACTCCACTTCGGCCTTGACTTCTACCTAAACGGGAGGCTAGTCGTACCGGCCTAGTCAATCGGCTCTTGTCACGTTGAGCCCTATCCCACTGTTGACATGCGGGTTGCTATACGGAGCACCATGCTATAGCTTCTGCTGCTGATTAGGTGCTTTACGCCAGTATTCCCCTGCATTCAACGGTGTGATAGAAGGCGGTGGCTCAAACGGTTCAATCGGGCTTACCCCCTTGAGTATATCTTTCGGGCAGTCTCCATTGTGCGTCGGCTGGAGACCCGCCGACAGTTGCACTTTCCCTTGTTGGGCTCGGTGGCGGGCGGGGACCCCCGGGGGATGAATATCTCTACTAATATAATATGGATAAAACCAAAAAACCAAAACTAGCACAGAAACGGCACATAGACACCGACATTGCACATGACAGTGATTGAGACTGTGAGGAAGCGACGCCTCAGGCGTCGGCCGTATGGCCTCGCTTCCTCATTGTCCATAGCAAGGTGAAGGAGAAACCAGTTACCAAGCTGCATCCTTTTCTGGTGGGGGAGACCCTCAGGAGCCGTGTTGGCAGGCCTGACGCCCAGCGCCTCAGGTCTGGTGACTTGCTGGTGGAGTGCCGTACTCGGGCACACTCCAGCGGGCTACTGGGGCTCTCTTCCATCGGAGACACTCCTGTGGAAGTCACACCCCACAAAACTATGAATTCGTCAAGAGGCGTAATCAAAGATCAAGCTTTGGCAGAACTGTCAGAAGATGAACTTGTAAGGAACCTTCAGTCTCAGGGGGTGACTTACGTCAGGCGCTTCGCTTCCAAGCGAGGTGGTGGGGAGATCCGTCTCCCTACCATCATCCTGACGTTTGGCACCCCCACCCCTCCTACTACCATCTGGGGAGGTTACTACTCCCTGAGAGTGAAAAAGTACGTCCCTCTTCCCCTCCGGTGCTTTAAGTGCCAAAAGTATGGCCATGGGCAGAAGACATGCCATCAGGCAGAGGCTTCATGCGCCCGTTGCACTAGGCCCGGACACTCTGCTGAGTCCTGCACAGCCACCCCCCTGTGTGTGAATTGCCAGGGGGCGCATATGGCTTCGGATAAGAAATGCCCTCGTTGGATATCCAAGTGCAGGATTCAGCAGGTGCGTGTGGAGAAGGGGTTGTCCTTTCTGGATGCCAAAAAACTGGTTGAAGGCCCTGGTGCAGCTGCGGCTGCCCCAACCTCTTAACACCTCAGTGTATACTTTTAGTGCAGCGGTGGCAGGCAAGCGCCCCACCAAAGACTTTTCATGTCAGACCCCAACTTCTTGGTTGGGGGCGGAGCCTCGGCTCATCTCATCCCTGGAGAGTAACCCTCCTCCGGTGGTGACAAGGAGCCATGGAACGCAGAAGGCGGACACTGCCGGTCCGGTTGTGCCGCCTTCTGTTGCCCCTAAGCCTCAGCCCCCACCCAAACCTGTTAGTCAGTCAACTCCAAAGGCTTCTGGCTCTGGTCAGCCTTCTAAGGCCGCTAACTCTAGCGGCAGGAAAGCTGCCCAGGACCAGAAGTCTAAGAAATCTATGGGACCGCTGTGCGCACGGGCCCAGAAGGGGAACACATATGTCCCCCTTCAAAACAAATATGCTGCACTGGAGGAGCGGATGGAGGGAGTGGAAGTTGTTGTTGCTGATGCTGCGGCAGCTCCACCCCCTTCCTCTCCGAAGAACCAGAGGAGGCCCGGGAGCCGGCCCCCCTCTGTTTCTTCAACTCCTTCCAAGGTAAAGGAAAAAGGGGGGAAAAACTCCTTACCCCCAGATAAGACTTAATCATGGACTCTTTGCTTCAGTGGAATTGTCGTGGTTTTCGAGCTAACTTTGAGGAATTACGTCTTTTAGTCAAGTTCTATAACCCCTCAGTAATATCTCTTCAGGAGACTTACCTGAAGACTTCTGACCCTGTGTCTTTTAATGGTTTTAATGTTATACATAAAGGCTCTGATTCGGAGAGGCGCTCGGGTGGAGCGGCTCTTCTCATTAGTAGCCAAATTTTATGTAGCCCCGTTAGCATCGACACCTGTCTTCAGGCTGTCGCTGCTCGGGTTACCTTAAAAAAGACCATAACCATATGTAGTATTTACCTGCCACCATCACTGCGGGTCTGTAGCAATGATATTTTTAACTTAGTAGATCAACTGCCCCCTCCCTTTATTCTCATGGGGGATTTTAACGGTCATGCTCACCTTTGGGGTAGTGACCACTATGATGGCAGAGGTCAGATGTTAGAAGATGTTTTTTCTCAACTTAACCTATGTGTCTTTAACGATGGCTCACCTACATACTCTAACTCAGGTTCCGGATCTAGTTCTGTTCTAGACCTCACTGTGTGTGATCCTTCTCTCATGCTGGACTTTGACTGGAAGGTTCACGACGACCTGTGTGGTAGTGACCACTTCCCAGTAGTCCTGTCATCGGTCAGCTGTGAGGAGGATTCGCCGGTGGGGCGCTGAAATCTCAAGAAAGCTAACTGGTCTCTGTTTGCCTCTCTCTGTCAGTCTCGTCTTACAGAGGAGGTGGTCATGTCAGCTGAAGAACCTGTTTCTTGTTTTACTTCTATTTTGTTGGAGGTTGCAGGTGAAACCATCCCTAGAACTTCCACATCACTCCCTCGGAGGCCGAGAGTACCATGGTTCAATGAAGAGTGCCGCAAGGCCCAAACAATGCGCAAATCTGCTCAGCGACGTGCTTTTCGTAATCCGTCGCAAGCAAATATTTTAACCTTTAAAAGACAGCGGGCGAAAGCCCGTTACATTTTTAAACGTGAACGCCGTGCTTCCTGGAGACGCTTCGTCTCATCTTTATCTTCTAGGACTCCGTCCCAAAAAGTCTGGAAGGCTGTTCGAAGAATTAGGGGCAGGGGTGGCTCGGCTTCTGTCGGCCAACTTAGAGATGGTGCCAGTTTGGTCACAGATAAAAAGGCTGTGGCCAATTTGCTTGCCTCCACCATTGCCCATAATTCTTCAACAGAGCATTATTCACCTTTCTTCCAGAGAGAGAAGGAGAAGCGAGAATCTTGTGCTTGTGATTTTATATCGGATAACTTGGAAGACTATAATGCCCCTTTTACGTTTTCAGAATTGCAGCAAGCCATGCAGAAATGTACTGACTCTGCTGCTGGATTAGATACCATCCATTATCAGCTCATAACACATCTGCCTGAGGATTCACTCCTTGTACTTCTCAAGGCCTTTAACCATATCTGGATAACCGGTCATTTTCCGCCATCTTGGCGTCAGGCTGTGGTTGTGCCAATTCCCAAGCCGGGTAAGGATCCTTCCGACCCGGGCAACTACCGGCCAATAGCTTTGACATCATGTTTATGTAAAACTATGGAACGCTTGGTCAACGCCCGACTGGTGTGGCATCTTGAGTCACAGGGTCTCATCACAGACCTCCAGTGCGGTTTCCGGCGCTTCCGTAGTACAACTGACCATCTAGTCCGCTTTGAGTCTTTTATCCGAGATGCTTTTGTCAACAAGCAGCATGTCTATGCAATTTTCTTTGATCTTGAAAAGGCATATGACACTACCTGGAAGCATGGTATAATGTCTGATTTGTCGGACATGGGTTTTAAAGGGCATCTGCCCGTTTTTATTCACAATTTTTTGTCCAACAGGTCGTTCCATGTCCGTGTGGGCTCCACCCTCTCCGACTCCTTTGAACAGGAGATGGGTGTCCCGCAGGGCAGTATTCTATCTCCTGTTTTATTTAGCATTAAAATAAATAACATTGTAAAGGCCGTCAAGGATGATTCTGAATGCTCTTTGTTTGTGGACGACTTCGCTTTGTGTGCACGAGGTCGAGGACTTGCGTCCCTTGAGAGGCGCTTGCAGCTGTGCGTTGATCGAATCCAGGGGTGGGTGTCTCTCAATGGATTCAGATTCTCGCCCTCCAAGACAGTCTGTGTGCATTTTACTAACCAGACGAAATTTTTTCCAGACCCTAGCCTGAGCATTGCTGGAGTGCCAATTAAGGTGGCCGAAGAGGCAAAGTTTTTGGGGGTCATCTTTGACAAAAGATTGACCTTCTGCAACCATGTTAACTACCTTAGAACCTCTTGTCGGAAGGCCCTCGACATTCTTCGTGTCGTTGGTCGTACTGACTGGGGTGCAGACTGCATCGTCTTACTTCGACTGTACCGGGCCCTTGTTCGGTCCAAACTGGATTACGGCTCTGTGGTATATGGCTCGGCTTCCAAGTCTGTTCTGCAGCGTCTGAACACAATTCACCATCAAGGTCTGCGCATATGTCTGGGAGCCTTCAGGACATCTCCAGTTCCTAGTCTGTATGCGGAGGCAGGGGAGCCTTCTCTCAGGCTCCGCCGCATCCGCCTCATGCTCAGCTACGTTCTGAAGCTGAAGGCCCATCCAGAAAATCCTGCCTATGATTGTGTTTTTAACCCGTCGTTTGCAGAGATTTACGATGCCCATCCGGGAGCTGTCCGTCCACTTTCCTTCCGTGTCTGACCTCATCTGCAGGCGGCCGGAGTGGACCTGGACAAAGTTTCGGAATCTCTGCAACACGTCACTCCACCCTGGCTACTACCAGTTCCTGACATCTTGCTGGACTTGACTGCCCACAAGAAGGATTGTACTCCACCAGCCATATACCAACAGAGCCTCAATGAACTCCTTTCAATTTTTCCTGGCTATTGTCGTCTTTATACGGATGGGTCCAAGTCTGAGGATGGGAGGGTGGCTGCGGCTGCAGTGTCCTCTCGCCATCCTAAACGCCCATTTAAGCTCCGTCTCCCTGACCATTCCTCTGTATTTAGTGCAGAACTGCAGGCAATTCTGCTGGCACTCAAGCATGCCTATCAGTCTCGGGAAAGGAACTTCCTGATTCTGTCTGACTCTCTTTCTGCCCTGCAGGCCCTTCAGGGCGCGGGAACAGACCATCCACTGCTGGTGCAGATTAGAGAGCTTTACGCAGACTTGATGAAGGAATATTATGACATCATTTTTATTTGGGCCCCAGGCCATGTGGGCATCGAAGGCAACAGAATCGCAGATTCTGCTGCCAACAGTGCCCGCAGTGACCCTGTCCCTGACACACAGACTGTCTATAGTGATTTTAAACCTGTGATTAGTGCGTACATAGCCCGCGAGTGGCAGTCCGAGTGGGACAAAGAGGAAGGGAACAAGCTTCATGAAGCTCTTCCTAAGTTGTCTGACAGTCTACCTTTCCGCTGCGGCAGCCGCCGTGAGGAGACTGTCCTTGCTCGGCTCCACATCGGGCACACGTATGTTACGCACGCTTACTTACTTAAACAGGATGAGCGTCCATGGTGTTTTGCCTGTGATGAGCAGTTTTCTGTTCGACACTTTTTGCTGTATTGTGCTGACCTAATTGACACCAGATATAAACACTTTACAGCAGATTCCTTGAAGGTTTTGTTCCGGGATGTTCCCCCGGACAAAATCTTCAATTTCTTGCGAGCATGCAATATTTTTAACAAGATTTGAGCATTCATAGACTATGTGAATCTTTTTTATTTTGCCCTTTTTGAGAGTCTGTAGACATTTCTTTTAAAGACATGTGCGACATTTTAGCCTGAGATTTTTAATCTATATTTACATCTTGTCTTAAGACCTTGCTTTTAGTCTGGCTGACCAGATTTTTACCCATCCCGCCGTGAGATGGCCTTAGTCGCCTGCTCGGTGTTAAACCCAAATAACTCACATGCAACATTTCTGGAAATCATATATTACTTGATGTACATGCCAATTTTGGAGGCATTCTGACCATATCTAGTCTGTTTTTCATGGCATCAGATATGCATGATCCAAAACATCAACAGCATAGTGAACGCCACAACGCGCTTCACATAATGGGCCATAACATAAAGATGCAGCAACATTCAGTGGTATCACTTTGGGTTTGACTTAGCTAGTGTCTAAGGATTGCACTGATGGCAGATTGAATGGTGTTCAGGTGGGACAGTTTTTCTGACAGGTCATGTTACATATTCAAATTGGGCAGTTGAGGCAGTAACTGTAAGAGGACCGGTGTTTTTAAAAATAACTTTTTGCCTTGTTTGAAAATTTGTAGTATGGCTGAACGTTGGAATTTGCTGGAAATTTCTGGTTAGATAAGAGGAGACATGTTTGGTGCTTTGATTCATACCATCCTGAGCTTATCCAGTGGACAATTGTGGGCCTATGTTGAGTTGCCATTGCCATGGTGATTTGAGGGGCACACTGATTTCAGCTGTGCTTGGGTGTGGGGTTGGTAAGGAATCAGGTTCATAGCCAAGAAATGAGACAGTCAGTGTGCTGTATTTTTTTTTTTTTTTTTGTATTTTGTGCATGGCAAATGTGCAGCTGGTAGGTGGTAGTGTTTTTTAGGGGATTGAAAAATTAGGGGATGGCTAAGAGACTGGACAGTACGGAAACGGCACTGTGTTCCATGGCCTCGAAGCAGATCGTAGGCTATTTGGACGGCACTTGTAAACAGAAACTACTCCGTGAGTATATGACATCACACGTGATTGTACATGGCAGCCGGTGCTAACTCGAGATCGTCAGTAGGGACTTGATTTACACTCTATGCTACGGTCCGGAGCAATACTGAAGATGCTGATAACATGTATGCTGCTTTTTTTCTTTCTTTGGTGAAGCAACCCACAAAAAGCTGGCAAACGAACTATTACACAGGCTACTCAGTACGGTAACGCAATAATTACATATGATAATCAAAACAATACATACAAAATTTAATGTGCAACTGAAAATACCTGAAATCAGATGTAGAAAGGAAAAGGACAAAATCTGATAACAAATCAACAGACGTACAGTAGTACCTCCAATGAACGTGACCCCTGTTGCCGCCAACATGAAAACTGACAAATTGCGTTACGTCTTTTTTCATGACACCCCTGCGTTGTGACCAGTACCAAATAATGAACCAAACCTCTAACACTTCATTATTTTGAGTACTCAATAATAGTTGTAGATATGGTTATTTTGGCTTAGGAAAGGTAATTCTGGGTTTTAGCAGGACCTGTCACGGAGCAGTCTGCTGGTGCACGCAGACGGTTAAACTTTTGGGATTGAAACTCTTGAAACGGCACTTATCGGAAATTGAAACTAAGCTGAACGCCACTCCAAGAGTTAAATTTGACTTGATATCCACTTTCACCCCAAGTAGAACTGGTGCTATTTTCTTTCAAGGCTCTCTCAAGTTGAAACACGACATGGGGCTCACATGGTTTGTCTATGCAAACAACCCTGCCAGCTAAGCCAGTTATGGATCGGATGTGTGTGCATGTTACACTGCATGGCAAAAGTGGAATCTGCTCTATGTTCCGCTTTTTTATGTTTCCCCGTGTCCATGTTACACCGCCATCTCAATTTGTGTGCGTTTGGAGTACCAATCGACAGTTGCTGGTGGCAAAGTGCTAATCAACAATAGCTAGCTGACACTAGTGACAGACCCTTTATGGAGGCAGGCCCTTTACTACGACAGGTCCTTTACTCAAATTACTGTGGCAGGACCTTTTCTCAAATTACTGCAGCACGCCATTTACCTAGATGCTTCACCCCACCCCACCCACTTACACTTACCCTTCCTGCCACTCTCAAGCACTCCATGTGAAGGGCTGCTGCAAAACTGTCAACATGTGCGCGTGTGTAAACTAAACATAGTTTTGCGGCAGGCCCTTTGCTGAAAAAAGTTGTGCAACAGGCCTTTTGCCACGGCAGGCTCTTTACTGTGATACGGGAGGTCATTTATTTTAACTAGCCTACTTCTTCGTTTCAAAATAATCATGCCTTTTATATGCTTGCTAAATGATGAACATGTGACCTAAAAAGTCAAAGCGCAGCAGGGGGGGGGGGGGGGGGGGGGGGTGTTTGAACATGACTTGTCCACAGAGTTATTTATAGTGAACGTCTGAAATATTTTACAGCAATGAACCTTATCATAATATTATGAAAAACAAGAAAGGCAACGCCATTATGGCTCACTTGTATGACTGATTTACATATGTGTGACCTTTCTAAAGTCCGCCGTGAGATGGCCTTAGTCGCCTGCTCGGCGTTAAACCCAAATAACTAACCTTTCTAAAGGGCTGGCTTCTGCACCACCAAAATCCATGTTTTCTCAGAATGTAAGCATTTTTCACACCTGTCAACGCCCTATGACCCTTGACCTTTGCAATGGGTCGACTAAATTAGTATGCATAGGAAGGTCTTATCATCAGCTACCTTTGTGCTAAATTTGGTTGCAAAATTTGCCAAAATGTTGATAATACCTACAATTCGATTTAAAAAAAAAAAAATTGGCATTTTACACACATTTGCCGGCCTCTTGCGACCCTTGACCTTTCCGAGGGGTCATCCAAATTAGTAAGCATAGATAGTTTTTACCATCAGGTATCTCTGTACCAAGTTTAGGTTTGAAGTTATGAATAGTATTTGAGAAAAAAATAAATTTTGTCAAAATATGGCTATTTTTTTAAACCTATTTCCTAATCCCCTGTGACCTTGATCTTTGTGAGAGGTCACTGAAATTGGTATGTTTAGACAGGTCTTGCCACAAAGTATCCTTGGGCCAAGTTTGAAGACTGTGGCTTGAGTAGTCTCCGAGAAAATGCCAATGTTAAGATTTACCATGGATGACGGACGACAGACGGACGCCCACTGGCCCAGAACATAGACTCACTTTTGTTTCGCACGTGAGCCAATAAATGGTTGGTAGTGAAGTAAAACTTTGACCTGATGGAATTCCCTCCACAGTCATGGATTCATCCTGAGTAGCTTCCTCATCTGTGAGGATCTATTTTTCTGCTTTCCCCACTAAACCTATGACCACCATTGACAGTTTTATTCAAAAATCATGTTTCACAGTTTATATCCACGGCAGGATACCCGTTGGAATTGAAAAGTACAAACACAACTCCAAACATCTGCAAGATGTATAGATCCTCATGAGTCCCCCGCAGAACACGAGGGCTCATAAAAATATTTTTATACAGAATACACCATGTGGCTCTTGGACTAATTGTGATGCCAACCTTAATTACAAGCATCACTCCACCCCTTCTCAGCACGCCACCACCTTCCAGCATTGTCATCTTTCAGTTCTGCAACACATTTGATGATGCAGTCGACCTGCTTAGGCCATAGGTATGTTGTCGAATACTGTGTACCTTATACTGTTAATTGTTGACAAAATATTCTTTACAACTATAGGAATGTGAGATATTCTGTTTATTGTTATAGTTGGGTTCCCATGGATCAAGCAATCCAACACAGTCGAAAAACTATCTGCAACAGATACTGCTGACAGTATGTGTATGGGTCCTTTGTGTACTGTCTTAGAGCTTTATGATGTGAATACAATGCCAAATGTCGAAATTCATTGTTTGGAGGGTGTGTATTGTTTATACCCGAGTTGCAGATTATCGTCTGCATCGGCCTCATTTTGAATTGTGAATATTTACGAGCATACGTCACAAGGCAGAACCAGGATGTATTATCAAAACACTGAAGATCACGATTTCATTGGTGTGATGTACACACCTGTCAGTGTACACGTGTACTAATTTTCTCTGGCAGCACTTCAATGTAATTTTTCACTAGAAAGTAGAATAACCTTCCATACTTGCTATGCTGTCAAAATTACAATGCAGGTTCCACTCGACCTGCTAGTATTGTACTATAGTAACAATCATGCTTATTGCACCGAAGGCGTGTGTGTGGTGCTCGCAAATCAAATCCACGGTGCCAAGTTTGACCTTTGCTCATTTACCCCTCAGAAACGCGTCTTCATCATTGAAACAGAATATTTGTATTTGCACTGAAATCAATTTCATATCTCACACATCGAGGTCTATGTAAAGCATCATTGGAAATAGCACATGCACCCTCGCAGCAGAAACACTACCTCTCTGAATCGAGTGAATGAGCCGCATAGACAGAAAAATGTTATGACCAGCGATGTGCAACTTTGACACACACTGTAGTTTTCAGATCTCTACAGCATAAATGTGATAACTAGTTCAGCATTACTAGTTCAGCGTTACATCATAACTATATGACAAAACAGGTTTAAAATCTTGCGAAATCAGTAAGAGATAAATTCTACTGAAGATCATGACATCTGAAAATCACTAGCACTCGCGGAACTATTGGAAGATCAACAATGACCGTAGATTACTTACTGATTCAGTTGAAAGTGATAAAGTCTGGGTGGGTGGTCAAGCCAAGCTCTTGCTTTACGCATTGCCACATGTCCATATTCCCTTGTCCAATGTCAGCTCTACTTTGGGGGATCTTGTCTCTTCCTCTTTCTTCTCTTCATTTCTGAGTCTGTCAGTGTCAGCGTGACTTGATGATACTTTCTTATTTTCTTCACTGGTTCATCCGCCATTTTTTCTCTGATTGGTTATAATTATGCAGATGACGTAAGGTCGTATAGAATAGTTATGACGTCAGATACCATCGTCTATTCAGAAAGAATCTTTTTATGCATCCGTCAAAAGATTCCGGTGGGGATTTTTGGCTCACATGCGAAGCAAAAGTGAGTGTTTTGGGCCAGTGGTCGTCCGTCCGTTGTCTGTGGTAAACTTTAACTTTGGCATTTTCTCAGAGACAGGGTTCGTACAGAATAGTCCATAATTCCATAACTTTTCCATAACAATGTCGATAGTTTTTCCATAACACGCCAAACAAACATCTGAGTGCTTGTTATTTGTGTCTTTTTGTAGCCATGACTTGTACTCCTTCTGAAGAAGCCACACGTCGTTAAAAACACACTTTCCGGGCATCACTTCAAAACTTTAAAGATGCTGAAGGTGGCGACCCAAATAGAAAGAAGACGTCTTTTAGAAGACCGGTCAATTTAAATGGAAGTAAACGAAATAAACAAATGATCGACATGATTTCCGGCAAAATGCGAAAGTAAACGTTCCAGTAAACGGAAAATTGAGCATTTGGTTGCTGACCTTCGATTTTTAAAAATATAATTTAAGTTATGCTTTAATCTTTTCAGTGACCCAAAATATTTGTGTTCCTTGTGGCAAATTTCCAGAACTTTCAAGAATATCAGTTGTATTTGTCTGATTTTCAAGATTTTCAATAACTTTTCAAGGTCCTTGAAATTGCTAGGTCATTTTTTCAGACCTTTCCAGACCCTGTACGAACCCTGAGAGGCCATTCAAGCTGCAGTCTTCAAACTTGACCCAAGGATACTTTGTGGCAAGACCTTTCTAAACATGCCAATTTCAGTGACCTCTCACAAAGGTCAAGGTCATAGGGGATCAGGAAATATATCAAAAATAGCTGTTTTTGGACATAATTTATTTTTTCTCAAATACTATTAAATGGTTAATACAAACTCTGAAACCACCCTGCACGAATCCATCCAGTGCAGAGTTTTACTACTGCTGTTCCACCCAGTTTCACATTCAGTGGATTCACATTTAGTGGATTAGTGACAGACTTGCACACACATAGAATTATGTCTAAATGTGTGAAATCATGGCAACACCATTTAATTGTACTGTATGGGAAAAATTGTGGAAGGGCTTTGAGCAGACATGCTCCTGGATATGATCTTTCAGTCTGTTGCCTGTAAGACAAATGTAAATTTCTCTAAAAAGGGATAAAGTCGACCGTATCTTAATATTGCTGTCAGAATGTTGTTTGTAAAATTGTTTCAGGAGGCTACTCGTTCTTCTAAGCGTATTTGCCAAAGGCAGAACAGGACTTTCAAAAGACCCAGCAGAGAGGAGCAGTGGAGTGCAATTCCAGCTGAAGATCCTTCCTCAGCAAGCATAGCTCGTTTGAAGCCTCGAAAACTGGTTAATGACTTCACAAAAATGTGAGTTTTTGTGTGTGGATCTTGTGAGAAAAGCATAGTTCATTACTTTTTCAAAAACTCTGCAGCATCATGCCATAATATTTGTTTTTCAACATCTTTTACGGTCATTAGCACTGAGAAACAAGAAAGGCAAAGCCCTTATGGCTCATGTGTATGGCCAATCCACACATGTCTGACAATAAGTAAAGGGATGGCTTATGCACCAACAAAATCCATGTTTTCTCAATTTAATTCAATTCAATAAACTTTATTTATCCAGCGAGGGGCAATTAAAGTGGTCCGACAGGCTCGGTGAAATTCTCAAAATTTAATCAGTTTTCCGTAGGGGCAGGGTGGCACACGATGCGATATTCTATATATATATATATATATATATATATATATATATATATATATATATATATATATATATATATATATATATATATATATATATATATATATGTAGCCTTGTATGTTTTGCAGATAACTTTGGAACTATGCATATTTCAAGAAAACAGAACAAGAGGTGATCATTACATTTGGACCTACCGATAATTTATTTTAAATTTTCTGTGGTGTATAAACATTGATTTAGCCACAAAAATCAGGATCCGATTAAACAGGTTCTCTTGCGTGAATGTGTTTACCCTGTGAGTACTCCCATTTGGGGTGAATAACGGCTGTTGGTGTTTCAGCTCAAATGAGGTAAAAACACAAATTAGTGCCTTTAAATGTTGACCACACCACCTCTGCAGACAATCAACTTTTAAAAACTCCTAAATATTCAACCAGAGCTGAAAATTCTGAAAATTTGCGTGTAAAAAGTGGTTGAATATTTAGGGTAATTACGGTAAAAGAAAAATCAAAAGTTATGTTAGCTGTTTTAAACGTAACTCAAAAAAGAGGTGCCGAAAACTAACCCTTTAGCTGCATTTATATAATCTTCTTAAGTTCTGCACGTCTGGTGTGAGAAGTCATGCCAATGAAAAAATGTCAAAAGGAAACATCCTTGACTTGTGGAGAAAAGTCAGACAGTGGTGGTGACGTATAAGCACCAGACATGTCAATGGTATACATAAACTGATGCAATGTGCTCTTCCTCTGAGGCACATCAACTCAGGTTGAACCCAAGTACAACCCGGGTTGGAGCAGGGTAGCGTTCAACCCTGGTCCAAAGCAGGGTTGAACAGGGGTTGGATCTAAACCACATTCCATTCTGTTTCATCACTGTGCATGTTGCCCCAAAATTTGGGACGTGACGTCACTGGCATGAATTTCAGTCCTGTTGACACAATAGCCTTGAAGTTGATTGTGTGCATGGACAGGGAACATGAGATGTTTCTATGGCTTCTTATCCATGCCTGGGCTGAATATGCTCATTATATAAGTTTGGTGCACGATTTGCATCCAGCAGTCTTGAGACGGTGGCAGAGAACAAACACTTCTGATAGTAAATAAGTAATTGCTGAACTGACAATGTAGGAGCATTGTTAATCAACAACATTGTCATAAAGGTCATGATCTGTAAGAAAAATTGTCTCTTTTTTTCAAACTTTGATGTACAAGTAGCTTGAATCTCGTGTTCGAGATTGCCTCTTTCTATGACGCAAGAAATAATACATAGAAAATAATTAAGAGAAAAAGAAAAACTGCTCACAATGCAACTGGAAGAGGCAAGAAACATCATGACCCATGTGTCGTCTCACGAAGGGTGCCATGATGCATTCCTATGATGCTTTGTTGCGTCACGTGGGTGTGTTAACCCAGGTTGCAAATGTAAGTGGAAACACATCAACCCCAGTGTTCATCCAGTGTTGCAAGTGTAAACGGCCTCTCTTTCTCTCAGTTATTTATTTGTTTTCCCATTTTTTGTTTGTTTGTCTTTTGTTTGTTCTTCATGGCAGATTATTCCGGCATTGTTTTTCCGTTCACTGCGGGTTTTTTGCCTACCCTGCCCAAGCTCTCCTAACACTTGTTATTACTATTTAAATAACATAATTATAGATTAATAGTGTTGTGTTTGATAAAATAATCTCTCTTGTCTGAATTTTTAAAACTAAGTGTGTGTTCGAAGGGTTACACACAGCCACAGATTTGGAGAGGTCAGCCTTTTTTGCACCGAACAGTAAAACTGAGACTGACCTGTGCTCGCGGGTTTTGATTATACACCATCAGGCAAAATGCATCCTCATGCCAGAACATTTGTTCTTCAAAATCTTTTATGGTCACTATCACTAAAAACAAAAAATCCATGATGGGCTCAAAAGATATTTTCTTTAGTACAGCTCTGAACCAACATATCGTTACATCGCGAACCCGGATATATCGCGGGGGGTACCTTGGATCTCGAAACAAATCGGACTGACCGCGGACGGCGGTGAACCGCTAAATAATTTGTCACCAGCCTTGGCTGTATCGTGCTCCACGGGGTGCTGCACACACGCCTGATGCGACAGCTGGGAGGGCGTCCACACACTGATCACCCACAAACCTTCTCCAGATGAAGTACACATACATGCACGTATGTACATAAAGAGGGTAGGAGACAGAGTCAGGATCTAGGCTTCTGGCACATGGCAAATGTCTCCCCACTTGGCTGGGTGCTGGACGTGTGGTAGCAGCTTCACACAGACTACAAAGTGACCTCCTCCTAGATATGACCACACACATAAATGCGTTAATAGGAAACACTGATTCGATGCTCATCAAGGTCTATGCTTTTCACAGGTGTCAAGTTTCGCCACGCTTGGCAGCCGGCAGTTATGAATTGGAGGGTGTGAAAACTTACGCTGAACCCTCGTTCGCCTCCTCTAACGAAGAACACAGGCAATGATAGGAAGACCTTAGGCACAGCTGCGAGGGATAATAAATGTCTATGCTTGCTGCAGAGTTAGGCAGTCCACTGTTGAAGTTAACGAGAGGTGTGCTACCCTACTGCTGGTGCTCACTGGTCATCGTAATCGGATTTTCTCACTGTGCGTGACGATTTCAAACAAAACACACTAGCGAGGTGATCAACATGTTCAGAGAAGAATAAAGGCTACCTAACTTGTCTCGCCTCGCGCTGGGACCATACGGCGTTGAGGCGCGTCCCCTGGGTGGTGGATAGGGGGTCCCTCGTGAGAGGGGTGCACCGAATGAAATAAGGTGCCGTGAACCAACATGGTCTAAGGGAAGGTGACCCCGACAGAAAACCCCTGGTCCTCCTAGTAAGGGGGTTGGGCGTGGGGGTAGCTTCCCCACCCTGCAAAAAAGGAAATAGCTACAAAAACGCCGACGAAAAGACTAACAGTAATTCCTTTCCCGGAGGAGGAAGGTTCTTCTACTAGAAGACTTATGACGTCCTGTGGTGAAAGCCGGAAGTCTTCGGAAGCCACAGGACCGAGCCGCCTCTCTCTATCCAGGGATACAACCATGGGCACATGGAACGTCAAGACCATGTACCAGAGCGGCAAGGCCGCCCAGATAGCAGCGGAAATGCAAAAGTACAACCTTTCCCTGCTAGGCATCAGTGAAGCCAGATGGACGCAGTCTGGCCAGAAAAGGCTGTTAAGTGGGGAGATGGTTCTGTATTCAGGTCATGAAGAGGAGAATGCCCCCCATACAGAAGGAGTAGCACTCATGCTGTCACCAGTGGCACAGAGAGCGCTGATGGGCTGGGAACCTCTTGGGCCAAGAATTATAACAGCAGCCTTTAGAACCAAGAAAAAGCTCAAGCTGAACGTCATCCAGTGTTATGCGCCCACCAATGACAGTGACGAGGAAGAGAAACAAGAGTTCTACGACCGACTCCAGAGTGCCGTGGACAAATGTGCGGAGCGAGACATCACCATCGTCATGGGCGATTTTAATGCCAAAATAGGGGAGGACAACACCGGATACAAAGAGGTGATGGGGAGACAGGGACTAGGCTCGGAGATGAGTGAGAACGGGGAGAGGTTTGTAGACTTTTGTGCTCTAAACCGACTTGTCATTGGAGGCAGCATCTTCCCACATAGAAGAATACACAAAGCAACTTGGGTCTCACCTGACCATACAACAGAGAACCAAATAGACCATATCTGCATTAGCAAGAAATTTAGAAGATCCCTTCAAGATGTTCGAGTGAGGAGGGGAGCAGATGTCGCCTCAGACCACCATCTGCTTACCTTAAGAATGAAGCTCAAGCTAAAGAAAAGCCGCACAGAGACAACAAGAAGACAGCGCTATAATGTAGGCCTCCTGAGAGAAACTGGAGTTAGAGAAGAGTTTAAACTGGTGCTGTCCAACCGGTTTCAAGCGCTACAGGAGCTAGTAAATGAAGAGGAGGCGGTCACCACAGAGCAGCAGTGGAAGGCAGTTAGAGAGGCGCTGAACTCAACCTGCAAAGACACTGTAGGGTTCAGGAAACACCACCACAAGGACTGGCTGTCGGCACAGACCTTGAAGAAGATAGAAGCGAGGAAGCAGAAGAAAGCAGCGGTCAACAACAGTCGCACGAGAGCAGCCAAAGTAAGGGCACAGGGGGAATACTCGGAAGCCAACCGCGAGGTGAAGAGGAGTATCAGGGCAGACAAGCGGGCCTACACAGACAGCCTGGCAGCAGAGGCAGAAAAGGCAGCAGGCAGCGGCAACATGAAACAGCTCTACGACATTACCAGAAGATTGTCGGGTAAGTATGGCCATACAGAAAGACCAGTAAAAGACAAAGAAGGCAAGCCTATTGCAGACAGAGCAGACCAACTCGACAGATGGGCCGAGTATTTTGAAGAGTTACTGAACAGACCTAGCCCACCCGACCCCCCCGACATCCAGCCGGCAGAGACCGACCTACCCATCAGCTGTGACAGACCCAGCCGGGAAGAGATCAGAAAAGCAGTGGCATTTTTGAAGAATGGCAAAGCAGCAGGGCCAGATGGCATCCCAGCGGAGTCTCTGAAAGCAGACCTAGAGACAACAGTTGAGATGCTGTACCCACTGTTTGGAAAGATCTGGGAAGAGGAGGTGATGCCAGCTGACTGGAAGGAGGGGTACCTAATCAAGCTTCCCAAGAAAGGCGACCTCAGCAAGTGTTCCAACTACAGAGGAATCACCTTGCTGTCAGTACCAGGAAAGGTCTTCAACAGGATCATCCTAGAGAGAATGAAGAGCTCCGTTGACCCCCAGCTGAGAGACCAGCAAGCAGGATTCAGGAAGAACCGATCATGTACAGACCAGATCGCCACTCTCCGCATCATCGTGGAACAGTCTCTGGAGTGGAGCTCCCCGCTGTACGTCAACTTTGTGGATTATGAGAAAGCATTTGACAGCGTGGACCGAGAGACTCTGTGGAAACTCCTACGACACTACGGTGTACCCACAAAGCTCGTCCACCTGATCAAGAGCAGCTATGATGGCATGACATGTCGCGTGATCCATGAAGGGCAGTTCACCAGAGAGCTCCAGGTCAGAACTGGTGTCAGGCAGGGGTGTCTGCTGTCTCCGTTCCTCTTCCTACTGGCCATAGACTGGGTCATGAAGATGACCACAGAGCACAGACGAAGTGGAATACAGTGGACACTGTGGACACAGCTTGACGACCTCGATTTTGCAGACGACTTGGCATTACTGTCCCACACTCATCAACAAATGCAGGACAAGACCACGAGGCTTGCTGACATCTCGTCCCAAGTGGGCCTCACCATTCACAAACAGAAAACAAAGACAATGAGGCTGAACACAACCAGGGAAGAACCAGTCTTGCTTGCTGGCACCCCGTTGGAGGAGGTGGAGTCCTTCACCTATCTCGGGAGCATCATAGACAAAAAAGGCGGCACTGATGCAGATGTCAGAGCACGAATCGGTAAAGCCAGAGCAGCCTTTCTCCAGTTGAAAAAAGTGTGGAGTTCCAGAGAGCTGTCACAACACACCAAAGTCCGGATTTTCAACTCCAATGTAAAAGCAGTTCTCCTATATGGAGCAGAGACATGGAGATTGACAAAAACCACAGTCAACAGAGTACAGACCTTCATGAACAGTTGCCTTAGAAGAATTTTGAAAATCCACTGGCCAGAGAAGATCAGCAAGGTCAGACTCTGTGAGAGAACAGAGCAGATAACAGCAGAGAATGAAATTGGGCGAAGAAGATGGGGATGGATCGGTCACAGTCTGAGAAAGCCAGCTTCCAGTATCACTAGGCAGGCATTGTCATGGAACCCCCAGGGAAAGAGGAAAAGAGGTAGGCCGAGAAACTCCTGGCGTCGAGACCTCCAAGCAGACATCAAGAGACTGGGAACCACCTGGAGTAGAATCGAAGGAGAAGCACAGGACAGGAGTTGCTGGAGGTCTCTCGTCGACGGCCTATACCCGGGTAGGGGTGACAGGCGTAAGTAAGTAAGTAACTTGTCTCGGAAATTGTCTATTGATGTGTGTGAATGACATAAACAAGAACAGAAGTTGTCCTTCATACATTCTTTTTCCGTGATGCTAACAGTGCAAGTAAGTGTTTCTGATTGTTCTCAGCTTTGAAAGAAGGAACACACAGGCGATGGGTAATGCCTACGCACACGGCCCGATTCTCATTGGATACCCCCTCCCCCTTTAGCCCGATATCTTGCGGATGGATATATTGCGGTCCCATTTTGTGGACCCTGACGACCGCGATATGTCTGGTCACAGCTGTATTGTCATTGTTCAAGAAATGCTTTCCGCACCATAATGGAACAGCCAAGCTCTGTGTTTTCAGATAGCATGTTCTAAATGACTAGTAAGCATTTCTAATTTTGTGGGCATTCCTAATTTTGTGGGCAGGTGTAACGCACGCAGACGTGCCCCCAGTCGTACACACAGACTCTCGCACAACAGACGCATACACCGCCACTGACTCGGACAGGCGCATTCATGCGGTAAAACACAACTCGCGGGCTTTTTTTCTAACGGAACTTTTATACACAATAGAAAAACACTTAAAAGATTATCAAACTATTTACACTACACCTTCCCCACTACCAGCACCCAAACATCACATCCACATCACACAATATCAAAGCCAGGCTAGGTAGTTGTATCTCACACTCCAACCTGTTTGGTGTTCTCGCCTGGTTACGTTCAGTCCTTTCACGTCTAGGCGTGCAAGTCCTTCGTACGCTCCCGAGTCGTCCTGTCTCTTGCACCATGGACGTCCTTGTTACTCATACCGTATCTTCGCTGTGACCCAAGTGTCTCGGCACCGGTCACTCACTCCCCTAGTGAAGAGATGGAGAGATGACCTCGCATTAGGTCCCTGGTGACTCATGTCTCGGCGTCCGTCGCTCCAACCTCTGACAAGCACTCTGAACAATAATAAAGTCCTAAATCGTAACACTTGCTACACAAACACATATTGGATAATATGAGATACATTACATAACCTGGCTGATACAATAACTCACACGTTCATTCACACACACAGACCCGTGCTTCATCACCTGACTACTTTCGTAACGCCCCCATAACTGTACAACTATATTGACACAGATTATAACCTAATGCTCTCGCTATACATTATCCCATATACTGGAAAAGACTATACTTAACCACGTACTACCTTCATAAGGACTTAGGCATACACTCACATTCCTTAGTTATCCATCTTGGTAAATAACTGTATACGAAAAACACCGGTTACCTCACTGAATTCCAAACCAACATAACTGAACCAAACCAGACAAAGCTATACAACCAAATTACTCTTACCAACGCATACTGTCTTTAACTAAGCAACTATCAATAATACATATCAAAAACATACCTGAATTCTAGGTTTCAGAGTCTTGGAATACGGGCTAAGGTATCTCACACACATCTGTACCCACTGACAGTAAAGCCCCATACTAACTTGTTTAGACCTCTGACAGACTGAGCTTTCGCCTACAACTCACTAAAACTCCCCGTACTAACCGTGTCTTACAGATTCCAAGTGGCCCACGTGCCACCACGGACTATCGTCACAAACAAACAGCTGACAACTACTGTACCGTATTAAACCTACTGTGTGAACCCTATGCGTGAGTTTCATCACAGCAGGCTCATGATATTTCCTGTATGTATCTTGAAACTGTACTAAGATGACGTTTGACCAAAGACAGTATAAGACAGATCACTCCTTCTTTAGGCTTACTGAACAAAGCGAGGTCATTGTAATAGTTCAGTCCCTTGGCTTAGGCTTGTTATGTTGCTAGGCTTTCTGAATGGGAACTCGGGATATACATGTACTATTTGTGTGCATTGCAGAGAACTGGTTCTTTTTTAATTTGTTGGTTCATGTGCGAAGCAAATGTGAGTCTATGTTTTGGGCCAGTGGTCATCCGTCCGTCCGTCCGCTGTCATCCGTGGTAAACTTTAACGTTGGCAATTTCTCCAAGACTATTTAAGCCACAGTCTTCAAATTTGGCCCAAGGATACTTTGTGGCAAGACCTTTCTAAACATACCAATTTCAGTGACCTCTTGCAAAAGTCAAGGTCACAAGAGATCAGGAAATAGGTTCTGCACCACTTTTTAGGAGTCGTGTGTGAAACAGCTGACATAGCTGTAATTTTTCTTTTATGAAAAAAAACTATCTTCTCATTAATACCCGCATGATTTTTCATAAATAGTGTTTGCATAAACCTGCTGTTTGTCCCAGTACTGGGGGAGGATTAGGTCAAATTGTGACCTGTAAGCCCTATGCGTGAAAATCAGCAAGAAAATTGCAAAGTTGATTCTCTGATACGTTAAATGTTAGTACTGCAATGAGTGGCGTATAACATCGAGTCGCCACTATGAACACAGCATCGTGGGACTAATGATGCCACGACGTGAAGCTTGAAGTGACATTTCGCTGCTCATGCTTTTTTTCTTCAGAATAGCTATGCTACGCCAGACCACGGGGCTTACGAATGGTAGGAATCGCCATGTGTCCTTTTTTATTTCTGTGTGCCATTGTGTGTGGATCAAGGGTTGGCTTAGAGAGGAGGGAAATGGATCAGCATACTAAGCCTAGAAATATGAACAACTCTGAATGTTCTTAAAAGATAAACAATTCTGAGCTCCAAACAATATGGGAGACTTTGGGATGAATCCTCATCTTGTTTCAAAAACTATTCACTATTCATCTGTCCGCCGTCGTCCATTCGTAAACTTTAATGTTGGCACTTTCTCGGAGACTATTCAAGCCACAGTCTTCAAACTTGGCCCAAGGATACTTTACCAATGTGAGTGACATCTCGTAAAGGTCAAGGTCACAGGGGATCAGGAAATAGGTCAAATACTATTCACAACTTCAAACCCAAACTTGCTACAGAGATACCTGATGGTAAGACCTTTCTATGCATAATAATTTGGATGAGCCCTCGGAAAGGTCAAGGGTCACAAGAGCACAGGAAATAGTCCAAAATCACCATATTTTGACAAAAGAAGTATTTTTTTTCAAATACTATTCACAACTTCAAACTCAAACTTTTCTACAGATCTATGCATAATAATTTGGATGACCCCTCGGAAAGGTCAAGAGCTCAGGAAATAGGTAAAAAAGATAGCCATATTTTGACAAGAATTTTTCTTTTTTAAAAATTAATATTCACAACTCCAAACCCAAACTTGCTACAGAGATACCTGATGGTAAGGTGAAGGGTCACAAGAGGCCAGCAAATGTGTGTAAAATGTCAATTTTGGATAAAATTGTATTTGTAGGTATTGTCAACATTTGTGCTTAATTTTCAATCAAATTTGGCACAAAGGTAGCTGATAAGACCTTCTTATGCATACTAATTTAGTCGACTAATTGCAAAGGTCAAGGGTCACAGGGGGTTGACAGATGTGTGAAAAAGGCTCAAGTTTTGAGAAAACATGGATTTTGCTGGTGCAGAAGCCAGCCCTTATTGTCACAAAGGTCACGCATATGTAAATTGGTCATACACATGAGCCATAATGGCTTTGCCTTTCTTGTTATCAAAGTTTTTGCCAACTTTTAAGTCTGATTTGGCACAAAGGTAGCTGATGATAAGACTTACTGTGCATACTAATTTACACGTCCCCTTGCATAGGTCAAGGGTCATTGGGGGTGGGGATTTTTTTTCTCAAATACTATTTTCAACTTCAAGCCCAAACTTGGTATAGAGGTACCTGATGATAAGGCCTTTTTTGCTCACGTGCAAAACAAAAGTGAGTATGTTCTGGGCCAGTGGTTGTCTGTCCGCTATCCGTCCGCCGTCGTCCTCATTGGCATTTTCTCAGAGACTATTCAAGCTACAGTCTTCAAACTTGGCCCAAGGATACTTTGTAGCGAGACCTTTCTAAGCATACCAATTTCTCTCACAAAGGTCAAGCTCACAGGGATCAAGAAATGTATCAAAAATAGCTATTTTGGACATAATTTATTTTTTCTCAAATATTATTTGCTACTTCAAACCCAAACTTTGTTACAAAGATACCTGATGGTAAGACCTTTATACGCACACTAATTTGGTTGATCCTTCAGAAAGGTCAAGGGTCACAAGAGCTCAAGAAATAAGTCCAAAATCACCATATTTTGACAAAAGATGTTTTTTTCACAAATACTATTCACTCTCTCTTGGCTTGACTTCACGAACGAAGATTTTATAGGAGTTGCCCACGACGTCTGCAGGCTTGTTCGTGGCTGCGGAGGCCAATCCGGGACAGGCAGGTTCGACCGCAGTGGCTGCAGGGGGAGGTATGGCCAGGGTTCTGAGTTGCGGCATCTCTGTTTTTTCTCCTGAGCCGCTTGTCCTTAAGGCTAGCTCTGCGAGAGTCCTCAAAGGAGACAGCTGCCTTGTAAATGGTGGAGCGCCAGGTGTCACGGTCCACAGCAAGCGAAGACCACTGGTAGTGGTCGATTTGGCAGGCACTAAGTGACTTCTTGAGACAGTCTTTGTATCTCTTCTTTGGTGCCCCTCTGTCACGGTGTCCAGTAAGAAGCTCGCCGAACAGGGTGATCTTTGGTTGGCAATGATCCTCCATCCTGGAGATATGCCCCGCCCAGCGGAGCTGTGTCCGCAGCAGCAAAGCCTCGATGCTCACAGTTTCAGCCTGTTCAAGGACCTCGACGTTGGTGAATGCCCAGGATGGTGCGCAGGCAGCGCTGGTGGAAGCGTTCGAGGAGTCGTAGTTGGCTGCGGTAGAGGGCCCAGGACTCGGAACCATACAGCAGGGTGGTGAGGACCACAGCTCTGTACACGCTGATCTTGGTGCCTGTTTTCAGCTGTTGATTGTGCCACACCCGCTCGAAAAGTCGCCCGAAAGCGCTGTTCGCTTTTGCCAGCCTGCTGTCAAGCTCCTTGTCCAGTTTGGCGTCCGACGTGATAATGCAGCCAAGGTAAGTAAACTGGTGCACTGACTTTAGTTCAGACTCGCCAATAGTGATGTGAGGAGGGCGATACACTGTCTTGGGTGCCGGCTGATAGAGGACCTCTGTCTTTTTCAGACTGACCTCGAGTCCAAAGAGCTGGGCAGCGTCTGCGAAGCAGGACGTGATGCGCTGCAGGGCTCTCTCTGTGTGTGCAACGAGGGCAGCGTCAGCAGCAAAAAGCAGCTCACGAATTAGTTGGTCTAGGGTTTTCGTGTGGGCCTGCAGTCGTCTGAGGTTGAACAGGCTGCCATCGAGACGATACCTGATGTACACTGCATCGTCATCATCGAGGTCCACTGTGGCCTGCTTCAACATCATGCTAAAAAAGATGGTGAAGAGGGTCGGTGCCAGCACGCAGCCCTGCGTAAAACTATTCACTACTTCAAACCCAAACTTGCTATAGAGATACCTCATGGAAGACCTATCTATGCATACTAATTTGGATGACCCCTCGAAAAGGTCAAGGGTCACAAGAGCTCAGGAAATAGGTAAAAGAAAAATAGCCATATTTTGACAAGAAATGTTTTGTTACGATTGTGGTTGTGTTGTCCTGTGAGAGCATACATGTGTTAATCGTAGGAAACGATCCAATATTTATTTGAGCTATCATGGTTACGTATCACATACTTTTTCAGTGAGATTCTTTATCGTTTGTGCATGATAGCGGATTTGGCTTTGTTATGATACGCTAATTTTAGGACGGAAGCTTCTAGAAAAGTTGCACGGAGAAGAGCGGTCGATTTTTGTTTTGCGTAGATTAGCTGA
Source organism: Semisulcospira habei (assembly GCA_036245525.1). Classification (NCBI taxonomy): domain Eukaryota; kingdom Metazoa; phylum Mollusca; class Gastropoda; family Semisulcospiridae; genus Semisulcospira; species Semisulcospira habei. The sequence continues at coordinate 97,145,589 of BTPG01000001.1, forward strand.
GAATGAACCAGAACATTCAAGCAGGGTCGCGCTGTCTAGTGACCTCTTACATGTGACGTCGAAGTGTGAGCGACAGTTTGCTACACTGTAGTAATTTTAGTGTGGTTGTTTACTGTGCGCGTGAAGTTGGCAGCCGTTCAGTGTGTGTTTTGAGGGGTCGTGAACGGTTTGCCATACTTTGTGTAACGTCATTATACATTAGGATTTGGAGCTGAAATGAGCAGTCAAATTTTTGTAGCCTATTGTAGTTTTCTAGAAAGTTCATTTTTTTATTAATATTTATGAGTTTCGGTTACGTGTTCCGTTCTGATTAGTTGCGTTGTGTTTACTCGTTGGATTATTCTAGAATGTTTTTATACTATAAAAACTTTGTGCTGGGAAGCACGGTGGTACATTGTCACGCATTGTCAGTTGTAGGGACACACGGTTTATTGTAGGTACATGGCCCATATAGGGTGTACATTGTGAGAGACGCAGCATAACGGTTGTGTATGTTGTGTGAGGAACTGTATGTCGCCAGTGTTGACATTTGCAGAAGAGAAGACATTGTATCAGTGTAGGTGCATTTGGGAATGCATTGTGTGGAGATCGCATCGCTGAATTAAAATATTGTTGGAACTGTTACTCCAGTATTGTCTACATCCTTAAGCCACGTGTGACGGGTTGCAGCTGAATGAAGTTTATTTAAAAGAACCTTACGTGCGTGCGTCTGGTGTGTTTATCATACTACGACTACGACCCCACCACGTAACATGTTTTTTCTCAATTACTATTCACAACAGTCTTCAAACTTGGCCCCCCCACCCGGGTCTGCCCCGGGGGACTTGGGTGGGGTTAGGTATTTTTTAGTTCCCAGGGTCACCCTGGTCAGCCCCACAGGGTGGGTTTTTCTCTCTATTCTGGGGCATGTGTTTCTGTCTACCCTTTGTCCATTCACCTGTATTTGCCTTTTTAAACCTCTCCCTACTGTCTGCACTGCCTGTAGCTCTTGATATTGGATGTGTGTTGCTAAATGGTCTTCGCTTTATTTAGGCCCCATGTGTTAGGTTTATTTAATGTATTTGACCGGCTGGCGACATACATTCAATGTTCTGTTTAGTTTTTTTTCACAAGCAGTGCAGGCACGTCCTGAGAAAGCCTTGTTGCTGTCGGGACGTTAAGCAATGTACAATCAATCAATTCAAACTTGGCCCAAGTATACTTTGTGGCAAGACCTTTCTAAACATACCAATTTCAGTGACCTCACAAAGGTCAAGGTCACGGGATCAGGAAATATATCAAAAATAGCTATTATTGGACAGAATTTATTTTTTCTCTAAATACTATTCACAACTTCAAACCCAAACTTGGTACAAAGATACCTGATGGTAAGACCTTTATACATACACTAATTTGGATGACCCCTCGGAAAGGTCAAGGGTCACAAGAGCTCAGGAAATAGGTCAAAAAAGCCATATTTTGACAAGAAATGTTTTTTCTCAATTACTATTCACAACTTCAAACCCAAACTTACTACAAAGATGCCCGATGGTAAGACCTATCTATGCATACTAATTTGGATGACCCCTTGGAAAGGTCAAGGGTCACGAGCTCAGGAAATAGGTAAAAAATAGCCATATTTTGACAAGAAATGTTTTTTTCTCAATTACTATTCACAACCTGAAACCCAAACTTGGTAGAGAGATACCTGATGGTAAGACCTATTTATGCATTCTAATTTGGATGACCCCTTGGAAAAGGTCAAGGGTCACAAGAGGTGGACAAATGTGTATAAAATGCCAATAATTGTAGTTATTATCAACATTTTTGCAAACTTTTCAATCAAATTTGGCACAAATGTAGCTGATGGTAAGACCTTCCTATGTATCCTAATTTAGTTGACTCATTGCAAAGTTCAAGGGTCATGGGGGTTTTACAGATGTGTGAAAACTGATTAAATTTTGAGAAAACATGGATTTTGTTAGTGCAGAAGCCATCCCTTTACTTACTGTCGGACGTGTGGATTGGTCATACACGTGAGCCATAAGGGCTTTGCCTTTCTTGTTAAATACTATTTTCAACTTCAAACCCAAACTTGGTACAGAGATACCTGATGGTAAGACCTATCTATGCATACTAATTTGGATGACCCCTCGGAAAGGTCAAGGGTCACAAGTGGTTGGTAAATGTGTCGAAAATGCCATTTTTTTGTTAGAATTGTAATTTTTATGAAAGTTTTTAAAATTTGTCATAAGTGTGCTGATGGTAAGACATTTCTATGTATACTAATTCATTTGACTCATCTTAAAGGTCAATGGTCACAGGGGTTTGACAGATATGTGAGAAATGCTTACATTTTGAGAAATCATGGATTTTGCTGATGCTAAAGCCAGCTCTTTATTTATTGTCACAAAGGTCACATGTGCATCGGTCATACATGTGAGCCATAAGGGCTTTACTTTCTTGTTATGTATACTAATTTGGATGACCCCTTGGAAAGGTCAAGGGTCACAGGAGGTCAGCAAATGTTTGAAAAATTTCCAGTTTTTAACAAAAATAGAATTGTAGTTTTTATCAAAGTTTTTGTAAACTTTTCAATCAAAGTTGGCATAAAGGTAGTTGATAACACCTTTCTATGCATTCTAATTTAGTCACCCACTCACAAAGGTGAAGGGTCACAGAGGGTCAACAAATTTGTGAAAAATGCATACATTTTGAGAAAACTCGGATTTCTCTGGTACAGAAAACCAAGCCTTATGTTTAGACACATGACCTGTTTGAAAGGTAAAGGTCACACTTATTATCTGGATTGTTCATACACGTGAGCCATAAGGCCTTTCTTGTTTGAAAATGTAATAAATGTAATGCAAACTAATCCCTTGCACAAAATATGATTATATTCAACCTGTCCAGTATCTCTGACAGCTGACTAACCATTGGAAAGCAGCACTAATATTGTACCATGTTAACCTGTTCAGTGTGATTCTTTCTTGTTAGGAACACTTGCCAGGCTCTTTAAAATCGTGAAAGATTTATTGACCATTAAGAACCCAAACTAGTCTAGTTTTTGTTTGACTTATCTGATGGATAAGCTGAATTTTGTACAGAGTTGTTTGACTTTAAGTGTGTTTTTTTAATCTATGGACCAGACGTATGTTCATAACACACAACATTATTCTAAGATAAGAATAAGGTATAAAAAGACATGTTGACACAGAAAAAAAAAACAAAAAATGATAGAATGTTTTCTGACGAAGGTACATCAGAATTGTTCTGACTCCTGAAATGAATTTCTCATATGCCGGGTGAGAGAGAGTAATGCACGGGACTTTCCCAGAGACATCGGAAATCACACATCTGAAAGCAACTATATGTCAAGATGCTATTTTATTATGTTGCAATTTTCTCAGATTCATGACTCAAGGAATTTACACCCAAATGAACCAGTTGTGGGACTTCAAGTTCTACAAATTCAAAGCATGTGGCTGAGAATTTAACCTGTATTTAATCTTTCCATCCTAGTAAGACCAAACACACTTTCTTCCAAACAAACCGATATTACAGAGGTGAGTACACTTCTTATTTATGTACCATCAGTAATGATCAACAAAGAAAGAACAGAGGTGATACACTTAACATGAAGCGACTGGCTCATTTTGTGGTTATTCTCCTCAGTTCCTTACAAATGTTGCATGTTTGGCAGTAAACATATAACAATACTAATGAAAAATCAAGAGGAAGGCACAAGGAGAATGACGCAATGGCGGCATTAAAGTGGTCTGCTCTAGGCTGGCCTTGATTGTTAAACTGTGCTGATAAAACGGGTTCTCAATGTTGCCTCAGCTGAGACTTTTCTACTCTTCTTTTCACAATCCGGCCATGTGAATATGCACATGTGACAGAGCTTTTCTAATGACCTTGGTGCACGTTATTGAAACTCTCCTATGTACAAAGGAGAGCAGAGAAGTCTTTTGTTTCAGTACATTCAGACTTCAAAAGCTGATAGCTTCTTTGTTCAACATTGAGGCCGTTTACACTTGGAACCGTGCTGTGCCATGCTCAGCCCGGGCTGAGTGTGGCACGGCTCGCTTGTTTTGCCATTTACACTACTTCACCTTGCAGCACTTATGGAATGCATCATGGCAGCCTACAGACAACACGTGGTTTCAACATTTATGTATACCTGGTTGAAACGAAGACGCCGTCGGAGATACCAAAAGCTCAGATCAATTATGATAGAAAGTGGCCAAAGGAGACAAAGATTTTTTTATCAGAATTTTGTCTTTTCTGCTTGTCTTTTTTGCTGACTTTGATCCTCGGCAACACAGCGCATGAATTGAATTCTCAGCGGCTGCCACGACAAATACATCGCTCAGTTTGGTACGTTGAACAATCCACTGATTGGTGGGAACGGGTGGTATTGGGTACATATACAGACAGACAGTGGATTGACGACTTCAGAATGACTAAAGATAAATTTTTCTGGCTTTGCAGACAACTGAGGCTCTATGTAGCAAAATGTGACCCGCCACCACAAAAACAAACCTGTTACAGAGATACCTGATGGTAAGACCTTCCAATGCATGCTAATTTTGGAGGATCCCTGGCATTTGGCGGCCTGGTTAGTCGGGCATCGGAGGATTAATCCTCACTGCCAACTGTGCAACACAGATCAATGGTAAGGTTGACTTTACCTCCTGAGATCATGACTGGCGACATTCTCAGTTACCAACAAAATCCTGAAACACTTTACTAACTTTACACTTTCCATCTAGAAGATCAACCGGAAACAGAAGCGGCACATATCTCCTTGTGCTTGTACAGCCGCAGGGTCCCATAGGAATCGTGTTTTCAGTGATTGGCTGCATTACATCATCAGACCGAGAAAGATGCTGGGGTGACTAAGAGGGTGACATGCACTGAAAGAAAGCATTGTGATGGAGGGTGATGACGACCATTGACACACATATGCATGTACCTGCCGCCCGACACAAAATTACAGTTAACACCTGTTATCACCGCAGGTCACGACTGATCGCTGGTGTTGTGTGTCAACAGAGTTGCCAAGTTTGATTGATATTATATATGCTACACAACGGCAAACTTTCATTCTATATGACTGAAGGTTGGTTTCGAATCTGACCTCCGGTGACACATCAGGTACAGCTGATAGTACATCCTGTTGGTCAGAGCAGACCGGGTACATGCTCTGACGGTCACAGGCTTTTGGCGGCCTGGTTAGTCAAAGAAACACAGATTTAGTGCGGATCAAAGTAGACTGTGTTATGCTTGCAATCGCCGTAAGTGGTTATTGAAGGCAGTGCAATGCGTACAAAGGATTAATCTCCCCAGCCAACTGTGCAACACACAGGTCAATGGTAAGGTTGGCTTTCCATCCTGAGATCACGATGGGCCATGTTCTCAATTACCTACAAAATCCTGAAACACTTTAATTAGTGGCGGATCCATGGGGGGGGGGGGGGGGGGGGGGGCGGGCATGGCAGCAATAATTTTTTTTTTGATGGTTATTTGTGGAAGTTGATTGTGTTTTACTATTCGATGGTTCTTCTTTTCTTGTATGGCGTATTTCACACTCATCTTGCGGGATCGGTGGGTGGGCCTAGTGTGTAATATACCGGCAAAATCTGTCGTTTTCCTATGTACTGAGTGGCTTTTGGTTGTTTCATTGTGTGTATTATGTTTTATTGTAATGTTTGTACATTTCATGCACCCAGTGTTACTTACTTACTTACGCCTGTCACCCCTACCCGGGTATAGGCCGTCGACGAGAGACCTCCAGCAACTCCTGTCCTGTTCTTCTCCTTCGATTCTACTCCAGGTGGTTCCCAGTCTCTTGATGTCTGCTTGGAGGTCTCGACGCCAGGAGTTTCTCGGCCTACCTCTTTTCCTCTTTCCCTGGGGGTTCCATGACAATGCCTGCCTAGTGATACTGGAAGCTGGCTTTCTCAGACTGTGACCGATCCATCCCCATCTTCTTCGCCCAATTTCATTCTCTGCTGTTATCTGCTCTGTTCTCTCCCAGAGTCTGACGTTGCTGATCTTCTCTGGCCAGTGGATTTTCAAAATTCTTCTAAGGCAACTGTTCATGAAGGTCTGTACTCTGTTGACTGTGGTTTTTGTCAGTCTCCATGTCTCTGCTCCATATAGGAGAACTGCTTTTACATTAGAGTTGAAAATCCGGACTTTGGTGTGTTGTGACAGCTCTCTGGAACTCCACACTTTTTTCAACTGGAGAAAGGCTGCTCTGGCTTTACCGATTCGTGCTCTGACATCTGCATCAGTGCCGCCTTTTTTGTCTATGATGCTCCCGAGATAGGTGAAGGACTCCACCTCCTCCAACGGGGTGCCAGCAAGCAAGACTGGTTCTTCCCTGGTTGTGTTCAGCCTCATTGTCTTTGTTTTCTGTTTGTGAATGGTGAGGCCCACTTGGGACGAGATGTCAGCAAGCCTCGTGGTCTTGTCCTGCATTTGTTGATGAGTGTGGGACAGTAATGCCAAGTCGTCTGCAAAATCGAGGTCGTCAAGCTGTGTCCACAGTGTCCACTGTATTCCACTTCGTCTGTGCTCTGTGGTCATCTTCATGACCCAGTTTATGGCCAGTAGGAAGAGGAACGGAGACAGCAGACACCCCTGCCTGACACCAGTTCTGACCTGGAGCTCTCTGGTGAACTGCCCTTCGTGGATCACGCGACATGTCATGCCATCATAGCTGCTCTTGATCAGGCGGACGAGCTTTGTGGGTACACCGTAGTGTCATAGGAGTTTCCACAGAGTCTCTCGGTCCACGCTGTCAAATGCTTTCTCATAATCCACAAAGTTGACATACAGCGGGGAGCTCCACTCCAGAGACTGTTCCACGATGATGCGGAGAGTGGCGATCTGGTCTGTACATGATCGGTTCTTCCTGAATCCTGCTTGCTGGTCTCTCAGCTGGGGGTCAACGGAGCTCTTCATTCTCTCCAGGATGATCCTGTTGAAGACCTTTCCTGGTACTGACAGCAAGGTGATTCCTCTGTAGTTGGAACACTTGCTGAGGTCGCCTTTCTTGGGAAGCTTGATTAGGTACCCCTCCTTCCAGTCAGCTGGCATCACCTCCTCTTCCCAGATCTTTCCAAACAGTGGGTACAGCATCTCAACTGTTGTCTCTAGGTCTGCTTTCAGAGACTCCGCTGGGATGCCATCTGGCCCTGCTGCTTTGCCATTCTTCAAAAATGCCACTGCTTTTCTGATCTCTTCCCGGCTGGGTCTGTCACAGCTGATGGGTAGGTCGGTCTCTGCCGGCTGGATGTCGGGGGGGTCGGGTGGGCTAGGTCTGTTCAGTAACTCTTCAAAATACTCGGCCCATCTGTCGAGTTGGTCTGCTCTGTCTGCAGTAGGCTTGCCTTCTTTGTCTTTTACTGGTCTTTCTGTATGGCCATACTTACCCGACAATCTTCTGGTAATGTCGTAGAGCTGTTTCATGTTGCCGCTGCCTGCTGCCTTTTCTGCCTCTGCTGCCAGGCTGTCTGTGTAGGCCCTCTTGTCTGCCCTGATACTCCTCTTCACCTCGCGGTTGGCTTCCGAGTATTCCCCCTGTGCCCTTACTTTGGCTGCTCTCGTGCGACTGTTGTTGACCGCTGCTTTCTTCTGCTTCCTCGCTTCTATCTTCTTCAAGGTCTGTGCCGACAGCCAGTCCTTGTGGTGGTGTTTCCTGAACCCTACAGTGTCTTTGCAGGTTGAGTTCAGCGCCTCTCTAACTGCCTTCCACTGCTGCTCTGTGGTGACCGCCTCCTCTTCATTTACTAGCTCCTGTAGCACTTGAAACCGGTTGGACAGCACCAGTTTGAACTCTTCTCTAACTCCAGTTTCTCTCAGGAGGCCTACATTATAGCGCTGTCTTCTTGTTGTCTCTGTGCGGCTTTTCTTTAGCTTGAGCTTCATTCTTAAGGTAAGCAGATGGTGGTCTGAGGCGACATCTGCTCCCCTCCTTACTCGAACATCTTGAAGGGATCTTCTAAATTTCTTGCTGATGCAGATATGGTCTATTTGGTTCTCTGTTGTATGGTCAGGTGAGACCCAAGTTGCTTTGTGTATTCTTCTGTGTGGGAAGATGCTGCCTCCAATGACAAGTCGGTTTAGAGCACAAAAGTCTACAAACCTCTCCCCGTTCTCACTCATCTCCGAGCCTAGTCCCTGTCTCCCCATCACCTCTTCGTATTCGGTGTTGTCCTCCCCTATTTTGGCATTAAAATCGCCCATGACGATGGTGATGTCTCGCTCCGCACATTTGTCCACGGCATTCTGGAGTCGGTCGTAGAACTCTTGTTTCTCTTCCTCGTCACTGTCATTGGTGGGCGCATAACACTGGATGACGTTCAGCTTGAGCTTTTTCTTGGTTCTAAAGGCTGCTGTTATAATTCTTGGCCCAAGAGGTTCCCAGCCCATCAGCGCTCTCTGTGCCACTGGTGACAGCATGAGTGCTACTCCTTCTGTATGGGGGGCATTCTCCTCTTCATGACCTGAATACAGAACCATCTCCCCACTTAACAGCCTTTTCTGGCCAGACTGCGTCCATCTGGCTTCACTGATGCCTAGCAGGGAAAGGTTGTACTTTTGCATTTCCGCTGCTATCTGGGCGGCCTTGCCGCTCTGGTACATGGTCTTGACGTTCCATGTGCCCATGGTTGTATCCCTGGATAGAGAGAGGCGGCTCGGTCCTGTGGCTTCCGAAGACTTCTGGCTTTCACCACAGGACGTCATAAGTCTTCTAGTAGAAGAACCTTCCTCCTCCAGGAAAGGATTTACTGTTAGTCTTTTCGTCGGCGTTTTTGTAGCTATTTCCTTTTTTGCAGGGTGGGGAAGCTACCCCCACGCCCAACCCCCTTACTAGGAGGACCAGGGGTTTTCTGTCGGGGTCACCTTCCCTTAGACCATGTTGGTTCACAGCACCTTATTTCATTCGGTGCACCCCTCTCACGAGGGACCCCCTATCCACCACCCAGGGGACGCGCCTCAACGCCGTATGGTCCCAGCGCGAGGATGCACCCAGTGTTAGCATACGCAAATTTTATAATACAGGAGCATTTATTAAACATAAAAATAAGTGCAAGGACAGACTTTATCAAGGGATACAACCACCGTATGTACACCTAGATAATTTAGAATTACTTCCCTTGAATGTTTTTAAAATTTATTTTTTATTATTTTCTTTTTGTTGTTGTTCCTTGTGCTGTGCTGTCTTGAACATGTGAAGTGCCCCGTGTCTTAGTAAATGCCCTTGTGGACCAAGCCAGCGCCGTGGGGAGCTGGGTGGCTTGGTGTTAAAGCATTGGACTCTTATCCGAAAGGTTGTTGGTTCGAACCCAGCTGGGGTCAAAATTTGTACAGACCTCTTTTCAGTGTCCTGTCTTTGAAATCACTTTCATGGTGGACAAAAGACTTTAAGCCCTAAATGATTTGCCCCTCCAAAATTCTAGCTAGGGGTCTGCCCCTCGGAAAGGACAAGGGTCACAAGAGATCGGCAAATGATGTGAAAAATTTATTAATATTGGTTTCTATCAGGATTTTTGCAAAACTTTTCAAACAAGTTTGGCAGAAAGGTAGCTGATGATAAGACCTTTCCATGCATACAAATTTGGTTCACTACTGACATATAATAATGTAAATAAATCTATGAAAAAGCTAGCACGGGCATGCATCGGCATATTGATTTTACAATTATTTCACGAAACCGTGATGTAAATTAATGAATTATAATGGAATATGTCATCTCACTACATTTTCAAGATACATATAGTAAATAATGTGAGCCTGCCCACAAAATTTGGAATGCCTACTACAGTCATTTAAAACAAGCTTATCTGAAAATGCAGAGCTTGGCTGTTCAGTTATGGGTGCAGAAACCATTTCCAGAATGATGACATTACTAAAGACAATGTCCTTTGGTCCCCTGCATGCTTTTTTTTTTTCTCCGTTTGTTTGTTCTCAGTGCTAATGACTAAAAGATTTTGAACAACAAATATTATGGCATGAGGGTGCATTTTGTGTGACTGTATAATCAAAACCTACGAGCACAGCCCAATCTCAGCTTGACTGTTGAGCGCAAAAATGGCTGGCCTTTCCAAATCCATGGCTGTTTGTAATCCTTCAAACATGCACTTGGTTTTAAGGATGCAGACAAGAGAGGCTATTTTGTCAAAACACACAAATATGAATCTATGCTTATGTTCTATGCACAGTAATAACGAGTGTTACGAGAGCTTGGACGGGGTAGGCATTGTATCTTGTGAAGGGCTAAGGACCCTAGGGAACTTAAAGAAGTCATTCCTAAAGCTTTTTCATGGATTTGAAATTACAGTGCTATCACCTTAAGATTATTCTGTCTCTGTGACGGACGGTCTTTCATTTTTTCTGTCCCTGTCAAAATTTGTTTGTCAAATGCAGAGAATTTTCCATACGATAAAGCCTACTCCTAACACATCTTAAACTCTATTTTCGGGGAATTAGAAACACCATTGAGCCTATTAAATCATATTAGGGGTGGTTGAGATCTCTGTCAACAGTTGCCCCATGGGCTAGGTTTGGAAGTGCAAGTGATCACTGTCCACAGTTGGCTTATTGGGGATGGGTTGGAATGTGAGAGATCAAATGTGCATTATATAGCTCACAGAAATTAGTTTTATTTCATTCATTCAGTCCTCTCTGCGCCGTCTGGTGCTTGAGGCGACATGTCGTTTCCGTAGCAAGTTTCTTTTTACAGGGTGGAGTCGCTAGCCCCACGCCTAACCCTCCTCCTTTATCCTGACTTGGGACAGGCAGTTAAGCCCCCAAAGGGGCCTCCCTGGTGGAGTTTTAGTTTTATTTATAAAATACAAATTTTCCGCTTTTGATTTTAATATTAATGACAGCTTTGACAAACTTCTAGATTGTTGTAAATAAAGTAAAGATTATTTGTGGAACTTCCCAGTGTTTATTTCAAAAATGGCCAGTAAGCATTTAAATATACTGTACCAGTTTGAAGTTCATTTGTGTACAGACTTTTTAATGGGCTGTTTCTAGAACACATCGATACAACTATGATCCTGCAGAGACAAGTGGTGACGAGTCTGTGGAGGACTTCATCAATGACAGTTCTTCATCAGCCTCTGACAGTGAGAACAACACTGAGCCAAAACAGGTCTGTGCTACTCATGTTCAGGGTTTCCAGAATTCACGTTTTACTGGGAAAGTTTATTTGTTTTTAGATTTCTTGCTTGTAAATTAATTTTCCAGTCACATTCCGGACAACAAGAACATCAGAGCCTTCGTGGCTCATGTGTATGATGGATCCACTTCATTTATCTGACCCTCTTTGGCCTTGACCTTTCTGACAGCTCACTCACATGAGCAAGTCGGCAGTGACCTGCACAGACCTTGTATAGATTTGCTATTCAAATAATATTATATGTAAGATACAAGATTTGTACAGGACACCAACAAAGTCTTTAAATGTCAAATGGCAATAGTACCTGCACAATCTTATCTCTTGTCAATATGAACAGTTTTCTTGCATTTGTCAACTACACTTGACTCTTGACTAAGTGGTCAACCAAATTAGCATGCATAGGAGTGTCTTATCGACAACTAACCTTCTGCCAGGTTTGTTTGCAAAGTACCTTTAAAAACTTACATTCAATCAAAACACAGATTTTCACACATTTCCTGACCTCATGTGATCCTTGAATTTTGAGTAGGGTCACCCAGTTCAGGCTAAAGTGCTCCCTATAGTATACTTTTTAGGACACTATACCTGTGTACAGTGTCCAGAGGTATACTGTCTTGTGTTAAACTGTACACGGTGTACGCTATCTGGTGTCAGTTTATATCAAGCTATTCAAATCTCGCTGCCAGCGAGAGGGCTCGCTAAATGTGGTGTGAAACCACCGGCCATGTGGAGAATTGGCATAGATCCACGTTATCCCACACATGGCGTAGGACACATGGCGTAAGGGCTCATGACAATCATTGATACTCCAGAAGAATTTGAGGGGTGTATTCTTACATTTGTATGGTGTTTGCTGAATTTCGATTAATGATTGCAAACAAACACAACCACTCATCAGTGTTTTTCAGCCGGGTTTATGCAGAACTGTTTGGCTACAGATGCTAATGATAATCTATTGCCTTCTACACTGGCGAATGGTGTTTGCTGAAGCAGTGAAACACAAAAATCAAGCTATCACAAGAACAATAGATGCTCATGCGCTAGCTTTGCTGTTGAGATCTGGAGTATCTTTCAAGGGTGTCCGAACATATAATGTAGATTTATGCCCTTTTTGTGAACTTGCGTGAGCACAATTTTGAATGCAAAACGCAACTTCTCAGTCTTAATGAGATGCACAGATCCTCATGCTCTGACCTTTGCGGTAGGAGCTCATTGGAATCACTTGGGCTATAAGGATCAAGAAGATCTGTACTCTGTGGTATGTGGGGTTCAAAGTAGACAAAGCAGTCCACAAAGAGGAATTGTGCCTCAGTTGTTGGGCGGGAAGCGCCCGTCGCTTTGTGTGCATACTCTACCCGGCTGGCTTTGTTTTACTTAGACTGGACACAATTTATCTGATTAACTCTATTGGCCAGTGGAGACATAGATCTTCATAACCACTGTGCGTTTCAGCAGTAGGCCTACTCGGTTACTGTCGCCCACGTCATTATAGCTGGCAGATGAGGATGAATAGGCAAAGGAGGGTCCATGCCTCTAGCTGAGGTAAGCATGGTGCTATCATACGAGATCCTCATGGCGGCATAGACCCTCCTTCACCTATTCAACCTTTACGAGATTCATGAGGTTCTCTAGTTCGTATGGGTCCATTATTATCTATGCCTCTGGAAATGTATGGCGTGACCACGGTTATTCCGAGCAAAGAACTACTCTCAGCGAGACACAGATCCTCATGTGCCAGTTTATAATGACTGAGTAGGCCTACCGCTGAAACGCACAGTGGTTATTAAGATCTATGTCTCCACAGGCCAATAGAGTTAATCAGATAAATTGTGTCCAGTTAGTCCGATCGTAGGTAGGGCCTACCTTGCTTTGTCGGAAATACAAAATGTTTTAATGGATCCTGAATGATTTTGAGGTGCTGAGAACGAATTTGTTGTATGCCACGCTGTAAATATTGAGCATTTTTCTGTATAAAGGAAAATCTAAGATGGCCGCCAGGGAAAGATACTAATTTTCATTTTGGCACATGTAATTAAAATTCAGACATGAAAAAATCTTTTGAAGTGTCTCATTTTGTTAGACTATGTCCAAAGCAATTTAGTAAATTAAAAAAATTCTACATGGAATCAATGGCGGATCGCGGGGAGGGGGTTGGGAGTGGCAGAGGTTCCGCACTCCGGACATCCCTTCCATTTGGCTTAGGAATAAACCAACTCCGAGGTAAGAGAGTTTGCCTCTTGTCTTGCAGTGTGGACATCTCCCCTTTGAGATACTGCCACTCTCGTGTATTGGGGGTCCCTCCCCTAGACCAACTGTTGTTCAGGACTGTTGAGCTCGGTCTGCTCGCCAATGAGTAACAACACATTGGCCCCTCACTTCGTTTAGCCCACCAGCAGAAGCGATTTACCAGGGCGTGGCGACTGTTATCCCTAACAGCTTTCTTGGAGCCAAAGTGAGAGTTGTGTGCTGGGTGAGGACCAGTGCTCCCGTCCACCCGGGTGGGTGCTGCTGCCAGGTTTACAAAGGTACTACCTCTCTCCGTACACCCCATGCACCCTGCTTTCTGTATAAAGTCCTAAACAAAATCGTTGCCAACCCCCTCCCCCACCCTCCACTTCATGAGGAAACGTATCCGCCGCTGCAAGTGTAAAAGTGGCTTTATTTGGATGTTTTTATCTTGAATTCCTAGTTCTGTTGTGAATGATGACTTTTTCTGTGTATCAGTTCACATTTATTTCACTCTGGTTCTTTCACATCTGGTCAGGGATTACAACTGCTAAAGGGTTATTGCGTTCTTCACGCCATTTGCACGTGCAGATTTTGGTGCAGGTCAGGTAAAGCCGCCATGTACCTTGTATAGGTAACTACAGAGCTGGAACTGGTCTTGCAGCTGCAGTTCATGAGGTTCAAAACTAAATCGGCTGCAACCTACTGATTTTGCATTGTACATATATTTGGCTTATTGCTTCTTAAATCCACATTCAGACTGGGACTGATGTCTTACATGGAGATGGAGAGCTTGCCGCGTTCCAGAACACACATGATGGTGAGCACGTAGTAGTGGGCTTCAAATCTGGTCTCTGCATCCTGCTGTCTTCTCACATGGAGATATTTTCCCTCATACTCGGCCAAGTTTGTGCTGGACTCCTGGTTGTAGAATTAGTATTTTTTGCATCGTGGCAGTTGTCTCATTAATAGACAGGAGCTTCTTGGAGGCTGTCGGCTGACAATGCTGTCTCACAGTTCATCACATATTGGACACGACCTTTGCGTGATGTTTTATATCATTCATGCTGTTCGATTGGTAATCATCTCTGTTCCCTAGCAACAGATAAGATTGTATGCTTGCTTGGGCAGTGGGGTTTTTCCAGCAGGCTGTAGATGCGGCATATGCCTTGCTGACGGATTGATGGTCAATACAGTCTAATGCTGCTTGGGAAGTACCGGGCAAAATCCACATGCAGAATATGCGCTGTTTCGGTATATCTCATCATGATCGTTGTGACAACAGCATTAACAAAGTAAGGGGACCGTCCAGAGAATTTCACAGGCAACGAGAATGACAACTTCTGGGGAATCCTAGCTTCATACCTCAGACAGACCTTGCAGCTTGTTCTTCAGCACAGATTTGGCGGTTGTCCGCATTGATCTTCGTCGAACGGAACTGTGGAGAGTGCCAGCTCATGTGAAGAAAGAGTCCCCAAGGAAACAGATTCAGTGATGATGCAACGATCTCTCGCACCTGTGTATAAATGTCCATGCTTTGGGCATCCCCATTGCTAGACTTTGAAGCTGTTATCTACACAGATGATGTGTTCTTCACTTTCTGGTTGATCTGCTGTGAAAATCAGCAGTCCACTGTTTCTCAGACTGCTAGCCACCTGTCGTGAGTATTGGCAGCAGTATCATCATTCATGACACAACCGGAGTAGATGTTGACCAGCCGCATTGTAATTGGGTTTGCTGGTCACAAAGACATCGATGCAGATGGGGGGCTCTTAACTTGGCCCTGTCCTCAGCATCTTCCTTGATGCTTCTCTTTGTGAACAGCGACAATGTTCAAGGTCTTCGATGTCGCTCATGATTTGTGAACAGATGCTCGTCGACCCAGTCATGCCTGACCATGATCGTAACACATGCATGTTGTTTCATTGTACTGGTCTAATCACATGCCATTCCAAAGGCCTTCTGACATACAGTTTTGCAACCTTGCTCTTGTGTGTTGACAACCTGTTCCAGCAGAACACAGTCCATTTCTGGTCGGCCTTGTCTGTAAATACATGTGATCCAGAACCAACAGCTAAAGTACTTGGACACTAATCCTAAAAGTGCGAAGTACTGACTGAATGCATACTCTTCAGTTGGTTAGTCTGTTTGCTACTATATGCTGAACATGCACACACACACACACACACACCCTAGCTTATATGCTATACATGGAGATAGAGAGAGAACTGAAATTATCAAACTTTTCAACAAAAAAACAAAGCTGTCTTCATACTGGATGGCTAGTGCTTAGTTTAGGGAATATATACAATAAACTTTGGATATAACAAATCGCCAGGGGACCCAACGTGTTGTTATTTCGAAGTTTCTTATAAGCAAAGTATTTTACTGTACCTAGAGTGCTGTCAGGACCTCTGAAAAAGTGTTGTTATATCCAACTTTATTTTATCTGACCTTGTTATAAGCGAAGTATACTGCTTGGCATATGTTAAATTAAACCGCTAAGGCAGTCCTTTTCAAGTGCAGACAATGTTTACGTAGCATTGTCTGCTATAATCATCATCCAAGTGTTGTTAAGCCCACTCATCACCGGCCTCCATGTGGCATGGGAGGGTAGTCTACTCGGTCACTGACTTAGTGGGCTAGTGAAGGGGTGCCATCTTTGTCCAGGACTAGGACTTGACGTCAGCAGATATGTTGTTCAGTCTTTTTCACTGGTCCGGTTTTTAAGGAGCTGTGCTAACCCAGGTCTTACCATGTTGGATTGCTCCTTAAAAATATTAATTTTTCTCTAAAATGTATTTTTTCGAAAAATACTTACCGATGACATGACTAACTGGAAATAGTCTACTTGCTTACCAATTTTAGCCTAAGACCCAAAGGGTCCCCCCAGGAGGCTCTCGGGGATCCCTGAAAGGGACGAGAGAGCTATCGGGGATCCCTGACAGGGACGAGAGTAGCCTCCCCTGCCCATCCGGTCAGGCGCCAGGTGGTGTCTCCTTTAGCCAGTTGTCTACGGAGTTACCAGCGGCAAGCGGGGAGGAGGGAGGGACCTCCGAGTCATGTCATCGGTAAGTATTTTTCGAAAAAATACATTTTAGAGAAAAATTAATTTGTTTCCTCAAAACACATTACCGATGACATGACTAACTGGAAGAATGGCAAAGAGGAGGAGGGTGCCGCACAATCCCCTTTTAGAAACCTCTTCAGGGACGCAGGCGGCCCGTCACTCCTGATCACCCACTCCCGACAATTTTAGCGAAGTGCCGCCTAAGCGCCGAGGGCGCCTGGAGGGAGTGTTGCGCCGTAGAAGCCGCCCACCAGCGTAAGGATGTCGCGCTGGAACGTCAGGGCGTGAAGGTAGGAGTGGGCGACGGTAGATTCGGCCCCCTACCCCACTACAGCCAAGTCCGTCACCGCGCAGGTGCGGCCGCAGGCGAGACTTACGGCCAAGGCGCGAACTTCAAGGCGCGGACCGTGAGTGTCTCAGCTCCCTGTGGGAAAGGTCGCGAAGGCGGACCGAAAAACCCAGCGGAGCGAGGAGGAGAACGTTGGGTTGAGAAGTCGGATCTGCCCGCGGCAAGGAGACGAGCCCGTCCCCTCAGCATGGACTTGGAGCGACGCAGGTAGATACGAAGAGCCTACACCGGGTCTTGCTGCGGAGTCCCCCGAGGAAGCCGGGTCGTGTAAGCGGCCGAGTGGCGATGACCAGAGGCGCTGTCAAGGGAGACCTAGGCTGAGCGAGAAGGAAGGATCCGGGAGTAGCTGAATGGAGCCAACCACTCGGAGCTGCGGGCCGGCGGGGAGAGACGAGAGAGTGTGGAGCTCGCTGACGCAGGGCGCCGAGGCGAGGGCCATCAGGAAGCAGGTCTCCGAGTCACGTCAACGAAGCGGGCCAGATGGAGCGATTCAACGGTCCGAAGTCAGTCAGGGGAGGACCAGGGAGGTCCCAGCGCGGGCCAAGGGGGCGGAAGACCGGATGCTGCACGCCAACGCGCGATAAGGTCGGGCAGGTCCTAGCAGGCGCTGGGTCGGGACGGCCGAAGTGACAGTAGGCGTCGGCGATCCAGAGGGGGGCTGGTGCACCAAGGGGAGCCAGCCTTGGTCTTGGACGAGCCAGAGAAGAAGTCCGCGAGCTGAGGAGTCGTCAGGCCGACGGTGGAGAGGCGGCAGTCAGAGGACCAGGCACGAACACGCCACTTTCCCTCGTAGACACGTCTGGCAGGTCAGCGGGCTGTCGCGCTCGAGACGTCTCCAGCAGAGAGAGCTTACCGCACAGTCGCCAGGCGTGTAGGAGGAGTCGCTCGGGCAGGGGTGGAAGAGCGGCTGTCGGCGCAGCTCGAGCATCGTGCGGGGGGTGTGGAGAGGGAGGGTGAGCCCGTGGCGAGACTGAGAAGGTCGGAAGTCCACGATCCGATCCAGGAGAACGGCCACCAGGAGAAGGACTGCGTTGCATCCCCGGAGGCAGAGGAGGACATGAGGACCAGGACCGCCGGAGGGTAGGTGGAAACGACCGGTCTGTCCCAAGGGAACGAAGTGCATCGACTGCCCAGGCCAGAGGTCGGGAACGGGGATATGAAGAGGGGAAGCCGGAGGCTCCACTTCGTGGCGAAGAGAACAAGGGGGGAGTCGTCCAACGAGCGCAGAACCCGCGAAGGATTTCCCAGCGTAGGGCGCAAACCGTGTGAAAAAGCTGCCTCCGTCGCAAGCGGTAGTCTGCCAGTACGAACAGGTGCCCTGGACTGTGGCGGGCTGGGAGGGAGAAGTCGCTGTCCACTCGCCAGCAAAGGGGCGATAGAGGAGGAAGCAGAGGTCGGGAGAGCGGGTTCCTCCTGCGTCTGAAGGCAAGCCACGAAGGGGGTTGTCGGAAGGACGCGGAGGTCCTGTGTCCGAAGATCGTATCGCCAAGCGCGGAGGGCCTGCCAACTGCAACCAGTCCCAGCGGGTTGACGTGCCGCGAAGTCAGGTTCACGGGCCAGCGGCCGGCCGACGAGCGGAATACGGAAGAGGGAGAGCGCCCCAACCGGCGAGACCGGCAACGACGCAGAGCGAGCCAGGCAGTGGCGAGGTCAGGGGAATCCAGGAGCCGAGCCAAGAATGTCCGTCCAGCGAAGCCGAAGGGGCGCAGCACAGGAGAGATCGGCACCAGGGTAGAGAGATCGCCGGAGGACGGCCTCCAGAGGCGGAGTACAGACGACCGAGGGAAGGAGATCAGCCGCCGCACTCATCAGGAGGAGGAGCTGGAGCCGCAGTCAGAAGGGGACCGCCGCGTCCGCAGCTACCCACGGGCTAGAACGGCACGAACTGGATCCGAGGCTCGTGAAGACGCACCAAGTTGCGGTCGGTCGCCAACCAATCCCAGGTGAACAGGTGGCGAGAGGGCGAGAGGTCGGACAGTAGGCGCTGACCAGGGCGACCAGGTGAGCAACCGGAGGAGGAGAGCATCCCTGCCCTACGAAGAGGGAGCACTGACTGAAACCGCAGAAGCCGGTCCACCAAGGCGGAGAATGGCTGGCGGAAGATCGAAGGTCTCGGGCAACCAAGGCATCCACGATCCACGCAAGGACTCAGGGCTGAGGGGAGACCACACCAGAGAGGCCGAGCTGGGAACGGTCCCGTCGACGGCAAGCGAAGACAACGGCGGGGGCGGGAGGCCTGGGGACGTGTAGAAGCAAAGGGTAGGTCCCGGCTGGCGGCGACGACTCCGGGCTGAAGGCGATGCGAAAGGTCCGAGGCGGGGGAGCCGTACCGAGCGAGGCGCAGCATCGCAACTTCCCACGGAAGAGTGGAGACCTGCACGCGAAGGGCGAGGGCCTTGGTCCGAAGGGAGGGAACACAACCCACAAGGTTGACGCAGGGCCCACAGGCCTAGAAGGGTTCCATCAGAGACTGCCAGGCAGGGCCGAAGGGCGCGGGTACCCACAGGAGCACGGTAGAGCTGCGACGTCGCATCAGGGGAGATGGTCAGGAAGGAGCCAAGCCGCCACGAACGAAGGATGGCAAGGGCGGAGGGTTCGAAGCCCAGCGGAAGATCCACTAGAGCTGGGAAGGGTTGCCGCAAGCACGAGCGCCGGCAGAACACCGGAGGCAGCGAGCGCGAAGGGGAGCGAGAGGCCAGCGAACCGGGAAGCCGAAGGCTAAGACGCCGGCAGGCCAACGGCGAACGCCGGACGCCGAGTCATCCACCGGAGAGGGTCGGGGAGACGCTGGAGGCGAAAGGTGCCGGAAGTGGGGAAGAGGATGTCCCGAGGAGCACGACAGCGCCGAGCACAGGGCGAAGGTCGACAGGGACACTGGAGGGAGTCGAGTGGGCGGGCGACGAACGTCGGGCGCCGCAACTATCCAGGCGACGAGGGAGAGGACGTCGATCCCCACTGCACTGGGTGTACCCCTAGGGGCACCCATCCAAGCGCCAACAGCGCGACGTAGCTTCACTTCGGTGAACAGACGAGAACCGGTGAACGTGGAAGGGCGTAAACAAGAAGGACGATCCCGAAGCAGTGCCTGCGGCTCAAGGAGGGGCCCCGTAGCTGGCTGGGCGACTCAACGAAGGAGTCAGCGAGTTGGGAGGAGGGCCAATGACCGACTAGGGTACCAACAGGCGATAAGGGTCGCGGTGCCCAGGGCTCAAGGAGCGGGGCACGACTTAGACGGAGGGGCCAAAGGCCGAGGCGTCTGCGAACAGGCAACAGGGGTCGCAGTGCACGGGGCTCCTTCACAAGGAGCGGGGCACAACTAGACGGAGAGGCCGAAGGCCGACGCGTCTGCGAAGAGGTGACCGAGGTCGCAGTGCTCGGGACTCCTTCACAAGGAGCGGGGCACGAGTAGACGGAGAGGCCGAAGGCCGAAGTGTCTGCTAACAGGCGACAGGGTCGCAGTGCACGGAGCTCCTTCACAAGGAGCGGGGCACGACTAGACGGAGAGGCTGAAGGCCGACGTGTCTGCTAACAGGCGACAGGGGTCGCAGTGCACGGAGCTCCTTCACACGGAGCGGGGCACGACTAGACGGAGCGGCCGAAGGCCGACGCGTCTGCGAAGAGGTGACAGAGGTCGCAGTGCTCGGGACTCCTTCACAAGGAGCGGGGCACGAGTAGACGGAGAGGCCGAAGGCCGACGTGTCTGCTAACAGGCGACAGGGGTCGCAGTGCACGGAGCTCCTTCACAAGGAGCGGGGCACGACTAGACGGAGAGGCCGAAGGCCGACGTGTCTGCTAACAGGCGACAGGGGTCGTAGTGCACGGAGCTCCTTCACAAGGAGCGGGGCACGACTAGACGGAGAGGCCGAAGGCCGACGCGTCTGTGAAGAGGTGACAGGGGTCGCAGTGCACGGAGCTCCTTCACAAGGAGCGGGGCACGACTAGACGGAGAGGCCGAAGGCCGACGTGTCTGCTAACAGGCGACAGGGGTCGCAGTGCACGGAGCTCCTTCACAAGGAGCGGGGCACGAGTAGACAGAGAGGCCGAAGGCCGACGTGTCTGCTAACAGGCGACAGGGGTCGCAGTGCACGGAGCTCCTTCACCAGGAGCGGGGCACGACTTACCAGGGATGCGAGCTGGGTGCTATCCCAAGTCCGAGGGGAGCTTGAACAATCTCACCGTGCTGCAGGAGGTCCCAAGGAAGACGGGCAGTCGCGGGTCGATCCGCGGGGAACACCAGGCTAGAGACCAGGCACCTCCAGTCAAGATGCGCAGCCCGCGCAGCCGATGAGAGTGGCAGCAGGCACCCGGTCGATACTGTGTGGTGGACACCGGGTCACGGGAAGTCGCCGTCCGGGGCAGAGGCGCACTTGGTAACTGCAACATACCCAAACATGAAAGGCGACGGGTGGCGGTTAGCTAACACCGCCAGTTAAAGCTCCGAAGTAACCAGCGAAACTCACCGTGAAATGCGGGAGAAATAAACAGAAGGCCGAGCCAAGCACCACGTCCGGCCCAGCAGGGCGAGACGTAGAAAGCGGCCGGGACTGTACCTTTTCATGGCGGAACGGCAGAGTGACGAAGCCCAAGGCACCGGCCACTAGGTCACTGGAGGTCGCCGTACTGGGGAGCGGCGCACTTGGAAACTGCAACCCAAACCCAAACAAGAAAGGCGACCAGTAGGGGCAACAAACCCCGCTATTTAAGGCTTCGAAATATGAGAGACACGCTAATTCACAGTGAAATTTGGTTATTTATTTGGGTGTAAGGCCGAGCAGGCGGCTAAGGCCATGTCACGGCGGTCACAGTGAAAGCAGAGAGAAGCAACAGTAGCTCGAGCGAAATCCGACGGCCGGCCCAGCCAGGCCAGACGTAGGAAGCGGCCGAGACTCTACCTTTCCAAAGCGGAATGGCTGAGTGACGAAGCACAAAGCACCGGACACTAAGTCACTGGAAGTCGCCGCAGAGGGAAGAGGCGCACTAAGTAACCGCAACCCATACCCCCACAAGAAAGGCGACCGACGGCGGTAAACGAACCCCGCCATTACAAGCTTCGAAATTAAGAAACATGTGAACTGCCAGTGCCGAAATGCGGAGAGAAAAGAACAGCCGCTCGAGCGAAGCCCGACGTCTGGCCCAGCCAGGCGAGACGTAGGAAGTGGTCGAGACTTTACCTGTCCATGGCGAAATGGCGGGGTGACGAAGTACAAACCACCGCGCGACGAAAGCCTAGAAGGTTCCAGGGCCAGCCAACTGCACGAGGCACAGACGAGGGCTAGCAGGGAAGACGGGCCACGTCAGAGCCAGTAGCCGAGGGCTAGGCGAAGGCAGGCTGGAAGGACGGTCGAACCGTACACAGTCTATCCAAGGGTCAGAGGCTCAGGTAAACGCGTGCGAACGCTAACAGCGAAGTAGACAACTGGCTAAAGGAGACACCACCTGGCGCCTGACCGGATGGGCAGGGGAGGCTACTCTCGTCCCTGTCAGGGATCCCCGATAGCTCTCTCGTCCCTTTCAGGGATCCCCGAGAGCCTCCTGGGGGGACCCTTTGGGTCTTAGGCTAAAATTGGTAAGCAAGTAGACTATTTCCAGTTAGTCATGTCATCGGTAATGTGTTTTGAGGAAACAAACTCATTAGTTTTTGTTCCTTTGGATCCTGAGTATCCTGAGTGTTTGCTGAGGTCGCCTTTCTTGGGAAGCTTGATTAGGTACCCCTCCTTTCAGTCAGCCGGCATCACCTCCTCTTCCCAGATCTTTCCAAACAGTGGGTACAGCATCTCCACTGTTGTCTCTAGGTCTGCTTTCAGAGACTCTGCTGGGATGCCATCTGGGCCTGCTGCTTTGCCGTTCTTCAAAAATGCCACTGCTCTTCTGATCTCTTCCCGGCTGGGTCTGTCACAGCTGATGGGTAGGTCGGTCTCTGCCGGCTGGATGTCTGGGGGGTCGGGTGGGCTAGGTCTGTTCAGTAACTCTTCAAAATACTCGGCCCATCTGTCGAGTTGGTCAGCTCTGTCTGCAATAGGCTTGCCTTCTTTGTCTTTTACTGGTCTTTCTGTATGGCCATACTTGCCTGACAATCTTCTGGTAATGTCGTAGAGCTGTTTCATATTGCCGCTGCCGGCTGCCTTTTCTGCCAGGCTGTCTGTGTAGGCCCTCTTGTCTGCCCTGATACTCCTCTTCACCTCGCGGTTGGCTTCTGAGTATTCCCCCTGTGCCCTTACTTTGGCTGCTCTCGTGCGACTGTTGTTGACAACTGCTTTCTTCTGCTTCCTCACTTCTATCTTCTTCAAGGTCTGTGCCGACAGCCAGTCCTTGTGATGGTGTTTCCTGAACCCTACAGTGTCTTTGCAGGTTGAGTTCAGCGCCTCTCTAACTGCCTTCCACTGCTGCTCTGTGGTGACCGCCTCCTCTTCATTTACTAGCTCCTGTAGCGCTTGAAACCGGTTGGACAGCACCAGTTTGAACTCTTCTCTAACTCCAGTTTCTCTCAGGAGGCCTACATTATAGCGCTGTCTTCTTGTTGTCTCTGTGCGGCTTTTCTTTAGCTTGAGCTTCATTCTTAAGGTAAGCAGATGGTGGTCGGAGGCGACATCTGCTCCCCTCCTCACTCAAACATCTTGAAGGGATCTTCTAAATTTCTTGCTAATGCAGATATGGTCTATTTGGTTCTCTGTTGTATGGTCAGGTGAGACCCAAGTTGCTTTGTGTATCCTTCTGTGTGGGAAGATGCTGCCTCCAATGACAAGTCGGTTTAGAGCACAAAAGTCTACAAACCTCTCCCCGTTCTCACTCATCTCCGAGCCTAGTCCCTGTCTCCCCATCACCTCTTCGTATCCGGTGTTGTCCTCCCCTATTTTGGCATTAAAATCGCCCATGACGATGGTGATGTCTCGCTCCGCACATTTGTCCAAGGCACTCTGGAGTCGGTCGTAGAACTCTTGTTTCTCTTCCTCGTCCCTGTCATTAGTGGGCGCATAACACTGGATGACGTTCAGCTTGAGCTTTTTCTTGGTTCTAAAGGCTGCTGTGATGATTCTTGGCCCAAGAGGTTCCCAGCCCATCAGCACTCTCTGTGCCACTGGTGACAGCATGAATGCTACGCCTTCTGTATGGGGGGCATTCTCCTCTTTATGACCTGAATACAGAATCATCTCCCCTCTTAACAGCCTTTTCTGGCCAGACTGCGTCCATCTGGCTTCACTGATACCTAGCAGGGAAAGGTTGTACTTTTGCATTTCCGCTGCTATCTGGGCAGCCTTGCCGCTCTGGTACATGGTCTTGACGTTCCATGTGCCCATGGTTGTATCCCTGGATAGAGAGAGGCGGCTCGGTCCTGTGGCTTCCGAAGACTTCCGGCTTTCACCACAGTCTTCTGGTAGAAAAACCTTCCTCCTCCAGGAAAGGAATTACTGTTAGTCTTTTCGTCGGCGTTTTTGTAGCTATTTCCTTTTTTGCAGGGTGGGGAAGCTACCCCCACGCCCAACCCCCTTACTAGGAGGACCAGGGGTTTTCTGTCGGGGTCACCTTCCCTTAGACAATGTTGGTTCACGGCACCTTATTTCATTCGGTGCACCCCTCTCACGAGGGACCCCCTATCCACCACCCAGGGGACGCGCCTCAACGCCATATGGTCCCAGCGCGAGGGCTCTACAGTCCGTTGCATACTTAAACACAGCTGGGATAAGTACATCAGTACTGATCACAAAGCTGCATGTGTATTAGTACACCAAAAAAATACAAAGGGGTGTGGCAAAGTGAGGTGCACATTACCTGCCAGAAATCGCAACAGTGTAAAACATTCACAACTGGACACTTTTTGTCGTTCCTATTTAAAAATAGGAACAGCTTTGCATTAGGGCTCAGCGGAGCACGTTCCATAGCATGCACATGAAGTCATGGGTGTGCAGGCACAAAATTCTGGCAAGGGAGTAACAAAATAAAAATGACGTGATGTCGAGCTAGGCAACCTTGCTGGAGAACGTTTGCACCAAGCGCCATATGTATCCTCGTGCTGGGACCATATGTCCCCTGGGTGGTGGATAGGGGGTCCCTCCCGAGAGGGGTGCACCGAATGAAATAAGGTGCCGTGAACCAACATAGTCTAAGGGAAGGAGACCCCAACAGAAAATCCCTGGTCCTCCTAGTAAGGGGGTTGGGCGTGGGGGTAGCTTCCCCACCCTGCAAATAAAGAAATAGCTACAAAAACGCCGATGAAAAGACAAACAGCAATTCCTTTCCTGGAGGAGGAAGGTTCTTTTACCAGAAGATTTATGACGTCGTGTGGTGAAAGCCGGAAGTCTTCAGAAGCCACAGGACTGAGCCGCCTCTCTTTATCCAGGGACACAATCATGGGCACATGGAATGTCAAGACCATGTACCAGAGCGGGAAGTCCGCCCAGATAGCAGCGGAAATGCAAAAGTACAACCTTTCCCTGCTAGGTATCAGTGACGCCAGATGGACGCAGTCTGGCCAGAAAAGGCTGTTCAGTGGGGAGATGATTCTGTATTCAGGTCATGAAGAGGAGAATGCCCCCCATACAGAAGGTGTAGCATTCATGCTGTCACCAGTGGCACAGAGAGTGCTGATTGGCTGGGAACCTCTTGGGCCAAGAATTATCACAGCAGCCTTTAGAACTAGGAGAAAGATCAAGTTGAACGTCATCCAGTGTTATGTGCCCACCAATTACAGTGACGAGGAAGAGAAACAAGAGTTCTACGACCGACTTCAGAGTGCTGTGGACAAATGTGCAGAGCGAGACATCACCATCATCATGGGTGATTTTAATGCCAAAATAGGGGAGGACAACACCGGATATGAAGAGGTGATGATAAGACGGACTAGGGGAGATGAGTGAGAACGGGGAGAGGTTTGTAGACTTTTGTGCTCTAAACAGACTTGTCATTGGAGGCAGCATCTTCCCACACAGAAGAATACACAAAGCAACGCGAGTCTCACCTGACCATACTACAGAGAACCAAGGCAAATTTCTGTCGTGCCTGGACTCGAACAGACAATAAAGTTGTATTGTATTGTATTGTATTGTATTGTATTGTATTGTATAGACCATATCTGCATTAGCAAGAAATTTAGAAGATCCCTTCAAGATGTTCGAGTGAGGAGGGGAGCAGATGTCGCCTCAGAACATCATCTGCTTGCCTTAAGAATAAAGCTCAAGTTAAAGAAAAGCAGCACAGGGACAACAAGAAGACAGCACTATAATGTAGGCCTTCTGAGAGAGACGGGAGTGAGAGAAGAGTTCAAACTGGTGCTGTCCAACCGGTTTTAAACGCTACAGGAGCTAGTAAATGAAGAGGAGGCGGTCACCACAGAGCAGCAGTGGAAGGCAGTTAGAGAGGCACTGAACTCAACCTGCAAAGACACTGTAGGGTTCAAGAAACACCATCACAAGGACTGGCTGTCGGCACAGACCTTGAAGAAGATAGAAGTGAGGAAGCAGAAGAAAGCAGTTGTCAACAACAGTCGCACGAGAGCGGCCAAAGCAAGGGCACATGAGGAATACTCGGAAGCCAACCGTGAGGTGAAGCGGAGTATCAGGGCAGACAAGAGAGCCTACACAGATGGCCTAGCAGCAGAGGCAGAAAAGGCAGCAGGCAGCGGCAACCTGAAACAGCTCTACGACATTAAAAGAAAATTGTCAGGCACGTATGGCCATACAGAAAGACCAGTAAAAGACAAAGAAGGCAAGCCTATTGCAGACAGAGCAGACCAACTTGACAGATGGGCCAAGTATTTTGAAGAGTTACTGAACAGACCCACCCCACCCGACCCCCAAGACATCCAGCCAGCAGAGACTGACCTACCCATCAGCTGTGACAGACCCAGCCGGGTTAGTTAGTTAGACTAAGGCCATCTCACGGCGGGATGGGTAAAAATCTGGTCAGCCAGACTAAAAGCAAGGTCTTAAGATGTAAAAATAGATTAAAAATCTCAGGCTAAAATGTCGCACATGTCTTTAAAAGAAACGTCTACAGACTCTCAAAAAGGGCAAATAAAAAAATTCACATAGTCTATGAATGCTCAGATCTTGTTAAAAATATTGCATTCTCTCAAAAAATTGAAGATTTTGTCCGGGGGAACATCCCGGAACAAAACCTTCAAGGCGTCTGCTGTGAAGTGTTTATATCTGGTGTCAATTAGGTGAGCACAATACAGCAAAAAGTGTCGAACAGAAAACTGCTCATCACAGGCAAAACACCATGGACGCTCATCCTGTTTAAGTAAGTAAGAGTGCGTAACATACGTGTGCCCGATGTGGAGCCGAGCAAGGACAGTCTCCTCACGGCGGCTGCCGCAGCAGAAAGGTAGACTGTCAGACAACTTAGGAAGAGCTTCATGAAGCTTGTTCCCTTCCTCTTTGTCCCACTCGGACTACCACTCGCAGGCTATGTACGCACTAATCACAGGTTTAAAATCACTATAGACAGTCTGTGTGTCAGGGACAGGGTCACTGCGGGCACTGTTGGCAGCAGAATCTGCGATTCTGTTGCCTTCGATGCCCACATGGCCTGGGACCCAAATAAAAATGATGTCATAATATTCCTTCATCAAGTCTGCGTAAAGCTCTCTAATCTGCACCAGCAGTGGATGGTCTGTTCCCGCGCCCTTTAGGGCCTGCAGGGCAGAAAGAGAGTCAGACAGAATCAGGAAGTTCCTTTCCCGAGACTGATAGGCATGCTTGAGTGCTAGCAGAATTGCCTGCAGTTCTGCACTAAATACAGAGGAATGGTCAGGGAGACGGAGCTTAAATGGGCGTTTAGGATGGCGAGAGGACACTGCAGCCGCAGCCACCCTCCCATCCTCAGATTTGGACCCATCCGTATAAAGGCGACAATAGCCAGGAAAAATTGAAAGGAGTTCATTGAGGCTCTGTTGGTATATGGCTGGTGGAGTACAATCCTTCTTGTGGGCGGTCAAGTCCAGCAAGATGTCAGGAACTGGTAGTAGCCAGGGTGGAGTGACGTGTTGCAGAGATTCCGAAACTTTGTCCAGGTCCACTCCGGCCGCCTGCAGATGAGGTCGGACACGGAAGGAAAGTGGACGGACAGCTCCCGGATGGGCATCGTAAATCTCTGCAAACGACGGGTTAAAAACACAATCATAGGCAGGATTGTCTGGATGGGCCTTCAGCTTCAGAACGTAGCTGAGCATGAGGCGGATGCGGCGGAGCCTGAGAGAAGGCTCCCCTGCCTCTGCATACAGACTAGGAACTGGAGATGTCCTGAAGGCTCCCAGCACGCCTTTACCATAGCTGACACTTAGTTCGCTTCCAGCTGCCAGAGAGATAAGGCTGCCGCGAGGTAACATTCCACTCTCGCCCGCTCATTCTATTTATATCGCACTTGAAGTTTGCTACTGTGCGGTACACGGCGTGACCGGCTCTCTGCCGCTATAACAACTACCTACACATTTGTATTCATAACACATCTCTGCCTACAGTGACTGTTGTGGAAGCAACATCGTTCAAAAGTTGAAATTCTCACCTACACACTGACACCAAACATGACAACATTACGACTTGCACTTGTGTAGCAGGTCATGGTGAAAATAAAGAGAACGGGAATTTGTTGATGCGTACGAGAACGAGAATTTATTGTGAAATTGACAAAGTTCCCACAGCCATAACACAAAGACGCTACTTTTCCCAGTGAAACACACTTGCATGCATAAGGGTTAGCATGCCTACAGTACGTATCACTTAATGGATTTTGGGTTCATGGTGGGGGACGGAAGCAGGAGGGTAATTAATGAGGTCACTGACAGGTGTCGACATACAAGTTCCAGACATCCGACTTGGTGTATACTCCCGGCATTGGGGAAAGAGAGGGCTTAGTTACATGGATACTATTGAGGAGATAGCCTCGTTTCTTTCTTGGGAAATAGTGTAACACCAACAGTCAACCTTGTAAATGTACTTTTGATTTAACTTTTGATCATGATGGAGTCTGATGAAACGCGTACAGTCTGTGTACACACAGGTGTGTTCCATACAATGAGAGTAAATGCATTGTGCAGAATATGTGGCGGGAGATCACAAAAGAGATACACGGATAAAAAGCCATTTCTTTGTATCAATTATGAACACTTAATCCACAAGTGTTATGGAATTAATATCCAGGAAGACAAAGACATGATGCACTCCAAAACAATGTGTAGGAGTTGCTATTGTCGGATGAAACGGTTAGACTCAACTGAAACACGTGTGTCCGAGGAGACAACACGAAATGCGGCGTATGATATTGCCTCATCACAACACATTTGGACCATGTTCGATCCAAATACGAGTGTTGAAGAATGTGTCGTGTGTGTTCACTTCATGCAGCTAGGTAACGGAGGACGACCAGTGAAGCGGGGTTCCCGGCATGGAAAGAAACGATCGTTTCAATCCGCGGCATGTGACACTCATAACACTGACACTGATAACAGCACTAATGAAGGTGATGGTGGTATACAAGGTTTTATTCCGCCGACGTCTGCTCCCCGTAAAACGCCATGCACAGTCGATGCTCAAACGTCACCGTTACAAAGAGTGTGGACCCCATCTCCACCAGCCGAGCGGACGCATGAAATAGCCATTTCACCCATTGAAAAAACGGGTGTCGATATTGCCACATCTCCACATATCAAACGACCCAGCCTTTGACCTATCCAGGAACTGCAGACGCCACTGACAAAGGAGGAAGAAAAATATCAGATGGCACTAAACCGCACAATGCTTAATGAATCAGCTGATGCCACAATTCGTTGCAAGACTGGAGGACAGCCTTTGTATTTTATGCACATACCCAAACCGAGAAAACCAACAACAGTGGCATCATCGGCCGTAATACAAAGAAGGTCGAAGGTGCTAGCCCGTGCTAGAGCGAATATGTCTGGCGGATCAGAGGTGGACGAAACTGAACAAATAGCTGACGAGTTAAAACGAGAAAGAAATGAAAAAATGACTGCAATATTAGACAGAGCAGGCCATAGGCGATCCGTGTATATCTGTAGAAAACAGGGTATTGCGCTGAGAACCAATCTAGGATTAAGCTGGTCCAAGTACAGAACATATAAACACTTCATGAGAAGTATTGGTGTCAACCTTGAAAGTGAAAGAAAAGAAAGGCAGGCCCAAAAGGAAGCACTCTGTGGCAGAGTGACCATTGAACAAAAGAATCTGACCTTTGAAAACAAAGTCACAAACAAGAAGGAAAGCCAGAAAACGCCTGTCGCATACATAGAAGATCTCACACATTTTGTTCCTGAACTGCTTGACAAGTATGAAGCTGCAAATCTTCTTGAATGGCATGAACAAATACCAAAAGATGAAATTTGGATAAAACTAGGAGGAGATCATGGCGGTAACAGTTATAAAACAATGCTTCAAGTTGCTAATCTCCAAAACCCTAACTCTAAACACAATACGTTTTTGGTGTGTATGGCTAACTGTAAAGACAGTCATGAAAATCTTCAAACAATTTTGCAGCCGTTTAAAGAGCAGGTGTCAGTTCTCCAAACCATGAAATGGAAAGAAAAACAGATACGTGTATTTCTGTTTGGCGATTACGATTTTCTCCTCAAACTTTTTGGTCTCTCAGGAGCACAAGGGGTCCACCCTTGTCTTTGGTGCACAGCTTCGAAAAGTCAGCTACAAAGAGCTCCACATGAGCGAGTACAAGTGAAACAACGAACTCTGAACAACATCAAGAGGGATTACAGGCGATACATTCGTGCAGGAGGAGACAAAAAGAATGCCAAGGGTTACAACAATGTTGTACATGAACCAATCTTTGATGTTGAGATTTCGCAAACGGCACCACCATACCTCCATCTTCTGTTAGGTATAGTAAAAAAACATCATTCCCTCCTTGAGCAAGAATGCCACGAACTTGATAAAGCCATTGCTGAAAGACTGGCCGAGGGAAAGGAGGCACATGATGAAAACACACCTTTTCAAAAGTACATTTCAGAAGTAAGAGTCATCAAAGAACTGGAAAAAAGAAAACAGCTGACTGAGGGTATTGCAGTGTTGAGTGACAAGAGACACAATGAGAGTGCGAAGAATTTTGATGAACGACGTGAGCAGAAGATGCAGCGGGTAGCAGAATTCGAGGACAAAATAGAAGCTCTGAGAGAAGAGACAAAGTTGCCATTTCTGTGCGGGCCTGTCACTTCTGGCCTTGACGAAGCACTAAAGAGGAATAAGATATTCATGCAAGCATACCATGGTCGTTCGTTTGTTGGCAACCACTGCCACCGTTACTTGAAGTATGATGTGTTGACTGATGTTGGTGACAGTGTTATCAGCAATACCATGAAGCTGACAGATGATCCTAAACTTCATGCAGCAGCGCATGACATATCCTTAAAGTTCCGAATTCTGAACGACCTTTACTCACAAGTTCATACTAATGTTTCTCACAAAATGCCGGTGAAGAGCAAGAATGAATCAATGCAAGACATCAATGACAAGATTGCAAACTACATGCGTTTTTTTCGAAGTACTTTTCCAGCCAGTAGCATCATTCTGAAACAACATATCCTGGAATGCCACTGCGTTGAATTTATGACAAAGTGGGGATTTGGTTTGGCGCTTCATGGTGAGCAGGGAGGTGAAGAGAGTCACGCTACCATTAACATTCTAAAGAGCAGGACATATGGCTTGCAGACAGAGGAGGAAAAACTCAGACTGCTCATGACCGAGCACATGACACTCGTGTCACCCGTCCTCCACTCCGTCATTCCTACAGTAGTCAAACAGAAACAAATTCTCGCATAGACGGCGCCGGAGTTGTGTATCTGTGAACAGAAACTCGGTATTCGGTTCTTATGTCTAGTGTGTCAGAAAATGTGTTAAACCTCAAGGTATGTTATAAAACACTGTTGAATATTGTGACCTGTTATGGACTGATCGTATTTCGGGATGGCAATAGCAGTCTGTGGAGTACCGAGACGGCTGCGGGCGAGAAATGCCAGAACACGCGACCTGTCAGTGACCTCATTAACCACCCTCCTGCTTTCGTCCCCCACCATGAATCCAAAATCCGGTAAGTGATACTTACTGTAGGCATGCTGACCCTTATGCTTGCAAGTGTGTTTCGTTGGGAAAAGTAGCGTCTTCGTGTTATGGCTGTGGGAACTTTGTCAATTTCACAACAAACACCGACATCGTACATCAACAAATTCCCGTTCTCTTTATTTTCACCATAACCTGCTACACAAGTGCAAGTCGTAATGTTGTCATATTTGGTATCAGCGTGTAGGTGAGAATTTCAACTTTTGAACGATGTTGCTTCCACAACAGTCACTGTAGGCAGAGATGTGTTATGAATACAAATGTGTAGGTAGTTGTTATAGCGGTAGAGAGCCGGTCACACGCCGTGTACCGCACAGTAGCAAACTTCAAGTGCGATATAAATAGAATGAGCGGGCGAGAGTGGAATGTTACCTCGTGGCGCCTTATCTCTCTGGCAGCTGGAAGCGAACTAAGTGCTAGGCGCCAGCACTGGCTGGTAAAGCCGTGCCAGACATATGCGCAGACCTTGATGGTGAATTGTGTTCAGACGCTGTAGAACAGACTTTGAAGCCGCGCCATATACCACAGAGCCGTAATCCAGTTTGGACCGAACAAGGGCCCGGTACAGTCAGAGTAAGACAATGCGGTCTGCACCCCAGTCAGTACGACCAACGACACGAAGAATGTCGAGGGCCTTCCGACAAGAGGTTCTAAGGTAGTTAACATGGTTGCAGAAGGTCAATCTTTTGTCAAAGATGACCCCCAAAAACTTTGCCTCTTCGGCCACCTTAATTGGCACTCCAGCAATGCTCAGGCTAGGTTCTGGAAAAAATTTCGTCTGGTTAGTAAAATGCACACAGACTGTCTTGGAGGGCGAGAACCTGAATCCATTGAGAGACACTCACCCCTGGATGCGATCAACGCACAGCTGCAAGCGCCTCTCAAGGGACGCAAGTCCTCGACCTCGTGCACACAAAGCAAAGTCGTCCACAAACAAAGAGCATTCAGAATCATCTTTGACGGCCTTTACAATGTTATTTATTTTAATGCTAAATAAAACAGGAGATAGAATACTGCCCTGCGGGACACCCATCTCCTGTTCAAAGGAGTCGGAGAGGGTGGAGCCCACACGGACATGGAACGACCTGTTGGACAAAAAATTGTGAATAAAAACGGGCAGATGCCCTTTAAAACACATGTCCGACAAATCAGACATTATACCATGCTTCCAGGTAGTGTCATATGCCATTTCAAGATCAAAGAAAATTGCATAGACATGCTGCTTGTTGACAAAAGCATCTCGGATAAAAGACTCAAAGCGAACTAGATGGTCAGTTGTACTACGGAAGCGCCGGAAACCGCACTGGAGGTCTGTGATGAGACCCTGTGACTCAAGATGCCACACCAGTCGGTTGATTGATTGTACATTGCTTAACGTCCCGACAGCAACAAGACTTTCTCAGGACGTGCCTGCACTGCTTGTGGGAAAAAAAACCACCCCCCAAAAAACCCAAACAAACAAACTAAACAGAACATTGAATGTATGTCGCAAGCTGGTCCAATACATTAAATAAACCTAACACGTGTGGCCTAAATAAAGCTAAGACCATTTAGCAACACAATCCAATATCAAGAGCTACAGGCAGTGCAGACAGTAGGGAGAGTTTTAAAAAGGAAAATACAGGTGAATGGACAAAGGGTAGACAGAAACACATGCCCCAGAATAGAGAGGAAAACCCACCCTGTGGGGCTGACCAGGGTGACCCTGGGAACTAAAATGTAGTTAACCCCACCCAAGTCCCCCAGGGCAGACCCAGCGTTGACCAAGCGTTCCATAGTTTTACATAAACATGATGTCAAATCTATTGGCCGGTACTTGCCCGGGTCGGAAGGATCCTTACCCGGCTTGGGAATTGGCACAACTACAGCCTGGCGCCAAGATGGTGGAAAAAAACCGGTTATCCAGATATGGTTAAAGGCCTTGAGAAGTACAAGGAGTGAATCCTCAGGCAGATGTTTTAGGAGCTGATAGTGGATGGTATCTAATCCAGCAGCAGAGTCAGTACATTTCTGCATGGCTTGCTGCAATTCTGAAAACGTAAAAGGGGCATTATAGTCTTCCGAGTTATCCGATATAAAATCACAAGTACAAGATTCTCGCTTCTCCTTCTCTCTCTGGAAGAAAGGTGAATAATGCTCTGTTGAAGAATTATGGGCAATGGTGGAGGCAAGCAAATTGGCCACAGCCTTTTTATCTGTGACCAAACTGGCACCATCTCTAAGATGGCCAGCAGAAGCTGAGCCACCCCCGCCCCTAATTCTTCGAACAGCCTTCCAGACTTTTTGGGACAGAGTCCTAGAAGATAAAGATGAGACGAAGCGTCTCCAGAAAGCACGGCGTTTGCGTTTAAAAATGTAACGGGCTTTCGCCCGCTGTCTTTTAAATGTTAAAATATTTGCTTGCGACGGATTACGAAAAGCATGTCGCTGAGCAGATTTGCGCATTGTTTGGGCCTTGCGGCACTCTTCATTGAACCATGGTACTCTCGGCTTCCGATGGAGTGATGTGGAAGTTCTAGGGATGGTTTCACCTGCTACGTCCAACAAAATAGAAGTAAAACAAGAAACAGGTTCTTCAGCTGACATGACTACCTCCTATGTAAGACGAGACTGACAGAGGGAGGTGAACAGAGGCCAGTTAGCTTTCTTGAGATTCCAGCGCCCCACCGGCGAATCCTCCTCACAGCTGACCGATGACAGGACTACTGGGAAGTGGTCACTACCACACAGGTCGTCGTGAACCTTCCAGTCAAGTCCAGCATGAGAGAAGGATCACACACAGTGAGGTCTAGAACAGAACTAGATCCAGAACCTGAGTTAGAGTATGTAGGTGAGCCATCGTTAAAGACATATAGGTTAAGTTGAGAAAAAAACATCTTCTAACATCTGACCTCTGCCATCATAGTGGTCACTACCCCAAAGGTGAGCGTGACCGTTAAAATCCCCCATGAGAATAAAGGGAGGGGGCAGTTGATCTACCAAGTTAAAAATATCATTGCTACAGACCCGCAGTGATGGTGGCAGGTAAATACTGCATATGGTTATGGTCTACTTTAAGGTAACCCGAGCTGCGACAGCCTGAAGACAGGTGTCGATGCTATCGGGGCTACATAAAATTTGGCTACTAATGAGAAGAGCCGCTCCACCCAAGCGCCTCTCCGAATCAGAGCCTTTATGTATAACATTAAAACCATTAAAGGACACAGGGTCAGAAGTCTTCAGGTAAGTCTCCTGAAGAGATATTACTGAGGGGTTATAGAACTTGACTAAAAGACGCAATTCCTCAAAGTTAGCTTGAAAACCACGACAATTCCACTGAAGCAAAGAGTCCATGATTAAGTCTTATCTGGGGGTAAGGAGTTTTTCCCCCCTTTTTCCTTTACCTTGAAAGGAGTTGAAGAAACAGAGGGGGGGGGCCAGCTCCCGGGCCTCCTCTGGTTCTTCGGAGAGGAAGGGGGTGGAGCTGCCGCAGCATCAGCAACAACAACTTCCACTCCCTCCATCCGCTCCTCCAGTGCAGCATATTTGTTTTGAAGGGGGACATCTGAGTTCCCCTTCTGGGCCCGTGTGCACAGCGGTCCCATAGATTTCTTAGACTTCTGGTCCTGGGCAGCGTTCCTGCCGCTAGAGTTAGCGGCCTTACAAGGCTGACCAGAGCCAGAATCCTTTGGAGTTGACTGACTAACAGGTTTGGGTGGGGGCTGAGGCTTAGGGGACCGGACCGGCAGTGTCCGCCTTCTGCGTTCCCTGGCTCCTTGTCACCACCGGAGGAGGGTTACTCTCCAGGGGCGAGATGAGCCGAGGCTCCGCCCCCAACCTAGAAGTTGGGGTCTGACATGAAAAGTCTTTGGTGGGGCGCTTGCCTGCCACCGCTGCACTAAAAGTATACACAGAGGTGTTAGAGGTTGGGGCAGCCGCAGCTGCACCAGGGCCTTCAACCAGTTTTTTGGCATCCAGAAAGGACAACCCCTTCTCCACACGCACCTGCTGAATCCTGCACTTGGATATCCAACGAGGGCATTTCTTATCCGAAGCCATATGCGCCCCCTGGCAATTCACACACAGGGGGGTGGCTGTGCAGGACTCAGCAGAGTGTCCGGGCCTAGTGCAACGGGCGCATGAAGCCTCTGCCTGACGGCATGTCTTCTGCCCATGGCCATACTTTTGGCACTTAAAGCACCGGAGGGGAAGAGGGACGTACTTTTTCACTCTCAGGGAGTAGTAACCTCCCCAGATGGTAGTAGGAGGGGTGGGGGTGCCAAACATCAGGATGATGGTAGGGAGACGGATCTCCCCACCACCTCGCTTGGAAGCGAAGCGCCTGACGTAAGTCACCCCCTGAGACTTAAGGTTTCTTACAAGTTCATCTTCTGATCCCCCACCCGGGTCTGCCCTGGGGGACTTGGGTGGGGTTAGGTACTTTTTAGTTCCCAGGGTCACCCTGGTCAGCCCCACAGGGTGAGTTTTCCTCTCTATTCTGGGGCATGTGTTTCTGTCTACCCGAGATCCATTCACCTGTATTTGCCTTTTTAAAACTCTCCCTACTGTCTGCACTGCCTGTAGCTCTTGATATTGGATGTGTGTTGTTAGATGGTCTTAGCTTTATTTAGGCCCCATGTTTTAGGTTTATTTAACGTATTTGACCGGCTGGCGACATACATTCAATGTTCTGTTTAGTTGGGTTTTTTTTTTTTTTTTTCACAAGCAGTGCAGGCACGTCCTGAGAAAGCCTTGTTGCTGTCGGGACGTTAAGCAATGTACAATCAATCAATCAATCATCTTCTGACAGTTCTGCCAAAGCTTGATCTTTGATTACGCCTCTTGACGAATTCATAGTTTTGTGGGGTGTGACTTCCACAGGAGTGTCTCCTATGGAAGAGAGCCCCAGTAGCCCGCTGGAGTGTGCCCGAGTACGGTACTCCACCAGCAAGTCACCAGACCTGAGGCGCTGGGCATCAGGCCTGCCAACACGACTCCTGAGGGTCTCCCCCACCAGAAAAGGATGCAGCTTGGTAACTGGTTTCTCCTTCACCTTGCTATGGACAATGAGGAAGCGAGGCCATACTGCCGACGCCTGAGGCCGTTTCTGTGCTAGTTTTGGTTTTTTGTTTTATCCATATTATATTAGTAGAGATATTCATCCCCCGGGGGTCCCCGCCCGCCACCGAGCCCAACAAGGGAAAGTGCAACTGTCGGCGGGTCTCCAGCCGACGCACAATGGAGATTGCCCGAAAGATATACTCAAGGGGGTAAGCCCGATTGAACCGTTTGAGCCACCGCCTTCTATCACACCGTTGAATGCAGGGGAATACTGGCGTAAAGCACCTAATCAGCAGCAGAGGCTATAGCATGGTGCTCCGTATAGCAACCTGCATGTCAACAGTGGGATAGGGCTCAACGTGACAAGAGCCGATTGACTAGGCCGGTACGACTAGCCTCCCGTTTAGGCAGAAGTCAAGGCCAAAGTGGAGTGTTTCAGCCACCAGGATCCTCTTCTCCCCTGACACGGGTCTCCAAGCACGGCAAACACTTGGGATCCAAAGGACCAAAAGCTCACGAGTATTTTTAAGGAACAATCCATCATGGTACGACCTGGGTTAGCACAGCTCCTTAAAAACCGGACCAGTGAAAAAGACTGAACAACATATCTGCTGACATCAAGTCCTAATCCTGGACAAAGATGGCACCCGTCTGCTAGCCCACTCAGTCAGGGACTGAGAGGACTACCCACCCACGCCACGTGGAGGCCGGTGCCGGGTAGGCAGAGACCCAGCCGGGAAGAGATCAGAAGAGCAGTGGCATTTTTGAAGAACGGCAAAGCAGCAGGGCCAGATGGCATCCCAGCGGAGGCTCTGAAAGCAGACCTAGAAACAACAGTAGAGATGCTGTACCCACTGTTTGGAAAGATCTGGGAAGAGGAGGTGATGCCGGCTGACTGGAAGGAGGGGTACCTAATCAAGCTTCCCAAGAAAGGCGACCTCAGCAAGTGTTCCAACTACAGAGGAATCACGTTGCTGTCGGTACTAGGAAAGGTCTTCAACAGGACCATCCTGGAGAGAATGAAGAGCTCCGTCGACCCCCAGCTCAGAGACCAGCAAGCAGGATTCCGGAAAAACTGATCATGTACAGACCAGATTGCCACTCTCCGCATCATCGTGGGGCAGTCTCTGGAGTGGAGCTCCCCGCTGTACGTCAACTTTGTGGATTACGAGAAAGCATTTGACAGCGTGGACCGAGAGACTTTCTGGAAACTCCTACGACATTACGGTGTTTCCACAAAGCTCGTCTGCCTGATCAAGAGCAGCTACGATGGCATGACATGTGGCATGATCCACAAAGGGCAGTTCACCAGGGAGCTCCAGGTCAGAACTGGCGTCAGGCAGGGGTGTTTACTGTCTCCTATCCTCTTCCTACTGGCCATAGACTGGGTCATGAAGAGGACCACAGAGCAGAGAAGAAGCGGAATACAGTGGACACTGTGGACACAGCTTGATGACCTCGATTTTGCAGACGACTTGGCGTTACTGTCCCACACTCATCAACAAATGCAGGACAAGACCACGAGGCTTGCTGACATCTCGTCCCAAGTGGGCCTCACCATCCACAAACAGAAAACAAAGACAATGAGGCTGAACGCAACCAGGGAAGAACCAGTCTTGCTTGCTGGCACCCCGCTGGATGAGGTGGAGTCCTTCACCTATCTCGGGAGCATCATCGACAAAAAAGGTGGCACTGATGCAGATATCAGAGCACGAATCGGTAAAGCCAGAGCAGCCTTTCTCCAGCTGAAAAAAGTGTGGAGTTCCAGAGAGCTGTCACATCACACCAAAGTTCGGATTTTCAACTCAAACATAAAAGCAGTTCTCCTATATGGAGCAGAGACTTGGAGGTTGACAAAAACCACAGTCAACAGAGTACAGATCTTTATTAACAGTTGCCTTAGAAGAATCTTGAAAATCCACTGGCCAGAGAAGATCAGCAACATCAGACTCTGGGAGAGATCAGAGCAGATAACAGCAGAGAATGAAATTGGGTGAAGAAGATGGGGATGGATTGGTCACAGTCTGAGAAAGCCAGTTTCCAGTATCACTAGGCAGGCATTGTCATGGAACCCCCAGGGAAAGAGGAAAAGAGGCAGGCCGAGAAACACCTGGCGTCGAGACCTCCAAGCAGACATCAAGAAACTGGGAACCACCTGGAGTAAAATCGAAGGAGAAGCACAGGACAGGAGTCGCTGGAGGTCTCTCATCGACGGCCTATACCCTGGGAGGGGTGACAGGCGTAAATAAGCCATATGTATGTGTGTGTGTATGTCACAGCGACTTGTGCTGGCGTTTGTGGATGGACAAGGTGGAAACTTGTGAATATTTTCTCTAAGAGGCCATTTTAAATTATAAAAAAAGATATACATTGATGAGCAAATATCTGTTTCACAGAAACCGGTTGATCCTCATTTGAGTCTGTAATTTTCCTTATTATTACTAGATATTTTGCTTACAGCTAGACTAAAGGAAGACATTGAATGAGTTCATTAGCCAGCATTGTACCTCGTCCACTTTTTGAATGATTGAGTAAAATAAAAACTTTGCGGAGTCATTAAAATAAATAAATCAAATTTGCCTTATTTTACCCTCACGAAATGTCATCAAGCACCCTTTCAAGGGTATTGAAAGTGGAATATTCATTTACAAGAAAATGGCCATTTTATTGAAAATGGTTGATCGCAAATCAGCCCATAATTGGCTCACATGCGAAGCAAAAGTGAGTCTATGTTCTGGCCCAGTGGTCGTCCGTCCAATGTCTGTGGTAAACTTTAACATTGGCATTTTCTCAGAGATTATTCAAGCTCTTCGAACTTGGCACAAGGATACTTTGTGGCAAGACCTTTCTAAAAATACCAATTTCAGTGACCTCTCAAAAAGGTCAAGGTCATAGGGGATCAGGAAATATATATATAGCAAAAATAGCTATTTTTGGACATAATTTATTTGTTCTCAAACACTATTCACAACTTCAAACCCAAACTTGGTACAAAGATACCTGATGGTAAGACCTTTATACACACACTAATTTGGTTGATCCCTTGGAAAGGTCAAGGGTCACAACAGCTCAGGAAATAGGTCCAAAATAGCCTATTTTTACAAAAGATGTTTTTTCTCAAATGCTATTCACAACTTCAAACCCAAACTTGGCACATTCATTCATTCATTCAGTCCTCTCTGCGCCGTCTGGTGCTTGAGGCGACGGCAAGGGAGCGCCACTTTTGTCTGTCAGCTGCTATTTTGGGTGCTGTTTGCAGAGTAAGGCCTCTGTTCTTGAGCTCTCGCTCCACGGTTCGGCGCCACGTCTCCTTTGGTCGCCCACGGTTTCTCTTCCCCTGTGGTGTCCATCTCAGTGCCACCCTTGGTAATGAGTCAGGTGACATTCTGCAAACGTGGCCTAGCCATCTCCATCTCCGTGTGGCGATGGTTTCAGCGATGCTGTCTGCGCCTGCTCTCTTCCGTAGTTCCTCGTTTGTAATCATGTTTGGCCAGAAGACCTTCATGATCCGTCGCAGGCACTTGTTCTGGAAGACATCCAGCTTGCGTTCCGTAGCGGTAGTGGATTTCCAGCATTCTGACCCATATAGAAGGACACTCAGCACGTTGCTCTTAAAAATACGGAGCTTGGTGTGGATGCTCAGGCTTGTGGTCCTCCAGATGGGTTTCAGCATTGCGAAGGCTTGGTTGGCTTTGCTGATTCTTGTGGTGATCTCCCTTGTGCAGTCTCCATCTGTGGTAACCTTGCTGCCCAGGTACGTGAACTCGTCCACCTCTTGCAGAGGTTGGTCATTGATGGTGATTGGGTCGCCCACTATGGTGTTCTTCCTCATGACTTGAGTCTTCCTAATGTTGACCCCGAGACCTATGGAGCTTGCTGACTGTGTCAACTGTTGTGTCTTCTGTTGCATGTCCTGGTTTCTGCTTGCCAGCAGCCCGATATCATCGGCGTAGTCGAGGTCATCCAGCATTGAGGTCAGCGTCCACTGAATTCCCTGCCTCCTTCCCTCTGTGGTGCGGCGCATGATCCAATCAATTGCCATTGAGAATAGGATTGGCGAAAGAATACATCCTTGTTTCACTCCGGTTTCCACCTTAAACGGTTCGGTGAGCTGGTTGTTGTGGACGACTCTGCACTCAAAATTCTTGTACAGGGACCTGATGACGTTGACAAGTTTCTGGGGGATTCCATAGTATCGCAGGATTTTCCAAAGGGAGTCTCGATGCAGACTGTCGAAGGCCTTCTCAAAGTCTACAAAGACCACATAGA
This sequence comes from Semisulcospira habei, assembly GCA_036245525.1. Lineage (NCBI taxonomy): Eukaryota > Metazoa > Mollusca > Gastropoda > Semisulcospiridae > Semisulcospira > Semisulcospira habei. The sequence continues at coordinate 97,186,799 of BTPG01000001.1, forward strand.
GGGATCCATTCCATTCGTTAGACTGCTCAAGGATCTGTCTCAGTACGAAAATATGGTCAATGCAGGACTTGCCTTTCCTAAAACCTGCCTGCTCCCGGCGAAGGATGCCATTCACTGCTGTCGTAATGCGTTCAAGGAGAATGCGGCTGAAGATCTTGCTGGTGAGGGATAGTAAGGTGATGCCTCGCCAGTTGTTACAGTTCCCCAGGTCTCCTTTCTTCGGAAGTTTGACGATGGTGCCGGTCTTCCAATCGCTCGGCGCTTCCTCAGTGTCCCAGATCTTTTGAAAAATCTGACAAAGAAGCTGCGGCGTTACCGTATCTTCTACTTTCAGCATCTCGGGGCACACTCCGTCATCGCCAGGTGCCTTCCCGTTCTTCAGCTTTTGAATGGCCTGCTTGACTTCCGCAATAGTAATGTTGCCGAGGTTAATGTCCAGGTCCTCCTCCGCTTCAGGAATGTCAGTGAGGGTTGGTGGGTCTGAGCGGTTCAGGATGGACTCGAAGTGTTGCTTCCATTTCTTCAGCTTCTCTTCCTCTACTGTGACATGAGTTCCATCTTCAGCTCTCACTGGAAGGTCGTGGTGTTGCCCGTAATCGCCCTTCAGCTTCTTGGTGTTCTGGTACACTGTCTTCATGTCTCTCTGTTTTGCAGCTGCCTCCGCTTCTTCTGCCAGCCTTTCTGTGTACATTCTCTTGTCTCTTCTCGCTGATGTCTTCACCGCTTGATCTTTCTCTCTGTATTCTCTTGATATTCTTTCCTTCAGTCTTGGTGATTTGGTATCCAAAAGTTTCTTCTTGATCTGTCTTCTCTCTTCTATGCGAGCCCACGTGTCTTCTGAGATCCACTCTGTCTTCCTGCTCTTTCTGTATCCTAAAACTTCCCCTCCTGTTTCCTTCATGGCTCTGTTGAAATCTTCAATAGTCAGCGCTGTCTCATCTTCCAAAACACTAAATCTATTCCTGAGGGCCAACCTAAACTCTTCTTTCACTTTTGGGTCTTTCAACTTGGCCACGTCGTAGCGCTGATTTCTGGTGTCTCCTATCTTTACTTTCCTAAGCTTCAATGTCACCTTCCCCACCAGAAGACTATGGTCGCTGCCAATGTCAGCATGTCGCATCACTCGCACATCCTGCAGAGAGTGCCTCCAGCGACCATTAATGATGATGTGGTCGATCTGGTTCTGGGTCTTGCCGTCTGGTGATTTCCATGTGAGTTTGTGGATCTCCCTATGCGCAAACAGGGTCCCTCCTATGACTAAGTCATTCTCCTCGCAGAAATTGACCAGCCTCTCCCCGTTGTCGTTGATCACACCCGCTCCATGTCGTCCCATGGTCCTCTTTCTGTCTTCATTGTCGCAGCCGACCTTAGCGTTGAAGTCACCGATCAGCATCAGCACGTCATGTCGAGGGATGTCTTCCAAAACAGCTTGGAGGGCGTCGTAGAATGCATCCTTATCCTCTTCTTCCGCGTCGTCTATCGGTGCGTAGCCCACAACAATAGACAGCTTTGCGTATTTGGAATTCATCCTGACGTACAGCAGGCGCTCGTTCACAGGTTTCCACTGTAGAACGGTGTTGGCCTTGCTCTTATTGATGATGACAGCAACTCCTTCTCGGTGTTCGTTGTCTGTTCTTCCAGACCAGATGATGACTTCTCCGGAGCTCAACCTCTGTCTGCCAGCACCAGTCCATCTTGCTTCTGTTACTCCCATGAGGGTTAGTTTGTGGCGGTTCAGTTCACTTACTGCTTGCGCCAGCTTTCCAGTCTGGTAGAGCGTTCGCACGTTCCAGCATCCAATTCTGATCCATCGTTTTGGCGTCAGGAGTTCCGCTATCGGGGTGGAGACGTCCTTGCGGCTTTGGTCCCCATCCGTCATAAGTCCAGTTTCCTGGTCTGCTTCGCTCCCAGCGCCGGTTGTCGCTTTTTCCCTTGTTGTCGTTTCCGTAGCAAGTTTCTTTTTACAGGGTGGAGTCGCTAGCCCCACGCCTAACCCTCCTCCTTTATCCTGACTTGGGACAGGCAGTTAAGCCCCCAAAGGGGCCTCCCTGGTGGAGTTAAACTTGGCACAAAGATACCTGATTGTAAGACCTATCTATGCATACTAATTTGGATGACCCCTCGGAAAGGTCAAGGCCCACAAGAGCCCAGGAAATAGGTAAAAAATAGCCATATTTAGACAAGAAATGTTTTTTCTCAATTACTATTCACAAATTCAAACCCAAACTTGCTACAGAGGTACCTGATGGTAAGACCTATCAATGCATACTAATTTGGATGACCCCTCAGAAACAGGTCAAGGGTCACAAGAGGTCGACATGTGTATAAAATGCCAATAATTGTAGTTATTATCAACACTTTTGCAAACTTCTCAATCAAATTTGGCACAAAGGTAGCTGATGATAAGACCTTCCTATGTATCCTAATTTAGTCGACTCATCGCAAAGGTCAAGGGTCTTGGGGGTTTCACAGATGTGTAAAAACTGATTAAATTTTGAGAAAACATGGATTTTGTTAGTGCAGAAGCCATCCTTTTACTTATTGTCAGAGGTGTGGATCGGTCATAAACGTGAGCCATAAGGGCTTTACCTTTCTTGTTTTTGTTTCACTTTTAATTGATATTTTGCATATAGCTAGATTGAAGAAATGCCTTAAATTTATTCATGCATGGCTTTCGTATCGCTTCAACTTTTTGAGTGAGAAGTACAGTGTGTTTCAAATTTTCTGAAGTGCAATTTCCCACTTTTGGGGGATTATTTTTATAATGGCTAAAAATATTTGAATCTTTTGAATTCGACTATTAATGAGATGCTTTTTTCCATAAAAAAACAATCTTCTCATTAATAGCAGAATGATTCCTCATAAGCAGTATTTACATAAACCTGCTGTTTGTCCGGGCTCTGCATGGCTAGGTCAAATTGTGATTTTCGGCACCACGTTTTTGGGAATTATTTTTTAAACAGTTAAAGAATTATGAATCTTTTTTTTTTAAAAAAAATCAATTTTCTCATTAATACCCAAATGATCTTTTGGCTTATGTGTGAAGCAAAACTGAGTCTATATTCTAGGCCAGTGGTCGTCTGTCGTCCGTCGTCCATGGTAAACTTCAACGTCGGCATTTTCTTGGAGACTATTCGTCACAGTCTTCAAACTCGGCCCAGGGATACTTTGTGGCAAGACCTTTCTAAACTTACCAATTTGAGTGACCTCTCACAACGGTCAAGGTCACGGGGTCAGAAAATAGGTCAAAAATAGCTATGTTTTGACAAAAGTTATCTTTTCTCAAATTCTATTCACAAACTTCAAACCCAAACTTGGTACAAAGATACCTGATGGCAAGACCTATCTATGCATACTAATTTAGATGACCCTTGGAAAGGTCAAGGGTCACAAGAGCTCAGGAAATGGGTTGAAAATAGCAATATCTTGACCAAAGATTTTTTTTCTCAAATACTGTTCACAACTTCAAACCCAAACTTAGTACAGGGATACCTGATGGTAAGACCTATCTATGCATACTAATGTGAATGACCCCTGGGAAAGGTGAAAGGTCACAAGAGGTCAGCAAATGTGTGTAAAATGCCAGTTTTTGATAGAATGGTAGTTATTATCAACACTTTTGCTAACTTTTCAATCAAATTTGGCACACATGTAGCTGATGATGAGACCTTCTTACTTCTTATGTATACTAATTTAGTTGACTTGTCTCAAAGGTCAAGGGTCATGGCGGGTTGACAGATGTGTGAAAACTGATTAAATTTTGAGAAAACATGGGTTTTTGCTAGTGCAGAAGCCATCCCTTTACTTATTGTCACACATATGTAGATGGGTCATATACGTGAGCCATAAGGCCTTTGCATTTCTTGTTATAAACAGTATTTACATAAGCCTGCTCTTTGTCCTGGCTGTTAGGTACAACTGGGTCAAATCTTCACCTCAAAAGTTGTATGTGTGAAAATCAACTAGAAAATTACCAAGTTTCTCCTTTCTACGATGAGTGGTGTAAAACATTAATTTCGTCACTGTGCACACAGTGTTGTGGGACTAGCAATGCCATGACGTGAAGCTGATAGTGAAGACGTTTTACTGTGCGTGCGATGTTTTTCTTTAGAAAAGCTGTGTCTACGCCAGCCCACAAAAAGTACAACTGGCGCGAAGTGCCGTGTCTCTGTGTTTGTGTTTGGATCAGAGGGTATGGTGGATTAGTGTTGAGAGATATGGATGAGAAGGATAGGCTAAAAAGAAGAAAGAAAAGAAACAACTTTGTGCTGGGCATCCCATCTTGTTTTTCTCAAGATTTGACATCCCGGTGACGGACAGCCTTCATTTTTTCCGTCCCTGACAAAATTTGTCCATCAAATACAGAGAATTTTCCATTAATGGAAAGCCTCAGTTATTTTGATTTAACACCAAGAAGGCCCACGGTGGGAAGGGTAAAAGTACAGCCAGCGAGACAAAAAGGAAGGTTTTTTATACCAGCAATAAACTCCTAGTGCAGTGGTGTGGGCCATTCAGAGTGGTCCGGGAATTCGGAGATGATTATCTTATTGCCGTGAAGGGCAAGGAAAAGATCTACCTTGGGAACTTGTTAAAAAAGTACTATAGCTGGGCTGAGCCAACTCCACAAGGGTGTTTCGCTATAGGGGAGACCGTTCCATTCAGTTCCCTTGTGGGTGAAGAGATCTGTCCGCAGGTTTTGCCCACCAGTCGCATTGGCCAGACTTGGAGTAGTTTCATTGCAGAAAGAAGTTTCCAACCAATCCTTTAGGTAGGTTGGACACTGTAAAATCTCTCTATAGAACCATTGTGCGAGACTGTGTGGCCATCATTGGGTTGTTTCTGTATTCCAGAGGTATTAACGCGGTTGCTGATCTGTTGTCGCATTCTCAGGGCGACCAGCGAATGGGTGTTTGAGATTTAATCAATTTGTTGGTTTTTTGGTTCTGATGATTTCAGTGTCATTCAGTCAGTGAAAAAGAAACTCGGTCGTTTCTTTTTTCTTCAGGAAGGGGGAATTGTGATGACCATGCATAGAGTTCACACAGGGTTTCTGCATTGTACGGTCGTGTCAGCGGTTTTTTGGGTGTAACCAGTAGTTCGTGCATTCATGATTGCAGCGATTTGCACAGAGTTTTAGGGAGAGCTCGGTCTAACAGAGCTCTGGAGTAATCAGTACGGGCTATTCTGTCATTGATGGTGGACGTATGTGGATTTGCTAGCCATATTCCAAGACTCTGAAACCTAGATTTCAGGTACGTTGTTATATGTATTATCGACAGCTACTGAGTTAAAGGTAGTATGCGTTAGTAAGATTTAGTTCGGTTGTGTAGCATTGATTTGGTTTAGTTGTGTCAGTTTAGAATTTGTTGAGATAACCGGTGATATTCCTATGTAATTTACCGAGATGGATAACTAAGGAATGTGAGGTGTCTATGACTAAGTCGTTTATGAAGATAGTACGTGGTTGTGTTAAGTATTATCTTTTCCTATATACGAACCCGTGTATGGCGTGTGCATCATGTTATAGTCGTTTTCAGTGTAGCGACTGAGTTATGGTGTGTTGCAAATCTAGTCTGTTTTATGAAGCACGAGTGTGTGAATGAACATGTAGATTTGTATCAGCCAGGTTACGTAATGTACCTCATATCATCCAATATGTGTGTGTGTTAAGCAAGTGTTATGATATTAGAACTTTATTGTACAGAGTTCTTGTGCTGACATGATGCCAAGACGTCAAGGTCGACAGAGGCTGCCACTGGAGGAACGTGTCGTGAGGACATTCACCGCTTGGGGAGTGAGAGACTTGGTGCCAAGACATCAAAGTCAACAGAGGCTGCGCTAGAGGAGCGAGTTAAGAGGACGTCCACAGTTCGGGGAACATGGGACTGCTTCAGGACACTACACGCGTAAACGTGAAGGAACGTGCGAACGATACAGAGCGATAACCGCAGTAAACAGGTTGGATAATGAGGACTTGTAACTAACCTGGCTTTTACTATATTCTGTGTGGATGTGAGGGTGATGTGGTAGTGTTGAGACTTGTGTATATTGTAAAGGTACTTTATTGTACAAAGTTCTTGTGCGGAGCGACTGAGCAGAGCGGTCTGTGCCGCAGCAGTAAAAGCGCCTGCCACCACAGCGATTAGGGTGAGTTTTGCAGTCAATAAGTCATATGACCGGAGGAACATAAAATCAATAGGTCATTTTGAAAATCCATAAGTCAACAAAAAAATCGTGTTTTTGGCATTTTCGATTTTGAAATGTCAGCAGCAAAAAAACGGATGTTGCCGGCGTAGTCAAAAGTAGTGTACAATGAACAAAGAGAATACACTTGCATAACGAATTAATTTCACCCGCCCACGCTTGGTCACCCCTGTAGCCTGTTCAGTTGGCACGACAGCTTTGCCAGCCACCACAAAAAGCATACATAATCGAGAAAAGGTTGAAATTGATTGGGTGCTTGCAAAGCGAAGTGCAGCCACTACGTCTACTGGGGCTACTGTCAAGTTATCAACTGCGATGTACAGTTCTACCTCAATCACACGTGCCGTTTGTGGGCGTAGCCTAGTAGTCTGCTCAGTTGTCAAACTTGTCAACACATCTTGGTAACTTGGCCCACAGACTCTCACTGTTTACCGCAGACTCTCACTGTTTACGTTTTTGCGGTGCTTGCCTGCCATTTGGTTACAGTCAAGGCTGTTTTCAGTTAGACTCAGTTTGAGAAACATAAGCATGAATGGCACCAGTCAAAGGCGTAGATTTTCATGAACCCGCGGGCAGAGGCGACTCATGAGGATCTGTGCCGCTTGCAGATATGGATTATAATCGTTACTTCATCCGCATCTACTTCCTCAGTTTGAATACACTATCAGATAAAATCTCAAGCAATATGCATAGATTCTCATAACGATCCTTAGGTGTTGAGGACTTTTGAACGTCTATGCCTCTTGCAGACCTTGAGAAACTCACTCTTGCACTGGTTATATTCATCATGCAGCCAACTATACATGTTATACTTGGTGTATAAAATACCAAAGGCAAGTATATTTGGCAATTTCGGATTTTTATTTCTTTTTTGCTATTTTGCAATCTAATGTAATCAGGTTTGCGTTCAATGACTTCCATTACATATATATGCTTTTTTCAGTAAACATGTACGTGCTAGGACTGAATTACTGTGCTCCAGTAAAGAGCACAATGGTTTTCAGCAACAAGAACCAGTTTTCTGGCAGAACTGATTCAAGCTTTAGTGTCCAGGACACCAACCACAACACATTTTGAATCACTCGCCTCAAGAGTGCAAGGATGCTTTTTGAGAGTTATTTCCCTTATTGGCTGGCTAAGACGGGCTGATCGAACAAAGTGAAGCGTGGGGAAGATGTGCAACACAATTTCTTGCTCATAAGGCAACAAAAGAAGTTGTGTCAGAATATCATTCTTTTGCTTTCCCAAGGAAGGTAAGCTAATCACTTTTAGCTCTTATCTTTGCATACACTTACGACTAGAGAATAACTGAATGGCCTACAGGATGAGTGGTTGGTCTTGAAAATGTTCGCTTTTGAGATAGGGGTGCCGGGTGATACGCAAGGATAGGTCTAGCATGTGACGAAGGTGTATGGGTGATATGTTGATGGATAGCCATTTAAAATAATTTTAATTATCTTTGGGTTGGAAAACTGGTCTGACTGCAGTTCCTAGCTCTCCACGAATTCCAAAAAATGTTATCAGTGGAAAAGTGGTCTAACTACTATTTATATCCAAAGAAATTATAAGTCATTAGTATTTTCTTTCAAACATAGAAGTGGCCCATCTTTATCCAACTACTGTTGGATCAACTCAAATTAGATCTAATTTGTGCCGCTTGTGCATAGCTTACTTAGAGGGGGAAAACACGCTGCAGCCTAAACTGTTCTCACGAACTAGGACTACAGATTACAGCTTTTAGGTGATGTTGTTAATACTTCGATTTCATTTAGTGTTTGTTATTTTCCCAACAGATGTAAAAAATGAGTGCAGAACATTTGAAGGTAAGATTTGTTGAGACCGCCACCTGCAGAGCTGCATTCACGTGCCTACAAGTTATGCAGTGTCCATTTTGAAGACAGCCAGTATACGTGTGCCACGGAAAAGCGCAGGTTGTTGTGGGATGCTGTGCCAACTTTGTTTTCTATACCCAACACCCCCCCCCCCCCCCAAAAAAAAAAAAAAAGAAAAAAAAAAAAAAAAGAAAAAAAAAAGGGGGACAGCAAAGGGACAGCCACCCAGGAGGAGGGATGCTACTATAGAATCAGAAGCACAGCCTCACAAGCAGGCACACATGTCACTTCAGCCAGATATTTTAAATAAATAAATAAATAAATTTATAATAGGAAAACATAAAACTTTCAATATGTAAAATTTACCTTCCTAAAAAAAAAAAAAAAAAAAAAAAAAAAAAACGGCACAAGAGATGAAAGTTGTTTCAGAACTGTAATCTTAAAACTGTATTATTAAAATCAGTTGGACACAGATTTTATATCCTAATGATTTTTTGATGACCTGTTTGTTTTTTCTCAGGGTGTGCTTGTGTAAGTCAGTCACATAAAATGGGAATTTATTGTTTTGAGTTGTTGATTTGAGTAAAGGTACTGTGGTTTAACATTATGTTATAAATGATTTAATACATGGTTGCTTTTGTGTGTGTAGAAGAGTTCAGTGGAGAAACCAGCACTCATGTGGGGGGGGGGGGGGGGGGGGAGAGAGCAGCAGCTAGCAGAGGTTGATGAGGGAAGGGGGGGGGGGGGTCCAAGGGTTCCGGCTTCCCCCTTGCCATCTCCCCACCCCCACCTCCCCATTTAAACAGGCCAGAAATTCTTTAAAATGCTATAACAAAGTTACTTTTCATTTCCCAGGGTCCACCCGGGTCTGCCCTGGGGGACTTGGGTGGGGTTAGGTATTTTTTAGTTCCCAGGGTCACCCTGGTCAGCCCCACAGGGTGGGTTTTTCTCTCTATTCTGGGGCATGCGTTTCTGTCTACCCTTAGTCCATTCACCTGTATTTGCCTTTTTAAAACTCTCCCTACTGTCTGCACTGCCTGTAGCTCTTGGTATTGGATGTGTGTTGCTAGATGGTCTTAGCTTTATTTAGGCCCCATGTTGTTGGTTTATTTAACGTATTTGACCGGCTGGCGACATACATTCAATTTTCTGTTTAGTTTTTTTTCACAAGCAGTGCAGGCACGTCCTGAGAAAGCCTTGTTGCTGTCGGGACGTTAAGCAATGTACAATCAATTTCCCAGGGTCACCCTGGTCCCCATTATTTGATATTTCAGCGAAGAGGTGAGTGTAACACCCCCCCCCCTTCCCCCCCCCCCTGTTTGATTTTTCAGCCACTGGCAGTAAGGTTGGGAGGCCCTTTGCATCAGGTTGAAGGTCCCAAACAAACAGTGGGAACATTCCCCACCCCTCAAGGTAATTGATCCACCCCTGGCAAGAGGTGGTCATACCAGCGAATTACAAGAAAGCAGGCTTTAAAGAGAAATCTGAATACTCCGCGACATACTATACCACCAGAAAGAAAAGAAGTTGCAGGAGAAAGAAAAAAAAAGAGAAGACATTAGCACCGGAAGAAGGATGCAGCAGTGAAGAATTTGTTTCATTTAAAAAGCCCAGATCAGTTCTTACTCATATTTTTGGCTCATGTGTGAAGCAAAAGTGATTCTATGTTCTGGACCAGTGGTCGTCCGTCCGTCCACCCGCCGTCGTCCGTCAGCAGTCGTTCGTTTTCCGTGGTAAACTTTAACGTTGGCATTTTCTTGGAGACTATTCAAGCTACAGTCTTCAAACTCGGCACAAGGATACTTTGTGGCAAGACCTTTCTAAACATACCAATTTCATTGACCTCTGTCAAGGTCACAGGGGATCAGGAAATATATCAAAAATAGCTATTTTAGGACATAATTTATCTTTTCTCAACTTCAAACCCAAACTTGATACAAAGATACCTGATGGTAAGACCTTTATATGCTCACTAATTTGGTTGATCCCTTGGAAAGGTCAAGGGTCACAACAGCTCAGGAAATAGGCCCAAAATAGACATATTTTTACAAAAGATGTTTTTTCTCAAATCCTGTTCACAATTTCAAACTCGAACTTGGTACAAAGATACCTGATGGTAAGACCTTTCTATGCATACTAATTTGGTTTATCCCTCGGAAAGGGCAAGGGTCACGACAGCTCAGGAAATAGGCCCAAAATAGACATATTTTTACAAAAGATGTTTTTTCTCAAATCCTGTTCACAACTTCAAACTCGAACTTGGTACAAAGATACCTGATGGTAAGACCTTTCTATGCATACTAATTTGGTTTATCCCTCGGAAAGGGCAAGGGTCACGAGCTCAAGAAATAGGCCCAAAATCGCCATATTTTGACAAAAAAATGTTTTTTCTCAAATACTATTCACAACTTCAAACTCAAACTTGCGACAGAGATACCTGATGGTATTAAGACCTATCTACGCATACTAATTGGGATGACCCCTCGGAAAGGTCAAGGGTCACAAGTGCTCAGGAAATAGGTAAAAAAGTAGCCATATTTGACAAGAAATGTTTTTTTCTCAATTACTATTCACAACTTCAAACCCAAACTTGCTACATAGATACCTGATGGTAAGACCTATCTATGCATACTAATTTGGATGGCTCCTTGGAAAGGTCAAAGGTAACAAGAGCTCAGGAAATAGGTAAAAAAAATAGCCATATTTTGACAAGAATTATTTTTTCTCAATTACTATTCACAACTTCAAATCCAAACTTGGTACAGAGATACCTGATGGCAAGACCTATCAATGCATACTAATTTGGATGACCCCTTGGAAAAGATCAAGGGTCACAAGAGGTCAACAAATGTGTATAAAATGCCAATAATTGTAGTTATTATCAACATTTTTGCAAACTTTTCAATCAAATTTGGTACAAAGGTATCTGAAGATAAGACTTTCCTATGTATCCTAATTTAGTCGACTCATCGCAAAGGTCAAGGGGTTTCACAGATGTGTGAAAACTGATAAAATTTTGAGAAAACATGGATTTTGTTAGTGCAGAAGCCATCCCTTTAATTATTGTCAACGTGTGGATTGGTCACACACGTGAGCCATTTGCCTTTCTGGTTAAGAAGTATAATTCTCTTCAAACATATGGTTGCTATGTGTGTGTTTTGGGGAGGGGAGTGGAGGGTTGGACAACATATGATTGGTGATGTCTGTTTATCAGTTTACCTGATAATATCGTTCATCTTATGCTTAGTGTACATGTTGCTGTGAGTCATGTTGGGCCTGTAACGGATGGTATTGTCTGCTGTATGTCATTATCAATAATCAAGCTGACCTACTATTTCATGTTCGATGCATAATTCTGTCGTAAATTTGCATGCGTTGGGTGGAGGGAGGAATGAGGAGGAGAAGACAGAACAAGTCATTGGTGATAATTTCTCATTAATTTCCTTGTGCATGCAGCGCCAGGTACTGTTTACAGTTCCTGGGGTTGCATGCACAAGGGGGTTAATGTGGCCTATAATTACTATTTGGCTTTGTTGATAGATTGGTGGTAATACCTATTGCAAGTTGAAAATGTATGCCTACAGACCAGAGTGAATTAATAAACTGATCGTGCGTGACAGGTGTTTGCAGTAATTCTTTAGTCCAAAGTTGGTGGTTTGTTCTTATGTGTGTGAGTGTGTGTGTGTGCTCGCACGTGCATGCTATACATATACTCTTACAGCAACAATGAAGTGCCTGATTTTATTTATACATCTTGTATTTCTCTTGCACATAGCATGTTAATTACTATTTTTCATAAAGAAAATCTTTAAACTAGAGATATAAAAATTCAGAAAAATATCTTAGAATCAAAGTTCTTGTGAAAAAGAAAACATGAAAAAAAAAGTTCTCTGTAATGCACACACAAATAGCACATGTACAAACACGTTGCCCTTCGGAAAGCCTAGCATCACAGCCAGCATGAAACTCTTACACTGACCTCGCTTTTTTCAGTAAGCTTTATGAAGGAGTGATGTCTCTTATACTGTTTTTATTGTTATGCAGTGTTCCTGAATTGATGCAAATCACCAGCACGTCGGTATGAATCGACCCAATGCTCTCCTTCCCTCTGACAATTTGATTTAGTCTTTCGGTATCTTTCTTGTGATGTCTGCGAGTGTATTGTGCAAAAAGTGGGGAAAAGCATGCAAACGTTTAGGTCTATAGAAGAGAATTTGTGGGCTTGTTCGTCTCATCTTGTTTGTTTATTTAAAGCCAAGAAACATGCACAAGAGTTGTAGAATGGTGCTTAGACGATAGGCCGAGTGGATTACAGAAAAATTGTTCACCAAGCATGTTATTTGGTGGAGCCCCGAATACGAGGTTCACCGAGCATTCCGGCTCCACCAAATAACATACGAGGTGAATAGTTTTTCCATGAGAGCCCTGTTGCCTAAGCAGTTTACACCATCCATCTCCCTCTACTTATTGAATTGGTATGGTAGCTAATTATTGGGTTTGCTGACATCTGAAGCACTGAGGTAATGTTAAAGGTGTCGGACGTAAACATGCTGCCGAGTCCACTTTGAAGGCTGTTTCAGTCACATTTCAGCCCACGAAAGTGGAACGGCCTTCAAAGTGGACTCGGCAGCATGTTTACGTCCGACACCTTTAACATTACCTCTGTGCTTAAGCTGTCAGCAAACCCAATAATTAGCTACCATACCAATTCAATAATTCGCAAGAAAACCATCCTCTAACCTGTTTCTGCCATGAATTTCCTTTGCTTCAGTGTAGAAAAGTGCTTCAGATGTCAGTAAACCCAATAATTAGCTACCATACCAATTCAATAATTCGCAAGAAAAGCACCCTCGAACCTGTTTCTGCCATGAATTTCCTTTGCTTCACTGTAGAAAAATGCTTAAATTGTTGAGAAAACATGGATTTCACTGGTGCAGAAGCCAGCCCTTTTTCTTCCCAGTCTAATATGCTGAATAAACCTAAGACATGCTAGGGATGCTGTACCTTCATGTTAATTTATCGTACCCTAGTTTACAAACCAGTAGAAAATCATTACAATTGCAAAATATGTAAGGGAAATAATATATAACAAATGCATTACATAACTTGTCTCTTAGGTGCAGCAGACCATTTAGCAACACACATCCAATATCTGCATATTGTCACAAAGGCCATATTGTCATACATGTGAGCCGTAAGGACTTTGCCTTTCTTGGTGCGTCATAATCTTTGATATAATTACAATTATTTAGTTAGTTATTTGGGTTTAACGCCATTGATATAATTACAAGCAGAAGTTACATAACACTTGTGGTTATAGAAAGAACTGATGTCTGCATAGTCAGACGAAATCGTTGCACTGAGTTGATAGTCTGATATGCAGTCGCCTGCCAATGTTTATTCTGAACACCATAATCAGTTGCAAACTAAAGGACTCGCACCAGTAAAGGTGAAGTTTGGTTTTTTGGGTTGGGTATACATAAATTATATTCAGCTACATTTTGTTTGATATAGTGCTGATAACCGACATGTGATTACTTGTCCCGAATCAAAAAGTAATTGGCTAACACCTCAGACATTTTCCCCCCACCCAGGTCTGCCCTGGGGGACTTGGGTGGGGTTAACAACTTTTAGTTTCCAGCGTGACACTGGTCAGTCCCACAGGGTGGGTTTATCTCTGTTTTCTGAGATACATGTTTCTGTCTACTGTTGGTCCATTCACTTGCAATTTCCTTTTTTAAACTCTCCATACTATCTGCGCTGCCTGTAGAACCCAAAAGAGAAAGAAACACGCTTAGAAAAGACAGTCAGAACACAATTTATTAATATTATTAATACTTCTTAAAAATAGACAATCAAATATAGAGATCAGTCGCTACTTAATGCAGAAGGAATGTGGCATATTGGACCAGCTGGCGACATAAATCATTATTCTGTTTGTTGCTTTTTGTTGTTTTTTTACAAGCAGCGCAGGCACATACATGTACTGAGAGTCTTGCTGCTGTCGGGACATTAAGCAATGTACAGCCAACCAACCAGCTTCAGGCATTTTGATTTGTGTATCGTAATCACATCTGCCAGTTATTAGCACTAGATCAAGCAAAATGTGGCTCAGTATAGTATAATATTAGTGCACTTCCAAACATAATGTCTAAGTGAGCTGACCCTCAGTTGTTATAAATACCGTGGACTTATTCCCGTGCATAATCTGTCCAGTGTGTTTCAAAGGCTTTCACTGTTGTTTCAGAAGGGTCACAGAATCAAAGGATACAGGTCCAGGATAACAACAGTAGAGTCTGACGGCAGTGGTGAGGACAAACCTGATCATGCTGTGTTGCCAAGGCAGTGTCATGCCAGTGATGTCGACGAAAAGGCACTCCCACAAAAAGAACAGCAGGGAACAGCTTCAGCGGGACTTGGTGTCTGTTCTGGTGATGACAGTGACTCTGAGGAAATCTTGTTACCCTCAAGGGGTAAAAAGAATCTGACAGTTCTTGACTCTGATAGTGATAGTGAGAAGCAGATCAGTTTGGAACCTACAGAAGGACAAGCACAGGAAGACTCTCAAAACAAAAGTTCAGACTCTGACTATAACAGTTCTGGTGGGGGACGCCTCCAGAAACTTGCAGATAAGAGGAAGAAAGCACGTGACACAATGTTTAGCAAGCTAAGAGAGGCACATTCAAAGCGACTGAAAACTAAGAGGAAAGGCAAGTCTGACGACAAATGGGTCTAGAAGCCTCCAGTACTTATTCAAAACTGTGGCTATGTCACTTTTTCACTCTTAACCCTCCTGGTAATAAGAAACTGAAGTTTGTTTCACCAATGTTTCCACCGACTGGAGGGCAAAATGTTGATGTGCATGCATCCTTTGCAGATGAATTATTTTACATGTTTTATTTATTTATTTATTATTGATTCATTTATGTATTCGCTTACATATTTATGTATTATTTATCCTTTTAATTATAGATGGAAGGAATTCCTTGATGCACATCATCACTAGTGATATGGTGGTGGCCACCAAGGAGAGGAAATTTTTTTTCAATATGCATACATCTGTATATGTTCATAATCTATCCTTTACTCATAGGTCCCAGGTATCTCCAACTTATTTTATTTATTAATTCATTATTTTATTTGTTTGTTTGTTTTTGATGTATGTTTGCACATACACATCAGCATACAAGATGAGAACATACATGTACACATATATGGTAATAGGTGCATACCACCCGCTTCCCACCCCACATAAAAAACCACAGAACACCCATTAAAAGACATGCACGTCTGTGCATGTTCATAATAGATCCTTTATTTGGTATTCATAATCATATGTCCCAGGTATCTTTGATTTACAGTGGAGTCCGCTTAACACGAATTTCTGGGGACAGGGAAAATCACTTCGTGTTAACCGTATTTCGTGTTAACCAATATGGCCTCAAAATTGATCACGGCCCTCAAGGAGAAAGTGTGTAAGACGTGTGCGTGAATGAGTACCAGGTTAAAAGTGCACATTATCGTACTTTCTATGCATACCTTCAGCTCGCTAGGAAAACACAAGGAAACGTGTACAGCTCGAGTATTTAATGTAAATCCATCAGGTAAAATCCATACTAAGTTACAATCCTCAGGTACAATCCCGCATCGGTAAAAGGGTTGTGTTGGTACACCCCCCACCCGGGTCTGCCCTGGGGGACTTGGGTGGGGTTAGGTATTTTTTAGTTCCCAGGGTCACCCTGGTCAGCCCCACAGGGTGGGTTTTTCTCTCTATTCTGGGGCATGTGTTTCTGTCTACCCTTTGTCCATTCACCTGTATTTGCCTTTTTAAAACTCTCCCTACTGTCTGCACTGCCTGTAGCTCTTGATATTGGATGTGTGTTGCTAAATGGTCTTAGCTTTATTTAGGCCCCATGTGTTAGGTTTATTTAATGTATTTGACCGGCTGGCGACATACATTCAATGTTCTGTTTGTTTTTTTTTCACAAGCAGTGCAGGCACGTCCTGAGAAAGCCTTGTTGCTGTCGGGACGTTAAGCAATGTACAATCAATCAATCAATGTGTTGGTACACGAATGATACAACATGAATACAGTACAGAAATGCTAGCCAATGAGAAGACAGATTACAACAGCCGAAGGCTATTCAGCCAATCACAGACTAGAGTTCGCTCTGATCTGTCATGTGTACTTCCACAGCGCGAGAGCGACACGTGAATTGGTTTTCGGTGAATGGAATCTGTGTTCGTGTTAAACAGGTGAATAATAGTGAAATTGCCCTGGTTGGGAACCGAAACCAGCTTCGTGTTAAGCGAAATTTTGTGTTAAGCATTTCGTGTTATCAGTGAAATTTTAATACAGAATAAGAAGGCCGTCGGCCGGGAATGCAAAAATGGTTCGTGTTAACCGGAATTTCGTGTAAAGCGAGTTTGTGTTAACTGGACTCCACTGTACTTTATTTTATTTATTTAAATTTATTATTTATTTTTATTTGTTTGTAAAGTAGGTTTTGTACATATGCTGATGTTCTCATACTCATACATGGCAATACTGCCCACTTCCAACCCCACTCCACAACCACCCACCAAAAGACAAGTACATCTGTGCATGTTTATAATCTATCCTTTACTTAGCATTCATATGGCCCAGGTATCTTGACTTACTTCCTGTCCTTTAAGTTTTACTTTGATAGTTCTAATAATTGCTCTGCCTAGATTGTTAACTAGTGTTCTGTTTACGTCTGATGATAGTTCAATATTAAATGCAAGGCGTGCAGTGCCAGGAACAATAACGTCACTGGGACCTAGGTTTGGAAACTTAACTGTAAGTGTTTGGTTCTGGTCTATGGTACTAGGATTGTTTGTTATGACGATTGATTGCCTTATATGTAGTTTTCTATATGGGTCTAACTTTGATCCGTAAGATGATGTCATTTTTATTATGCACAATAAAAAATATTAAATTAATAAAAACAATGGCTGCAGGAGGATTTAATCATGAAGATATTGAAATGGATGACATGAATGTCTCAGATACTAGTATCACAGATATGACATATATGACTGGAATGGGAAATACTTCTCCCATGTATCACGAACTGTTAAAAGACAAAGTAAACTCATTTTATGACAATGTTGGAGCGCACCCAGATTTAATAGATCCTAATCAGTTTGAATATGATAAAGGTCACTTATTTGTAAATACAGACAGAGGAAAAGTGTATCTAACACATAAAAATAGCCCTGGTAAGTTTAGAGCTTTAAGTACAATCAAAACTGATGTGGGTGGTGAGGCAGCACTGCAGCGTTACCTTGGTGTTGGTACTAGTAAGAAGTAACCCCCTAGACTTGTTAGTGCCCTTCACGACATGCAAACAAGATTACCAACGAGACAAGAAATTGAAACGGCTGCAGTAACAAGACTGCCAGAAATAGCAAACACAGTGATACAAGAAACTTCATTTACTGAAGGTCAAATAAATGATGTTATGAAAACAATAGATGACCCTCCTTTGCCAATGCGGGAGATTATGGGCTTGGATAAATCACTGCAGTCGATAAGAGGTGAGAGGTAAATAATGTTGCCAGACTGGGTGAGCTTGATAAACACATAGAACGTGAAAAAGAGAAACTGGCTACAGCAGACAATGGGAATCTTGACACAGAAATGAAAGAAAGAATCCAACACAGATTAAATGATTTGCAGATAGAAAGATCAGGAAGGTTAGAAGTGATTAGTATTGGAAGAGAAAAACTGAAAACACAGGTCAACAGGATTAGAGAAACTATTCAGAAAATACTTCATGAAGACACTACTTTGGCTGAGAGACTTAAAACACTTTTCAGAGAGCAGGTTATCACTATTGCGAGTTTAATTACTGCTCTTGGGTTTATTATCAGTACTGTAGTGTTGGCTGTCTCTGGTGGTGGTGGTAGTGGTCCAGCACCACCAGCCCCCACTGACCCAAAAGATTTACAGTCATGGGTAAAGAAACAATTGTCACATAAATCAGACTTGCTTAAGAAATTGCCTCTGAAAGCAATGGATGCTTTGCCTGGTATTATAGGAAGTGTTGTTAGTTGGTTGATTAGTACGGCAGTGAAAGTAGTGGGGTTTATGGCTGAACATGTGTGGGTCTTTTTGGTGACAGTAGGTGGATTAATAACTGGGTATTTAATGAAACGGGTAAAGAAGTAAAAACCCCAGTCCGGTGAGTCCTATTACCAATGCTGTTCTCTCTGACTCATGTGTGCTAGGGGTTGGTGTTACCGTGGCTTGTGTTACTGCCGGTGCAGGGGAAGTAACCGTCTGTAATGGTTTTAACAACTGTACATGCGCGGTTGTTGCTGCTAAGTTTACAGATTGATTGAGACCAAGTTTTTGACCAACACCTGCAACTATTATTTCATTATTATAATTTGTTATTGTTCCCATTTGGAGTTGAAGATCAGACGGTAACATGTATAACCCGATGCCAACTACAAAGTCAACTTTTGATCTAGCATATCTGAGTACGTCTTGATAGCGCTGTATGCTTGATGGGAGATCAACCACTGAATTAATTGAATCTTCTAGATTTGCGAGAAACTGTTTTTGTGAATCGAACTTTCCACTTCCATTCAAAATGTTTGATTTTGTTAATGATTGTGCTCCTAGTATACACCAGACATGTTCTGATAGACTCATTTACGCGCTCGACTCCCGCTTGAGTAAATCCGTCACTTTTGTCTAAAATAAATGTGGTCCAGGCATTAGACTGTTTCTGTTCTATTGAGCCTAACCAGACTTGCGATTTTGATGAGAATGAAGTGTAACCAGGGTAGTAATCTTGCGGGGATTGTCTGGGACTCATAGCGTAATACAATGTACCCATACCGTTGTGATCATCAAGTTTTTGTGTAAAGTCATACCTGGCACGGGGGCTTATGTTAAATTCATTACAGATCCGTTCAAACGCTTTCATATCCATAGGGTTGTTATACCTGTTGAAACTGGATTCAGTAGGTAATGGTGTATGGAGTTCCGACAGTATTCTTTTAAGCTGGTAGTACGTGTAAAAACGGTAGACAGACCTAATCAGTTTGTTTGAGTGATTCAAGTGGTCTGTAAATGAAACACCACAGCCTGTAGTTGAACACAGTATAGCAAAGTTAAGTTGGTTTTGAAACATCTGTAGTGGACTTGATGACCACTTTCTTGCAGTTGAGTCGTCTGTTATTGGAGGGTTTATGTAATGATCAAAGGGGTTGGGTACTTTAACTTGAAATAAATCTTGTTCCGACACAGCTATATCGAGCTGATTTAGTTGAATTATTTTCTGTTCATAAGTAGGTGCAACATCATACTTGGCATCCATATTAAATTGAAATGCGTTTGTAGTGACACTTGTTGGTGATTTAAATTCCATCATGTTCTTTTTTATGAGATAATAAAAATGTTTATTACCTTAACAAATCTTGTCACAAGCAAACCAGTGTGGTTAACTAATGGGATTGATAATCGAGATCCCCCACCTGGGTCTGCCCTGGGGGACTTGGGTGGGGTTAACTACTTTTTAGTTCCCAGGGTCACCCTGGTCAGCCCCACAGGGTGGGTTTTTCCCTCTATTCTGGCCTGGGGGACTTGGGTGGGGTTAGGTATTTTTTAGTTCCCAGGGTCACCCTGGTCAGCCCCACAGGGTGGGTTTTTCTCTCTATTCTGGGGCATGTGTTTCTGTCTACCCTTTGTCCATTCACCTGTATTTGCCTTTTTAAAACTCTCCCTACTGTCTGCACTGCCTGTAGCTCTTGATATTGGATGTGTGTTGCTAGATGGTCTTAGCTTTATTTAGGCCCCATGTGTTAGGTTTATTTAACGTATTTGACCGGTTGGCGACATACATTCAATGTTCTGTTTAGTTGTTTTTTTTACAAGCAGTGCAGGCACGTCCTGAGAAAGCCTTGTTGCTGTCGGGACGTTAAGCAATGTACAATCAATCAAACCTCTATTCTGGGGCATGTGTTTCTGTCTACCCTTTGTCCATTCACCTGTATTTGCCTTTTTAAAACTCTCCTTACTGTCTGCGCTGCCTGTAGCTCTTGATATTGGATGTGTGTTGCTAAATGGTCTTAGCTTTATTTAGGCCCCATGTCTTAGTGCCCCACCCGGGTCTGCCCTGGGGGACTTGGGTGGGGTTAGGTATTTTTTAGTTCCCAGGGTCACCCTGGTCAGCCCCACAGGGTGGGTTTTTCTCTCTATTCTGGGGCATGTGTTTCTGTCTACCCTTTGTCCATTCACCTGTATTTGCCTTTTTAAAACTCTCCCTACTGTCTGCACTGCCTGTAGCTCTTGATATTGGATGTGTGTTGCTAAATGGTCTTAGCTTTATTTAGGCCCTATGTGTTAGGTTTATTTAATGTATTTGACCGGCTGGCGACATACATTCAATGTTCTGTTTAGGTTTTTTTTCACAAGCAGTGCAGGCACGTCCTGAGAAAGCCTTGTTGCTGTCGGGACGTTAAGCAATGTACAATCAATCAATCAATCATGTCTTAGTATTGGACCGGCTGGCGACATACATTCAATGTTCTGTTTATTTTTTTTTTTTCACAAGCAGTGCAGGCACGTCCTGAGAAAGTCTTGTTGCTGTCGGGACGTTAAGCAATGTACAATCAATGATAATCGAGATGGTAACAAGGCTGTAGCTATCCATGAAATGTTTTACACGGTAAAATGGTTTAATGTGGAAGATGATATAAATTATAAAGTAATTTTGGGTGGTGTGACTGAAGCTTTACCACCTGGGTATTATAACTTTTGTACTATAGCTGAATGGTTTCAAAGTAAATTTAATATTAAAGCAACCTTAAATCCAGCTAATCTACTTGTTACATTAGAATCTTTGAAACAAGATTGGTTAAAAATGACATGAAGAATGGTTTATATCAGATGGTGATGATGTTTTTTCTAATATGACATTAAAGACAAAAAAACTTAAAGTAACTGGAAAATGACCTGTCAGTTTGGCAGTACACACAGTATTTAATGTGCATTTAAATGAACTGAACGCGACTGAGAATGTACACAATGGAAAGCCTTCAACTTTGTTGAGATGCTTGCCGACTGGAACTGCTCCCTATTGTGAAAGTGTGGTTGCTAGATTTCCTAATTTGCAGTTTAAGAAATTAGGTTCCAGTTTCTTTGAATCACTGTGTTTATCTGTAACTAATCAAGATGACAAACCAGTTGTAATGCATGATTTTAGTGTTGTGTTGGAAGTTAAATAATTTTATTTTTGTTTATAAAAATGAGTGCTGGTCCAAAGTCGAGAATCATACCAGTTGCCTGTCCTGTAACAGAGTTGAAAGATTTGGCCGATGTACAGGATTTTGAGAAAGAGGGGGAGGTGGGCGAGGTGTATGGATTTGAACTTGATTCTTCTGGAATGTACAGACGAAAAGTAATCGATGATATGAAGGAAGGCACAGAGAGACCTATACCTAAACTTGGTCAACTGCGTGATGTTACTGTACCTAGTCCGCCTGTAAATAATGCGCCCTACAACTTAATACATGCGGGTAATAAATGGGTAGTTTCTCCTGTGCCGCCTGTGCCTGTTCCACCACCCACAATTGACTGGGACATAAAGTTTGAATTTATTAGTCCTTATGTATACACTGATGATGAAGGTGCCTTAGTGTTTTGGAAAGTTGTTAACTCTGGGCCGCTGATTGTGAGTCTTGTTCCAAGCTTTGCCCCAGACAACAATAGCAGAGAAAAACTTTAAGTTGAAGATTATGAGAAACGGAGGTATCTTCTTACGCATAGGAAGGGCAGATCAGATGCAAAAATTGTGTTTGTACCAGCAAACTTTAGCATTGCAAGAGAAGCGACAATAGTATTTGAAATTATCATGAGATCTGTATCATCTGCCAAAGAGACATATTTTGCGCAGGGAATTAAACTTACATGGGATGAAACATTGACAGAGTCAACAAAGGTTTTTATTGCCATTAGAAAAAAATTAGATGTTTTTGAAATTTCGTGCAGTGTTCCAGCTGTCAAGATAATAGTCGACAAAACAACTTTTGTTTTTCTAAATTACATAAAACTAGAACACATAGATCTTATTTTATTACATCAGCAAATTGTATACTTTTGACGAGTTGCAAAATGTAATTGATGATTAAATAAAAATATTTGTGAATAAAAAAAAAATGGTAAACTTCTATCCGCAACTACCGACGCCTGAGTCTGTGTCAACTGAGAAGTTTGTGACGTCTATGCCAATTGCATCGGATAAAACATTACAGGCAGACGCATTCCGATTAAATAATATTACAGAAGCAATTAAATATTTGGAGGGAGAGGAGGCAAAATACTCACGGTGCAAAAGACGGTATAAGGCCGTTTTCAATTCTGTACAAAACACATCTATGGCTGTGGGTGCTGTTTCAGCTGGATGTTCTATAGGGGGTATTTTTCTGTTTGCCACGGGAATTGGAAGTTTAATTGGAATTGCAATTGAGGGTGTTAGCATTGCTACATGCCTGGCTTGCTTTGGTTTGGAAGCCTTAAACAAAAGATTTCACACAAAATTACAAAAACATGAAGCATTGAGTACTCTGGCTAATGCAAAGTTGAGCAGTATGAAACTTATTATCAGTAAGGCATTGGACGATAATTTTATTGATGATATTGAATTTAAGAGAGTGCAGGATGATTTGAACAATTATAAACTGAAATCCGAAATCCAGAATAAGATGCGTAGTCAATCACCCGTGAATGTTGAAGAACTGAAAGCCAGTTTTTTTTAGAGATGGGAAAACAGATCGGTGTTCAGGAAACCACACAGAAACTTTAAGTCTACTTTCAAGCAAATAAAGATCAGATTTGAAAATCGTTTAATAATGTCATACACTTTACATAGAGATGACACGCCACTTACAGTTTAGACCTGTATACTTAGACCCATCTGCGCCGCCACCAGAATACTATAGAGAAAAGTTTTTTTATTGCCCTTGTAAGTGTCAAAAACTTACAATTTGTTATGTTTAAGTTATTATAAGAAATTGTAAGTTCTTATTTTAAGACGCTTATAACTTCTTATGTCAACTAACTTATAAATTGTTATGTTAACTAATTAATAAGAACTTAAAAAGTTACTTGTAAAATTAGTTGACAGTTCTAGCTGACTTTGGAAATTTGTTATCAAGTATCTGTAGGTAAATTAAAAAATTTATCAAGTGCATATAACATTGTTGTTTGTGTGTGTGTGGTTATTATTAAAATAACTGTGTTTTGGGGTATTGACACAGAGTCAATGGTATAAATGTTTTTGTAATATCCTTTTTCATATCTCTAACACTAATCCTTATATACACATATAGGCACATAAACACACGCCCAGACAAACACACATAGGCACATAAACACACGCACAGACAAACACACATACGCACACATACATACGCACACATACATACGCAAACACACACGCGCATACACACACAGACGCATACATACGCACACGCATACAAACATGCACTCACACAAACACGCATACACGTACGCACTCACATGCATACACGCACACGCACGCACTCACACGCACAGACAAACACAAAATCTTTATTCAGCATGCATGAATATTGTAGACTCGTCCGCAGAACACCGTCAGGCTTCGCCACACCGTTGTATGACACGCGATACACAGGTTGTGTACTCAAATCGGCACTGCACACTTCGTCCCGTTACTAAGGCTCTACGACGTAGAACGATAGATACTGGTACCCGTTTCTATCGTACTACGTAATTTGTTTACGTTCGATACCAGTCAGACTGGTATCTAGCGCACTACGTCATTTGTTTACGTTGGATACCAGGATCACATGACATTGCACAGCCTTGCTAAGGTCCTTGTAAACAGTCATTTAACTCTGTGTTCCATCTAGCATTTCTTAGTTGTCCATGGCACGAAAGTGATAGCAAATGACTCTGATTGAAAAGGCTCAATATTCTGTTAACACCGTGCAGTCCAACGCTGTTGATTACACAGCTTAGTCTACAGCCTTCACGTAACGGCGAAGCGAGATCGATATGCTTATTTTCCGCGGCGGGCACAGCCTAGTCACTTGTAATAGCGTGTAGTTGGCCACTGGTTTTAAGATAGCTCAATGTTAGTGTAAACAAATCACATTAGGCTGCGCTAACTTCGTAATAACACGCTGACACTGAGTGAATCGACAAAACTGAAGGCTTGTCAGGACCGGGTTTCTACACAGTTGTTTTTAAAAGGTCTAACGCTACATTGCCTAGCTAAATTAAACAACTGGCAAAAATAACTGTCATATTGAATAGAGTCCGCCATGCTTTTTCGTACGGTACCAACAAGAAACTGTAAAACAACGGTCTTTTTTACTCACAGCCGTGTTTAAAGTAGAACGCAATACTAAAGCCGGTTGTACTCACTCGGCTAGCTACGATTTGTCAGTACTGAATTTTTTTTTTCAGTCACGACGCACTGCCGCAACCGCAAGGCCTTTTCTTGTTTCTAAATATCATAAATTTCACAGACAAACTATCAATCTTACCGTAGTATACTATTCCGCAAGATTTAGCAATAACACACTAAATAACAAGTCTGGGATAGTCCGTCAGTGAAAACACACACACCCGTCTAACACACACAGCGTAATGAAAAGGACGACCGGTTGAATGTTTGGCAGAAGTCACATGTCTGTTGTCACGGGCGTTGACAACAGCAGCGCGCGTGTGCGCAGTGGCGTGTTAGCGGCCTGCGGCTGTTCAATAGCAGGGACAGCGAGGCAAGCTTGCCGGCCGCTGTTTTAATACTAACATTTCTGGAAAATGGGCGGCGTGATCATACGAAGTTTGTTAGCAAAAATCGTAAAATTATGGAGTCGACAAAAATTGTCGAAATCCTCTCATATTTTCTCTCCGTAGAGCTCAGCTCAGCTTAAAGCTCCTGCCTCCGCGATAAGGGTTTTCAAAGCACATGACTGCCCTTAAATAACAGTATTTCGACCCACAAAGTCGACTATATAACGGAACTAGCACCCTCCGAATACAACACTACCGAAAGTTAAGCAAACTTAATAGTTCAAAAAGTTACTAGACCTCGTCGACGGAAGCACAACCATCGAGCTCAGCTCAGCTCTTCGCTCTTGCTTCCGCGACAAGGTCTTCCCTAACACAAGGCTACGTTTACACAATACAATATTTCAGAATACCACTGTCACTGCATCAAAGCTCTCCTCGCAATAATGTCGCTACGAGGAGATGAAATTAACACAACGTCCTCTACCAGTTTACAAATAAACAAGATTCGTGACGAATTAGAAATAACTAAATGGGGCGACCCGACCTGGCTAAACACGGGACGTGCCGCAATGCTCTCGACAGCGGCCAGGTATGAAAGTGGAAAGACACGGCCAGCCTCCACTCTCACAACGGGAGCCTTCCGCACAGCGGACTTAGCTGGTCAATTCTGGCTTTGAAACTGGATTTGGATACACTACAACACAGGTGCAAAGTACGCATATAAATAACTAACAAAAAGAAAGGCAATCACATCACCCTTCCCACAACTGTAACTGCCGTCTTTTACGTCCCTTCACCTCTCCCCCACAACAAATAAATTCACTCAACCAAAAAGCATATTTACACGTCACCATATGACTCGCTGCCAAATCTACACTCCCACACTAAATAGTGAGATGGCCTCAGTCGCCCGCTCGGCGTTAAATCCCAATCACTAATCCGATGCAAGATACTACAAAATACAACAGATGGCATTTACTTCTACATTCTATTCTTACACTTGCCCCCTCCCCCCCCCCCCCCCAATACACACTAACCAATATAATAATAGCAGAACAAGCAAACACAGACACACACCCCCCCCCCCCCCCCCCCCCCCCTGCAAATGGCCACTAACGAATTGTTGCGTGCACTCACCGCTATCCGTGGAGACGCCCCGGCTGGGACAAAGACAAACACAGACACTTCAAGCCAGGGGTTCAGTCGTTGCAGTTTCTTCTTCTTCTCCTCACAGGACACCAACTCCGGAGCGACCAGAGCCGTATTGTGGGACCGTCACAGGAGGACGACACGCCACTTGAGGACCGCGGCAAATGGTTAACCACGCCCGCGAAATCCCCTCCTCGAAGACAGACTTGTTACCTCATCCACTGCTTGAAGCCGACTAACAATTTCGTTATCGTACGTTTAGCGAAAAACCGCTCAGTAAATCATGTGATTGAAATTCACGTGAAACAATAAAACCACCTGATCACGCAGACCAAGTGATCACGTGCGTCACGCCGTTCTTCCGTACGCACACACAGCAGCAAAACGCCCGCGTAGAGGCCAAATACTGGACACCTATGCTATCGCTACCCGGTGACTAACGGACTCTGTCACCCCTGAATTTACTCTGAATTTACCTCCCCTACAAAAATAGACGAAAAAAAACCTGTGTTGTGACACCTCCCCCCCCTAAGACAAAACTACCAGTTTTTGTTTCTTATTACTATCACGACTCGACATTCCTACTTAGAAAATCAGCGGGTACGTACTGGTCTGTCATCTCCATACAACTACCATGAAATAAATCTTCCAACCTTACCTCGCACTCGTCTAACGTAGTGCGCAGTGGTAAGTCAGTACAAATGTCTGCATACTGCCCAATTCAGTCTCTAACGTCTAGTGAACGTCTGGGCACTCAAAATCTGGGTTAACGTCTCTCGGCAGTACAAATGTCTGCATACTGCCCAATTCAGTCTCTAACGTCTAGTGAACGTCTGGGCACTCAAAATCTGGGTTAACGTCTCTCGGGGTTTCAAAGGCGGCTGTCAACGTTACTGTCGGTACGTTGTCAACAGACGGCTTCTCCCACTTCCCACCTACGACTACGGCGGTAGCTACGCACTCTCTCTCGTGGAAGAGTTTCAACAGATTAGCATGCAGTAACTTGGTTTTGCTGCCTACCTTTACGTGGTAATCACACTCCCCTTGTCGCCCTACCACTTCGTAAGGACCTCACCAACTCATTTCTAGCTTGGTGGGTAGCAGACGTAACACTTTGTCTCCTACTTGGAACTGGCGACGTTTGGCTTTCCTGTCAAAATGCCGTTTCTGCCTAGCACCGGCTCTCTTTAGGTTTCCCTTAGCTAACCTTCCTGACTGCCTACCTGACTTCGGGATGGTTCCTCGCTTAGCACAGTTCCTAGCTTTAGCTAAAGTCTCATCCTCCTCTTGCCACTTATTTAACTGGTCCGGAGTCACATCCAACTTAAGCGATTCTGGAATGGCTAATGGCTTTTCTCCCCTGCCTTCTGCCCTCACCAGAGCTCGGGTTTGTATCGCAGCAGCTACGGCGCATTCCTTCCCATCAACAGCTACGGACTACGTTGCCCTTCCTTGAAGACTACCCAGTTGTCTAACAAGACTGCGATCCCCTTCACAAACTGCGAGTCTACCTCAACGAAAGCCGTGGGGTACTTCTCTGCCTTGGATGGATCAGCCAACACCACTTCGATTTCACAACCTGTCAAATCTTCAGGCCGCACCCATCTTGACGCTACAGCTTCCATCTCAGCCCCCGTATCCCTCATGACTCTAACAGGACTACCCCTAAGCTGCCCCGTACTCCAAGGGTTGTACGGCTGAATGCTACTGACGGTGTTGACGAGCTCTCCCTGAATCAAACTGGCGTCTCCCTGAATCAAACTGGCGTCGGGGCTTACGGTCACTTGATTCTACGGGTTAGGCTGTCTACACTGCCTTGCTACGTGCCCCTTCTTCCAACACCTGTAACACTCAATCTGACTACCTCCTCCCTGACTCTCCCTTGGTTTAGTCTCCTCCTTCTTACTTCCACCAGACAGCTTATCTACCCTAACAGTCGGGTCACTGGGTCTAGGTCCCTTCCTAAATGGTACCCCCCCCCCCCCCCCCAAACACAGGTCTGTTAGTTACGGCCCTCTTAGCGTCTATGTGAAGCTGCGCTAACTCTGCCGCCTTCTCACCATTCTCGGGAAGTCGTTCCCTCACAAATAGCTCTAACTCCGGAATCATGATAGAATATAGTTGCTCCGTGATGAAAGGGTCCAACACGTCAACTACACTCTACATGTATGTCTCTCTTGGCTAACGAAAACCATCTCTTCACTAGAGTGTGTAACCTACTCAAAAACTAAGGAAAAGTGTCAGCACCCTCCTTATGTACCTCCCTGAACTGTTTCCGGTAGTACTCAGCGTCCCTCAGAAAACGTTTCAGGAGCGCATCTCTAACGACACTGAAATCTTGGGCTTGCTCCAGACTCAACTTCAAGTACGTCTCTCCAGCTTCCCTTGACAGTAAAGGTGATAGTCTAGCAGACCAGATTTCCATTCGCCACCCTTGAGTCTCGGCTATCTGCTCGAAGTGCTGAAGGTAACTCTCTATGTCTTCCTTCCCATCAAAGGTAGAAGTCTGACGCGATACCCATCTGACTGGCTACGCTGACTCTGCTGTGCTAACATCTGTTCTCTAGCCCTTCTTTTTTCTTCTAGCTGGGCTTGAAATCTCTCTGTTCCCATGCAGCTTCAAATTTCCTCTCTAGTAACCTCAACTCCTGGTCTCTCCTAGCGGACTCCTGGTCTTTACTAACGGATTCCAGCACAAAGTTGGCTAACACTGCGTCTGTCAATCCCATGCTTATCCCCAACTCCCTGTATCTGACATAAGGGTCAGAAACGCTTAGTCCTACCGAACCTATGGCCTCTACCGGGGATAAAAGTGCTGCCATGCGAGGGTTTGGGAAGGAAGGCGTACTCACTGTGACCGCAGCTCCAGCCTGACGCCACGGGGTGGTTCCAGCAGTCAACGAGTCTGGCGATGCCTTAGCCCCCAGTGCCCGGTCCTTCCCAGCCCCACGATCGCCGGCTCTGGTCAGCATTGTGCTCTGAGACGATGTCCTGCCACCCAAGGGAAAAGCGAAAGCTGAACGACAACCCAACACCCAATGCTTAAGACTAGACAATCAAATGGATGACAAAAACAAACGGAAGACGGAGCCGGAGGGTCCCCTGTTGCCCAGGCCTTGGCAACAGAGTTACACGCAACAACCCCCCGTTTCGCACTGCTCGGGGTATAAGCCCTAGAGCAATACTCCCTCACTCCCTACCAACCGCCCGCCTAGTCACTCAACACGACACGACAACGAAGAAACAAAACACTAACCTCTGGGTACTACTCTAACCTAATTATAAACCAACTAACCCCCCCCCCCCCCCCTAACAATTTCGATCCCACCGCTGCCACCAAAATGTCACGACCCCGCTTCCGGGGCGCGAGCTATGAGTGCTACCACTCGAGACACAGCCGACCCACACTAACACAAACCTAACACAAACACCAGAGGAACAATGACGACGACATTTATTACATATAACCCTAACAACAATCCAACTATTCTCACTCAATCCTACCCACGCATTCACACATCACATTCACCCGCACTCACGTCCAAACTCCCCAAACCGAATAACCACTATACACAATACGAAATATCAAACATATATAATAAACTAAAAGGTTGAGAAAACTATTATATAATGAACAAATTTTAATATCCCTAAAAAAATACAAACGAAAACAGACTGAAAAACTTAATTCACATGCCACTGGACCCCGACGGAAGCACAAGCGTCACGCGCTAACGCCAATAGACCTACGCCTTTGCTTCCGCGAAGCGTCCCTCACAGCACATGGCTCCTAACGTCGTAACAGTATTTCAAATAGCACAATATCAGATATAATGAAGCGAATATGCTTACTGACACAAGCAAAAGAGGAACAACCCTAATACCGTTCACTGGAACTTTTCGCCGGAGGCACAACCGTCGAACTCAGGTCAGCTTAACGCTCTTGCCTCCGCGATAAGGTTTTTCACAGCACATGACTGCCCTTAAATAACAGTATTTCGACCACAACGTCGACTATATAACAGAACTAACAATCTCAATACAACACAACCGAAAGTTAAGCAAACTTAATAGTTCAAAAAGTTACTAGACCTTCTCGACGGAAGCACAACCGTCGAGCTCAGCTCAGCTCTTCGCACTTGCTTCCGCGACAAGGTCTTCCGTAACACAAGGCTACGTTTACACTATATTTCAGAATACCACTGTCACTGCATCAAAGCTCTCCTCGCAACACTGTCGCGATGAATTAACACAACGTCCTCTACCAGTTTACAAATAAACAATATACGTTGGACGAATTAGAAACAACTAAATGGGGCGACCCGACCTGGCTAAACACGGGGCGTGCCGCGATGCTCTCGACAGCGGCCAGGTACGGCATCGTAGACCCACAAGTGGAAAGACACAGCCAGCCTCCACTCTCACCCTTTGCACAACTTTAACTGCCGTCTTTTACGTCCCTTCACCTCTCCCCCACAACAATAAATAAATTCACACTCAACCAAAAAGCATATTTATACGTCACCATATAGTGACTCGCTGCCAAATCTACACTCCGACGCTAAATAGTGAGATGGCCTGTCACCTGCTCGTCGTTTGTGATGAAACTCTATGCTCACGCATAGGGTTCACACAGAGGGTTTAGTATGGTACAGTTTTGTTAGCGGTTTGTTTAGTGACGAATACTCCGTGAGGCACGTGGCCCACGTGAGAGCATAAGGTTTTGCACGGGGGTTTTAGCGTGAGTTCAGACGAACAGAGCTGTAGGAACGTTAGTACGGGGCTTTACTGTCAGTGTGGGCAGAGGGGTGTGACTGAGATACCTTAGCCCGTATTCCAAGACTCTGAAACCTAGAATTCAGGTATGTTTCTATAAGTATTATTGATGGTTACTGCGTTATAGATAGTATGCGCTAGTAGTTAGTTATTTGGGTTTAACGCTGAGCAGGCAACTAAAGCCATCTCACATGGCGGGATGGGTAAAAATCTGGTCAGCCAGACTAAAAGAAAGATCTTAAGACATGATGTATATACCTTAAAAATATGTCAAGCTAAAATGTCGCACAGGTCTTTAAAGAACACGTCGACATACTCTCAAAAAGGTCAAAATACTAGAAGCATCATAGTCTATAAACACTCAAATCTTATTAAAAATATGGCACTCTCTCAGAAAACTGAGATCTTGTCCGGGGGCACATCCCTGAACAAAACCTTCAAGGAGTCTGCTGTGAAATGTTTATACCTTGTGTGGATTAGATCAGAACAAGACAGCAAAAAGTGTTAAACAGCATAACACCATGGACGCTCGTCCTGTTTTAGTAAATAAGAGTGCTTAACATACGTGTGCCCGATGTGGAGCCGAGCAAGGACAGTCTCTTCACGGCGGCTGCCGCAGCGATAAGGTAGATCGTCGCCGGACAACTTAGGAAGGGCTTCATGCAGCTTGTTAACTTCCTCTTTGTCCCACTCGTCGGACTGCCACTCACGGGCTATGTACGCACTAACCACATGTCTAAAATCACTATAAACAGTCTGTGTGTCAGGGACAGGGTCGTTGCGGGCATTGTTGGCAGCAGAATCTGCGATCCTGTTGCCTTCGATGCCCACATGCCCTGGGACCCAAATAAAAATGATGTCATAATATTCCTTCATCAAGTCTGCGTAGAGCTCTGTGATCTGCACCAGCAGTGGGTGGTCATTTCCCGTGCCCTGAAGGGCCTGCAGGACAGAAAGCGAGTCAGACAGAATCAGGAAGTTCCTTTCTCTAGATCGATAAGCATGCTTGAGTGCCAGCAGAACCACCTGCAGTTCTGCACTAAATACAGATGAGTGGTCTGGGAGGCGGTGCTTAAATGGGCGTCTAGGATGGCGAGAGGACACTGCGACCGCAGCCACTCTCCCATCCTGAGACTTTGACCCATCCGTATAGATACGACAATAGCCAGGAAAAATTGAAAGGAGTTCATTGAGGCTTTGTTGGTATATGGCTGGTGGAGTAGAGTCTTTCTTGTGGGCAGTCAAGTCCAGTAAGATGTCAGTAACTGGTAAGAGCCAGGGTGGAGTGCTGTGTTGCAGGGATTCCGAAACTCTGTCCAGGTCCAATCCGGCCGCCTGCAGATGAGGTCGGACACGGAAAGAAAGTGGACGGACAGCTCCCGGATGGGTATCGTAAATCTCTGCAAACGAGGGTTTAAAAACACAATCATAGGCAGGATTGTCTGGATGGGCCTTCAGTTTCAGAACGTAGCTGAGCATGAGGCGGATGCGGCGGAGCTTGAGAGAAGGCTCCCCTGCCTCGGCATACAGACTAGGAACTGGAGACGTCCTGAAGGCCCCAAGACATATCAGCAGACCTTGATGGTGAATTGTGTTCAGACGCTATAGCACAGACTTGGAAGCTGAGCCATACACCACAGAGCCGTAATCCAGTTTGGACCTAACAAGGGCCCAGTACAGTCGAAGTAAGACAGTACGGTCCACACCCCAGTCAGATTGATTGATTGTACATTGCTTAACGTCCCGACAGCAACAAGGCTTTCTCAGGACGTGCCTGCACTGCTTGTGAAAAAAAAATAAACAGAACATTGAATGTATGTCGCCAGCCGGTCAAACACATTAAATAAACCTAACACATGGGGCCCAAATAAAGCTAAGACCATTTAGCAACACACATCCAATATCAAGAGCTACAGGCAGTGCAGACAGTAGGGAGAGTTTTAAAAAGGCAAATACAGGTGAATGGACAAAGGGTAGACAGAAACAAATGCCCCAGAATAGAGAGAAAAAACCCACCCTGTGGGGCTGACCAGGGTGACCCTGGGAACTAAAAAATACCTAACCCCACCCAAGTCCCCCAGGGCAGACCCGGGTGGGGTACACCCCAGTCAGTACGACCAACGACACGAAGAACGTCAAGAGCCTTCTGACAAGAGGTTCTGAGGTAATTAATATGGTTGTGGAAGGTAAGTCTTTTGTCAAAGATGACCCCAGAAACTTTGCCACCTCGGCCGCCTTAATTGGCATTCCAGCAATGCTCAGGCTGGTTCTGGAAAAAATTTCGTCTGGTTAGTAAAATGCACACAGACTGACTTGGAGGGCAAGAACTTGAATCCATTGAGAGACACCCACCGCTGGATGCTATCAACGCACAGCTGCAAGCGCCTCTCAAAGGACGCAAGTCCTCGACCATGTGCGTACGTCGTCAACAAACAAAGAGCATTAAGAATCATCCTTTACGGCCTTTACAATGTTATTATTTTAATACTAAATAAAACAGGAGATAGAATGCTGCCCTGCGGGACACCCATCTCCTGTTCAAAGGAGTCGGAGAGGGTGGAGCCCACACGGACATGGAACGACCGGTTAGTAAAAAAATTGTGAATAAAAACGGGCAGGTGCCCTTTAAAACCCATGTCCAACAAGTCAGACATTATGCCATACTTCCAGGTAGTGTCATATGCCTTCTCAAGATCGAAGAAAATTGCATAGACATGCTGCTTGTTGACAAAAGCATCTCGAATAAACGATTCAAAGCGGACTAAATGGTCAGTTGTACTACGGAAGTGCCGGAAACCGCACTGGAGGTCTGTGAGGAGACCCTGTGACTCAAGATGCCATACCAGGCGCCTGTTGACCAGGCGCTCCATAGTTTTACATAAACATGATGTCAAAGCGATAGGCCGGTAGTTGACAGAGTCAGCAGGATCCTTACCCGGCTTGGGGATTGGTACAAACACAACCTGGTGCCAAGACGGTGGAAAATGGCCAGTTCTCTAGATATGGTTAAAAGCCTTGAGAAGTACAAGGAGTGACCTCTCAGGCAGATGCGTTAGGAATTGATAGTGGATGGTATCTAGGCCAGCAGCAGAGTCACCCCACCCGGGTCTGCCCTGGGGGACTTGGGTGGGGTTAGGTATTTTTTAGTTCCCAGGGTCACCCTGGTCAGCCCCACAGGGTGGGTTTTTCTCTCTGGGGCATGTGTTTCTGTCTACCCTTTGTCCATTCACCTGTATTTGCCTTTTTAAAACTCTCCCTTACTGTCTGCACTGCCTGTAGCTCTTGATATTGGATGTGTGTTGCTAAATGGTCTTAGCTTTATTTAGGCCCCATGTGTTAGGTTTATTTAATGTATTTGACCGGCTGGCGACATACATTCAATGTTCTGTTTATTTATTTTTTTTTCACAAGCAGTGCAGGCATGTCCTGAGAAAGCCTTGTTGCTGTCGGGACGTTAAGCAATGTACAATCAATCAATCAGCAGCAGAGTCATTACTTTTCTGCAAGGCTTGCTGCAATTCGGATAATGTGAAAGGGGCATTATAGTCTGAGTTATCGGACTTAAAATCACAAATACGAGACTCTCGCTTCTCCTTCTCTCTCTGGAAGAAGGTGAATAATGCTCTGTTGAAGAATTATGGGCAAAGGTGGAGGCAAGCAAATTGGCCACAGCTTTTTTATCTGTGACCAAGCTGGCACCATCTCTAAGATGGCCGACAGAAGCCGAGCCACCCCTGCCCCTAATTCCTCGAACAGTCTTCCAGACTTTGTGGGATAGAGTCCGAGAAGTTAAAGAAGCACGGCGTTCACGTTTAAAAATGTAACGGCTTTCACCCTCTGTCTTTTAAAGATTAAAATATTCACTTGCGACAGATCATGGAAAGCACGTCGCTGAGCAGATTTGCGTGCTTTTTGGGCCTTGCGGCACTCTTCATTGAACCATGGTACTCTCGGCTTCCGAGGGACTGATGCCGGCGGAAGTTTTAGGGATGGTTTCACCCGCTACGTCCAACAAAATAGTAGTAAAAGAAGAACAGGTTCTTCAGATGACATGACCACCTCCTCTGTAATACGAGACTGAGGAAGGCGAACAGAGGCCAGTTAGCTTTCTCGAGATTCCAGCGCCCCACCTCCCCACAGCTGACCGATGACAGGACTACTGGGAAGTGGTCACTACCATACAGGTCGTCGTTAAACCTTCCAGTCAAAGTCCAGCATGAGAGAAGGATCACACACAGTGAGGTCTAGAACAGAACTAGTTAGTTATTTGGGTTTAGCGACGAGCAGGCAACTAAGGCCATCTCACGGCGGGAAGGGTAAAAATCTGGTCAGCCAGACTAAAACAAAGGTCTTAAGACATGATGTAAATATACCTTAAAAATATGTCAGCCTAAAATGTCGCACAGGTCTTTAAAGAAAACATCGACAGCCTCTCAAAAAGGTCAAAATAATAGAAACATCATAGTCTATAAACGCTCAAATCTTATTAAAAATATGGCACTCTCTCAGAAAACTGAAGATCTTGTCCGGGGGGCACATCCCGGAACAAAACCTTCAAGGAGTCCGCTGTGAAATGTTTATACCTTGTGTTGATTAGATCAGCACAAGACAGCAAAAGTGTTGAACAGAGTACTGCTCGTCGCAGGCATAACACCATGGACACTCCTCCTGTTTTAGTAAATAAGAGTGCGTAACATATACGTGTACCTGATGTTGAGCCGAGCAAGGACAGTCTCCTCAAGGCGGCTGCCGCAGCGATAAGGTAGACTGTCGAACAACTTAGGAAGGGCTTCTTGCAGCTTGTTAGCTTCCTCTTTGTCCCACTTGGACTGCCACTCACGGGCTATGTACGCACTAACCACATGTCTAAAATCACTATAAACAGTCTGTGTGTCAGGGACAGGGTCGTTGCGGGCATTGTTGGCAGCAGAATCTGCGATCCTGTTGCCTTCGATGCCCACATGCCCTGGGACCCAAATAAAAATGATGTCATAATAGTCCTTCATCAAGTCTGCGTAGAGCTCTCTGATCTGCACCAGCAGTGGGTGGTCATTTCCCGTGCCCTGAAGGGCCTGCAGGGCAGAAAGAGTCGGACAGAATCAGGAAGTTCCTTTCTCTAGATCGATAAGCATGCCTGAGTGCCAACAGAACCGCCTGCAGTTCTGCACTAAATACAGATGAGTGGTCTGGGAGGCGGTGCTTAAATGGGCGTCTAGGAATGCGAGAGGACACTGCGGCCGCAGCCACTCTCCCATCCTCAGACTTTGACCCATCCGTATAGATACGACAATAGCCAGGAAAAATTGAAATGAGTTTATTGAGGCTCTGTTGGTATATGGCTGGTGGAGTAGAGTCTTTCTTGTGGGCAGTCAAGTCCAGTAAGATGTCAGTAACTGGTAAGAGCCAGGGTGGAGTGATGTGTTGCAGCGATTCCGAAACTCTGTCCAGGTCCAATCCAGCCGCCTGCAGATGAGGTGACTGGTCCAAACACTTAGGTATGTGTAAGTAATGCATATGGACAGTTCATACAGAACCGCAACCGCGCATGTTTTGTTTGTTTGTTTGTTTGTTTGTTTGTGTGTGTGTGTGTGTGTGTGTGTGTGTGTGTGTGTGTGTGTGTATGTGTGTGTGTGTGTGTGTGCTTTCGGGTTGCAGA
This sequence comes from Semisulcospira habei, assembly GCA_036245525.1. Lineage (NCBI taxonomy): Eukaryota > Metazoa > Mollusca > Gastropoda > Semisulcospiridae > Semisulcospira > Semisulcospira habei. Next base: position 97,223,235 of record BTPG01000001.1, read on the forward strand.
CTGGTATTTGCGTCAGGCACAGTCAACGGCTGGCGGCAGAGCGAGTGCACTGCAGTGGGAATTCACTATTCATGTATAAGGGTTACGGGGATTTCTTGACCTTAAGAGTAAATTAAAAGTTTCAACATAAAGTACAGCGAAGGTTAAATGCGTTACGAAAAAACATTACTGCGCTTGTTGTAAATTGGGAAACCTAGGCTGAGTGATAACCCCCACACCGAATTTGAATTCTAAAAATTGTTCTATATTGTTTGGTGCATTTGCAACAATGCCAGCAAAATTTATTTTTGTCAAAGGTTTTAAGAAATGTTCTGGAAATTCTTTGTCTTGTCTGTGTGTTAGAAACCATGTGTTCTTAGTCATTGTTCCATTCTTAGAAAAAAATGGATGTATATCAACATGGAGGTGGTTTTGTTCGCTGTATTGTACCCTGATAAAGTCTCCATCGGGTGCTTTTTCCCAAACAAATCCTTGCTCATCAATAAAACTGCTGTCCAATGCATCTTTCAGATAGGACGATTTGTCAATGTCGTCTTTGTAAATGCCAATATCCACATCATAATCCCATGGAATAATGTCCTGATTTCTTGCGGCTCCTAGCAAACTGCCTCCTTCCAGCCAATAGCGCACATTTTCCTGGTCCAGAATGCCAAAGACATGTTTAGCTGTTTCTCGCAGGGCCTTTAAGCAACAAGGTGGAGTCCATCTTCCTTGATATAAATACTCAGGCATATCATCTACAATAGTGCTAAAGCATCGTGCTGTCCTCTTAGTACAACCATAATAATCATGAAGCCCGTTTGAGTGCACTACTAGTTTAATACCAGACTGTTTGTAAAAATCAGAAACTCTTTCTTTGTCACCCAGATTATGCTTCCATTTGTTATGTGGTTCTGTAAACAGTTTTTTTATCCTCATGAGCTGAAATTGTTTCATGTACCATACTTTCCATTCACGCAATTTAGCTTGAACATAAAAACAAGGGCTTACTGGTCTGGCAAATGGTTCAGCCAATGAACGAAAGTCTGATGTGCGCATAAGCAATGCATGATCTCCTGTTAAAAGGTCACAGTAATCAGAACTGGTGCTCTGGGCAGCCACCGTCATCTGCCATCTCTTCAAGTCAATATTAAGTGACGAGCACTGCAATGGTTCACTTCCTACACCAACAGCCACTGCTTTAGTTTTTCCTTTTCCATCAAGTAAATTTACTGCTGCCTGTAAATGCTTCCGGAGTTTAAAGCTGGTTCCATCAGGCAACAGAAGCACATACTTTGTTTTTATCAAGTGAACAGGTCGGCTGCTTGAATAGTTGAGCAAAAGATTAGCCTGTAGACTGATTATATCTGTGTTCCAAGTTTTATCAAGTTTTAATGGTGGATAGACCAGGGTGTCCCCAATAACAAAAATTGTACAACCCTTAAGTACAGTCTGTAGCTGACGTACAGTCTCAACAATGGCATTGTCAAAGTTCTCATAGTCTCTAAGGATGACGGTGACGGAGCTTGCCAAAGTTTCATAAGACTTGTTTACTGTCAGTTCTGAGTGTGAAGGAGAGGTTAGTGTCTGATGCCCAGAAGAGCCTCGTCCAACTTCCAAATGTCTGTGTTGCTGAACTGCCAAGTACCCCACCATGAGCAGGTTTAGCACCAGGGCTGCCCCAATCACAGTCCGCCAAGATTTGTGAACTGGCATCCTCATCAAAAGGATGGACATACTGCAAGTAAAGTTAGAATTTGTTAAACTTGTATACTCAAACTCTCAGTGTTTCCTGCAAAGACACATTTTGTTGTTTTAAAAATATCACTGAAAATTGTGTACAAAGTCATCAGCATGATTAATTGCAGAAATGTATTTGTACGTGTATCTGAAAAATAGTACAGACAGAACAGGGCCATAGCCATTAGAGTTGCATACCAGTATGAAAAATCTGTACTTGTATTTTAACCCATATCATACTGAGGCTAAAAGCTTCAAATTTGTACACTGCCATATGCAAGCTACATTACAGAACGTAACAGATAAGGTTAGACCAATGGCTTTAGATCAAGGGTGGTACCAGAATAGCTTGGCGCCAAGCTATTCTGGCACTACCCTTGAACTATTTTAGTCAAACATATTTCACCCACTGGTGTACTCCGAATGATAAGGGTTAACAGTATTTTTATGTCATACCGTTTTTCCCCCACCAGCAACCGCAAATATCATTGTTCCACACCAATTAACTACACGTATGAGCACTCACCTAGCCACACACACTACTACACACTAGTAATTACTTCTTCCCTTGAGAACTTTGGTTTATGAACAAAATAAAATCATGCTGATCAGCCCTTTATAAACTGTTAACTACGCGTCTGAAACATCAACTCAACACATTCTATTTCAAACTTTCCTCCGCAATAATGAACCCAATGATTTATTTCTGAACATCAACTATTGTCATAGCTAGTAGACAACCAGTTAAAATGGGAGTTTAAAATAAGCAAATTAATTAAAAATATTTCTTGAAATGTATTTTTAATATCTAAAACTGATTCAATTATCCAATACTAACTGTTGTAAACTATACACATAAAAGCCACTCTGATTATGCCTTAATAGTATGTGACAAGTTCAGTGAAAACCACATGAGAAATCAGCTCGAATATTGCAGGGCTTTAAAATGAATCCTTCAAGATTCCACCCACAATGATAATAAAATCAAAATGCCCAACCTCCAAACATTTAAAAACCAACTTAAATCAATAAATTCTCCTTGTACAAAAAAATTCTGCATGGCAAGTTCCCTCCAATGTTTAATTTAAATCTGCATCAGATAGCAACAAGAACTGGACCACTCTATACAGGAATCGACATACATAAATCCTGTTGTTTTTTGTTTTTTTAAAGGGGTTTCAGCATGGAATGCCTTTTCATTTGCAACTTAAACCCACACTAAGCCTTAGCACCTTTAAAATATATCTCCACAGATAAATTGTTACAATTGTGGTTGTGTTGTCCTGTGGGAGCATGCATGTGTTAATCGTGGGAGACGATCTAATATTTATTTGAGCTATCATGGTTACGAATCAAGTACCTTTTCAGTAAGATTTTCTTTCGTTCGCGCGTAGAGCGGATTTCGCTTTGTTATGATACGCTAAGTTTAGTCTAGTACGTTCTAGAAAGGTCGCACTGTCTAGTGACCCCGTATGTGACGTTGGTGAATATGGAACAATTCGCAACAAGTTGTTTACTGTGCGCGTGAAGTTAAAGGCCGTTCTTTTGTGTTTTATGAAAGCTCATGAAGCTTCCAGAAAGTATTGGCAAGTTCGTGATCGGTCGGCCATACTATTGTGTGATGTCGTTATACAATAGGATTTGGGGCTGAAATGAGCAGCCGAATTTTTGTAGCCTATTGTAGTTATTCTAGAAAAGTCTTTCTTTATTAATATTTATGAGTTTCAGTTACGTGTTTCGTTCTCATTGGTTGCGTTGTATGATTTTCTTGGATTATTCTGGAAATTGGTGCACTATAAAAGATTGGTGCTGGGAAGCACATTTGTACATTGTCTTGCTGCAGTTTATCGTAGGTACGTGGCCCGTATAGTGTGTACATTGTGAGAAAAGTAGCGTAACGGTGGAGTACGTTGTATGAGAAACTTTGTGTCGCCAGTGTGGATATTTGCAGAAGAGACATTGTATCAGTGTTGATGCATTTGGGAATACATTGTGTGGAGTTCGCATCGCTGAATTAAAATATTGTTGGAACTGTTACTCCAGTATTGTCTTCATCCTTAAGCCACGTGTAACAGGTTGCAGCTGAATGAAGTTTATTTAAAAGAACCTTACGTGCGTGCGTCTGGTGTGTTTATCATACCAGCTACGACTACGACTCAACCACGTAACATAAATCTGTGCAGGGCCGGATCCAGGGTGGGGGAGGTAGGAGAGAGGGGGGAGGGGGGGGGGAGATGTGCTTTGGTACTACAGCAAAGCTTTAAAAAAAAATAATTCACTGCCAGTTCACAACATGGTCCGAGAAGGAGGGGAGTGCTTTAATGTCATTGCAGCACCCCCTAGAACAGCTTCGGTTGTGGCCGTGTTTTGATATATACTAGACCCTGGCAATAGAAAAAAAAGGTTGAGCCCTACCTTTGAAAACTGATTGATCCGGCCCTGCTGTGATACATAGATCAATTCCTAAACCACAAAACTATTATAACCATGAATATAGTAACCACGGATACAACCATGAAATCACACTAACAAGCACAAATCATCCGTCTTGACACCACATAAAAAGTAATAACTACACTAGGTGTATGTATGTGTAACAGAGCGAACCGAGTGTTCTTCTGTGTACATAGACCGATAGCACTTATGAACATTGCTCTTTGGCTTTCACAATCGACTGCTAGCTATGACATAGCCGCTCATGGTGTCTGTCAAACGCAGCGTCAGGAGTTGTGTACGCAATTGCGTACACAACTCCTGACGCTGCGTTTGACAGACGCCATGAGTGGCTTTGTCATAGCTAGCAGTACATGTTGTGTTTCTTTACAATTTTTGACGTGTATTATAGCCAAACTACACCACCATTCGCTTAGTATTTAGCATCGTTAGATTTGGCTCGATTAATAGATTTTAAAGATGTATCAATCTTTTAGTTCACAATACCTATCAGGAGGATAAATGTGATTTAGTAGCCTTTTCTGAATATAATTTTTTTTTTTTTTTTTTTAACAGCCCGTAAACCTAAACTTACGAGTAGTCCAGATAAAAGCTTGTAAAATTTACTAACTGTTCTATTCATATTACTACATTACGTAGATCAAAAGTTATTCTAGTTTTTGTTGTTTCTATTTAAAATTAGGAACAACTTTGAAATGGCGCACCTCGGAGTGTGTTCCGGGGCATGCACATGACGTTTTGGGCGTGCGGGCCCGAAATTCGGACAAAGAAGTAACAAGATGAAAATGACGTCATGTCTAGCTACACAAACCTTGTTGGAGAACGTACTTTTGGCGCCACGCGCTGTGTGTGTGTGTGTGTGTGTGTGTGTGTGTGTGTGTGTGTGTGTGTGTGTGTGTACACGAAACCACCGAAATGGGTGACTTTCTTTACCATCCTTAAGCAAAATGGGTGTGTGTAAAATTCTGGGTGACCAAGTCAGGCACCCATTTTTTCTGAGGGTTGTTTCTGCATTATCTTTCATTCAAAAGTCAGAAAAAAAATATCAAAATAGGATGTCCCCATTTTCCCAGATTTACTTCATGTTGTGTTTTTGCGACGCCCTGGGCCTGTGTGTTCACACGGAAGCGAGTGTTTTCAGATCAACTTGATGATCGCTGATTGGTCAGCCCAACACCGATGAACGGAGTTGTTTCCCTTGCCCTTCCTAAAACGTCTTTCGTCCCCCGCTGGCCATTCTTCACGTTTGCAGAGGTACTTTATGCAATATTTCTTAGTTAAGAGCACGCCCAAATGTACTTGTTTAGTGCAGTTATTTAACTGAGAGATGCCTCCAATCCCCGATACCCGTTTGGCCCAGAAAAATAAGGCGTCTGCTTCGGCCGTGGCTCGGTCCGTGTCTTCCTCTCTGACCGTTGAGTCTTGTAGTAAATGATAATAGAACCCCACGATTTTAACAAAAGCTTTCTTCTTCAATGAAAGGAATTCGTTCAATAACACCATTACAAGGTCAATCTGCCACGTTATTTTGTTTCTTTTTTTCTGACATGTGTGATTGTCAGTGATCAAAAAGTAACTTGACACATACATGCACAGTATGAGTTGACTTTTTTATTTTAAAAAAATGGCGCCAGATTTCAATCCTCGTTCATAAAACTGCCTCGCGATTCGAAGAACAAACGTCCACAAACAGGTCTTTCGGATTGTGCAACTGAAGTGTCGCTTTTTACTGTATTACCAGATTTTAGTTCCCAGGGTCACCCTGGTCAGCCCCACAGGGTGGGTTTTTCTCTCTATTCTGGGGCATGTGTTTCTGTCTACCCTTTGTCCATTCACCTGTATTTGCCCTTTTAAAACTCTCCCTACTGTCTGCACTGCCTGTAGCTCTTGATATTGGATGTGTGTTGCTAAATGGTCTTAGCTTTATTTAGGCCCCATGTGTTAGGTTTATTTAACGTATTTGACCGGCTGGCGACATACATTCAACGTTCTGTTTAGGTTTTTTTTTCACAAGCAGTGCAGGCACGTCCTGAGAAAGCCTTGTTGCTGTCGGGACGTTAAGCAATGTACAATCAATCTGATTCAAAATGTCAATGGTTTACATGGTTGTATTGGACATGTTTGCAGCAACACCGTTTTGGTCACACCGGCTCAGGACTTTCGGCACACACCCAGCACCGGATGGCAGCAGGATGTCCAAACCCATCGGGATCTATGGAAGTGGACAAGCACGCCCCTTCCTGGCACATGACCAAGGCCCATGGCAAAATTAGTCAGCTGCAGCATCATAGCCCCCCAGCCTCTGCCACAGAGGGTGCGTCTGGTAGGAGGGTGCATGAACGGCAGCGGAATGCTCCCAATTACAAACTGGTAAGTAAAGTGATTCTATGATCATCTTCATTTTATTGGCTGGCGTGCGTGCGAAGCAAAAGTGAGTTTATGTTCTGGGCCACTGGTCGTCCGTCTGTCGTCCATGGTAAACTTTAACTCATTCTACCCCAACACCAAAATCCTTAAATTTTGCCCCTGTCCTCTCAAGACCGCATTGCAGCGCAGGACACAGATCGACCATGATAGTTCAAGGGTGATGCCAGAATAGCTTGGCGCCCGTAGGCGCCAAGCTATTCTGGCATCATCTTTGAACTATCATGGTCGATCCTTATCCTGCTGTGGTGTGTCCGGGGTAGAATGAGTTAACGGTGGCATTTTCTCAGAGACTACATTCTTCAAGCTTGGCCCAAGGATACTTTGTGGCAAGACCTTTTTAAACATGCCAATTTGAGTGACCTCTCTCAAAGGGTCACGCAGGGTTGACAAATGTGTGAAAACTGCTTGCATTTTCAGAAAACGTGGCTTTTGCTGCTGCAGAAGCCAGCCCTCGTCACCGAGGTCACACATATGTAAATCGGTCATACACGGGATTACTCTTTTTATTCTTGTGCAAGGCCCCTTAAACCAAAACTGGGTTGTTTCTGTCCTAATACAGCTTTGGTTTCAATCTTTCTTTCTTTCTTTCTCCAGTTGGCAAATGGAGCCTGGGATGGACCTGAGGCTGAGAGTGCAAGCGCATCGCAATACGAGGGCAGTGATGACGAGGAGTTTGTTCCTGGCTCGAGCTCACCGGATTCAGACGGTGTGTCGGCATCAATTGCTGGGATCTCTGACATAGACAGTATTGTATCGACTATGTTAGATTTCATCAAAGTGGCATGTTCGGGGTGGCCAGGTGTCGGTGACGCTAGTACCAGCAAGGTGCAGTGTGCGTTAGGGGGTGGCAATGAGAATGTGGATAGGCAGAAGGAACATGATGCTGGAAACAGTTGATTGTACATTGCTTAACGTCCCGACAGCAACAAGGCTTTCTCAGGACGTGCCTGCACTGCTTGTGAAAAAAAAAAAAAAAAAAAAAAAAAAAAAAAAAACCCCAGAACATTGAATGTATGTCGCCAGCCGGTCAAATACGTTAAATAAACCTAACACATGGGGCCTAAATAAAGCTAAGACCATTTAGCAACACACATCCAATATCAAGAGCTACAGGCAGTGCAGACAGTAGGGAGAGTTTTAAAAAGGCAAATACAGGTGAATGGACAAAGGGTAGACAGAAACACATGCCCCAGAATAGAGAGAAAAACCCACCCTGTGGGGCTGACCAGGGTGACCCTGGGAACTAAAAAATACCTAACCCCACCCAAGTCCCCCAGGGCAGACCCGGGTGGGGTCTGGAAACAGTGGGGAAAGAGCACTTACAGAAGAAACAGGTGTGCACGTGTCGCAGAGAGGGAAAGGAAAGTACAAATGGGACAAGAAACATGCATGCAAATTGTGTGGCAAGCTTGTCTTGAAAATGAGCACGCACTTACAAGATGTCCATGTAGATGAGGCAGACGTTGCTAAAATTTTGTTGATGAAAAAAGGGACAAAGCAGACACGTCGAGCATGGATCAGACTACAAGATGAGGGTGATTACATGCATAACGTTGCTGTTCTTGAAAACAAATCCGGATGTTTGATTCCTAAGTATCGCACCAAAACTAGTAAGGTAGACGACCTTCTCGCCTGTAGCCATTGCAAAGGGCTCTATCAAAAAAAGCTGATCTCTGTACACTCAAAACGTTGCTGTCAGAAACCAGGAGGGTTTCGGATCACTCAGAGAGGTGAGGCGGCGCGCCGTGGTCGGCTAATGCTTCCAATACCCTTAGACGTTGAATTTTCCTTCTATCACAAGGTATTGGCCAGGCAGAGAGATGATGAGATAAGCCGTCTCATCAGAACTGACCCCTTGCTTCTTGAGTATGGAAAGAGATTATTTGACCGCAGGGACATTAAAGAACACACGGCTGGACAAATCAGCTCCAGGATGCGGGAGTTAGGGAGACTATTAAAGATTATCAGAGTGAGGTCAGAAATGAAAATCGCAAGTTTAAATGCTGTGATCAATTCAGCTAGCTTTGATCATGTTGTCCTGGTTGTAAAAGAGCTAGCAGATTTTGATGAGGACACATATCAGTTCAAAAAAGGCAATCTCGCAATGCGCATAGGCCATGCTTTGAAAAAGTGTTCACAGATCAAACAGTCACAGGCATCCAAACAGCTTGGGCAGGGTTCAGACGACAGGTGGCGACAGGAGCTCTCTGAGGCGCAGCGGTTTGACTCTGTCTTCAACGGGGACTGGTATGATTGTGTGTCCGCTACAGCAGCAGCTTGGGCAGTGGGCAGATGTTCACATCTGCACGGGACATAGACGACCCCGCCCTCCACGAGTTGCCTGCTGCCTTGCAGGCCTGGCCGCTTGGCTGCGGAAAGGCTAAGGGAGGAAACCCCTGACATCAAAGCCCCCGTGTCTCCGGGGAAGGCTTTTGAGCCAGAGACTAGGACAAGGACAGTCTGATATAAAACCTACGACCCGAGGACCTCGATGCCATCGTCCCAGCTTGCTAGGCCATGGCAGATGAACCAAGGGTTTAAAGGGTGGGGCCAGTACTGCGCACACTGCACTCCACCAAAAAGCTCCACCGCGCAGGCTTTAGGAAACGTCCACGGACCATGACACTGACCATTCCAAGTCCTGTAGCGACGGGCGAGGGGCGAAACGGCAGGTGAAAGATGTCACTGGAAGCCGCAGTCTCAAACCTGCATGCAGGCGGTTCAGGATATTGGTCGCCTGATGTTGAGCTGGGGATGACAACATCACTCGGCACACCCTGAACGACCAAGCAGCCTTTTCTAGGGACAGCACTGCTTGCTCCACACGGAGAGGGGCCTAGAAAAGGTGGCCTAACCAAAGCTCGTCCCCTCGCAACCCAGTTGGCTAGCCGCGGTCAACGGGCATCTTCTCCTGCGGTCAAAAAACAAGAAAGAATATCGGATCCACTCTCATGACGACCACGACCGGACTCAACGTAGCATGCTGGAACGTCCGAACCATGCTCGACAAAGCAGACAGCGGACGCCCTGAACGTCGCTCCGCCCTCATTGCCCATGAATTGCGGAGGTTAAACATCGACATCGCCGCGCTCAGCGAAGTACGCCTTCCGGACGAAGGCAGCCTCCAAGAACTTGGTGCTGGGTACACCCTCTACTGGTCAGGCAGGCCTGCATCAGAAAGACGGCTCTCAGGCGTGGGTTTCATGGTCAAGACATCCATTGCGACTAAGCTGGAAAACCTACCAATGGGCCACTCAGACCGCATCATGTCCATGCGCCTCCCACTGAGACACCAGCAACACGTCACCCTTCTCAGTGTGTACTCCCCAACCCTCCTGGCAGAGCCTGCTGAAAAGGACAAGTTTTACACTGACCTGCGCAGCCTCCTACAGAGTACCCCTGCAGACGACAAAGTCATCATCCTTGGCGACTTCAACGCCAGAGTGGGCCAGGACTCTGAAGCCTGGAAAGGAGTCCTCGGCAAGCATGGCGTGGGGAACTGCAATGACAATGGCCGCCTACTGTTGGAGTTCTGTGCGGAGCAGCAACTTGTCATCACCAACACTACTTTTCAGCAAAAGGACAGTCGAAAGACCACCTGGATGCATCCTCGCTCCAAACACTGGCACCTTATCGACTATGTCCTAGTGCGTCAGAGGGACCGCAGTGACGTCCTCCTCACCAGAGTGATGCCCAGCGCAGAGTGCCACACTGACCACCGCCTTGTCCGCTGCAAACTCAGGCTCCACTTCAAGCCAAAACCCAAGAAATGGGGGCCCCCCAAGAAAAAGCTTGATGTTGCCAGCCTTCAGCGTGACGATGTGAAAGCTGCCTTTCAGACAGATTTACAGCGCAGGCTCAAAGACACAGCGGACCCAGTAGACTCCTCCCCTGAAACACTTTGGGAACAACTGAAAACTGCTATTGCAAAATCCTCTGCAGAAGTCTTGGGTTTCGCCAGAAAGAAAAACAAAGACTGGTTTGACGAAAACGATGTAGAGATCCAGGAACACCTAGCAAAAAAAAGAGCCGCCCATCAGGCCCACCTAGCCCAGCCTTCCTGCCCTATGAAGAAGTCTGCCTTCCGCCTCGTCTGCAGCAGTCTCCAGCGCAAGCTCAGAGATCTCCAGAATGAGTGGTGGACCAGACTTGCACAGAGGACCCAGCTTTGCGCTGACAATGGTGACTACAGGGGCTTCTACGAAGCACTGAAAGCAGTGTATGGCCCCAGGCACCTGGTACAAAGTCCCCTGCGAAGCGCTGATGGTCAGGCACTCCTCACAGATAATACCTCCATCTTGAACCGCTGGTCGGAATACTTTCAGAGCCTCTTCAGCGCTGAGCGCACTGTTCAAGAAGCAGTCGTCCTACAAATCCCACACCTCCCAGTAAAGGTTGAATTGGACGAACCGCCCACCGCTGAAGAGACCCTCACAGCCATCCACCAGCTCAAGAGTGGCAAAGCAGCAGGCATTGATGGAATACCGCCAGAGATCTGGAAACATGGAGGCACAGCACTGCACAACAAGCTCCATGACCTCTTTCTCTGCTGCTGGGAGGAAGGAACACTACCAAAAGATCTCCGTAATGCAGTCGTTATCACCCTGTACAAGAACAAAGGCGAGAAGTCTGACTGTTCCAACTATCGGGGAATTACCCTGCTGTCCATTGCTGGGAAAATCCTTGCAAGGCTGCTCCTGAATCGGCTGGTACCTGCCATCGCTGAAGACCAACTCCCAGAGGGCCAGTGTGGCTTCAGAGCAAACAGGAGCACCACCGATATGGTCTTTGTGCTGAGACAGCTACAGGAGAAGTGCCGCGAGCAGAACAAAGGGCTGTACGTAACATTTGTCGACCTAACAAAAGCGTTCGACACTGTGAGCAGGCAAGGCATGTGGCAGATCCTGGAGCGACTTGGCTGTCCCCCAAAGTTCCTCAACATGATTGTCCAGCTACACGAGGACCAGCAAGGCCAGGTCAGACTCAACAATGACCTCTCAGAACCATTCCCCATTCTCAACGGCGTAAAGCAGGGCTGCGTGCTGGCACCGACCCTCTTCACCATCTTTTTTAGCATGATGTTGAAGCAGGCCACAGTGGACCTCGATGATGACGATGCAGTGTACATCAGGTATCGTCTCGATGGCAGCCTGTTCAACCTCAGACGACTGCAGGCCCACACGAAAACCCTAGACCAACTGATTCGTGAGCTGCTTTTTGCTGATGATGCTGCCCTCGTTGCACACACAGAGAAAGCCCTGCAGCGCATCACGTCTTGCTTCGCAGATGCTGCCCAGCTCTTTGGACTCGAGGTCAGTCTGAAAAAGACAGAGGTCCTCCATCAGCCGGCACCCAAGACAGTGTATCGCCCTCCTCACATCACCATTGGCGAGTCTGAACTAAAGTCAGTGCACCAGTTTACTTACCTTGGCTGCATTATCACGTCGGACGCCAAGCTGGACAAGGAGCTTGACAGCAGGCTGGCAAAAGCGAACAGCGCTTTTGGGCGACTTTTCAAGCGGGTGTGGCACAATCAACAGCTGAAAACAGGCACCAAGATCAGCGTGTACAGAGCTGTGGTCCTCACCACCCTGCTGTATGGTTCCGAGTCCTGGGCCCTCTACCGCAGCCAACTACGACTCCTCGAACGCTTCCACCAGCACTGCCTGCGCACCATCCTGGGCATTCACTGGAGTGACTATGTCACCAACGTCGAGGTCCTTGAACAGGCTGAAACTGTGAGCATCGAGGCTTTGCTGCTGCGGACACAGCTCCGCTGGGCGGGGCATGTCTCCAGGATGGAGGATCATCGCCTACCAAAGATCACCCTGTTCGGCGAGCTTGCTACTGGACACCGTGACAGAGGGGCACCAAAGAAGAGATACAAAGACTGTCTCAAGAAGTCACTTAGTGCCTGCCAAATCGACCACCACCAGTGGTCTTCGCTTGCTGCGGACCGTGACACCTGGCGCTCCACCGTTTACAAGGCAGCTGTCTCCTTTGAGGACTCTCACAGAGCTAGCCTTAAGGACAAGAGGCTCAGGAGAAAAAACAGAGATGCCGCAGCTCAGAACCCTGACCAGACCTTCCCCTGCAGCCACTGCGGTCGAACCTGCCTGTCTCGGATTGGCCTCCGCAGCCACGAACAAGCCTGCAGACGTCGTGGGCAACTCCTATAAAATCTTCGTTTGCGAAGTCAAGCCAAGAGACAGCAGCCCAGTCGGTCGGGAAAATGACCATGAACAAACCCAAGCTGATCCCATCATGTGAAGATGTGAGGAAGGTCCAACAGCTTCTTGAGACAAGGATGGTTTGGGAAGATTATCCAACAGTGGTTAAAGCAACTCTTTGTGCTGTATCACTTTTCAACCGAAAACGACGGGGAGAAGTTCAGAGAATGAAGGTGTCAGACTTCCAGAATGCTAAGATTGGATCGATCACCAATCAAGATATCTTGAAAGGTCTCACAGAGGTTGAGAAGAAAATGGTGAATCATTTTCAGCGAGTGGAAATCAGAGGCAAGTTTAATAGGAATGTTCCCGTTTTGCTGACGAAGAAGATGATGACAACTGTGGACAGAATCCTTCAAATGAGCCAATTAGTGCCAGCTCTCGCCGATTCCCAGTACATCTTTGCCACACCTTCTGATCAGAGGCCTTACAGAGGCCATGCTGTTCTGAAGGCCCATGCCCTAGAAGCACGGGTGTCATACCCAGCCATGTTCACATTTACTCAGTTACGGAAGCAGGTTGCAACTTTGGCTCAGTCAATGGCCATCTCGGAGTTAGACCAGGATGAGCTGGCAGATTTCCTTGGTCATGATATTCGGATACATCGCCATATCTACCGCCAACCTCAAGACGTCCTTCAAAAGGCAAAAGTGGCAAAGATTCTTCTGTCAGTTAACAATGGGATGACAGATTTTGAGAGTTGCATTAGAGCTAAGCTGGGCGAAGATGAAGAGATTGACTTTGATAATAAAGACACATCAGAAACTTGCAGAGAGGTCTCGGGGGAAACAGCACCTGTGAATGAGCAAGTAGCACGTCAACAATACAGGAATCAATGAGCATGACAGAGAAAAGACATTTAGAGCCTGATGACAATCTAGGTAGTTTTGATGATGATAGTACTGCGTCAGCTCCTGTTTGAAAGAAAGCTAGATTTACAAGGAAACCATGGGGGGAAGCTGAAGAGAAAGCTGTTCAAACTCGTTTCAAGACACACCTCATCATGAACAAACTTCCTGGAAAGGCCGAGATACAGCACGCAATGGCAGAAGAGCCTGCACTTAGACATAGGCACTGGACAATAATTAAGGATTACGTCCGCAACAGACTGAAAAAGTTACAAAAGAAATGAATTGAGGTTCCCCGCCACTCGCGGCATTTTCGGTTTCATACAGATTTATTACAAGAGTGTTATTATTGGGGTGGTTCAGCATGTATAGCCTGCTTTTTTTTATCTGATGGACGCCTGGATCATTTTGTATACTGTATAACCTTTCGATTTGCAAAACGAAACAGCCGGCTGGGGACAAAAGACAATAATAAGATAAGAAAACCATTGACAACGTAAAGATTTATTACAAGAGTGTTATTATCAGGGGGGGGGGGGGGGGGGGGGGGGGTGGTGTCTGCCTGGATCATTTTGTATACTGCATACCATTTACAAATCTGCAAACGGAAGAATGGTTGGTTGGGGATGAAAGACAATAATAAAGGCTGAAGTTTCAAGTGATTTCTTATGTTGTCAGTTAATTAATGAATGTCAGTGTTCCGTTCTGTCATTTTAACTCATTCTACCCCAAGACCGGAATCCGCAAATGTTGGAAGTCGTCTTCAGAAGACTGCGTTGCAGTGCAGGACATAGATCCACCATGATAGTTCAAGGGTGATGCCAGAATAGCTTGGCGCCCATAGGCGCCAAGCTATTCTGGCATCACCCTTGAACTATCATGGTGGATCTTTATTTTGCTGGGGTAGAATAAGTTAAGTGTTAGTTTCTTCGTCTGGGTCTTTTTCTATATTTCATATTTTTCCACACTTTTTGACCCGCATCATACTGAGGCTAAAAGCTTCAAATTTGTTCACTGCCATAATTCTATGCAAGCTACATTACAGTACTTACAGATGTGACATAGACCAATGGCTTTAGTTCAAGGGTGGTGCCACAATAGCTTGGCGCCTAGAGGCACCAAGCTATTCTGGCACCAACCCTTGGACTATTTCAGTCACACTTGTTGCACACACTGGTGTATTCCGAATGATAAGGGTTAATATTCAAAATGCTCTGTTGCTGTTTGTCTCAAACTTCAGAGTCCCCAAAACCAAAAAAAAAAGTCCTTTAATTTCCAGAACATATTATGTTGATTCTCACATAAATGCCATGATAAACTGTTTTGCTTCAGAAGGACAAAACACAGCAATGTTTAAAAGATTTCCTCTGTAAAAATCATAATCAAAAGGTTACGGGCCAGTGTTTATTGAATTTTGCACCATACAATGTTAAAAATGTTAAAGCACACATACACATTAAGTTGGAAAAAAAAAATAATGTGAAAAAGAAGTATTCCATGAACTTGACCTTATTACAGACGCCTAATGTTGTGAAGACACCCATTTTGACTGTAATGCCAGTTTTTGTGTGAGAGGCACCCACTTTATTGGTAGAAACCCATTTTTTTTCCATCTAGTGGCTCTGTTTCTAGAAAATGTCTATTTTTATTTTAAGTTATAGAGCTTAGTTATAAGGTGAGTTCTAAACATTCGCATCAATTCCAGAGCCCTAGAATAAATAGAAATATGGGAACCCATTTTGACATAAAATGGTAGGTAACCCACTCTGACGCTTTTGTGCACATGTGTGTGTGTGTGTGTGTGTGTGTGTGTGTGTGTGTGTGTGTGTGTGTGTGTGTGTGTGTGTGTGTGTGTGTGTGTGTGTGTCTGTGTGTGTGACAGCAACTAGAGCCCGTGTTTGAGGACGGACAAGCTTGAAATTTTATGATATTGTCCCTAAAAGAATAATCTTGAGGTAGTCTTTTTGATTTTTTTGTCTAACGAATTGAAAATATGGAAGACTTTGGGATGGGGCTGGTCAGAGCGTGTTCCATAGAATGCAAAGGACATAACAGACGGACGGGCTTCAGAATGTGGTAAAAAAAGTAACAAGATCAAAATGACGTCACGTCTAGCTACTCTCACCTTGCTGTTGAACTTACTACTACTTTTGGCGGAAAACGCCGTATGTGTGTGTGTGCGCGTATGTATGTGAACACAAAAATCTCCGATGCTGGGTTACATACAAGCTTGAAAACAAAGGAATGCTTCATTCAGGGCATATTGAAATTAGATGTCTCATTGAAGAGTTAAATGACTGTTTACATAAAGTCACTTGACCCACATTCGAGTCCGCAATTTTGATTATATGCACTTGAAATTTTGGATACAGCTAGTTTGTAGAAAGACATTGGATGAGTTCGTTAGCCAACTTTGTACCTCTTCAACATTTTCCAAAATAAAAATTCAATGGCGGGGGAAGGGGGGGGGGGGGGAGGGGGAGTTAAGGTGGAGAGAGATGAATCAGAAGATAAGCTTAAAAACAGGAACAACTCAGAATATTTCTAAAAGAAAATGCACGAGAGCTCAAAACAATATGGTAGATTTTGGGATGGAAATCTCATCTCTTTTTTTTTTCTTCTTTTTTTAAAAATTATTATTATTAAGATGCACATTGGCGAGAAAATGTCCGGTTCACAAAAACTGGTTGATCCACACTGGAGTCTGTAATTTTTCCTATTTTTACTAGATATTTTGCATATCACTAGACTAAAGGAAGACACTGAACGAGTCCGTTAACCAGCATTGTACGTCTTCATCTTTTTGAGTGATAATTAAATATTTATGCAACAACAAAAAAAGTTTCACATTTTGGGGATTAATTTCACAAGTTATTTGGGATTAATCTCAAAATAATTGAATGTTTTTATGAAAAAAAGTAATCTTCT
Source organism: Semisulcospira habei (assembly GCA_036245525.1). Classification (NCBI taxonomy): domain Eukaryota; kingdom Metazoa; phylum Mollusca; class Gastropoda; family Semisulcospiridae; genus Semisulcospira; species Semisulcospira habei. The sequence continues at coordinate 97,239,841 of BTPG01000001.1, forward strand.
CATTAATAATCGCATGATTTTTCATAAACGGTAATTACAAAAGCCTACAGTTTATATCGGCTGTCAGGTACGATTAGGTTAAATTGTGATCTGGAAGCCCTAGGTGTGAAAATCAGCTAATTTTCAGCACCACTTTTTCAGAGTTCTTTTTAAAACACCTAACATCTTTTATGAAAAAAAAACCTATCTTCTCATTAATACCCGCATGGTTTTTTATAAACAGTGTTTGCAGTTAGTTAGTTATTGGGATTTAACGCCAAGCGGGTGACTAAGGCCATCTCATGGCGGGATGGGTAAAAATCTGGTCAGCCAGCCTAAAAAAAAGGTCTTAAGATGTAAATATACCTTTAAAAAATGTCAGGCTAAAATGTCGCACGAGTCTTTAAAGGAAACGTCTACAGACTCTCAAAAGGGGGCAAAATAAGGAAATTCACATAGTCTAAAAACATTGCATTCTCTCAAGAAATTGAAGATTATGTCCGGGGGAACATCCTGGAACAAAACCTTTAAAGAGTCTGCTGTGAAGTGTTTATATCTTGTGTCAATTAAATCGGCATAAGACAGCAAAAAGTGTCGAACAGAAAACTGCTCGTCACAGGCAAAACACCATGGACGCTCATCCCGTTTTAGTAAGAGTTCGTAACATACGTGTGCCCGATGTGGAGCCGAGTAAGAACAGTCTCCTCACGGCGGCTGCCGCAGCGATAAGGTAGACTGTCGGACACCGTAGGAAGAGCTTCATGCAGCTTGTTCCCTTCCTCTTTGTCCCACTCGGACTGCCACTCGCGGGCTATGTAAGCACTAATCACAGGTTTAAAATCACTATGAACACTCTGTGTGTCAGGGACAGGGTCATTGCGGGCATTGTTGGCAGCAGAATCTGCGATCCTGTTGCCTTTGTTGCCTACATGCACTGGGACCCAAATTAAAATGATGTCATAATATTCCTTCATCAAGTCCGCGTAAAGCTCTCGAATCTGCACCAGCAGGGGGTGGTCATTTCCCTCGCCCTGAAGGGCCTGCAGGGCAGAAAGAGAGTCAGACAGAATCAGGAATTTCCTTTCCCTAGACTGATGGGCATGCCTGAGTGCCAGCAGAATCGCCTGCACTTCTGCACTAAATACAGAGGAATGGTCAGGGAGGCGGAGCTTAAATGGGCGTCTAGGATGGCGAGAAGACACTGCGGCCGCAGCCACTCTCCCATCCTCAGACTTGGACCCATCCGTATACGACAATAGCCAGGAAAACTTGAAAGGAGTTCATTGAGGCTCTGTTGGTATATGGCTGGTGGAGTAGAGTCCTTCTTGTGGGTGGTCAAGTCCAGCAAGATGTCAGGGACTGGTAATAGCCAGGGTGGAGTGATGTGTTGCAGAGATTCCGAAACTTTGTCCAGGTCCACTCCGGCCGCCTGCAGATGAGGTCGGACACGGAAGGAAAGTGGACGGACAGCTCCCGGATGGGCATCGTAAATCTCTGCAAATGACGAGTTAAAAACACAATCATAGGCAGGATTGTCAGGATGGGCCTTCAGCTTCAGAACGTAGCTGAGCATGAGGCGGATGCGGCGGAGCTTGAGAGAAGAGCCCTGCCTCGGCATACAGATAAAGTGTTTGCATAAGCCTGCTGTTTGTCATGGCTGTTGCGCAGGATTACATCAAATTGTGACCTGTAAACCCTAGGTGTGAAAGTCAGCTAGAAAATTGCAAAGTTTGATCCTCTAATACGTAAAATGTTAGTACTGTGATCAGTGACATATAACATCAAGTCGTCACTATAAACACGGTGTGTAAGACTAATGATGCCATGACATGAAGCTTGAAGTGACGTCATTTCGCTGCTCGTGCAATTATTCTTCTTCAGAATAGCTATGCTACGCCAGACCACAGGGCTTACGAATGGAAGGAAGCGCCGTGTGTCCAACAGAGGGTGGGTTAGAGTAGAAGGAGATGGATTCCTGTCGAGCCCACAGAAGCTAGCGTGCATCTATAAATAGGACTACCCGCGCGTGTTGCACGCTTTTGTTTACATGGTGCATGCGAAAAGATCCACAGTATCACTATCAGTACCAGCAACTGGATAGTGTGACCCACTTTTAACTTTTGGCACCAGTGCCTTGGAGGAAAAGCGTTTTCAACTTCATCTTAAACTGTGGGGGGTTTTTGAGACCCTGTAAGTACCGAGTTTTTCATATCTTATTTTATTAATTATTATTATTATTATTATTATTATTTATTTATTTATTTATTTTTTTTTTTTTTGGGGGGGGGGCGTATTTGATGATGTTGCGATGCTTGATGTTTTGATGATTTTCTTGATCATGAGGTTGACATGATTGCCAGACCGATCGGCATTAGCCTTTTGTGAGGTGTACAGCTCAGATCATGGGCCAGGGTGCCAGCTGTATTACACAACCATGCCAAAATCAAAATTGACTGACAGACATTTTGAAGATAGAAATATATAATTTAGTGTCTGTATTTTCAGAAAATTTGCATTATGGGAGCAAGAACTTAAAAAAATTCCTTTAAATGAGGTGAATGAGAACTGGTGTTGGGTATCTTCTGAGCATAACTTGGTGTCCTTGGGTGATATAGCAAGATCACAGAATTTTATGTACAGGCCCAAAACCATTAAAGATTCATCAGAAATACTGTTGCTACCTGTTATTAAGCAATTCCAGACATATGAGCGGAAAAGGTGGGTTTCTTTAAAACATTAAACAAAATGTAGGGACACCATTATGCGCAGAAGATAGTAGTTTTGAAGTTTGAAAAGTAATCAAGGGCAATAAAATGTAATTCATACATGATACTTCAAGGCCTATAAATAATACTTTTACAGTTATTATTTTATAGTCATCTGATGGGTGGATGTGATGAAACTCTATGCTCACGCATAGGGTTCACACAGAGGGTTTAGTACGGTACAGTTTTGTTAGCGGTTTGTTTTGTAACAGATACTCCGTGAGGCACGTGGCCCACGTGAGAGCAGAAGGAAACGTTCTGCACGGGGGTTTTAGCGTGAGTTCAGGTGAACAGAGCTGTAGGAACGTTAGTAGGGGCTTTACTGTCAGTGTGGGCGGACGTGTGTGAGACGCCTTAGCCCATATTCCAAGACTCTGAAACCTAAAATTCAGATGTTTCTATACGTATTATTGATGGTTGCTGCTTTAAAGATAGTATGCGTTAGTAGGAGTTAATTCGGTTGTGTAGTGTTGACTGTTTTGGTTCAGTTATGTTGGTTTGGAATTCATTGAGGCAACCGGTGTTTTCCTATATAGTTATTTACCGTGATGGATAACTAAGGAAGGTGAGGTGTGTATGCCCAAGTCTTTATGAAGGTAGTACGTGGTTAAGTATTGTCTTTTCCAGTGTATGGGATAATGTATGGCGAGAGTGTCAGGTTATAGTCTGTTTCAAGGTAGTGACAGAGATATGGGGTCTTACGAAGTAGTTTGGGTTATGAAGCACGTGTGTGTGTATGAACGTGTGAGTTATTTGTATCAGCCAGGTTACGTAATGTATCTCATATCCAATATGTGTGTGTTTAGCAAGTGTTATGATTTAGGACCTTATTATTTATTAAGAGTGCTTGTCGGAGCGGAGCGACGGATGCCAAAATGTCAAGTCACCAGAGGCTACCGCCGAGGGACCTATTGTGAGGTCATCTCCATCTCTTCACTCAGGGAGTGAGCGACCGGTGCCAAGACACCCGGGTTACAGCAAGGACTGCGCTACAGAGCAAGTTACGAGGACGTCCACGGTATGAGAAACGAGACGATTCGGGGGCGTACGACAAAGGACTTGCATGCCTAGATGTGAAGGGCAGAACGTAACAGCGAAAACACCAAACATGTCATTGTACATTGTACATTGCTTAACGTCCCGACAGCAACAAGGCTTTCTCAGGACGTGCCTGCACTGCTTGTGAAAAAAACTAAACAGAAAATTGAATGTATGTCGCCAGCCGGTCAAATACATTAAATAAACCTACAACATGGGGCATAAATAAAGCTAAGACCATTTAGCAACACACATCCAATATCAAGAGCTACAGGCAGTGCAGACAGTAGGGAGAGTTTTAAAAAGGCAAATACAGGTGAATGGACAAAGGGTAGACAGAAACACATGCCCCAGAATAGAGAGAAAAACCCACCCTGTGGGGCTGACCAGGGTGACCCTGGGAACTAAAAAATACCTAACCCCACCCAAGTCCCCCAGGGCAGACCCGGGTGGGGAGAAAACACCAAACAGGTTGGATTGTGAGAGACAATTACCTAGCCTGGCATTTACATTGTGCGTGTGTGGGAAGTGTTGATGTGTTTATAGTGAGAAGGGGTGTTGTATATAACTCTTAGATAGTGTTTTCATCGTTTATCTGTTATAAATATCTACGTTAGAAAGAAAGCTAGTGTGCTGAGTCTTACCGCGTGAATGTGCCGGTCTGAGTCGGTGGCGGTGTATGCGTCTGTTGTGTGAGAGTCTGTACGTGCGACTGGGGGAAAGTCCACGTGCGTTACAGTGGAAGCACACAAAAAGTGTTAAAAGGTATACCATCTTCTGCGCATAACCAAGACACAAGAAACAGAATAATGAGACAACTCAGATCAAAGTTCACAACTGTCATTTTTTGGTGGAAAGAAATATCTGCCACGGCTATCGAAAAGCTCAGAACTGTCATAAGTATGTTAGTTTTACAGGTGAATATCAGCTTTTATTGAACTTCGGCGCATTAGCAGTGTTAGATAGTATCTGACGCCCGAAGCAAGTGCCACCCTTGTCTCCTCCTTTGTTTTATCACAGTTAGATTGCTGTAACTCCCTCCTTTCCGGCCTAAAACCCAGCTAGATAAACCGCAGAGTGCAAAACAATGCTGCCCGTTTATCTGCGCGTGCGTAAGCGTGACCATATCCGCCCCACCCTTAGGAAACTCCACTGGCTGCCCGTACAACTGAGAACGCATTCTGTATAAATTGTCCTGCATGTGCTTTAACTCTCTCAGCCTGACTTCTCCTGCCTATATCTCTGACTTACTTCATCATTACATTATTTTTGGTATTATCAGTTTCATCAGACTTTTAGGCTCGTTTCGCCGTCGGCCATTGTTTTCGCCGTCGGCCATTGTAAGTCTGCACATCGGACACCCCAAGGGGTTCCATTGGTCACGTGATTAATTCGAGACCGGAAGACCATTTGTGCACAAGCTGGGGTGCGGCACAGCCTGGGGCGTAACATCTTCCGCTCATCACGTACGCCGTCACAGTGGGACACAACAAAGCTCGTGGTCGATTTTTGCCTATCACGTGATTTTTCGTACATTAACTGCCGACGTCAAAGTTGTGTGTGTTTGTTGGATCCCCTGTGGTGCATTTTGACCGTCACGCATGAACAATTGAAGTTGTAAAAGATCGGTCTTCCCCTCATCACGCACGGCACGCGAAACTCGGCGGAAAAAAAAATGTCTCTAGGTCAACCATAACCAAATATGTGTATTTTCAAAAACACAATAATTATGTAGGAAATTATCCTCTTCTGTCAGTACAAAGCGCGTTGTTTGAATTAGTGCTTTGTTGATGAGACTGCAGCCTGTCACCTGCTAATGGATGTCAGTGACACGACGCGTTATGAACAGAAGGTTGGTTGTACATTGCTTAACACTCGACAGCAACAAGACTTTCTCAGGACGTGCCTACACTGCTTGTGAAAAAAACAAACTAAACAGACTATTGAATGTATGTCGCCAGCCGGTCTAATACGCTAAATAAACCTAACACCATTTAGCAACACACATCCAATATCAAGAGCTACAGGTAGCGCAGACAGTAGGGAGAGTTTAAAAAGGAAAATACAGGTGAATAGACCAAGGGTAGACATAAACACATGCCCCAAAATAAAGAGGAAAACCCACCCTGTGTGGCTGACCAGGGTAACCCTGGGAACTAAAAAGTAGTTAACCCCACCCAAGTCCCCCAGGGCAGACCCGGGTGGGGGTATGAACAGAAGGGAAACTTAATTACGTTACTATTGCATTGTAAGTACACGGATAGCCTAAATAGAGGTACAGATATACAAAAGAGGCTATGGTCTGTAGATTAAAAGCACCAAACAAAACAAATGGTGAATCAGGAAAAACAGTTGTTTATAGAAAGCTGTGGCCATGTAATGGGTGCACGTTTTCGTGCGTTTTCTGAATTTAGGCACTCACAAAACCATTAAACAACTCGGCGATTGTAACTATATTTGCATCAGTTTGTTCTTACATCTTTTGTGTACATTTTTTTGGCACTGGCAAATCTTTGTTAGGTTGATTTGTTATGCAGAAATATACTTTCATTTACTCAATGAGCCCAAGGTACCCATGAGCTGAGCTGTACACTGAGGCTAGCTTAATTTCATTTGTCTTCTCCTAGAGGATTCTGTACTTAGTAGTAAATTTCCATGTAGTGATGCAGTGTGCAGATTTGTACACTGGCACTGCAAGTTGTAGGTTGTGACTAGGTGATAGTTTCGCTTTGGCGCATAAATCGCAGAAGTAAAGTGAGTGCACTTGTGCATCTAAAATGATTCGCTTAGTTTTGTCTTGCTGAAACACGCAATCGTGACATTTCATTAAATTGTTCGCATTATGGATGTGCACGTTTTTTCTGCTCATTCAATGCTATACATTACTTGTCGATTATTTAGCTTTTTGCTCGCATAACTCTATTTCTACCACACGCTTGCTATGCTATTGTGGTGGTAGAGATTTCATTTTATTTCACGGTTAGGATCTCTACTTCATTAGCTCTGTGTTCTGTCTATTCTTCCCTGATGGCCTTAGCCGCCTGCTCAGCGTTAAACCCAAATAACTAACTATTCTTCCCTTGCCTATCGCTTCGTTAGGGACCGCAGCCTTTGTGTGACGTTCCCGCACTGGTGACGTCACTCAAGGCCGACTCTTCCTGCTGCCATGTTTGTTTTGATTTTGCACTTCTGCTCAAGTTGTTTACATGTTGCCATGTCTTACTGTATGCCATGCCTAGCCACTGATTGAGTGACTGTGCGACTGATTGACCGACTCATTCATTCATTTGTTTATTCATTATTTCGTTAATTTTGACTTTACTCAGTACTTGCTTAAATTTTTTAATTGTATGACTAGGTATTTCGCCTCACTTAGCACTTAGGCTTGGTTCACTTCGCTGACAGTCATGTGCCTGTGTGATTGCAAGCCATACAGGGACATTTCTGTTATGTGACCTCAAGGGTCATTGTTCGTTACTATTACTGAGCACTATTGTAATAAGCAGGCTTTAAAACTTAAGGTGCTTCGTAGTCATAGTAAGTGGACCATGCATTAGAGATACAAGATTGGACAGTTGATGACCACCCCTCCCATAATCAATAGATTATTCTAATTAGCACGGTAATTAGACAAACCCACTCGACCAAATACCTCCAACAGCTTTATCTGTCTAGCCGTATTAGTTCCATTCCAAAAATAATTCAAGCTACATTTTTTAGCTGTGAACCTGTGATTATTAAGGCAGATCCCCCACCTCACCTAAATAATTAATGCTGTCATTGTCTTCTTTAAACAAAGGCTAGTTAAAATATCAACAGTCATGGTTTTCACCTTTGTCAATGCAAACGAACTGATGATCAGCTGTTTCTGGGAAATGACCCGCTTGCGTCATTGTGGGAATTCCAGAAAGACATAATTTCCACTATACACAACACCCCACCCAAAGGAAGTGACGTCAATGTTACTCCGGGTCTTGTGACAGTATTGCATTGGAGTTGCTCAGTGTGTGAAGACGTGTTCATTTGTGTCAGTCATTGGAGATATTACAAATTCCGGACTTCATATTCAGTGTTAACACTAAATCTTGCAGAATATTACTATGGTGCGTTATGTTAAACAACAAAAACGTAAGCCTATGGTGAGCCGAGACTAAAGAAAAACTTACTGATCTATCGCATAGCCGAGTGAGTACAACCGGCTACAAGACTGACAAGCCTTCAATTTTGCCGAGTCACTGAAAGCTTGTCAGCGTGCTATTAACGTAGTTAGCGCAGGGAGTAAACAGAAAATTGAGCCTTTTCAAAAAGACTCATTTGCTATCACTTCCGTGCCGTAAACAACCCAAAAAAGAAACAGAACAGAGTTAAATTACTCTTAATACAAACTCCTCAATCTTCTGTTTACACCCTGCGGTTTGCTCAAACCGTGTTTCTCAGTAAGGTAGACAAAAAGAACTGGCCTTGGCCAACCACCGCTATCGGCGTGGCGTTACCACAAGGGTGTAAACAGAAGACTAAGCCTTCTCAAATAGAGCCATTTGTATCACTTTCGTGTCGTGGTCAACTAAGAAATGAGAGGCAGAACACAGAGTTAATGTATCTTATTACAAACTCCTCAATCTTTTGTGTACACCCTGTGGTTTGAGCAAACCGCCGGGCGTTAGAGCAGGGTGCAAACAGAGTCATTTGTTATCACTTCCGTCTCGTAAACAACTAAGAAATGAGAGGCAGATCACAGAGTTAAAATGGCTCTTAATACAAAGTCTTCAGTGTCCTGATAACACCTATGCTGTCCTGTCAGTAAACAATGCGGCTGCAGACTCAGTGTGCAGTGACAATTTGCGTACAACGGGGATTCACAACACACACGATGCGGAACTTGCCAGTCTAACCACATGCTATATTTAGCGGTCTGTTGATGACTAGTTGGCAACCGAAAAGAGAGATAGAACACAGAGTTAAATGTCTCTTAACACAAACTTCTCAATCTTCTGTTTACACCCTGCAGTTGCTAAGGAAGGCCTGTGAATACGACACAAGGCGCAACACAAACGCAATGCGAAAGTTGTCAGTCTACCATTTTCTGAAATGATCTGTTAGTGCGTCGCATGATCATTGAGCAATAGCTTACTCAGAAATTGTGAAAACTCGGCCGAGCTCTGCGCATGCGTACTCTGCAGGTTAGCTGTAGTGTTATATTTAGCGGTCTGTTGATGACTAGTTGGCAACCAAAAAGAGTCATAGAACACAGAATTAAATGTCTCTTAATACAAACTCCTCAATCTTCTGTTTACACCCTGCGGTTTGAGCAAACCGTGGTTGCTAAGAGGCAAGACCTGTGAATACAACACAAGGGGCAACACACACGCAATGCGAAAGTTGACAGTTCTACATGTGACAAACTGAAGCATGGTGATGTGTTCTGACGGGAGTCCAATATTTATGCATGTTGAATAAAGATTTTGTGTGTGTGATTGCGTGTGTCTGCCAGTCTGTACGTGTGCATGCTTACGTGCGTGTGTGTGTGTGCATGTGTACATGTATTTGTATGTGTGTTTGAATGTGCTTGTGTGCGTGTGTGAGTGTACATGTATGTGTATGTGCGTGCTTGCATGTGCGTGCTTGCGTGTGTGTGTGTGTACATGTATGTGTTTATGTGCATTAGAGATAGGTAAAAAGGCATTTCAAGTACATCTATACAATTATCTCTGAGTCAATAATATAAAAGCAACGTTTTTTTATATTAACAACACATACACAACTCACAAAAAAAACATTGTTTTCAAGTACCTACACGCACTTGATAACAAATTTTCAAAGTTACCTACAGACACTTGTTAACAAATTTCAAAAGTCATCTACAACTGCTAACTAACTTTACAGGTAACTTTATTATAAGTGACTTAAAACAAGTTCTTATAAGAACTTAAAAATAACAACTTGCAAGTTCTTGACCCAAGTCAACAACTTACTCGGACAGATTTTCCAAGTTACAAGGACAATAAAAAACTTTTTTTTTTTCTCAATAGTAGTCTGGTGATGGGGCGGATGGTGTCAAATGGGCAGGCGTGAAAGGCATGACATCTCTTTGCGAAGAGTATTTCAGAAATATATGAACGATTACCAAAACTGATCTTTACTTGCTTAAAAGTCCTTGAACTTTTTTCATTGTTTCTTCTACCCCTATCTTTTTCCCTTCTTCTAAAAAAGATTTCTTTAGTTCTTCAACATTCACAGGCTGACTATGCATCTTATTTTGAATTTCAGACTTCTGTTGTTTGTAATTGGTCAAATCATCCTGCACTCTCTTAAATTCATGATCATCAATTTTATTATCATCTAAAGCCTTACTGATAATAAGTTTCATACTGCTCAGCTTAGCCCCTGCGAGCGTACTCAATGCTTCATGCTTCTGCAACTTTGTATGAAATCTTTTGTTAAGGGCTTCCAAACCAAAACATGCCCGGCCTGTGGCAGCGCCAACTCCTTCAATAGCAATTCCTATGACACTTCCCACTCCCATAGCAAACAGAGCTAAACCACTGACAGATAATCCAGCTGAAACCACACCCACAACCATTGATGTGTTGTGTACAGAATTAAAAACTGTTTTATATCGTCTTTTGCACCTGGAATATTTTGCCTGTTCTCCTTCCAAATACTTCAACGCTTCTGTAATATTCATTAAGCGAAACGAGTCTGCCTGTAATGTTTTATTGGGAACAATAGGTTCAGGCAGATCAGGTTGTATTTGTGGATACAAGTTCAACATTTTTTATGGCAAATATTTTTTTTTAATTTAATCTTCTAATTCATTTTGCAACTTCTCAAAGGTATATAATTTGCTAGCGTAATAAAACGCAACAAGATCTATGTGTTCCAGTTTTATGAAACTTAGATAAACTAGAGTTGTTTTATCGATCACTACCTTAACAGCAGGGATACTACTCGAAACTTCTATATCTGTGCTTTTTCTAATAGCAATAACGACCTTTGTTGACTATGCTACTGAGCTATCCCACGTAAGTTTGATTCCTTGTGCGATATCTGCTTCTTTCGCAGTATCCACAGATCTCATGATAATTTCAAAAACTATTGTTGCTTCTCTATCTATGGTAAAATTTGCTGGCACAAACACAACAGAAGTATCTGATCTACCCTTCCTATTTGTAAGAAGATATCGTCGTTTTCCATACTCTTGCACTTTTAGTTTATCTCTGCTATTGTTGTCTGTAGAAAAGCTTGGAACAAGGCTTACAATCAACGGCCCAGAGTTAACAACTTTTCTAAATACTAAGGCTCCTTCATCATCAGTATATACATAAGGACTAATAAATTCAAACTTTATGCCCCAGTCAATTGCGGGTGCAGACGGTGCAGGCATAGGCACAAGCGAAACTACCCAATTATTACCCACATGTATTAAGTTATAGGGCACATTATTTACAAGAGTAGGCGGAAGCGGAACAGTAATGTCACGCAGCTGACCAAGTTTAGGAATCCATCTCTCTGTTCCGTCCTTCATGTCATCGATTACTTTCCGCTTGTACATGCCATAGGAATCAAGTTCAAACCCATACACTTCACCAATCTCACCTTCTTTTTCAAAATCCTGCACGTCAGCCAAATCTTTTAACTCTATTACCATGCAGGCAACTGGTGTAATTCTCGGCTTTGGACCAAGACCGCTCATTTTTTATTTAGCAAAAATAAAATTTATTTAACTTCCAATACAACATAAAAATCATGGATTTGATTGATTGATTGATTGTACATTGCTTAACGTCCCGACAGCAACAAGGCTTTCTCAGGACGTGCCTGCACTGCTTGTGAAAAAAAACTAAACAGAAAATTGAATGTATGTCGCCAGCCGGTCAAATACGTTAAATAAACCTACAACATGGGGTCTAAATAAAGTTAAGACCATTTAGCAACACACATCCAATATCAAGAGCTACAGGCAGTGCAGACAGTAGGGAGAGTTTTAAAAAGGCAAAAACAGGTGAATGGACAAAGGGTAGACAGAAACACATGCCCCAGAATAGAGAGAAAAACCCACCCTGTGGGGCTGACCAGGGTGACCCTGGGAACTAAAAAATACCTAACCCCACCCAAGTCCCCCAGGGCAGACCCGGGTGGGGGGAATCATGGATTTGAACTGGTTTGTCATCCTGATTAGTTACATGTAAACACAATGATTCAAAGAAACTGGAGCCTAATGTTTTTAAACTGAGAATTAGGAAATCTAACAACTACATTTTCACAATAAGGAGCAGTTCCAGTTTACACACATTTCAACAAAGTCGAAGGCTTTCCATTGTGAACATTATCAGTAGTGCTTAGTTCTTTCAAATAGACATTTAGCACTGTGTGTACTGACAAATGAACAGGATATCTGCCAGTTATTCTTGATTTTTTGGGCGATATTAGTTTATTATCTGATGGTAATCAATCTTCATCTGGATATATTGTTATTTTGCCTAAAAAACAAAGTAAACTTGCAAAACTATCTGATAATGAATACTGACTAACTTTCGGAAATTCAATTGAAACAAGTAAGTTAGCTGGGTTTAAAGTTGCTTTAATTTTAAATTCATTTTGAAGCCATTCAGCTAAAGTACAAAAGTCATAATACCCAGATCGTAAAGTATCACCCTTCTCTAAATCATCAAGAGTTCCACTTACAGAATCATTTTTATTATCCGTTACATTAAACCACTTTACTGTGTATTGTACATTGCTTAACGTCCCGACAGCAACAAGGCTTTCTCAGGACGTGCCTGCACTGCTTGTGAAAAAAAACCAAAACAGAACATTGAATGTATGTCGCCAGCCGGTCAAATACGTTAAATAAACCTAACAGATGGGGCCCAAATAAAGCTAAGACCATTTAGCAACACACATCCAATATCAAGAGCTACAGGCAGTGCAGACAGTAGGGAGAGTTTAAAAAAGGCAAATACAGGTGAATGGACCTCGGGTAGACAGAAACACATGCCCCAGAATAGAGAGAAAACCCCACCCTGTGGGGCTGACCAGGGTGACCCTGGGAACTAAAAAATACCTAACCCCACCCAAGTCCCCCAGGGCAGACCCGGGTGGGGTACTTTACTGTGTAGAACAATTCATGGATAGCTACACCCTTGCTACCATCGCGATTATCAATCCCATTAGTTAACAACACGGGTTTGCTTGTGTCAAGATTTGATAAGGTTATAAACATTTTTATTATCACATAAAAAACATAATGGAATTTAAATCGCCAACAATTACCACTACAAATGCATTTCAATTTAACGTAGATGCCAAGTACAATGTCGCGCCTACTTATGATCAGAAAATAATTCAACTAAATCAGCTCGATATAGCTTTGTCCGAAGGAGATTTATTTCAATTGATTGTACATTGCTTAGCGTCCCGCCAGCATCAAGGCTTTCTCAGGACGTGCCTGCACTGCTTGTGAAAAAAAAAAAAAATAAACAGAACATTGAATGTATGTCGCCAGCCGGTCAAATACATTAAATAAACCTAACACATGGGGCCTAAATAAAGCTAAGACCATCTAGCAACACACATCCAATATCAAGAGCAACAGGCAGTGCAGACAGTAGGGAGAGTTTTAAAAAGGCAAATACAGGTGAATGGACCTCGGGTAGACAGAAACACATGCCCCAGAATAGAGAGAAAAACTCACCCTGTGGGGCTGACCAGGGTGACCCTGGGAACTAAAAAGTACCTAACCCCACCCAGGTCCCCCAGGGCAGACCCGGGTGGGGTGAGATTTATTTCAAGTGAAAGTGCCAAATCCGTATGATCATTACCTAAACCCTCCAATTACAGATGATGCAACTGCAAGAAAGTGGTCATCAAGCCCACTACAGATGTTTCAAAACCAACTTAACTTTGCTATACTGTGCTCAACTACAGGCTGTGGTGTTCTGGAGGGCGGGCTCGTCTATGTCCCCTGCAGATGTGAACATCTGCCCACTGCCCTGTTGCCTGATTTTCTCGAAGCAATTGACAGAGCAAAAATGAAGGGGTCTGGTTGGCATGAAGGTCGTGTACATGAACTGCAACTGAAGCAGTCAAGATATCATCCTATATTAGGCAAATCATGGCTGCCACTACCAACTGAGGTTGCAGACAAAAAAAGCTGTAGTCAATATTCAGAACAATGATAATTTCTGTTTTATGTGGTGTGTGCTTGCTAAACTACACTTTGTAAAAACAAAACCTGAACGTGTATCTAACTATACCAAATTTGTAAATGAACTCAACTTCAGTGGCATAGATTTTCCTGTTAAGGTGGAGGACATAGATTTGTTTAAAAAACTAAATCCTGGGATATCTGTGAATGTGTATGTATGGGATAATGAGTCTGAGAACAAGTTACAACCAATTAGAGTATCACCAATTGCCCCAACCTATGGTCAGTCAGAAGATAAGCATGTTGAAATGTTACTTATAAGCTCTTGCTCCGGTGATAACTTTCACTACACAATTATCAGAAGTATGTCAAGACTAATTCATCATATAACAAAACATGATGGTAAACAGGAATTTTGTAAAAAAATGTTTACAGAGGTTTTCCTCTATTAAAGTAGCACACAAACATGTCCAGCACTGTAGGTCACCTGATGACATTCAAACAATACTGAGGTCTCCAGATCCTGGTAGCAAGGTATATTTTAAGAACTATGAGAATCAGCAAAAGCTGCCGTTTGTAGCGTATGCTGATTTTGAATCACTGGTTGTACCATATGAGGGTCCTGTTCCAGAATCACTTCCAAAGACTGTAAAATTGAGTGACCAAGTGGTGTGTCCTTTCGGATACATTCTTGTTAGGTCAGACGGTGTGCATACAGAACCTGTTATCTACAGGGGTGAAAATGCAGCAGCTGAGTTTTTAACAGAAATGAGACAACTGTACAGTAACGTAGTACATTATCTGGAAACATGTCGGATGCCTTTGGTGATGACAAAAGAAAATAAACTGAATTTTGATGCAGCGGAGGCATCTTGGATTTGTGAACAACCCTTAGGGGGTGATAAAGTTTGTGACCATGACCACATAACTGGGTTTTACAGAGGTGCTGCACATGGTGAATGCAACTTAAAACTAAAAATAGACCCCAAGGCTTATAAACTGCCAATCTTTTTCCACAATCTCAAGGGGTATGATCCACACATTATCATGCAGGCTGTGGATGAGTCTTACAAAAAAAAAGTAGTTGTATTGCCCAGACAACTGAGAAATACTTGACTTTTAGGTTGGATAAATTAGCGTTTTATGACTCTATGCAACATTTGTCTTTAGCGTTTGCTAGTCTGGCAGAAAGACTGACATCGTTTCCAATAACAAGTAAATATTTTGAGCCTGATTTAAACAAGAAAGGTGTCTTTCCCTATGAGTACACTGATCACTGGGTTGTGTTTGAAGAAAGGAGGCTGCCTCCAAAAGAGGCGTTTTATTCTACACTAAATGGTAAAGGCATTTCTGTCTCTTATTACAAGCATGCTCTCGAAGAATGGGATAGACTAGGGTGTGAAACGATTGGCGACTACCATGACCAGTACTTGAAAGCTGACGTTTGTTTGCTAGCAGACGTATTTGAAAGTTACTGTGAAAAGGGTTTGTTACACTACAGTCTTGACCCAGCTTGTTAAATAACTAGTCCTGGCATGACATGGGATGCATTTTTAAAATCTAGTAAGATATCTATAGACCTGTTGTATGATCATACGATGGGTGAAATGGTGGAACGTGGTTTGAGAGGAGGTATTAGTATAGCCGCAAACAACTATGCCAAAGCCAACAACAAATATCTTGACAACCTTGACTTTAACACCTCAAGGCCAAGGTCATTTATTACGTACGTGGGTGCTAACAATTTGTACGGATTCGCGATGTGTGAATTATTGCCCTTTAAAAACTTTTGTTTGCATGATTTGTCACAGTATGATATAACAGACTTAACAAACAGTATTATGACTCACGACCGAAATCATGAAAAGGGTTGAATCTTTGAAGTCGACCTGGAGTACCTGCACTACCTACATGATTACCACAATGATTATCCATTAGCAGTTGAGAAAATGCGTATGACTGGGGAAAAAGAAGACACTAAACTTGTGCCAAATTTGAATGACAAATTCAATTACGTTTGTCACTATCGCTTACTGCAGTTTTACATCAGTTGATTGTACATTGCTTAGCGTCCCGACAGCAACAAGGCTTTCTCAGGACGTGCCTGCACTGCTTGTGAAAAAAAAAAAAAAATAAACAGAACATTGAATGTATGTCGCCAGCCGGTCAAATACATTAAATAAACCTAACGCATGGGGCCTAAATAAAGCTAAGACCATTTAGCAACACACATCCAATATCAAGAGCTACAGGCAGTGCAGACAGTAGGGAGAGTTTTAAAAAGGCAAATACAGGTGAATGGACAAAGGGTAGACAGAAACACATGCCCCAGAATAGAGAGAAAAACCCACCCTGTGGGGCTGACCAGGGTGACCCTGGGAACTAAAAAATACCTAACCCCACCCAAGTCCCCCAGGGCAGACCCGGGTGGGGAAGTTTTACATCAGGCATGGGTTAGTACTAAAGAAAGTTCAGAGAGGCATTGAATTTGATCAAAGTGCTTTCATGAAAGATTACATAATGAAAAACACAACCCTTCGTGCGAGGGACAGCAACACTGCATTTGATAAAGACTTCTTTAAACTTATGAATAATGCCTGTTTTGGGAAGACGATGGAAAATCCTCATCACCGCAAAGATGTGAGACTTTTCACAACTGAATCCAGAGCTATTAAGCTTACAGGCAAGCCACAAATACACAGGGTATAAAGAGTTTCATCCATCATTGTATGGAGTGACACTCAAAAAAAAAAAGATTGTTAAATTGGACAAGCCAGTATTCATTGGTATGGCAATACTTGAGTTATCAAAATTATTAATGCTTGAATTTTCTTATGATTATTTTAAACCAAAGTATCCTGATTGCCGACTGTTATACACTGACACTGACTCTATGATCATTGATGTGCCTACTAAAGACTTTTATGAAGACATGAAAACAGAACTACATAATAATATGTATGACACGTCTGACTACCCTAAAGACCACCAGCTGTACAGCACACAGAACAAGAAAGTGCCTGGAAAGTTTAAAGACGAACTGAATGGAGTGCCTATTGTTGAGTACGTTGGACTGAGGTCAAAAATGTATTCCATTTTACACCAAAAAGGCAGTCAGTCCAAAGCTAAAGGTATAAAAAAAAAAAAAAACCAGCAATAAAAAAATAAAGATATCCATCATGAACATTACAAGCAAGTATTAGATGGAGAACTAATGCCTGATTATCCAAACAAGACACTGAGATCAAACAAACATAATCTTGAAATGATCCAAACATATAAGAAGTCACCTGCAGTTGGGGGACACAAAACGAGTGTTTCACACTAAGGAAAAGGCTTATGCACCTGGGCATTACAGGCTTAAGTTATCTGAAAAAATAGCTATGAACTTGTTGATGAACTAATCGATGAATTAGTTGATGCAATGATTAAAAATGTGTAACAGTGTCTGGAGGAATAATTTGTAATTCTTCTCTGACAAATGCCCTCTGTGGGGCAGGCTCATATAGATAATAAATTGATGCGTTAGCACCAGGGACTATTTTTTTATACTGTAAACAGATGTAGACCATATTGGATCAGTTGCCCTACGTCTGATGTCATTCTCAGCCTCGCCAGGTTGATACAAATATCTCACCTGTTTTGTAAACAAACTTGTGTCTGGAGGTGTTGTTTTTATTTCTGACCCTGAAGGTATTGTTTTTAATTTAATAGCATCAACAGGTTTAGGGTGACCTTCGTTATTTATTGCTTTTATCACAGATGGTAATCTCTTAACCCACACAGTGTTTCGAGCGTCATGCATGAGTTCCTGAGAATACTGATAGCTGAAAAGTCTTTCCGATAATTGTTTGTTAAAGTTCTCAACAATTGCATGTGATGTGTGCACACCTGGTATGCCTCGCCTTACTAGCATGCCATGCTTCACAAATAATTGATTAACGGTGCCTTTGAATTCAGATCCGTCATCGACTTGCACGAGCCTAGGATATTTTAAATGACCTCGACTATATATTTTTGTTAACGCAGTGGCTACCGTGGTAGCATTCTTGTCAGTTATGGGTTCGGCGTCCTTGTACCATGAAGCTATGTCGACAACAGTCAGTGCATATTTGTATCGTTTCTTTCTTATTGTATCATGCGGCAGGAACAGAAGATCCATTTGATGCGTGTCATTAGGGGTAGTGTTTACAAAATGAGGTCTTGTTATTTTTCTTGGAGCAGGTAAATATATTTGCCAAATTGCCTGTTTTTTGAGCCACTGTTTTATTTGTTTGAGTGTAATATCTCCACCAACAGCGGCATGTAATTTTTCTATTGCAGTATTCCTTTTCCAGTAACCAATAGGGGAGTAATATATTTTTGATAGTTTAGCTCCGATGTCGGTCATTTCTTCTAGCAATAAAAACTCCTGTAAAATAAACAAATGTCATTTCTACTAGAACAAATATTATTTCTCCATTTCTTTGCTCTGGGCTTGGCTGGTAGTAGTCGCTAAGTTTTGGTTGTGGGATGGTCATGTCTTCGCCAGTAACAAGAAAATATTTTTTGATCGCGTCATCGACATTTGAAAGTGTATGCTGTGCGTGACCTTCCAGCCTGAGATTTTCATTGATGAAATCAAGTTTCTCTATTCTTTGCTTCTCATAATCCTGCTGGGCTTGTGCAAGTTTTTCAGACGCTTCATTGTGACGCTTCATTTTTTTTGCTGATTCCTCTCTACCCATTTTTGAAAAAAGATAGTTTGATCCACTGAAGCAAGTGCATTAACAACGGCCCCGCCAATCATAATAGCTATAGTTGCCATATTTTTTATTTACATAGAAACAATTTCTGGAATAATTCCTTGCTTGACGAGAAAGTCTTTTGTTGCAATTGACGCTGTTACACTGTCTTTGAAGTCTAATCTACTCAAGTCTTCCGATTTCATTTTGAGAAGACTTTTTCCCAGCATAGAATAAGCAACTGTTAGCCCGCTTATTACGGCAGAGTGATAGATAAGGTTCATTATGTTCTTTGTGTCGCTCATTTTCTTATGCCGCAAAAATTAAAATAATAGATTTATTTACTGCATAAGAAATGGGTCCGAAGGTTTTGGCGTTGCTGGTAATGTGGAGACTTCTTCTTTTGTTTTTGGAGTGTTTGATTATTTGGACACTGTTCGAGTGTTTGGTTTGTATTTTTTGTATAATTGGTAACCTACGTAACCAAATCCGACAACAAATCCAGCAACTATATAATTTGTTATTTGAGGTTTAGACTCAGTTGTTTGTCTCTCACTTTGTTGAGGTGGTGAAGATGTTGGTCCTGATGGTAGTGACACTGGTGCTGTTGACGGTGGGTCAGTTACATGAGCCTTTTCTGTTAATACCTGAAGCTGTAATTTTTTTTGGCTGTTATATTCCGCTAATCTTTTCCCAGCCTCTATCCGACCTGGATTGATTGATTGATTGTACATTGCTTAACGTCCCGACAGCAACAAGGCTTTCTCAGGACGTGCCTGCACTGCTTGTGAAAAAAAAATAAAAAATAAAAAAAATAAACAGAATATTGAATGTATGTCGCCAGCCGGTCCAATACGTTAAATAAACCTACCATATGGGGCCTAAATAAAGCTAAGACCATTTAGCAACACACATCCAATATCAAGAGCTACAGGCAGCGCAGACAGTAGGGAGAGTTTAAAATAGGAAAATAGGTGAATGGACCAAGGGTAGACATAAACACATGCCCCAGAATACAGAAGAAAACCCACCCTGTGGGGCTGACCAGGGTGACCCTGGGAACTAAAAAGTAGTTACCCCACCCAAGTCCGACCTGGAATTTTAGCCTTAGTCACCGTTTGAACCTGTGTCAAGACAGGACTCAATTGTGGAGTCATCTGGGTCTCGTCCATTTTCTTCTAATTTAAAATTTATTTTTGAAAAATCTATATGACTACTAGTAACAAGCAAGGTTACCACAGGTGCAAGGTAATTCCCAAACTTGTAAAACATAAGGCATGCTAATTTGCCAATTGAACTTGAAACTATGGGGTTGCTTTCTAAATCGTGTGATAAACTGTCACTATCAACAGGTAGGAAGTGACTCACAGCTTTTGTGTATAGGCAGACAAGAGATCGACTCAAATCGCGGGTCATTAGTGAAGCAATGTGATTTTCATATTTAGCATGAAGTTTGATTAGCTCGTCAGCGGTGAGGGATTCTATGTCTTCTGTCATATATTGTTTTCCAAGAAAAGCTTTTGATTTTTCAGAAACAACTACAGATAGAAGGCGCTGTTTTTTAGAGTCTAAGTCTTTGTTTTCTACAGCACAGATATCGCTTAGAAGAAGTAATTCGTCTTGGTTCATTTTAAAATGTAATATAATAATTTTGTTTAAAGAAGTCAATGACAGCATTACTTATTTAGGTAGGGTGGGGGATCTGCCTTAATAATCACAGGTTGACAGCTGATCAAAAAAAACGTAGCTTGAATTATTTCTGGAATGGAACTAATACTAATATTAGAATAATCTATTGATTATGGGAGGGGTGGGCGTCAACTGTCCAATCTTGTATCTCTTGCATTTATTTTGATTTCATGGTGACATTTGTTAGGTTGCATCTTTGTAGCTTAGTCTTCTGCTTTATTCTAGTTTATCTTATGTTACACGCACATAATTCACCTTCATTTATACACCTTTTCTGTCTTTCATGTCCCACATGCACAAAGTGAGTAATATTAGATCATTATGTGCGTGTTTTTGTCTACCGTATTGAAAATACAGTAGCCTTTGAATTGGGGCTGATCGGAGCGCATTCTGAAGCATGCACATGACGTTTTTTGGCATGCGGGGCAGAAATTCTGGCAAAGAAGTAACAAGATAAAAGTGACGTCACGTCTAGCTACGCAAACCTTGCTAGAGAACGTCTTTTTGGCGCCAAAGCACCGTGTGTGTGTGTGTGTGTGTGTGTGTGTGTGTGTGTGTGTGTGTGTGTGTGTGTGTGTGTGTGTGTGTGTGTGTGTGTGTGTGTGTGTGTGTGTGTGTGACAGCGACTAGAGCCACGTTTGAGGACGGACAAGTTTTAAATTTTAATATTGTCCCTAAAAAAATTATCTCGAGAACTTTTTTCGGGGATGATTTTTATCAAGATGCTCATTGACGAGAAAATGGCCCATTTCACAAAAACCAGTTAATCCACACTGGAGTCCGTAATTTTTCTTATTTTACTAGATATTTTGCATATAGCTAGATAAAGGAGAGATATTGAATGAGTTCGTTAACCAGCATTGTGCCTCTAGAACATTTGGAGTGATTATTTTTTTTTTTAAATCATATTTTGGGGATTAATTTCACGAATTATATGGGTTAATCTTAAAACAATTGAATCTTTTATGAAAAAACATTCTTCTCATTAATAATCTCATGATTTTTCGTATACATTATTTACATAAGCCTACAGTTTGTCTGGGCCGTCAGGTATGATTAGGTCAGTTGTGACGTGTATGCCCTAGGCATGAAAATTAGACAATTTTCTGCACCACTTTTTCGAAGTCATTTGTAAAACAGTTGACATAACTTTAATTTTTCTTTTACAAAAAAAGCTATCTTCTCATTAATACCCACATGATTTTTCATGAACAGTGTTTGCATAAGCCTGCTGTTTGTCACGGCCCTGGGGTAGGATTAGGTCAAAATTGTGACCTGTAAGCCCTAGGTGTGAAAATCACAAGAAAATTGCAAAGTTGATCGTCTGATACGTCAAATGTTAATACTGCGATGTGCCTGTCACCCCTCCCTGGGTATAGGCCGTCGACGAGAGACCTCCAGCGACTCCTGTCCTGTGCTTCTCCTTCGATTTTACTCCAGGTGGTTCCCAGTCTCTTGATGTCTGCTTGGAGGTCTCGACGCCAGGTGTTTCTCGGCCTGCCTCTTTTCCTCTTTACCTGGGGGTTCCATGACAATGCCTGCCTAGTGATACTGGAAGCTGGCTTTCTCAGACTGTGACCAATCCATCCCCATTTTCTTCGCCCAATCTCATTATCTGCTGTTATCTGCCCTGTTCTCTCCCAGAGTCTGACGTTGCTGATCTTCTCTGGCCAGTGGATTTTCAAAATTCTTCTAAGGCAACTGTTTATGAAGATCTGTACTCTGTTGACTGTGGTTTTTGTCAATCTCCAAGTCTCTGCTCCATATAGGAGAACTGCTTTTACGTTGGAGTTGAAAATCCGGACTTTGGTGTGTTGTGACAGCTCTCTGGAACTCCACACTTTTTTCAGCTGGAGAAAGGCTTTACCGATTCGTGCTCTGACATCTGCATCAGTGCCGCCTTTTTTGTCTATGATGCTCCCGAGATAGGTGAAGGACTCCACCTCCTCCAACGGGGTGTCAGCAAGCAAGACTGGTTCTTCCCTGGTTGCGTTCAGCCTCATTATCTTTGTTTTCGGTTTGTGGATGGTGAGGCCCACTTGGGACGAGATGTCAGCAAGCCTCGTGGTCTTGTCCTGCATTTGTTGATGAGTGTGGGACAGTAAAGCCAAGTCGTCTGCAAAATCGAGGTCGTCAAGCTGTGTCCACAGTATTCCAGTTCGTCTGTGCCGTCCTCTTCATGACCTAATACTATGATGAGTGACGTATAACATCGAGTCGTCACTATAAACATGGCATTGTGGGACTAATGATGCCATGACGTGAAGCGGCTTGAAGTGACGTCATTTCGCTGCTCGTGCTATTATTCTTCTTCACAATAGCTATGCTATGCCAGACCACAGAGCTTATGAATGGCGGGAATCGCCGTGTGTCCGTCTTCATTTCTGTGTGCCAGTGTGTGTGGAACCGGGTGGGTTAGAGTAAAAGGACATAGATTCCTGTCGCTAAACGAGCCCACAGAGCGTACTAATAGCAGGAAGTGCCGTGTGTCCGAGTCTGTCTTTAGTGCCGACATGTGTGTTGATCAGAGGTTGGCTTAGAGAGGAGGGAAATGGGGGGGGGGGGGGCTGAGTTGGTATACCTCGCCCTGTATCTAGGTTAAATGCACCAGTGGCGCCATTACTGCGATTTTCGCATCTGTCCGCTCGCTCGGACGGGTCCTGTGCACCAGAACTGCACGCGCAGGTAGGCTTCTGCACTTTAAGTGTGGTCTCGTACCCGCGGAAGAGTGTGATCACAGTCGAAAAACGGTTCGTTTCCTGTTTTAGCTTTACTCCCCTTGAGCATAAAATGTTGGAGGGCGTACGTCCCTATTGGAAAAAGATAGGTCTCCGGGGGTTGTTCGTTCTCCTCAGAACTTGTGTATTCCTGAATCAAGTGGGCCATTGTAGTCTCTCGTATGGCTACGGCCAGGACGGGCGGTGCTTTTTGCCACAAAACGACGCATGTGTCGAAAAATCACCACCATTGAGGAAAAACGAAATCATTTTTCAAATCTGCCAAATCGTGTAATGTTTCGTGGTGCTAGCATAAGGATGCATTACCGGACTGCTTATGGGAAAAAGTGTATTCTTTATTCATCTTATTTTGCAGCAATCAAACGTCACGTGATTCTTTCTCTGAGATTGCTCATTACAGATGCAGAGAGCACATGCTCTAAACTGATCTGGAGCACACGATCGGTCCGAGCGACGGGTAAGGTGTGAAAATAGCAACAATGGTGCCGCTGGTGCATGTTACCTATGCACCGGGCGAGGTATACCACCTCAGCCGTACTAATGGCGGCATTGTCGTGTGTCAGTCTTTATTTGTGTGCGCCGACGTGTGTGTTGATCAGAGGTGGGCTTAGAGAGGAGGGAAATGGAT
This sequence comes from Semisulcospira habei, assembly GCA_036245525.1. Lineage (NCBI taxonomy): Eukaryota > Metazoa > Mollusca > Gastropoda > Semisulcospiridae > Semisulcospira > Semisulcospira habei. The sequence goes on from BTPG01000001.1 coordinate 97,263,549, forward strand.
CAGCATAATAAGCCTAAAAATATGAACAACTCTGAATGTTCCTGAAAGATAAACGCATCTGAGCTCCAAACAATACGGTAGACTTTGGGATGAAATCCTCATCTTGTTCCTTTTTTAGTCTCTTCTATTTATAGAAGAGACTTTTTAGGATGGGACGCGGTGGAGTGATTTCAAAAGAACACACATGACATCATAGGCAAGCTAGCCTAAAACTCTGACAGTGAAGTAACGAGATAAAAATTACGTCATGTTTATTTACACAAACCTCGCTGTAGAACGTACTGGCGCAAAGCGCCGTATGTGTGTATATGTGTGTATATATATATGTGTGTGTGTGTGTGTGTGTGTACGTTAACAAGAATATTTCCGAAGTTTGCGTACGTACAAGCTTCAAATTATGGGAGATGTTTTATTCAGGGGGTGTATAGGGCAACCTACGAGCATTTTCAAATTGGATGAGAAGAGTTAAATGACCGCTTCGGTTGACCCACATTACGGTCTGTTATACTTTATTATTCACTTGCAGTTTTGGATATAGCCGGGTTTGAAAGACATTGGATGAGTTCGTTAGCCAGCTTTGTATCTTTGGAACTATGAAGAAAAAGTTTAAAGGGTAAAAAAACATTGACTTCTGGAGAAAATCTGACAGTGACGGTGACGTAAAAGCAGAAATTTTATCATCACACAGACATTGATGCAATACTCTAGATGTGATTTATTTCTCCCCCTCTCAAAACAATGATGCGTATGCACTGTGACCCTTACAGAGCTCACTGATGCATTGGCAAATTTGCGAGACTTTTTCAAATATATTTCAAAATCAAGTCAAAAACAACAGATAGAGAACCTCGACAGCGAGTACAGCTTGCATATAAAAGGGACTTTGTGAGTCATGGCTCTAATATAGAAGAGACTTTGCATGTTATGGTTCATCCCATCTTGTTGCTGATTGTGACCAGCGTGTGCGTGATACAGTGTATCCTGTGTATAGATATTGTGTGAGTGTGCAGTCTACATATGGAGTGTGTAATAAGATGAGTGTGCAGGCTACATTATGGAGTGTGTAATAAGTGAAAATGCTGAAAATGCTGCCATTCCCTGCGGCCATAGTTTGATTACGAGCATGCATGTGTGTGGTTGGTTCAGATAAATGCAAATGTTTGCAGTGCGGCGTGTAGATGTTTGCGTTCTTCATTCACGCTCAATGTGTGCGCTTGTGTCTGCGGTGCAAAATGTAATCAAGACACAGTCCATGATGAGGTTGTGTCCTTATTTGTTTGACGGTATGTCGGATCCATTATGTGTTCACATTGTGTCATGTTCACGTATTACTTCTTCCTCCTTTACACTAGTTCTCTCCCATTTACTATTCATTAGTGCTTGGTCATAGTTACCTTATTGCTGGCATGGCATCTCATATATTTTTGCATTTCACTTTTGCCATGCTACTTTTAGTACTTGTGCATTTGATTTTGATGCGGTGTGACCGTTTGCGGTATGCCGTTTATTTTGATGAGGGGAGGCCCCCGGTCGGAGTGACTACCCGTTTGTTAGTCATTTGGGTGTCCGCCTTACCGCAAGGTCTGACTGTATAGCAGACTTGTGCATTGATGCTTGCTTAATTTTTTTTTTTTACTTTTGCTTTGCATTTAACTTTTCAGTTTGTATTGTGGCTTACTTATTTTTCATTTCATTTGATGTCAGATATTTTTCCACACATCTGATATTTTACGCGACCGTCACTTTGATTTTATCAGTGTGTGTTGATTTCACCTCCTGGTGTTATATGCCTCAATTTAGTTATGTGCCTTGTTCATTGTATTCTTGGGACCATTACTGATTACCTGTTTTGTTTATTCCATCGCTACTGCTTTCTGGTGGTACTAAAATTAAAACGAGGAAGCATGAACATGCATCTCTTATTATTAACGGAAGTTCAACATCACATAATCAGCAATCATCCTCATCTTATTGTATCATCACCCCATCGCATACGTATATGAGGGGTGATCAACATGTGTCTGGATGCTCATCATCTAAAGGAGTAGTCAAGTCTTCGAATGCAGTGTCTTAATATTACAGCATAATTATATTACTAACCGTACACAATTTCAAATGCCTATGACATACAATTGTTTAGATAATGATTTCCAGCGTATGTACACCTGCATGTCTCCAAGATGTAGCTTTGTGATTTTGGAGGGATGAACAACCATGGCTTCTAAAAGTGCTTAACGAAAAGAGAGACATTTAGTAGTTGTTGTTGGGTGCTTTTTTTTTTGTTTTTTTATAGGGGCACATGAGCCTTCTCTACTGCTAAAACGTTGAATGGATTCATTGCATTGAAAATGGTCATAATTACCATTAACTCATTTAAGGCCACTGCCCTGTAGCACTTTGCCTATGGCTAGTAACACCAGCTGCCGTGAGACAACTTCCCATTGCACACTATGGACGCGAGATCTGCCCAACCGTGGTTCGCTTGCAGCGTGTGTTCTTGGCTATTTTTAGTGCCATTACTTGGCATGCTCACCAGATCTAAAAATGAACTCTAACAGAGGCAGATTCCTTAATACAGAAAAGTTACTTAAGAGGCAAATGGTTAAAAGAGGGAATCAAACACAAAACTTGAACTGTAGATTGTGAGTTGCTGTAATGCCTTAGGATCCAATCAAGTCAGATACGTAAACAGCAAACTTAGCAAGGGTAACCCCATCACAAAGACGTCAAGTGGAAAGAGGGTAGGGTTGTGCGGTATCACCGAGATATTTTGCAGTAATTCAGTAGTGATTGTCAGAAACTGTTACAAGACACTTCCTGTTACGTGGTAGTTGTAGTCGTAGTATGATACAATCACAAAAGACGCACACGCTTTGGGTTCTTGTAAAGAAACTTCGCTCAGCTGCAACTCATCAGACGTGGCACATGGTTGTAGACCACACTGGAGTAACAGTTCCAACAATATTTTATTGAAGCCATGCGATCTCCACACACATCCACAAATGCACCAACACTGATACAGTCTCCTCTACAATGCATCAACACTTTTGACACACTGCGTCTCTCATACAATGTACACACATACTTCCTAACACGTTTTTTTCTTATACTATTACTATTACTGGGAACTAAAAAGTAGTTAACCCCAACCAAGTCCCCCAGGGCAGACCCGGGTGGGGACCGAGCTATACAGACATCAATAGCAGAGATAATCTAAAACTACAGGAGTATGAAAAACGGAGGGTATCTTCTCACAGGTAAAAAGGGTAGACCTGATCCCACTGTTGTGTTTACACCAGATAGCTTTACCATAGCTAGAGAAGCAACAATAGTTTTTGAAATCTCTTGGCTTGACTTCGCGAACGAAGATTTTATAGGAGTTGCCCACGACGTCTGCAGGCTTGTTCGTGGCTGCGGAGGCCAATCCGAGACAGGCAGGTTCGACCGCAGTGGCTGCAGGGGAAGGTATGGCCAGGGTTCTGAGCTGCGGCATCTCTGTTTTTTCTCCTGAGCCGCTTGTCCTTAAGGCTAGCTCTGTGAGAGTCCTCAAAGGAGACAGCTGCCTTGTAAATGGTGGAGCGCCAGGTGTCACGGTCCGCAGCAAGCGAAGACCACTGGTGGTGGTCGATTTGGCAGGCACTAAGTGACTTCTTGAGACAGTCTTTGTATCTCTTCTTTGGTGCCCCTCTGTCACGGTGTCCAGTAGCAAGCTCGCCGAACAGGGTGATCTTTGGTAGGCGATGATCCTCCATCCTGGAGACATGCCCCGCCCAGCGGAGCTGTGTCCGCAGCAGCAAAGCCTCGATGCTCACAGTTTCAGCCTGTTCAAGGACCTCGACGTTGGTGACATAGTCACTCCAGTGAATGCCCAGGATGGTACGCAGGCAGCGCTGGTGGAAGCGTTCGAGGAGTCGTAGTTGGCTGCGGTAGAGGGCCCAGGACTCGGAACCATACAGCAGGGTGGTGAGGACCACAGCTCTGTACACGCTGATCTTGGTGCCTGTTTTCAGCTGTTGATTGTGCCACACCCGCTTGAAAAGTCGCCCGAAAGCGCTGTTTGCTTTTGCCAGCCTGCTGTCAAGCTCCTTGTCCAGCTTGGCGTCCGACGTGATAATGCAGCCAAGGTAAGTAAACTGGTGCACTGACTTTAGTTCAGACTCGCCAAATGGTGATGTGAGGAGGGCGATACACTGTCTTGGGTGCCGGCTGATGGAGGACCTCTGTCTTTTTCAGACTGACCTCGAGTCCAAAGAGCTGGGCAGCATCTGCGAAGCAAGACGTGATGCGCTGCAGGGCTCTCTCTGTGTGTGCAACGAGGGCAGCATCATCAGCAAAAAGCAGCTCACGAATCAGTTGGTCTAGGGTTTTCATGTGAATCATACTATGACTAAATCATCTGTTTTTGGTGGGTAATGAATGAATAATGTTAAAGAAATTGCACAGGGAATTAAACTTACATGGGATAGCTCAGTGTCAGTCATCAAAAGTCTTTATTGCAATTAGGAAAGGAGCAGATGTACAGGTATTGAGTAGTAACCAAGTTGTTAAAGTAGTAGTCGATAAAAGTATTGTTTCATTAAATTACATAAAACTGACACACATAGATCTTGTTTAGTTTTATTACGCTAGCAAATTGAACACACCAGAGGAGCTGCAAAATGTAATCACTGATTAAGTTTTTTTTAAATATGAAAAATATTTATTGTAAAAAAATGGTGCGGTGTTGCTGTTTGCAACGGGAGTTGGGAGTGTCAGTGGTATTGCTCTTGAAGGTATCAGTGCTGGTGCGTGCCTGACGTGCTTTGGTTTGGAAGCCCTTAACAATAGATTACATAAGAAGTTGCAAAAGCATGAAGCACTGAGTACTCTTGCTGCAGCAAAGTTGAATAGTATGAAACTTATTATTAGTAAAGTTTTAGAAGACAACAGAATTGATGATGATGAGTTTAAGAGAGTGCAGGATGATTTGGACAATTACAAACAGCAGAAGTTTGAAATTCAAAATAAGATGCGTAGTCAACGCGTGAATTTTGAAGAACTGAAAACAACTTTTTTAGAAGAAGGAAAAAAGATAGAAATGAAAGAGACCATGGGAAAAGTACAAGGTCTTCTAAACAAATAAAGATAAGTTTTTCTTTAGTTTTGTCATACAATTCACAGAGAGATGTTGCCTTTTACTATTTAACACCATCGGCTCCACCACCTGAGTATGATTGAGAAAAAAGTTATTTTGCTATCCATGTAACATGACAAATTTGTCCGAGTAACTTGATGACTTGAGACAAGAACTTATAAGAAATTAAGGCAAGTCACTTATAATTATAATTATAATAATAATTATTAATAATTACGGTTATTATATAGGCATTTTACCCAATCGGCTCAAAGCACTTCAAACTAAGCCTAACACGCACACTCACGTGACACACACGCATTCACTCTGAAGACAAACACAGTACAAGACAAACACATGACATTCACGTGGTGCGAAGGGTGAGCTCAGCTATTGAGGTTTCAGAAATTTTGATCGCTTTAATTTGAAATTTATAAAGTGGCCTGGAACCAATACCAAGGTGGAGGGGGAGGAAGAGCCGGAGTACCTGGGGAAAGAACCATCGACGGTCCGCCCGAATTAACAGTGACACTTACTAGAGGAGAAAAGGCCGACGCCGGAACCCGGTATCGAACCTCGCACCTTTAGCATTGGTGGCAGGCGCCTTTCCCACTGCGCCACGGACCGCCCTTATAAGTACTTAAGTAAGTCAATTACAAGTACTTATGTCAAGTCACTTATAAGAACTTTTAAAGTTACTTGCAGGTTGTAGGCAATTTAGAAAATTTGTTATCAAGTGGATTTAGGTAACTTTGAAAATTTGTTATCAAGTGCCTGTAAGTTACCTGTAGGTAACTTTGAAAATTTGTTATCAAGTGCCTGTACGTGCCATGAGAAAGAACAAACTGGCGGTCTGAGACAGACACCATTAACTGTGCTAATGCGGTTGTTATTGTCATTGTTTACCTTGACAATGGCATTGATCTATCAACGCTTTCGGCAGTGTTGAGAAGTGTGAGCACCACTAACGCCATTTTTTGGAAGGTGCACACGCACACAAGTGTGTTGTGAACCTGAAGTTACTTTAAGTAACTGCGGCACGGAAGGGGTTAACCTTCAAAGAGAAAAAATGGCAAAAGTCCGCTTGTGACCTTTTTCCACTCGCTCTCACAGAGGAGGTTATAACCTAGGTTGTGTGCGCAATTCACCTCCTGTGACCGTTTGTGGTATGGTCTGGACATTATGGTCATCACACCCCAGACGGGAATCTCACTCCACTGAACAGTCAAAATAAAAGTGTGGAGAGGCCTATAGGTGATTCAAACTGCGGAACAGGCAAGGAGAGTTACAACATGGGTTTTGCGTGCAACTCACTCTCCTTGCTTAGACCGACAGCCAAACCACTGAGCCATTTTGTGGTCCTATAATACATACAATCGTTATCTAGGTCCATGTCCTGAAATTTCAAAAAGTGAATGTCGAAAAAGTAGATATCAGTTGAGAAAACAGCAATTAATCACACATTTTTCAACAAAAGCAAATAATCATGTCTTTGCACTATTATCTACCGTAATTATTGGCATACCTTGTCATTTATTTTCATGGGAAAATGTATACTTTATAATAATAATTATGGTATTTATAATGCGCTTATCTTATAATAATTATAACTCTAAGTGCGCACTCGCAACTTGCGCACGCTTTAGACAATGACTCACGTACCACAAATACATTACAACAGTCAGCTGGGGTGGGGAGCGTTGTGATATAGTGCTAGAACTGTTGAAAGAGGTGAGTTTTGAAGGCGGACTGGAAGGAGGAGAGTGTTTCTGACGGAGAGAGAGTGGGAGAGTGTTCCAGGTGGATGGACCGTAGACGGAGAAGGAGCGGGGGCCGAAAGTGCTGAGTTTGGTGCGGGGGATGTGGAGGCAGTGCGGGTCGGAGGCGGAGCGGAGGGAGCGGGAAGGAGTGTAGGGGTGAAGTAAGTTGGAGAGATAGGTAGGAGCGTAGTTGTCCAGGGATTTGTAGCAGAGACAGAATCTTGTATTGGATGCGTTGGGGGAAGGAGTTTGAGCAGGGGAGTGATATGGTCGGACTTTTTCTTTAGTAAAAAAATCTAAGGTTAATTTAAGGAACTAAAAATACCTCTGACTCAAAATGAATAGATAAGGTCATATCGGGAATTCCCGCTTGACTAGTGGTAGCGTGTGGGCGTACTGATTTTTCACAAAGACAGTCATTTAAGCAGGCAACAGTCATCAAATGCAACAATGAACATCATCAAAAGGAAATAGACTTGCAAACAGTAAACAATGTAATATATTTAAAATACAGAAAACATCATCCATAATACTGTTGCAAACCTCTTAATTTGTCATTGCCTAAGAGTAATTCTCCACTCTTGGTGACTTTTCTGGGTAAACTCTGACCTACGTAAGGGGTTAAAACCAAAATATTAATAAAGAATGTATTCGATGACTGACTGAAGCATAGTTAATCCTTGGAAAGAAGTACCCAACGGAGAAAGAAACACGCTTAGAAAAGACGGGTACAACACAATTTATTAATATTTCGGGTAAATACCCTTTGTCAAAATAGACAAACAAACAAACATAGAGATTAGCCGCTACTTATCTTCAATGGCAGAAGATAAGTAGCGGCTAATCTCTATGTTTGTTTGTTTGTCTATTTTGACAAAGGGTATTTACCCGAAATATTAATAAATTGTGTTGTACCCGTCTTTTCTAAGCGTGTTTCTTTCTCCGTTGGGTACTTCTTTGCATATTACACGCTTGGCAGTCACCTTTTTGGTCTGGATTGATTTTTTATAGTTAATCCTTGTTTCATGCAGCATAACCTTGAGGTTATGCAATGACAAATCATCAGGTTTTGTAATAGTGATATGAATTATGATCTTATTTACTGTTCATTTTTATCACGGTGTTTACAGTATGCAAGAACATTATGATAAATGTCCCATTGCTAGTCAAGTTCATCTACTTTTTAATGATGTTGATTGATGTATTTGATGACTTATACCTGCTCAGATGACTGGATGTTTTATGATTGATGCATTTTACGACTGACTTCGTAAGCGTGGTTAATCCGTGTTTCATGCAGCATAACCATGTAGTTATTCATCCTTGTTCCATGCAGCATAACTATGTAGTCATGCATGACAAATCAACAAGTTTTGTAATAGTGATATATATCATGTTTTCTGGATAAGTTTTATTACAGTGTTTACTGTTCGCATTAACTGTGTTACCCTACTAGTCTTTTCGTCATATTTTTGTAACAAGTAAATGATGCAGTGTGTGACACCATGAGGGGCAGTATTTTCAATTTTTAGAGAAGGACCTTTGTTTCATTTCAACAAATGTGGCCTTGGCCATGATTCGGTGTCCAACTGACCTGACATGTTGCCTGCTATTTTCTAAAGGCTCGTTCCTGAAAAGGAGACAATGTGGAACTGTGATTTGGTGTTTTCTAATGCAGAAATAGATGCGGTAGTGAAATATATGATCATACAGGTTGTATTTTCTCTGGGTATTTTTAAAACTGACTTTGAACTGCAAAAAATATGCCAGTTTTGGTGTCTCAAATATGGGACAGTTGTTAGGTTCCATTTTGCTTTTTGCTTTAATTTCTCAAGTTATTGCTCACTGGGACTTGAATATGATACGGCTCTGCCTCTACACATCGCGGTTGCTGGGGTCCATAAAACAGGACCGTGATATACTGAGTTTGGCTTGGGGGGGGGGGGGGGGGGGGGGTGTGTGTCATAAGTTGATAGGGAGGAACAAAAGGAAACCACTAATAACGTATGCTGCGTGGCAGTTATGAGCCCATCTAGTCTACCATTTAAATGGGTTGACTGGAGGACTTAAAACCAGCTCAGTCTAATTAATGGTCCATTCACTTCCAAGGTCAGACACATTTACAACAGTTTTCAAAACACTGCACGCTCATTCCAGCACATGCATTGACCACGACAGCTCAAGGTCAGCAGTGACTGATCAGCATGGCAACTTTTGAAGCTCAAACATAATGTGCCATTAAACATGAGCCAATGCAAACGATCCTTTTGGCTGCAGTTAGCACTGGAGGAGAAAGCTATCGCCTGAAGCATTCGCCACACACTAGCTATTGTCTTCTTGACACAGATCTGTATCAGGGTATGTAGACAGGACTATGCCTGTGCACATAGCAGAAGTAAGGACTACGTCCCGTACAACTCGCTAGGCTGCAATTTATGCTTGGATCAGACAAAATGTAAGTCAATATTGTTCATTTTAAGCATCTTCTAGCTACATATAGATTGGCGCACCTGTAGCTCGTTGCAGAGGTAAAAAATGTGGCCGCAAACTGTCATAATTTGACGAAAACGGCAAGATTTAAGTGTGCAAAATTTGATCGATCGCATGTCCGATTTGTCAGGCCGGATTCTGCTGCCTAACTGCATCTACACTACACTAAATACACATGTCAACATTCTTGTGGGTTGTAGAATGACAATAAGTGGTTAGGTAAGGTAATTTTATTGTCTTTCAAACTGAAAAAGGTTATTTGATGTTGGGACTATGCTGTGCAAACAACTATGTTGTTCAAAAATGGCCTATGGTGTGAAGGATTTGGGACTACACTGTGCACACGACGATGAAGTAAAACCACACTGATCTTCCATATAATTGACGAAAGAGCCTATTTGAGAGCTGTAGGAAGTAAATAAAACTCTAGTTTTGTAATTTAATGCAAATGAAATGCTCTCTCTCTCTTTCTCTCTCTCTCTATGAGTTTTCAAGTTGTGGCTACCTTTCCAATAAATGTATTTAAGGACAGACATGATCAATGACAGACATGAGATAGGCCCACATGCCTACTATCTCCATCCTTAAAAAATAAAATTTCAGCTCAGGTGTGTGTGTGTGTGTGTGTGTGTGTGTGTGTGTGTGTGTGTGTGTGTGTGCAGGTATGTGTGTGTGCGAGGGTGCGTGCCCACACGTGTCACACACACACACAGAGCCGAGAGAGAGAGAGAGAGAGAGAGAGAGAGAGAGAGAGAGAGAGTTAAAATGTAAAATATATACAGTAGCCCCTGATTTGGGCTGTCACTCGACGGTCACCTTCTTTGACTGGCCACAGACGAGTTGCACGGATGACAGTTACTACACAAAGTACCTTACTGAACATGGTCAATGGCCAGCAGAAATAAGAGCACAGATCATATGTGAACTCGCTCTTTCTCAACTACTGTCTGAATGAAGAACATTTGATAAAAGGTCTCCATGCCAACAAACAATGCAAGCCAGGATCTGTCATATACAGCTTTGTCACGTACTCTGATGCCCTCGAGCAAAGAAATAATTAAAATATTATAGGCGAAGGAAGCAATGATGATAACAGAAATTAGTACCTATACACTCAAACTATACACTCCATCCGGCCCGCTCTCTCCATTCAAGTAGTGACATGCGCCTTCTCAGCCCCGCTCTGCAAATACAAAACCTGAGGTGACCGTTGTTTTGCGCATGTTAGACCTGTTGTTTTGAACTCTCTACCCGTAGACATTAGACATTCTTCCCTATTCACTGCCTTTAAATATGTGCTTAAGACCCACCTGTTAGATACCCCATTGTAGCTTAGTAGTTCGTGACTTTGTACCTGTGTGTGTGTGTATTGCAGAATCCTTTGTTTCTCTGGTTTTATGACCCTCTCCACCTCTGCCGTTTATCTGTAAAGTGCTTAAAGCTTATTTGAGGATAAGCGCTATATAAGTAGTCAATATGATATTATATGGATGTTGACAAGAAGCAATGTGACAGATGAAAACTGGATTCTCAATAATTTTGTGTCTGAAATACTGCACCGGGCACCCGAAGTGATGAAGGAAAAGTTACTTTCACACGCATCGGGAAAGGACAGGGACTTTCTTTTTCCCCAAAAAAGTTCAGAGATATATGCTGGCATGAACATGAGAAAATTCTTGCACTGCTCTCACTGCCGGTAATGAAGCCTGGCTCCTCAAGCCAGTTTACTCTGGATCCTGCAATTGTGAATCAGCCAAGTGGGTCTCAACTCTTCGACGCACGCAGTCAAAAAAAACTTGCCTCTATGAAACGCACAGCAGTGCACCCCCTAAACGCACGGCAAAATCTGTGGAGCAGGTGTGAGCTAAAACACTCAAAATTTCATTTCCCAATACTGCTTTCTGGACCCTTCCAGCTATAATGTACTTCTTCTACTAAAGCTGAACAAGTTCCATTCACCCTCCTCCAAAAATACATGAAAGGCACAGAGCTACATAGGGGACATTTAGCATACTAAATACAAGAAACATTTAGTTTTGCATTCCCTAAGTATCACTCACTGCCACCGGAAGCCAGCTCTCTAACCAATTACCCCCAGGATATCTCGCCCGACATGGTTGATAAACATCTCTCCACTTGACACTGGTTTCATGGGAAAAATACAAGAAATAGTATGAGAAAGGGGCTGGGCGAATTTATTCGCCTTTGTGCGCTCATTAGAGGGCTATAAAATTTGACGGCGTGCACTTGAAGATTGTGCGCCCTGCGCGGAAGAGTTAAAGAATTAAACATGAAAGTCCTTAAGGATCATGTGCATGGCTGATCCACATCATTATTTGACCCTGTGACCTTGACCTTTCGGACAGATCACTGAAAAGTGAAATAAGCAAGTGTTGAAGTGTTAAGTAAAGGGTTGGCTTTTGAACCTGCGGGAAAAAAAAACACAACACTTTGTTCACACTTTTGACAACCTCCCATACTTGACCTTTAAAATCAGTTAACCAAATTAGTATACATAAAAAGTTCTTATTATCAGCTACTCATTTTGCCAAATATGGTTTAAAATGTTTGCAAAAATGCTGATAATGGTTAAAAATTTATTTCTAAAAAACACACATTTTTCACATTAGCCTCATTGTTTGCAAATCTCTTGTGCCTGTGACCGTTCCAAGGGTTCATGCAAACTAGCATGCATGCACGGGTCCTACCATCAGGTATGTTTGGAATGGCAGTTGAAAATAGTATTGAGAAAAGCTTTTTTTTAGGTAAAAAATGACCAATTTCTTGATCTCTTTTACCTTGACCTTTCCGATGGATCAGCCAAATTAGCATGCATAGGAAGGTCTTACCATCAGGTATCTTTGTACTAAGTTTGGGCTTCGGGTTGTGAATAGCATTTGAGAAAAAAGTTCTTTTGTCAAAATATTGTTAGTTTTGACATATTTCCAGATCTCCTGTGACCCTGACCTTTGAGAGAGGTCACTAAAATTGGTACTTTTAGAAAGGTCTGGCCTAGGCCAAGTTTAAAGTCTGTGGCTTGAATGGAAAATACCATCATTAAAGTTTACGACGGACAACAGACGACCACTGGCCCATTTCATAGACTTACTTTTGCTATTGCACATGAGCCAAGAAGTGCATGGTGGACCACTTCAATCCGGCAGAATATTCCCTCTAAAAGAAGATGAAGAAGAAGAAATACAGTTGGATTTACAAACCTACCTTGTTTTTTTAGCCGTAAATAACTATGGTAATACAACTAACAGCTGATGTTAGTCATGTTACCAAAGACATGAAGAGCTGTAAGTATGCTCATTCTGTCTTTTCTAATGGTCACGTTGCACGCTTCACCTAAAGACGATGTAAATGAAGCTGAACAGATTGCAAGCTGTGAAACAACAAGATATTCTGTATTTTTATTGTGGTGTATTGAACCAGATGTAAATCACAACACAACTGACAAGGTGACTGTCAGTCGTGTTATGTGACTCTCAGTCGTGTTACGAGACTGTCACTGTCAGTCATGTTACGGACAAATCTTACCTTTGTAAGACATAAATACAATATATTCCCACCATAGTTTGAGGCTTTAAATCATCTTACATCAGTTCACCATTTTAAAAAAATGCTGCAGAACAGCTGGTCATATCTTTATGTTTTTACCGACTTGGCCGTTTTGCAAATATAATTTATTTTACATAATACACATTATTCACTACACATATTTGCTTTACTTCAAATGTTAATTTTTGTTTTGGCATTTGGAAATGTTATACCTACTATTTGCACTGCAAGTACTCCAAACAAGATATGTTTCCTGTTTCTGTGGGGAAATTATGTTTAAAATACATAACACGACTGACATATTAAATCACAAAAGTTCATTTTGTTTATTTTTTTATTTCCCAAACTACAAGTCATTAAAGTTGGATATTTCAGTAATACATGCTGCTATGTTTGTGGATTGATATAAAAATGATTCCAACAAATTTTGAATACAGTGGTTTTCAGACTTTTGTCATTTGAAATTTCTTGCAAATTTTAAAAAAACCAGTCATAAAGTTCAAGGGGGACCTAAATAGGAGTTAGTTACTGCAGAGGTTAGTCCATGAACATCCATACGTAACATGCAGCTGACATGACTTGGGTGTAACGTGTGTTGTGTTCGTTGTTCCCACAAATGTGCGTGTTGATCAGCCTCATATAAAATAGTCAACATTCCAGCTGGGGTATTTTAGCAAAGCCAAACGCATTCTGTCGTAACAGATACTTTCCTTTGCCTCTATCATACTTTTTTTTCCCCGACATGTATCTTTATAACACCTTTTAATGCAATTTCAACTAGTTTATCGACAGTATTTAAAACCAGGCAGCTACATAGATAATGAATAAGTGTAACAATTCAAAGTAGGATGTGGGGGAGGGGGGGGGGGGGGGCAGCGATTTTTGCACAGTGTAGTCCCACATTCTTCACACTGTAGGCCATCTCAGTGCAACTGCGACCATCCCTGCACATTGTAGTCCCAACATCAGGCACCCTTTTCAGCTCCAAAGAGACTAAAATTCCCTAATTTAAACACGGAATACCACTTGTACAACCCGCACATATATTAACAAGTGCATTTAGTGTAGTGTGGATGCTGTTTTGCAGCAGAATCTGTCCTAACAAATCAGACTCCTTATTGATCAAATTTTGCACACCAAAAGGTCACCGATTTCTTCAAATTATGACAATTTCCCGCCAGCTTTTGAAATTCTGCAAACAGCTGCAGGTGTGCCAATCTATTTACAGCTAGCAGATGTTTCAAATGAACATCAACTTATATTTCGTCAGATGCAAGCATAAATTGCAGCCTAGTGGGTCTTTGGGGATGTAGTCCCACCTTCCACACTGTAGTCCTGTCTACATAACCTGTTCATAGGGCACTGCAGGTGTTACGGGTCTTGCCACTAGTAAATCTACACCTGTCTTATAAGATAGTTTATTGCCATATGTTTCCATGTACAAAACAATAAAAACATTGGAATTTGTCTTGATGTCAGCTACTAAGACTAAACACACACACAGACAGACACACACACACACACAGACAGTAACATCTGATTCAGTTAAAAGCTGACTGTACACATTCGTTCTCACTCGCCACTCGCGCTCTCTCCAATCAGTCCGGTTGATCAGAGAGAGCGCGAACAGCCAGAGGGAAAAAACTGTTGTGGAATCTGCTGGTCCTGGTACTGATGGACCTGTACCTGCGCTCTGATGGTAAAATTTGGAAAAGCTCATTGTCGGGGTGGGTGGAATCACTGAAGATAAGACTTGCTCTACGTAAAAGACGCTGCTGGTACAGCGAGTCCAGGCTAGGAAGATCTCTGCCTATGATTTTTGAAGCGGTCTTGACCACCCTACTCAGTCTGATTTTCTCTTTGGCCATGATGGAACCATACCAAACCGTGATCGAAAAGGTGAGCATGCTCTCAATCACAGCTCAGTAAAACTGCATCAATGTGTGGGCACCGAGACCGAAACTTTTCAGACGTCCCAAGAAGAACAAGCGCTGCTGTGCTTTTGGGACGATGAGGCGAGTGTTTTCCTCCCACTTAAGGTCACAAGACAGGATAGTGCCAAGAAACTTAAAGTTCTGGACTGTTTCAATGATTTCCCTATTGATCACAAGAGGGGGAGGGGGAGGGGACTGTTTCTTTCTAAAGTCCACAATCATTTCTTTTGTTTTGCCAGAGTGCAGTTCAAGGTTGTTGTTATTACACCAACTAATTAGAGTCTCAACCTGACTAGGGTAGGTGGATTCGTCTCCGAGTTTGTAATGCACCCTTCCACTGTGGTGTCATCTGCAAATTTCAGAACTTTAGTACTGGCATGGCATGAAGCACAGTCGTAAGTAAACAGGGAGTAGAGCATGGGGGAGAGCACGCATCCCTGAGGCGTGCCCGTGGATAAAATGAGAGTGGATGACATTTTCACCAATTTTAACGACCTGTGGTCTCATCAACAGGAAATCGAGGGTCCAGAGGCACAATGCCTCTGGAACTCCGATTTTCTGGATCTTCTGGTACAATTTGGATGGAATAATGGTGTTAAAAGCAGAACTGTAATCAACAAATACAATTCTGGCATAGGTGTTTGGGATTTCAAGGTGTTGTAAAACATAAAACAAACCAAGTGACACCGCATCCTCCACGGAACGCTTTTCGCAATACGCGAATTGAAAACAATCCAGCAGAGGATCGGTAAGTGTTCTCAGAAACCGGAGGACCAGGCGCTCAAGCGTCTTCATGACAACTGAGGTCAGAGCGACTGGCCTATAGTCGTTTAGGGAGGACACTTTGGATTTTTTCGGGACAGGAATGATGGTGGACCTTTTGAAACACTGAGGAACAGTGCACTGAGAGAGAGACATGTTGAAAATGTCAGTAAAGACGCCCGAGAGCTGGTCTGCACAGTTTCTGAGTAAGCGTGGAGAAATGTTATCTGGACCGGCAGCTTTCCTGCTGTCTAGACGCTAAAACATGCACCTGACATAGGCGTCTAGAATAATGAAAGGTGGGTTCTCAGTATGACTACTATGACTCCTCTCCACAGGAGGTGGGGTCGTATTCTTTTTGTCAAAACGACTATAAAAGTCATTCAGAGTGTCTGGGAGAGACGAATCTGTAACATCAGCAGTCTTGGAAGCTGGTTTATAGTTTGTGATGTCTTTGAGGCCTTGCCAGATGTCTCTAGGGTTACTAGCTGCGATTTTCTGTTCTAGTCTGTCTCTGAAGTTGTGCTTGGCAGTCTTAATTGCTTTTAGTACTGCATACCTGGCTTGTTTGTACCTTTCTCTGTCATTGGCGTGAAGGGGATGTTCATGTGTTCAGTCATACACTGCGCTGTCCTGGGAACGGATGTCTTTAAATTGTGACACCGGCACAGCGCATCGCTACTGTTTAGCTCTGAGCCGAAGACACCCATTGCTTGACTGGCCATTGCTTGACCGGCGTTTAGTGGAAATTTTGACCACCAATATGATACACGGTCACAAGAAAACACTAATGAAAATTTCTCCTTGCATCCTATTTATGTCCCCCTTGCATAAGTAGTGATCGGGCGGTGGAACTCTCTTTGCAGCATCAACTTTATATAAACACTTGCTGAAGTGTTTTGTTTGAAAGTATGATGGGAGCGAGGGATCACTAGTACAATGTATTTTACTGCCGTAGCTCATGCCTTTCATGGATGAGAAAGGCCACTTCTGTTGTAGCTTGTCAGTCAGTCAGTGTACTGCCGTAACTCCAGCAATTATTACTAGGTAACGCCATAGGTAACGTCACGGCACCGTATATACAGAGACTGAGTGATCTCCCTTAGCTCAGTAACTCTAGCCTGGCCGAGTTAAGCTACGGCGTCGTAACCGTAGCCACTGCGTGTATGGAAACTAGTTTTCATTCCAGCCAGATATTTTAGCAAAGCCAAACGCATTTCGTTCTAACCAAATACATCTTTTTGCGTAGATAGCAAACGCATACCTCTCAAAGAATTGCGTGCTGGCAGATATTTTTGCGTATAAAACGCAGGGTTTTTTTTTGCCTAAGTGCGACCCCTCTGAGTGTGAGACTGATATAAAAATATAACTATCTGAACAATAGGGTTATCATTTTACGTTTTAGTGTATAATAACATACTGTGCTGACATTCATACACAGGAGTCTGAGGTCACTTTTCTTACAATCACACATTCTTGTGGATTTTGCGGTCAGAAAACAAAACAAAAACGTACCTCTGTTAAATGTGCAATGGCGTCCATGAACGGTTTATAACATCATCATAATCTTTTCATATCAAATATTAACAAAACAATTAAAAAATGTCATCGACTTTTTTTTTGTAAAAGTGTTGGTAAACTGAACTCTTTTCCTCTAATCCGCATCTTCCCTCCGTACTTCTCTCCCCTGCGGTGCGGCGATTCACTGCACAATGGCGTATCGAGACGTTTCCATATCAAACTATGACGTTTTCGGTGTGCAGATATGGAAATCACTGAGGCGATTGTACGTCAACAATTGGCACAGCTGCTATTGCGCAAAAACACAGTCAAAAGTTCTATTGTTTGGAGCAAAACGTCATTGAACAATTTGCAGTGAATCGGTACATTCTATCGGATGACGGTCAACTCGTCCATATGCTAACTCGCCCAGTCAACTCGCCAAGGTAACGATCAACTCGCCAAAGGTGTCTGTCATCTCGCCCAAATAGCGGTCAACTCGCCAAAGTAAGCGGTCAACCAACGACAATACATCATATTACAATATACTGCCTTTCGTTGGGTCAACTTGCCAAAGTAAACGGTCAACTCGCCCAAGTATTTTAGTCTAGTATAATATTTGGACCCTCACATGTGTCTATACCCGGGTCTGCCCTGGGGGACTTGGGTGGGGTTAGGTATTTTTTAGTTCCCAGGGTCACCCTGGTCAGCCCCACAGGGTGGGTTTTTCTCTCTATTCTGGGGCATGTGTTTCTGTCTACCCTTTGTCCATTCACCTGTATTTGCCTTTTTAAAACTCTCCCTACTGTCTGCACTGCCTGTAGCTCTTGATATTGGATGTGTGTTGCTAAATGGTCTTGGCTTTATTTAGGCCCCATGTGTTAGGTTTATTTAATGTATTTGACCGGCTGGCGACATACATTCAATGTTCTGTTTATTTTTTTTTTTCACAAGCAGTGCAGGCACGTCCTGAGAAAGCCTTGTTGCTGTCGGGACGTTAAGCAATGTACAATCAATCATGTACAATCACATGTGTCTATATGTATCCAGGGATATTTGTGGGAGCTTTATACAGTACACTGATGTGTGTGTGTGTGTGAACTGTTTAATACACTGTGTGTGCGACTGTGTGTCTGACGGTGTGTTTGTGTGTGTGTGTGTGTGTGTTTCAGCCTGTTGATCAGTGTTACGTGTGGAGTTGTAGTCGTAGCATGACATCACGGCAGATGCACGCATGTAAGGTTATTTTAAAGAAATTTCACTCAGCTGCAACCCGTCACACGTGCCATAAGGATGTAGACCACACTGGAGTAACACTTCCAACAATATTTTATTGCAGCAATGCGATCTCCAAACAATGCATTCACAAATGCACCAACACTGATACAATGTCTCCTCTACAATGTATCCACGCTTTTGACACACTGCGGTTATCATACAATGTACACACTATACACTGCATAACTCCGTCACTGACAATGTATCACGATACCTTGCATATCTCTCTCAATGTCAGTGTGCTTATGATACACTGCAATTATACAACTGACAATATCCCCACGTGCTTCTAAACACAGTCTTTTATAGTATCAGGCTTTCCAGAATAATCCAGCAAATTCATACAACGCAAACAATCAGAACGGAACACATAACGGACACTCATAAATATTGATGAAAAAGAACTTTCTAGAACAGACTACAATAGTCTACAAAATTTGACTGCTAATTTCAACCCCAATTTTGGGAAATCCCAGTGTGTAATGACGTCACACAAGAGTACGCTACACAGTTCACCACCGACTTTGCCGGAATTCTCTGGAAGTTTCACGACTTTTCGTAACTCATACTGGCTGCTAACTTCACGCGCACAGAAAACAACGGTGGTTATTCGAGCGGTTTCTAGATTCTTCAGGATTCAACTCCATGTATCAAAAGACAATCAATTCTGCTCTCTGTGTGAACGATAGCGAATCTTACTAAAAAGGTACGGTGTCACGACACGGGTTTTTTTCATCTATTTTTGTAGGGGAGTAAGTTTAGATGGGGTGACAGGATTTAGATAGTCACCGGATGTATGGGTAGTTTAGGTGGGGTATTTGGCCTGTACACGAGTATTTGCTCGGTAGCACTTAGTAGCAGCAGGCTTTCAAAGCTCCAGCTTCCATCCCTACAGCGGCATCTTTAATTAGATGGATATGTGCGCCTTGGAGACACAGTACCATACCATACCATAACAAAATATAAAATTATGTAAAAACTAAAACTTACGTCATGACAAATCTGAAATAGGTTAAACACTGGATGGTCGGAAACAATTTTAAGTACTGAAACTTAACTGCCGTAATGATATGAGGATCAGAAACTGATCACAGGCTGAAACATACACACACACACACACACACACACACACACACACACACACATGGAGACAAAAGCCTCAGGGTGGGTTACCTACCATTCTATGTGAAAATGGGTTCCCATATTTCTATTTATTCTAGGGCTCTGGAATTGATGCTAATGTTTAGAACTCACCTTATAACTAAGCTCTATAACTTAAAATAAAATAGACATTTTCTAGAAACAGAGCCACTAGATGGGGAAAAAAAAGGGTTTATACCAATAAAGTGGGTGCCTCTCACACAAAAACTGGCATTACAGTGAAAATTGATGTCTTCACAACATGAGGCGTCTGTAATAAGGTCAAGTTCATGGAATACTTCTTTTTCACATTAATTTTTTTTTCAACTTAATGTGTATGTATGCTTTAACATTTTTAACATTGTATGGGGCAAAATTGAATAAACACTGGCCCGTAACCTTTCGATTATGATTTTTACAGAGGAAATCTTTTAAACATTGCTACGTTTTGTCCTTCTGAAGCAAAACAGATTATCATGGCATTTATGTGAGAATCAACATCATGTATTCTGGAAATTAAAAGACTTTTTTTTAATGTACTCTGGAGTTTCAGACAAACAGCAGCAGAGTATTTTGAATATTAACCCTCATCATTCGGAATACACCAGTGTGTGCAACAAGTGTGACTGAAATAGTCCAAGGGTAGTGCTAGAATAGCTTGGCGCCTCTAGGCGCCAAGCTATTGTGGCACCACCCTTGAACTAAAGCCATTGGTTTATGTCCTCATCTGTAAGTACTGTAATGTAGCTTGCATATAATTATGGCAGTGTAGAAATTTGAAGCTTTTAGCCTCAGTATGATGCGGGTCAAAAGTGTGGAAAAATATGAAAGATAGAAAAAGACCCAGACGAAGAAACTAACACTTAACTTATTCTACCCCAGACAAACCACAGCAAAATAAAGATCAACCATGATAGTTCAAGGGTGATGCCAGAATAGCTTGGCGCCTATGGGCGCCAAGCTATTCTGACATCACCCTTGAACTATCATGGTCGATCTGTGACCTGCACTGCAACGCAGTCTTCAGAAGATGACTTCAACATTTGGGGATTCCGGTCTTGGGGTAGAATGAGTTAAAATACAGAACAGAACACTGACATTAATTAATTAACTGACAACATAAGAAATCACTTGAAACTTCAGCCTTTATTAATCACATCCAAGGTGCATGCATATAAAAAAACATTAATTGTTTGTAAACACTTCAAATCAAACAATCAAGAGCAGTCAAACCTTTTTCTGGCAACTTTGTGATGAGGAAAACTAGTTCTTGCCTTCGGCACATAAATGGTTTCCGCGACTTATGTGCCTCTATTCATAAAATGGAGAGAGAAATATAATACTCAGTTCTAGCAAGTGCGACAATAAAGTTTAGCCGAGTTGGTATACCTCGTCCAGTGCCTAGGTTAAACGCACCAGCGGTGCCAATGTTGCTAATTTGGCACCAGACCGGTCGCTTGGACCGGTCTGGTGCCCCCGATCGGTTTAGAGGGTGTGCATTCTGCACCTGTAATGGGTAACCTCGGAGAAAGAATCACGTGACCGTCGTTTGATTGCTGCAAAATAACATGAATGAAGAATAAACCCTTTCCCATATATGCAATTCAGCAATAATGCATCCATCCTTATGCTAGCACCAGGAAACATTATGCGATTTGGCAGATTTGAAAAATAGCTTTTTTTAATTCTCAATGGAGGTGATTTTGCGACATCTGCGTCGTTTGCGGCAGGAAGCACCGTCATAGTTGAAGTTCGTGAAATGAGTGCACTGCATGTACAATGGACTTGATTCGGTGGTGTGGGGCATGACACAAGCCTCCGCCATCTCAACACAAAACTGTCGTGTTAGGGGAGGTAAAAGGCGTGGCTAAAAGTTAAAACCGCAAACTAACCTTTTTTTTGACTGCGATCACAATCTTCCGCGTGAACGTACGAGACCACACTACAAGTGCAGAAGCCAACCTGCGCGCCCAGTTCTGGTGCACATGACCAGTCCGAGCGACTGGTCTGGTGCGAAAATAGCAACAATGGTGCCGTTGGTGCGTTTAACCTAGGTAGAGGGCGAGGTATATCAACTCAGCTAAGGTTTACGCTTCCTGTGACTTTTGAAACAATGCACAGCAGGCAAAGTGTACTTTATAGTAACAAAAAAGTTAGAGACATTTCCAAAATGATCCAGGCGTACATCAGATAAAAGCAAGCTATACACACTGAAATAATAACACTCTTGTAATAAATCTTTAGGTTGACAATAGTTTTCTTATTTTATTATTGTCTTTCATCCCGATTGGTTGTACATTGCTGAACGTCCCAACTTTTTCAGGACGTGTCAGCACTGCTTGTGAAAAAAAAAAAAAAAAAAAATTAACAGAATATTGAATGTATGTCGCCAGCCGCTCTAATACGCTAAATAAACCTAAGACCATTTAGCAACACACATCCAAAATCAAGAGAGATACACAAAAAAATGATTCAGACCAAAAAGGTGACTGCCAATCGTGTCAAAAATGCAAAGAAGTACCCAACAGAGAAATAAACATGCTTAGAAAAGACGGTTACAACACAATTTATTAATATTTCAGGTAAATCCGCTTTGTCAAAGCAGACAGAGAGATCAGTCGCTACTTATCTTCATTCACAGAAGGAATGTGGCACATTCCTTCTTCGAATGAAGATAAGTAGCAACTAATCTCTCTGTTTGTTTGTCTGCTTTGACAAAGCGGATTTACCCGAAATATTAATAAATTGTGTTGTAACCATCTTTTCTAAGCGTGTTTATTTCTCCGTTGGGCACTTCTTTTCAAGAGATACAGGCAGTGCAGACAGTAGGGAGAGCTTAAAAAAGAAAAATACAAGTTAATGGACTAAGGGTAGACAGAAACACATGCCCCAGAATTGAGAGGAAAACCCACCCTGTGGGGCTGACCAGGGTGACCCTAGGAACTAAAAAGTAGTTAACTCCACCCAAGTCCCCCAGGGCAGACCTGGGTGGGGGCCACTGTTTAGTTGCAAAGTAAGGTTAATGTTACACAGTATGCAAAATGATCCAGGTGTACATCAGATAAAAACAGATCTATACACGCTGAAAACAACCAAATAATAATGCTCTTGTAATAAATCTTTATGTTGACAATGGTTTTCTTACCCCTTATTATTGTCTTTCATCCCCAACCATTGTTCCGTTTGCAGAGTTTTAAATGTTATGCAGTATACAAAATGATCCAGGCAGACCAGCCCCCATAGTAGCACTCTTGTAATAAACCTTTATGTTGACAATGGTTTTCTTACCCCTTATTATTGTCTTTCGTCCCCAACCATTCTTCCGTTTGCAGAGTTTTAAATGTTATGCAGTATACAAAATGATCCAGGTGGACCAACCCCATAATAACACTCTTGTAATAAATCTTTACAGTGTCAATGGTTTTCTTATCTTATTATTGTCTTATGTCCCCAGCCGGCTGTTTCGTTTTGCAAATTCAAAGGTTATACAGTATACAAAATGATCCAGGCATCCATCAGATAAAAAAGCAAGCTATACACGCGGAAACCAACCCAATAATAACACTCTTGTAATAAGTCTGTATGAAAACAAAAATGCCGCAAGTGTCGGAGAATCTCAATTCATTTCTTTTGTAATTTTTTCAGTCTGTTGCGGACGTAATCCTTAATGTTTGTCCGGCGCCTATGTCTAAGTGCGGGGTCTTCTGCGATTGCCTGCTGTATCTCGGCCTTTCCAGGAAGTTTGTTCATGATGAGGTGTGTCTTGAAACTAGTTTGAACAGCTTTCTATTCAGCTTTTCCCCATGGGTTCCTTGTAAATCTAGATTTCTTTTGAACAGGAGCTGACGCAGTATTGTCATCATCAAAACTATCTAGATTGTCATCAGGCTCTGGACGTCTTTTCTCGGTCATGCTCATTGATTCCTGTGTTGTTGACTTGCTACTTGCTTCATTCACAGGTGCTGTTTCCCCCGAGACCTCTCTGCGAGTTTCTGATGTGTCTTCATTGTCAAAGTCAATCTCTTCATCATCGCCCAGCTCAGCTCTAATGCAACTCTCAAAATCTGCCATCCCATTGTTAACTGACAGAAGAATCTTTGCCACTTTTGCCTTTTAAAGGACGTCTTGAGGTTGGCAGTAGATATGGCGATGTATCCGAATATCATGACCAAGGAAGTCTGCCAGCTGATCCTGGTCTAACTCCGAGATGGCCATGGACTGAGCCAAAGTTGCAACCTGCTTCCGTAACTGAGTAAATGTAAACATGGCTGGGTTTGACACTTGTGCTTGTAGCGCATGTTCCTTCAGAACATCATGGCCTCTGTAAGGCCTCTGACCAGAAGGTGTGGCAAAGATGTACTGGGAACCAGCGAGAGCTGGCACTGATTGCCTCATTTGAAGGATTCTGTCCACAGTTGTCATCATCTTCTTCGTCAGCAAAATGGGAACACTCCTATTAAACTTACCTCTGATTTCCACTCACTGAAAATGATTCACCATTTTCTTCTCAACCTCTGTGAGACCTTTCAAGATATCTTGATTAGTGATCGATCCAATCTTAGCATTCTGGAAGTCTGACACCTTCATTCTCTGAACTTCTCCCCCTCGTTTTCAGTTGAAAAGTGATACAGCGCAAAGAGTTGCTTAAACCACTGTCGGATAATCTTCCGAAACCATCCTTGTCTCAAGAAGCTGTTGGACCTTCCTCACATCTTCACATGATGGGATCAGCTTGGGTTTGTTCATGGTCATTTTCCCGACCGACTGGGCTGCTGTAGCGGACACACAATCATACCAGTCCCCATTGAAGACAGAGTCAAATGGCTGCGCCTCAGAGAGCTCCTGTCGCCACCTGTCATCTGAACCATGCCCAAACTGTTTGGATGCCTGTGACTGTTTGATCTGTGAACATTTTTTCAAAGCATGGCCTATGCGCATTGCGAGATTGCCTTTAATTTTTTGAACTGATGTGTGTCCTCATCAAAATCTGCTAGCTCTTTTTCAGCCAGTACAACATGATCAAAGCTAGCTGAATTGATCACAGCATTTAAACTTGCGATTTTCATTTCTAACCTCACTCTGATAATCGTTAATAGTCTCCCTAACTCCCGCATCCTGGAGCTGATTTGTCCAGCCGTGTGTTCTTCAATGTCCCTGCGGTCAAATAATCTCTTTCCATACTCCAGAAGCAAGGGGTCAGTTCTGATGAGACGGCTTATCTCATCATCTCTCTGTCTGGCTAATACCTTATGAGAGAAGGAAAATTTGATGTCTAAGGGTATTGGAAGCATTAGCCGACCACGGCGTGCCGCCTCACCTCTCTTAGCGATCTGAAACCCTCCTGGTTTCTGACAGCAACGTTTTGAGTGTACAGAGATCAGCTTTTTTTTATAGAGCCCTTTGCAATGGCTACAGGTGAGAAGGTCGTCTACCTTACTAGTTTTGGTGCGATACTTAGGAATCAAACATCCTGATTTCTTTTCAAGAACGGCAATGTTATGCATGTAATCACCCTAATCTTGTAGTCTGATCCATGCTTGACGTCTCTGCTTGGTCCCTTTTTTCATCAACACAATTTTAGCAACGTCTGCCTCATCTGCATGGACATCTTGTAAGTGCGTGCTCATTTTCAAGACAAGCTTGCTGCACAATTTGCATGCATGTTTCTTGTCCCATTTGTACTTTCCTTTCCCTCTCTGTGACACGTGCACACCTGTTTCTTCTGCAAGTGCTTTTTCCCCACCCCAACATAAAGTTCCTTCTGCCTATCCATATTCTCATTGCCACCCCCTAATTCACCCCCTAACGCACACTGCACCTTGCTGGTACTAGCTTCACTGACACCTGCCCACCCTGAACCTGCCACTTTGATAAAATCTAACATAGTCAATACAATACTGTCTGTGTCAGAGATCCCAGCGATTGATGCCGACACACCGTCTGAATCCGGTGAGCTCGAGCCAGGAACAAATTCCTCATCATCACTGTCCTTGTATTGCGATGCACTTGCACTCTCAGTCTCAGGTCCTTTCCAGGCTCCATTTGCCAACTGGAGAAAGAAAGAAAGAAAGAAAAAAGCTGCATTAGGACAGAAACAGCCCAATTTTGGTTTAAGGGGCCTTGCACAAGAATATAAAGAGTAATCCCGTGTATGACCAATTTACATATGTGTGACCTCGGTGACGAGAACTGGCTTCTGCAGCAGCAAAATCCACGTTTTCTGAAAATGTAAGCAGTTTTCACACATCTGTCAACCCCGCATGACCCTTTGAGAGAGGTCACTCAAATTGGTATGTTTACAAAGGTCTTGCCACAAAGTATCCTTGGGCCAAGCTTGAAGAATGTGGCTTGAATAGTCTCCAAGAAAATGCCACCGTTAACTCATTCTACCCCAGACAACACAGCAGGATAAGGATCCACTATGATAGTTCAAGGGTGATGCCAGAATAGCTTGGCACCTACCGGCGCCAAGCTATTCTGGCATCACCCTTGAACTATCATGGTCGATCTGTTTCCTGCACTGCAATGCAGTCTTGAGAGGACAGGGTCAAAATTTAAGGATTTTGGTGTTGGGGTAGAATGAGTTAAAGTTTACCATGGACGACGGACGGACGACCAGTGGCCCAGAACATAAACTCACTTTTGCTTTGCACGCGAGCTAATAAAATGAAGATGATCATAGAATCACTTACCAGTTTGTAATTGGGGGCATTCCGACAGAGGCTGGGCTATGATGCTGCAGCTGACTAATTTTGCCATGGGCCTTGGTCATGTGCCAGGAAGGGGCGTGCTTGTCCACTTCCATAGATCCCGATGGGTTTAGACATCCTGCTGCCATCCGGCGCTGGGTGTGTGCAGAAAGTGCTGAGTGTGACCAAAGCAGTGTTGCTGCAAACATGTCAAATGCAACCATGTAAACCATTGAGTGATTGACATTTTGAATCAGATATATACATAATTACTGCAGTACCCCCAGCCCCCTACGAACAATAACTGGTAATACAGTAAAAAGCGACACTTCAGTTGCACAATCCGAAAAAAAAACCCTTTTGTGGAAGTCTGTTCTTCGAATCGCGAGGCAGTTTTGCATACGAGGATTGAAATACACACTGAAATCTGGCGCCATTTTTTTTTAGTCATAGTGCATGCATGTGTCAAGTTATATGTAGTAAAACTGTTGCCGCTAGGGTTTCACGTGTCAAGTTACTTTTCAATCACAATCACACATGTCAGAAAAAAGCAACAAAATCGCGTGACAGATTGACCTTGTAATGGTGTTATTGAACAAATTCCTTTCATTGAAGAAGAAAGCTTTTGTTAAAATCGTGGAGTTCTATTATCCTTTACTACGAGACTGAGCAGAAGATGCCGAGAGAAATAAGATTAGAGAGCGGACCGACACCTATAATCAATAATGCCGTATCGATAGTTATAAATCAGGGTAAATTACGTATGTAATTACGTTACGGTCCAGAATTTCTAATTTCCCATTGTCACTGTTAGCTTTCCTGAGAAATAGCGGCTCATCCTGTACACTCCACCCCCCCCCCCCCCCTTAAACGTCACCACCCACCACCCTCCGCACTCAACCATACAATGTCACAATAAACAATAGACAATGACACGGCGACACAACAGTGCGCTGATTCATCGCTACATGCCCTCTAAACAAACTGCGTAATACACCTCCCCCCCCCTCCCTTAAACGTCACCACCCACTGACCTACTTTCGCACTCCACCATACAATAGACAATTGGGACATGGCGACACAATCGACAGTGCGCTCAAGGAAATATTATTACATACATAACCTCAGACTGGTTCTGAAAAACAACCACCTTCATTCAGGCGCGTTGTGAAAAATTCATAGGGCCTTTAATGTATATTTTCATGTCGGGGACGAGATCACTTTTTGAAACCGTTAACAACATTTTTTTGAAAAATATATCGTTATGCACCGAACTTGTCTCGGTATTCACCCCACTTGACTCAATATGTACCAGACCTAACACAATATTCATAAAGGAATTTTAAATTTTTTTCAATATGTACCAGACCCTACACAATATTCAAAAAGAAATTTATAATTTTTTTAATTATGTGTTCACTATATGGTTCACTTCATTATATTCAAATAGCCAGCTGCTCCACACGCCCACAATTTTTTTTTTCTTACACAGAGAGAGCCCCGTCATAAATTCAGTAATTATATACATTACCCCTCACTCATTTAGATCTGTGTTTATAAGAACATAACAAGCATTGACTAAAGATTTTGGGCGGGGGGGAAAAAACCCACTCTATGTATAAACACCATGAAGTCTTCACAGACACAGAGCTAAAATGAGTTTGCAACCTGTTGGAAAACAGAGAAAGCTTTAAGATAAGGCCCTTCTTGTGAGTAGACTGAAGGGTGTTTACTGTTGACTTCTGCGCAGGCCAGCCCTAACAGGACTGGTGACACATTCACTGACAAAGGGTGGTGTGTGATAGGCTAGTTTTGCCTGAAAGATTTTACAGTCGTCTGTGTAGAAAGCAAGATGTGTTTTGCTAGGAAGGATTTATGTGTTTTGTTAAGAAACATATTGTAAACCAAAAGATAAGTTTTGTTTTAATCATATTGCAGACAGTAGACTAAGTGGTTACTTGTATTAAAATTATATTTTGTATTAAAATGGACTTAATGACGCACGATTCACATTGCGGCCTATTTTGTGGCGCCACGAGCTGTGGGAAGACTGAATTTGTTCTTAATCTCTTACAAACAAGATACCTTCATCATTTCGAAAACATAGTAATATTTTGTCCTACAATCAAACACAACAAAGCTTATCACAACCGTTTATTTATTTGGACTGACAGCAATATCTATTTAGTTGATCCTGAAAAGAAACTGAATGACTACCTGCATTATTTTTACAAACAATTTGAAGGACACCCAACCCTGTTCATTGTCGATGACTGCTCTGCAGATAAGGATATTGTTAAAAAGAGAAACACACTGGCAGAACTTGCTTTCAGTGGCAGACATGCAAACATCAGTGTATGGATTCTCACTCAAAAATATAATGCTGTACTGAAAGATTTTCGTGAGCGGTTAAAGTTTATCTGTTTGTTTTACTGTAAGGATCGTGACAGCTTTGAAGACTGTCTCAGAGAGAACGATGTTATACCAAATAAACATGAACGAGACTGTGTGAAAAATAAACTGAAATCAACCAAGCATCTAAAGCTTATTTTAAAGACAGATCAACCCACTGGGTATGGGTTAGTGAATTAATTTAGTCTTTTATTTTGTCTATAAAAAATGATGGTCGGACAAATCGTGCAAGCGTTTGATATCACAGAGAGCTTCAAAGACGTTAATCAATTAGATTCCTTAATAACATCTACCAAACAGCCTGACATAAGCCTATCAGTGCCATCAGTGATATATATGTCATATAATATGACTTTGGACTTTTTTTATGATGAGAATCCAGTTGTGGAGTACATAACAGTTGATTTTAGGACACATACCTTTAAAGTTAATGATGCCAGCTGTGACTGGTTTGCAATACTTTGTTATAACATATTTAAACAACTACGTAAGCTAAATGGTTATATTAACTGTGTTACAGTAAATAAAGTGATATTACACACGCAGCATTAGTAGAAATATTATTTATTTAATATTTTGTCAGTCAAATAAAAATGACGGACAACACGATCGATGTAACAGAGTTCTTCAGATATATCCAACACTTTGATCAGTTAAGAACAGATTTCAAACAACCAGACATAATGCCAATATCATCGCCATCAATTATATACGTGTCATATCAAATGACTTTAGAAATATTTGAAGAGTTACCATTTGTAGAGTACATGCCTGTTGACTTTAAGACACATACCTTTGAAGTTGATGATCAGTGGTTTGAGACAGTGAGTGAACAAATATTCAGACAACTGTGTGAACTGAATTTGTTTATTGTAGGTGTTACAGTCAATAAAGTGGTATTACACAAGATGTAATTTTCTATTTATTATTTTTGTCGGACAAATAAAAATGACGGACAATGCCCAAAGCTTAAGAAACGTATTTCACACAACAGACTTGCCTATATCAAACATTTTTAATGTCTATGAATCAATAGAAAGGTCTTTTTCTGTCATACAAGATAATCTTCTTTCTGGTAGTGTAAAGATTCAGATTGTTGCGAAAATAGAATTTACCAGGGTAGATGCTGAAGTGATTGTTTCGTATATCTCGACAAGACAACACACAATTAATTCGAGAAGGGAATTGGAAAAAGTGTTTAGAGAAAGACTGTTGCCTGACTTTTTAGAAGCAATTGACAGAGCAAAAATGCAGGGATCTGGTTGGCATGAAGGCCGTGTACATGAACTACAATTAAAACAGTCAAGATACCATCCTATACTAGGCAAATCATGGATACCATTGTCTATTGAGGTTGCAAACAAAAAGGCTGTAGTCAATATTCAAAACAATGATAACTATTGTTTTATGTGGTGTGTGCTTGCTAAACTGCATTTTGTAAGAACAAAACCTGAACGTGTATCTAACTATACCAAATTTATAAATGAACTCAACTTCAGTGGCATAGATTTTCCTGTTAAGGTGGAGGACATAGATTTGTTTGAAAAAATAAATCCTGGGATATCTGTGAATGTGTATGTTTGGGATAATGTGTGTGAGAACAAGTTGCAAACAATTAGAGTGTCACCAATTGCCCCAACCTACGGTCAGTCAGAAAATAAACATGTTGACATGTTACTAATAAGCTCAGGCGATACCTTTCACTACACAATTATTAGGAGTATGTCACGACTAATCCATAATCATGTATCAAAACACAATGGCAAGCAGGAAGTATGTAAAAGATGTTTACAAAGGTTCTCCTGTATTTCAGTAGCGCATAAACATGCATTACATTGTAGGTTGGCTGATGACATTCAAACAATACTTAGGTATCCAGATCCTGGCAGCAAGGTTTATTTTAAAAACTATGGGAATCAACAAAAGCTGCCGTTTGTAGTGTATGCTGATTTTGAATCACTGGTTGTACCATATGAGGGTCCTGTTCCACAATCATTACCAAAGACCGTAAAGTTGAGTGACCAAGTGGTGTGTTCTTTCGGATATATTCTTGTTAGGTCTGATGGTCAGCATACAGAACCTGTTATCTATAGAGGTGAAAATGCAGCATGTCTGTTTTTAACAGAAATGAGACATCTATATAGTCAGGTAGTATATTATTTGGAAGTGTCAGATGCCTTTGGTGATGACAGAAGAAGACAAACTAAATTTTGATACAGCTGTGACGTGTTGGATTTGTGAACAACACCTATAGGGTGATAAAGTTCGTGACCATGATCATATAACTGGACGTTACAGAGGTGCTGCACATAACAATTGTAACTTGAAATTAAAAATAGATCCTGAAAAATACAAACTGACCATCTTTTTCCATAATCTTAAAGGGTATGATTCACATATTATCATGCAGGCTGTGGATGAGTCTTACAAAAAAATTAGTTGTATTGCCTAGACAACTGAAAAATACTTGACTTTTAGGCTGGACAACAAATTAGCATTTTACGACTCCATGCAACATTTGTCCTTAGGGCTTGCTAGTCTCACAGAAGGACTGACTGAGTTTCCAATAACAAGTAAATATTTTGAGCCAGACTTGATTAAGAAAGGAGTCTATCCCTACGAGTACATTAGTGACTGGGTAGTGTTTGAAGAAAGGAGACTGCCTCCAAAAGATAAATTTTATTCTACACTAACTGGCAAAGGTATTTCTGACTCCGATTACCAGCACGCACTTGAGGCATGGGGTAAACTAGGGTGTCAGACGATTGGTGACTACCATGACCAATACTTGAAAGCTGATGTTTGTTTGCTAGCAGATGTATTTGAAAGTTACCGTGAAAAGGGTTTGTTACACTACAAGCTTGACCCTGCTTGTTACATAACTAGTCCTGGCATGACATGGGATGCATTTTTGAAATCCAGCAAGATATCTATAGACCTGTTGTCGGATCGTACGATGGGTGAAATGGTGGAACGTGGCTTGAGGGGAGGGATTAGTATTGCAGCGAACAACTATGCCAAAGCCAACAACAAATATCTGGACAACTTTGACCCCTCAAGGTCAAGCTCATTCATTACGTACTTGGATGCATGTAACTTGTATGGGTTCGCAATGTGTGAATTATTGCCCTTGAAAAACTTTTGTCTGTATGATTTGTCACAGTATGATGTAACACAGTTAACAAACAATATTATGAGTCATGACCGAAACGACGCGAAGGGTTGGATCTTTGAAGTAGACCTGGAGTACCCACACCATCTACATGATTACCACAATGATTATCCATTAGGAGTTGAGAAAATGAGTATGACGGGGAAAAAAAGAAGACACCAAACTTGTACCAAATCTGAATGACAAATTCAATTACGTGTGTCACTATCGATTGTTACAGTTTTACATCAGACATGGGTTAGTACTAAAGAAAGTTCACAGAGGTATTCAATTTGATCAGAGTGCTTTCATGAAAGATTACATAATGAAGAACACAACATTGCGTGCGAGGGATGGCAACACTGCATTTGACAAAGACTTCTTTAAGCTTATGAACAATGCCTGTTTTGGCAAGACTATGGAGAATCCTCATCACCGCAAAGATGTGAGACTGGTCACAACTGAATTGGGTGCAATTAAACTTACAGGCAAGCCACAGTACACAGGATACAAAGAGTTTCATTCATCATTGTATGCAGTGTCACTCAAAAAAAAGATTGTCACACTGGACAAACCAGTATTCATTGGTATGGCAATACTCGAGTTATCAAAACTATTGATGCTTGAATTTTATTATGATTACTTTAAACCAAAGTATCCTGAGTGCCGTCTGCTATACACTGACACTGATTCTATGATCATAGACGTACCTACTGAAGACTTTTATGAAGACATGAAAACAGAACTACATATGTATGACACGTCTGACTACCCTAAGGATCACCCGCTGTTTAGCACACAAAACAAGAAAGTGCCTGGTAAGTTTAAGGATGAACTAAATGGTGTGCCTATTGTTGAGTACGTTGGACTGAGGTCAAAAATGTATTCTATTTTACACCAAAAAGGCAGTCAATCCAAAGCCAAAGGTATCAAGAAAACAGCGATAAAAAATAAAGACATTCGACATGAACATTACAAGCAAGTATTAGATGGAGAACTGATGCCTGATTATCCAAACAAGACACTGAGGTCAAATAGACACAATATTGAAATGATCCAAACACATAAAAAGTCTCTAGCAGTTGGAGACACAAAACGCGTGTTTCACACTAAGGAAAAGGCTTATGCACCTGGGCATTACAGGCTCAAGTTATCTGAAGAAATAGCTAATGAACTGGTTGATGAACTAATTTATGAAATGATTAAAAATGCGTAACAGTGTCTGGGGGAATAATCTGTAATTCTTCTCTGACAAATGCCCTCTGAGGCGCAGGCTCATAGAGATAATATATTGATGCGTTAGTGCCGGGGATTATTTTTTTAATATTGTGGACAGACGTAGACCAAATTGGATCAGTTGCCCTGCGCCTGATGTCATTCTCGGCTTCACCGGGTTGATACAAATATCTCACCTGTTTTGTAAACACGCTTGTGTCAGGTGCTTTTGTTTTTATTTCTGACCCTGATGGCACTGTTTTTAATTTAATAGCATCAACAGGTTTAGGGTGACCTTCATTATTCATTGCTTTTATAACAGACGGTAATCTCTTAACCCACTCAGTGTTCCGGGTGTCATGCATGAGTTCCTTAGAATACTGATAGCTGAAAAGTCTCTCCGATAATTGTTTGTTAAAATTTTCTACAATAGCCTGTGATCTATGCACACCTGGTATGCCTCGCCGCACTAGCACTCCATGCTTTGCAAATAACTGATTAACAGTGCCTTTAAATTCAGATCCGTCATCAACCTGCACAAGCCTCGGGTATTTTAAAGGACCTCGACTATATATCTTTGATAACGCAGTGGCCACTGTTACAGCATTTTTGTCAGTTATGGGTTCGGCTTCCTTATACCGTGAAGCTATGTCGACAACAGTTAATGCATACTTATATCGTTTCTTTCTTATTGTATCGTGTGGTAGGAACAGGAGATCCATTTGATGGGTGTCATTAGGGATAGTGTTTACAAAATGAGGTCTTGTTATTTTTCTTGGAGCAGGAAGATATATTTGCCAAATTGCCTGTTTTTTGAGCCACTGTTTTATTTGGTCTAGTGTAACATCCCCACCCACAGCGGCATGTAATCTTTCTATTGCAGTATTCCCTTTCCAGTAACCAATAGGGGAGTAATATATTTTTGATAGTTTAGCGTCTGCCATTTCTTCTAGCAATATAAACTCCTGTAAAATATACTAATGTCATTCCTACTAGAACAAATATTATTTCTCCATTTCTTTGTTCTGGGCTTGGTTGGTAATAGTCACTAAGTTTTGGTCGTGGGATGGTCATGTCTTCGCCAGTAACAAGAAAATATTCCCTGATCGCGTCATTGACATTTGAAAATGTATGCTGTGCGTGACCCTCAAGCCTGAGTTTTGAATTGATGAAATCAAGTCTCTCTATTCTTTGCTTCTCATAATCCTGTTGAGCTTGTGCCAGTTTTTCAGATGCCTCATTATGACGCTTCATTTCTTCTGCAGATTCCTCTCTACCCATTTTTGAAAAGAGATAGTTTGAACCGCTAAATGCAAGTGCGTTAACAACTGCCCCACCAACCATAATAGCTATTGATGCCATACTTTTTATTTACATAGAAACATTTTCTGGAATAATTCCTTGCTTAACGAGAAGGTTTTTTGTGGCAATCGATGCTGTGACAACTGCTACTAGCTTAGCACTATCTTCGAAGTCTAATCTACTGAGGTCTGCTGATTTCATTTTGAGAAGACTTTTCCCCAGCATAGAATAAGTAACGGTTAGTACACTTATTACGGCAGAGTGATAGACGAGGTTCATGATATTATTTGCGTCGCTCATTTTCTTATGCTACAAAAATTAAAATAATAAATTTATTTACTGCATGTAAAATGGGTCCAAAGGTTTTGACACTGCTGGTAATGTGGAGACTTCTTCTTTTATTTTTGGAGTGCTTGATTTTTTGGACACTGTTTGAGTCTGTGGTTTGTATTTTTTGTATGATTGGTAACCTACGTAACAGAATCCTACAGCAAATCCAGCAACTAAATATTTTGTTGTTTCGGGTTTAGTCTCACTTTGTGGGGTGTGTGATGGTGTTGGTCCTGGCGGTAGTGACACTGGTGCTGTTGATGGTGTGTCAGACTTTTCTATTAATGCCTGAAGCTGTAATTTCTTTTGTCTGTTATATTCAGCTAATTTTTTTCCCGCCTCTATTCGACCTGGACTTTTAGCCTTCATCACTGTTTGAACCTGTGTCAAGACAGGACTCTGATGTGGAGTCTCTGGGTCTCGTCCATTTTCTTCTAATTTAAAATTTATTTTAGAAAAGTCAATATGACTACTAGTTAGCAAGGTTACCACTGGTGCAAGCTAATTCCCAAACTTGTAAAACATAAGGCATGCTAATTTACCTATTGAACTTGAAACTATGGGTTTGCTTTCTAGATCATGTGACAGACTGTCAGTATCAACAGGTAGGAAGTGACTTACAGCTTTTGTGTATAGGCAGACAAGAGATCGACTCAAATCACGTGTCATTAGTGAACTAATGTGATTTTCATATTTTGAATGTAGTTTGATTAGCTCGTCAGCGGTAAGAGATTCTATGTCTTCTGTCATGTATTGTTTTCCGAGAAAAGCTTTTGATTTTCCAGAAACAACAACAGAGAGAAGGCGTTGTTTTTTCGAGTCTAAGTCTTTGTTTTCTACAGCGCAGATATCACTTAGAAGAATTAATTCGTCTTGGTTCATTTTATAATGAAAAATAAAAAACTTTGCTTGGACATGTGAATAACTTATGATCTTACTTGATAACTAATTTCAAAGTTACCTACAACTTACAAGTGACTTTGACGTTAACTTTGAAGTTAGTTATCACAAGTTCTTAACCCAAGTCAATAAGACACTCGGACAGATTTCTCAAGTTAGAAGGACAACAAGAAAACTTTTTTTTAGTAATAATCTGTGGTGGAGCTGATGGCGTCAAATGAGCAGGCATGACATCTCTTTGTGAAGAGTATGACAAAAATAATGGATTACCAAAACCTATCGTCAATTGCTTATAAGTCCTTTTACTTTTTTCATAGTTTCTTTCACGCCTATCTTTTTCCCTTCTTCTAAAAAAGATTTCTTTAGCTCTTCAACATTTACAGCCTGACTACGCATCTTATTCTGTATTTCAGACTTCTGTTGTTTATAGTTGGCCAAATCATCCTGGACTCTCTTAAATTCGTTATCGTCAATTTCATTATCTTCCATAGATTTACTAATAATAAGTTTCATACTCGTCAGCTTAGCTCCAGCGAGCGTACTCAAGGCTTCATGCTTCTGCAACTTTGTATAAATTTTTTTGTTAACGGCTTCCATACCAAAGCATGCCAGGCTTGTGGCAAGGCCAACAGCTTCAATAGCAATTCCTACGACACTTCCCACCCCCATTGCAAACAGAGCTATACCTCCTACAGATAATCCGGCTGAAACTACCCCCATGGCCATTGATGTGTTGTGTACAGAATTGAAAACCGTATTGTAACGGCGTTTGCACCGAGAGTATTTTGCTTGTTCTCCTTCCAAATACTTCAACGCTTCTGTAATATTCATTAAACGGAATGATTGATTGATTGTACATTGCTTAACGTCCCGACAGCAACAAGGCTTTCTCAGGACGTGCCTGCACTGCTTGTGAAAAAAAAAAAAAAAAAACAGAACATTGAATGTATGTCGCCAGCCGGTCAAACACGTTAAATAAACCTAACACATGGGGCTAAATAAAGCTAAGACCATTTAGCAACACACATCCAATATCAAGAGCTACAGGCAGTGCAGACAGTAGGGAGAGTTTTTAAAAGGCAAATACAGGTGAATGGGCAAAGGGTAGACAGAAACACATGCCCCAGAATAGAGAGAAAAACCCACCCTGTGGGGCTGACCAGGGTGACCCTGGGAACTAAAAAATACCTAACCCCACCCAAGTCCCCCAGGGCAGACCCGGGTGGGGGATTAAACGGAATGAATCTGCCTTTAATGTTTTATCATGCTCAACAGGCTCAGGTGGTATTTGTGGATACAGTGGTGGCATTTTTTATGACAAATATTTTTTTTTTTATTAATCTTCTAATTTATTTTGCAACTCTTCAAAGGTATACAATTTGCTAGCGTAATAAAATGAAACAAGATCTATGTGTTCCAGGTTTATGAAACTTAGATAAACTAGAGTTGTTTTATCAATCACTACCTTAACAGCAGGGACACTACTCGAAACTTCAAAATCTGTATTGATTTTTCTAATAGCAATAACAACCTTTGTTGACTCTGATACTGTGGTATCCCATGAAAGTTTGATTCCCTGCGCGATATCTGCTTCTTTCACAGCTTCCACAGATCTCATGAGAATTTCAAAAACTATTGTCGCATCTCTATCTATGGTAAAATTTGTTGGTACGAACGAAATAGAAGTATCTGTCCTGCCTTTCCTATTTGTAAGAAGATACCTTCGTTTCCCATACTCTTGAAGTTTTAGTTTTTCTCTGCTATTGGTTTCGGAATAGCTTGGCACAAGACTTACAAGCGATGGCTCAGAGTTAACAACTTTTCTAAATACTAAGGCACCTTCATCAGTAAAATAAACATAAGGACTGATAAAAACAAACTTTATGTCCCATACAATGGGAATAGGAGCAAGCGGAACAGGGGTAGGAATAATTACCCATTTATTAGCCACATGTTTTAAGCTGTAGAGCACATTACTTACAGGAGTAGGAACAGTAACATCACGAAGTTGACTAAGTTTAGGAAACGCGCCATCTTTTACATCTTCAATTGCCTTTCGTTTGTACAATCCAACGGACACAAGTTCAAGGCCATACACCTCTCCTATTTCACCTTCTTTATCAAAATCTTGCAGGTCAGCCAAATCTTTCAACTCTACTGATGGACACGCAACTGGAATAATTCTCGGCTTTGGACCAAGACCGCTCATTTTTATAAAACAAAAATAAAATTTATT
Organism: Semisulcospira habei; assembly: GCA_036245525.1. Lineage (NCBI taxonomy): Eukaryota > Metazoa > Mollusca > Gastropoda > Semisulcospiridae > Semisulcospira > Semisulcospira habei. The sequence goes on from BTPG01000001.1 coordinate 97,301,325, forward strand.
TCACTTCCAACACAACATAAAAATCATGCATGACAACTGGTTTGTCATTCTGGTTAGTTACAGATAAGCACAATGATTCAAAAAAACTGGAGCCCAATTTTTTAAACTGTGAATTAGGAAATCTAACAACTACATTTTCACAATATGGGGCAGTTCCAATCGACACACATTTCAACAAAGTCGAAGGCTTTCCATTGTGAAGATTATCAGTAGTGCTTAATTCTTTCAAATGAACATTTAGCAATGTGTGTACTGACAAATGAACAGGGTATCTTCCAGTTATTCTTAATTTTTGGGTGATAGTAGACGTCCATCTGATTGTGACCAATCTTCGTCTGGATATGTTATTTTTTTACCTAAAAAAACAAGTAATAATAAAAGACTAATTGATAAAGAAAACTGACCACTTTTCAGAAAATCAATTGTAACAAGTAAATTAGCTGGGTTTAAAGTTGCTTTAATTTTAAATTCATTTTGAAGCCATTCAGCTAAAGTACAAAAGTCATAATATCCAGCTCATAAAATATCACCCTTTTCTAAACCATCAATAGTTCCACTTACAGAATAATTGTTATTATCTGTTACATTAAACCACTTTACTGTATAAAACATTTCATGGATAGCTACAACCTTGCTACCATCACGATTATCAATCCCATTAGTTAACCACACTGGTTTGCTTGTGTCAAGATTTGTTAAGGTAATAAACATTTTTATTACCACATAAAAAAAAAGGATGGAATTTAAATCACCAACCATTACCACAATAAACGCATTTCAATTTAATGTGGATGCCAAATATAATGTCGCCCCTACTTATGAACAGAAAATAATTCAGCTAAACCAACTCGACATAGCTGTAAGCGAACAAGATTTATTTGAAGTCAAAGTACCCAACCCTTTTGATCATTACCTAAACCCTCCAATAGCAGACGATGCTACTGCAAGAAAGTGGTCTTCAAGCCCACTACAGATATATATCCAGCTCATAAAATATCACCCTTTTCTAAACCATCAATAGTTCCACTTACAGAATAATTGTTATTATCTGTTACATTAAACCACTTTACTGTATAAAACATTTCATGGATAGCTACAACCTTGCTACCATCACGATTATCAATCCCATTAGTTAACCACACTGGTTTGCTTGTGTCAAGATTTGTTAAGGTAATAAACATTTTTATTACCACATAAAAAAAAGGATGGAATTTAAATCACCAACCATTACCACAATAAACGCATTTCAATTTAATGTGGATGCCAAATATAATGTCGCCCCTACTTATGAACAGAAAATAATTCAGCTAAACCAACTCGACATAGCTGTAAGCGAACAAGATTTATTTGAAGTCAAAGTACCCAACCCTTTTGATCATTACCTAAACCCTCCAATAGCAGACGATGCTACTGCAAGAAAGTGGTCTTCAAGCCCACTACAGATGTTTCAAAACCAACTCAACTTTGCTATACTATGCTCAACTACAGGCTGTGGTGTTTCATTTACAGACCACTTGAATCACTCAAACAAACTGATTAGGTCTGTGTATCATTTCCACACATATTACCAGCTTAGAAGAATACTGTCAGAACTCCATACACCATTACCAACTGAATCCAGTTTTAATCAGTTTAATAATCCCATGGATATGAAAGCATTTGAACGCATCTGTAATGAGTTTAACATAAGCCCCCGGTATGACTTTACACAAAAACTTGATGATCACCACGGCAGGGGTACAATGTATTATGCTATGAGTCACAGACAATACCCTCAAGATTACTGGTCTGGTTACACTTCATTTTCACAAAAATCACAAGTGTGGTTAGGTTCAATTGAGCAGAAACAGTCAAATGCCTGGACCACATTTGTCTTAGATAAGAGTGAAGGGTTTACACAAGCAGGAGTCGAACGCATTAATGAGTCTATCAGAACATATGTGTGGTGTATTCTAGGAGCACAAGCTCAAACAAAATCGAACATTTTGAATGGAAGTGAAAAGTTTGATTCACAAAAACAGTTTCTCGCAAATTTAGAAGATTCGATCAACTCAGTAATTGATCTCCCATCAAGCATACAACGTTATCAAGACGTTCTCAGATATGCTAGATCAAAAGTTGACTTTGTAGTTGGCATCGGGTTATACATTTTGCCGTCTGATCTTCAACTCCAAATGGGGACAATAACAAATTATAATAATGAAATAATTGTTGCTGGGAGTGATCAGAAATTAGGTCTCAATCAATCTGTAAACTTGAGCCCAACAACCACACACCTACAACCATTAAAACCATTAATAATGCCAGTAACATCATCATCATCACCTGTACAGACAGTAACAGCCCCAACATTGGCACCGACACCGGCACCAGTACCAGCACCTGAGTCAGAGAGAACTGCATTGTTAATTGGCCTTACTGGTTTAGGAATATTACTTCTTTACCTGTTTCATTAAATAACCTATCATTAACCCTCCTCATCATCATCAGTCCCTTGCCCGAACTGGGCGTTGGGGGGACTGAAAGGCAGCAGCAACAGACAGTGCTCTCCACTGAGTTCTATTTTGGGCGGTGGCAAGCAAGTCTGGCATCTCGAGTTCGGTCCATTCTTTTATGTTTGCGACCCAACTCTTTCTCTGACGACCTCGCCTACGACTTCCTTCGAGAGTGCCTTGGAGGATAGTCTTGGACAAGGTACGTGGCCAAACCAAGCAAGCTTGCGCCGTTTCACGGTTGCCAGAAGGGGTTCATGTGGGCCCACCAGGGAAGTGACGATGCTCCGTACATATTCGTTGGTCTTGTGCTCGCGGTACGAGATGTGGAGCAACTTCCTCAGGCACTTGTTCTCAAAGGCCTGGATTTTCTTTTCTGAGTCTGCAAGCAGCGTCCAAGTCTCACAGCCGTAGAGTAGAATAGACACTACGAGGGACTTGTAAAGCCTGTACTTGATGGTGAAGCTGATGGAGTTACTTCGCCATATCCTGTCCAGCCTGGCCATTGCGGATGTTGCTGTACCTATCCTGATACGGATCTCTGCTATGCAACTACCATCTTTGGACAGGGTGGCTCCCAGGGTACTTGAAGCTATTGACCTCTTCTAGCTTCTGGCCGTTCATGTGAATGTTGCTGCTGCTGTCGCTTGTGGTGTTGATCATCACTTTGCTTTTATCCGTACTGATCTCCATGCCATAAGACCCTGCGCTACTTGAAAGTTTGTCTGTCAGGTTTTGCAGCTCACTATTGCTGCCTGCCATGAGGTCAATGTCGTCTGCGAATCGAAGATTGCACAGGGATCTGCCACCAATAGAGATTGAAGTATGGTGGTCGTGGAGGGTTTCCTGCATGATCTTCTCCAGGAATATGTTGAAAAGGACAGGAGAGAGCAGGCATCCTTGACGGACACCGATCGTCGTCCTGAAGAACTCGCCTGACTGATTGTTAAGTAGAACCGCGCTGCAGGCGTTCTTGTAAAGCGCTTCTATCATTTGGATCAGCCCCTCCTCTATGTTGAACGATCTCATGACTTGCCAGAGTCCGTCGTGCCAGACGCGATCAAATGCTTTCCTGAAATCAATGAAGTTGTGGTAGAGTTCGCGCTGATGCTGCAGATGTTTCTCGATCAGGACGCGGCAGTTGAAAATCTGCTCTACAGTGCTTCTTCCAACTCTGAAGCCAGCCTGTTCTTCTGCCAGCAGTTCCTCGGCGAAAGTTTTGAGGTGGTTGAGAATGATTCTAAGCATTACTTTGCTAGGGTGACTTATCAGACTGATAGTTCTGTAGTTCTGGCACTGTTTCATGTTTCCTTTCTTGGGGAGCGGGATCACTAGAGACTGTGTCCATTCTACTGGCCATTTCTTTTGCTCCCAGATCTTTTGACAGAGTGTAGTGAGTACCTTCGTTGTTACTTCTCCTCCATGTTTCAACAGTTCAGCAGGTACGTTGTCTACACCTGGAGACTTTCCTCCCTTCAGGCCGCGTACAGCTGTTTCCACCTCTTCAGCTAACACTGGCAGGTCTTCGGCCTTCCTGGCCCCAGCCTGGTTGTTTTGGAGGATGCTGGTGTCTGGCTCAGCCTTGTAGTTATACAAGTCTCGGCAGTACTCAGTCCATCTGTTTAGTACAGCAGTGTAACCCTCCTACTGTCACCAAAAAGACCCACACATGTTCTGCCATAAAGCCAACTACCTTCGCCGCTGTACTGATCAGCCAACTGAAAACTGTGCCTAAAATACCGGGTAATGAATTCATCGCTTTTACAGCCAATTTCTTAAGCAAGTCTGAAATATGAGACAGTTGTTTCTTTACCCACGACTGTAAATCTTTTGGATCAGTTGGTGGTGCTGGTGGAGTTGGAGCGCTACCCCCTGGTCCTCCCGTTACAGCTAACACAACAGTACTTATAATAAATCCAAGAGCAGTAATTAAACTTGCAATGGTGATACCCTGCTCTCTGAAAAGTGTTTTCAATCTCTCAGCTAATGTTGTGTCTTCGTGAAGTATTTTCTGAATAGTTTCTCTAATTCTGTTAATCTGTGATTTCAGTTTTTCTTTTCCAATTTCAATCACTTCTAGTCGTGCTGATCTTTCTATATACAAATTATTTAATCTGTGTTGTATTCTTTCTTTCATTTCTATGTCATAATTCCCATTGTCAGCTGTAGCCAGTTTTTCCTTCTCTTTTAAAATGTGATTATCAATCTCCCCTAGTTTGGCTACATTATTCACAAGCTCACCTCTGATTGTCTGCAGTGTTTTATCCAACCCCTCTAATTCCCGCATTGTCAAAGGAGAGTCACCAATTGTTTTCATAGTCTCATTTATTTGACCTTCTGTAAATGAAGTTTCTTGTATTGCCTTGTCTGCTATTTCTGGCAGTCTTGTTACTTCAGTCATTTCAATTTCTTGTCCTGTCGGCAGTCTTGTTTGCGCGTCATGAAGAGCACTAGCAAGACGAGGTGGTAACTGTTTACTACCAACACCAAGGTAACGCTGCAGTGCTCCCTCACCACCAACACTAGTTTTAATTGAACCTAAAGCTTTAAACTTAGCGGGATTTTTTATACAAGTCACTTGTATTTTTCCTCTGTCTGTATTTAAATATAAATGACCCTTGTTATCAAGTTCAAACTGATTAGGATCCAAAACTTCTGGGCGGTCACCAACACTATCATAAAACGAGTTTACTTTGTCTTTTAGCAGTTCGTGATACATACTAGAAGTATTTCCCATTCCAGTTACATCTGTTGCACTAGTATCAGAGATATTCATGTCATCCATTTCAAAATGGTTAAATCCTCCCGCTGCCATTGTTTTATTAATTTAATTTTTTTTATTGTGCATAATAAAAATGACACAGTCCTACGAATCAAAGTTAGACCCATACAGAAAACTACATGAACCTTTCGGTGTTAAGGGGATTCGACAATCAATTGTTATCACAAACAATCCTAGTACTATAGACCAAAACCAAACACTTACTGTCAAGTTTCCAAACCTAGGTCCCAGTGATGTTATTGTTCTTGGTACTGCACGCCTTGCATTTAATATTGAACTTTCATCAGAGACAGATGACAAAAGAACACTAGTTAACAACCTAGGCAGAGCAATTATTAAGACTATTAAAGTTAAACTTGAAGGACAGGAAGTGTTTAGTCTTGACGATGCTGATGTGTTCTACTGCTACACGGATTTGTGGTTTACACAACCAGAACAAGAGTATCGTATTTATCAAGGCATACAGTCAGATAGCATTATGAAAATTCAAATAAATGCAAGTGATAAATCGACAACAGAAGCAAAGGACCTTATTGTGGCCGAAACATATGGAAATAGGTTTTGCATTCCACTTGAGTTTGAAATCCTAACAGGACATTCGCCTTATTACCAAGGGGCACTAAATGACCGCCTGAGTTTTGAACTAACCTTCAATGATTACTCCAAAGTTATCAAATCAACTGATCTCAATGCATCATACAAGATCTCTAACATTTCCTTGGAATATGAGATTGTCATGCATACTGAACTAGCCAGACTCATTCAAAATCAGTACCAGTCAAGACTTCCAATTTATTATGACCGAGTGATTAGACACAGTTTAATTAATAAAGACAAAAGCGACCAGATTTGGAACATAAACTTGAACACACCTGCTAGGTCACTGAAAGGCATTCTTATGATATTTATTGAACCAAAAAGTCCTTACCAAGGAGATTCAGAAAAATTTTACAATCCAAAGATTACACATTTATCCTGTACAATCGAAGGCCGCCGTAAACAAATTTTTGCGTCGGGAATGACGGGATATCAACACTATGATGAGATCACAAAGTATTTTGCAGGGGATAGACTTAGAGAAAAATCAGCTAACATTGCGTGCAAAGATTTACATCTGTATGACGTAAGAATCGGTGAATACCTGACAGACAAGTACGCACTGTGGCTAGATCTGCGTTCTACGGACGATAATTTTCTTCATGGCTCTGGCCGTACTATCGAAAACGGTAGTGACGGAATCTCAATTCAAATACAGAAAAAAACTGAAAAAGCTGAAGCAATAAATATATATTTGTATCTGATTTATGACGCTCAGTTAAACATAGCTGAGAGCAGGCTAAGTAGTCACATATATTAAAAGTATTCACTTAGCTTTTGAGTTGTTTTGGTTTTAATCCTTCACAGCCCATTTTGAATAAGAAAAGCACCGAAATCACTATAAAATCCGAACGAGTTAGCAGACACGTCACGCTTGTGCGGTAAACACAGACTAAACTGATAATAAAAGGCGTCGTCCCACTGAGGTAACCGTTTCAACCTTCCTGGTCATGAGCACTGTAAAATCTTTCAGGCAAAACTAGCCTATCACACACCCCCCTTTGTCAGTGAATGTGTCACCAGTCCTGTTAGGGCTGGCCTGCGCAGAAGTCAACAGTAAACACCCTTCAGTCTACTCACAACAAGGGCCTTATCTTAAAGATTTCTCTGTTTTCCAACAGGTTGCAAACTCATTTTAGCTCTGTGTCTGTGAAGACTTCATGGTGTTTATACATAGAGTGGGTTTTTTCCCCCCGCCCAAAATCTTTAGTCAATGCTTGTTATGTTCTTATAAACACGATCTAAATGAGTGAGGGGTAATGTATATAATTACTGAATTTATGACGGGGCTCTCTCTGTGTAAGAAAAAAAAATTGTGGGCGTGTGGAGCTGCTGGCTATTTGAATATAATGAAGTGAACCATATAGTGAACACATAATTAAAAAAATTATAAATTCCTTTATGAATATTGTGTTAGGTCTGGTACATATTGAGTCAAGTGGGGTGAATACCGAGACAAGTTCGGTGCATAACGATATATTTTTCAAAAAAAATTTGTTAACGGTTTCAAAAAGTGATCTCGTCCCCGACATGAAAATATAAATTGTAGGCCCTATGAATTTTTCACAACGCGCCTGAATGAAGGTGGTTGTTTTTCAGAACCAGTCTGAGGTTATGTATGTAATAATATTTCCTTGAGCGCACTGTCGATTGTGTCGCCATGTCCCAATTGTCTATTGTATGGTGGAGTGCGAAAGTAGGTCAGTGGGTGGTGACGTTTAAGGGAGGGGGGGGGGGTGTATTACGCAGTTTGTTTAGATTGATTGATTGATTGATTGTACATTGCTTAACGTCCCGACAGCAACAAGGCTTTCTCAGGACGTGCCTGCACTGCTTGTGAAAAAAAAAAAACTAAACAGAAAATTGAATGTATGTCACCAGCCGGTCAAATACGTTAAATAAACCTACAACATGGGGCCTAAATAAAGCTAAGACTGTCTAGCAACACACATCCAACATCAAGAGCTACAGGCAGTGCAGACAGTTGGGAGAGTTTTAAAAAGACAAATACAGGTGAATGGACCAAGGGTAGACAGAAACACATGCCCCAGAATAGAAAGGAAACCCACCCTGTGGGACTGACCAGGGTGACCCTGGGAACTAAAAAGTACCTAACCCCACCCAAGTCCCCCAGGGCAGACCCGGGTGGGGGCAGTTTGTTTAGAGGGCATGTAGCGATGAATCAGCGCACTGTTGTGTCGCCGTGTCATTGTCTATTGTTTATTGTGACATTGTATGGTTGAGTGCGGAGGGTGGTGGGTGGTGACGTTTAAGGGGGGGGGGGGGGGTGGAGTGCACAGGATGAGCCGCTATTTCTCAGGAAAGCTAACAGTGACAATGGGAAATTAGAAATTCTGGACCGTAATGTAATTACATACGTAATTTACCCTGATTTATAACTATCAATACGGCATTATTGATTATAGGTGTCGGTACGCTCTCTAATCTTATTTCTCTCGCCGACCGACCGCTGGTAGACTTGCAGACGTCTCAATTTTCTGGGCCAAACGGGTCAGTATTGGCTGACTGTGCAATTGTATTGAATTGGGAGCATCTCAGTTAAATAACTGCACTGAACAAGTACACTTGGGCGTGCTCTTAACTAAGAATTATTACATAAAACTGTACCTCTCTGCAAACAGAAAAGTGGCCGGCGGGGACGAAAGAACAATAGAAAGGGAAAGGGAAACAACTCAGTTCATCCGTGTCACTAGGCAGCCGACCAATCAGCTATCGGCATCAAGTTGATCTATAGACAATCGCTTCCATCAACACACAGGCCCAGTGCGTCGCAAAAACACAACATGAGGTAAACCTCGGAAAATGGGACATCCTATTTTGATATTTTTTTCTGACTTTTGAATGAAAGATAATGCAGAAACACCCCTCAGAAAAAATGGGTGCCTGAGTTGGTCACCCAGAATTTTACACACACCCATTTTCCAATAAGGAGTGTAAAGAAAGTCACCCATTTTAGGGGTTTTGCGCACACACACACACACACACACACACACACACACACACACACACACACACACACACACACACACACACACAGGCTCACATAAGCCTCACAGTGGGTTACCTACCATTTCATGTGAAAATGGGTTCCCATATTTCTATTTATTCTAGGGCTCTGGAATTGATGCGAATGTTTAGAACTCACCTTATAACTAAGCTCTATAACTTAAAATAAAATAGACATTTTCTAGAAACAGAGGCACTAGATGCTGAAAAAATGGGTTTCTGCCAATAAAGTGGGTGGGTGTCTCTCTCACACAAAACTGACTGGCATTACAGTCAAAATGGGTGTCTTCACAACAGTAGGCGTCTGTAATAAGGTCAAGTTCATGGAATACTTCTTTTTCACATTAATTTTTTTTCCCAACTTAAATGTGTATGTGTGCTTTAACATTCTTTACATTGTATGGTGCAAAATTCAATAAACACTGGCCCGAAACCTTTCGATTATGATTTTTACAGAGGAAATCAACATTGCTGCGTTTTATCCTTCTGAAGAAAAACAGTTTATCATGGCATTGATGTGAGAATCAACATAATGTATTCTGGAAATTAAAGGACTTTTTTTGTGTGTTTTTGGGTACTCTGGAGTTTCAGACAAACAGCAACAGAGCATTTTGAATATTAACCCTTATCATTCGGAATACACCAGTGTGTGCAACTAGTGTAACTGAAATAGTCCAAGGGTTAGTGCCAGAATAGCTTGGTGCCTCTAGGCGCCAAGCTATTGTGGCACCACCCTTGAACTAAAGCCATTGGTCTATGTCCTCATCTGTAAGTACTGTAATGTAGCTTGCATAGAATTATGGCAGTGAACAAATTTGAAGCTATTAGCCTCAGTATGACTATGATGCGGGTCAAAAAGTGTGGAAAAATATCAAAGATAGAAAAAGACCCAGACGAAGAAACGAACACTTAACTTATTCTACCCCAGCAAAATTTAAGATCCACCACGATAGTTCAAGGGTGATGCCAGAATAGCTTGGCGCCTATGGGCGCCAAGCTATTCTGGCATCACCCTTGAACTATCGTGGTGGATCTGTGTCCTGCACTGCAACGCAGTCTTCTGAAGACGACTTCAACATTTGGGCTTAACTTATTCTACCCCAGCAAAATAAAGATCCACCATGATAGTTCAAGGGTGATGCCAGAATAGCTTGGCGCCTATGGGCGCCAAGCTATTCTGGCATCACCCTTGAACCATCATGGTGGATCTGTGTCCTGCACTGCAACGCAGTCTTCTGAAGACGACTTCAACATTTGGGCTTAACTTATTCTACCCCAGCAAAATAAAGATCCACCATGATAGTTCAAGGGTGATGCCAGAATAGCTTGGTGCCTATGGGCGCCAAGCTATTCTGGCATCACCCTTGAACCATCATGGTGGATCTGTGTCCTGCACTGCAACGCAGTCTTCTGAAGACGACTTCAACATTTGGGGATTCCGATCTTGGGGTAGAATGAGTTAAAATGACAGAACAGAACACTGACATTAATTAATTAACTGACAACATAAGAAATCACTTGAAACTTCAGCCTTTATTTAACGTCTTTCGTCTCCAACAAACAACCAACCATTCTTTCATTTGCAGAGTTTTTAAAATGGTATGCAGTACAACCAACCATTCTTTCATTTGCAGAGTTTTTAAAATGGCATGCAGTATATTACAAAATGATCCGCCCGCCCCCGCCATTGTCAATGGTTTTCTTATCTTATTATATTGTCTTTTGTCCCCAGCCGGCTGTTTCGTTTTGCAAATCCAAAGGTTATACAGTATACAAAATGTGACCCTTTCTCACGAAACCAGTCTTAACTCGCAGCGAGCCAATCAGCACTACACGCAATAATATGTGGTGGGGGTCAATCTGGGGCATTTTCACTTTTTGGGAGAAATGTATTCTACATACACCAAAGTATCGTATGGGTAAAATCTTTATCATGAAAAATGCCGTTAAATAGGTAAAAAATGATTTTAAAAGTCTGCCCTTGGCCCCAATTATGCTGCACACAGAAACTTCACAGGCTGTTTTCTCAAAATGGCCGCCGGAGGCTTTAACAACTTTAAACACTTAACAGCTTTTACAATTTTTGCACAACAGCATACAGTCATATATCACAGTAATCAGCAAACACTGTAGTTTTCATAAATGTATATATGTCAAAACATCCAAAATGCGAATTCTTAAGACTGATTTTGTGAGAGAGGGTCACAAATGATCCAGGCGTCCATCAGATAAAAAAAAAGAAAAAAAAAAGCAGGCTATACATGCTGAAACCACCCCAATAATAACACTCATGTAATAAATCTGTATGAAATCGAAAATGCCGCGAGTGGCGGGGAACCTCGATTCATTTCTTTTGTAACTTTTTCAGTCTGTTGCGGACGTAATCCTTAATGTTTGTCCAGCGCCTATGTCTAAGTGCAGGTTCCTCTGCCATTGCATACTGTATCTCGGCCTTTCCAGGAAGTTTGTTCATGACGAGGTGTGTCTTGAAACGAGTTTGAACAGCTTTCTCTTCAGCTTCCCCCCATGGTTTCCTTGTAAATCTAGCTTTCTTTCGAACAGGAGCTGACGCAGCACTGTCATCATCAAAACTATCTAGATTGTCATCAGGCTCTGGACGTCTTTTCTCCGTCATGCTCATCGATTCCTGTGTTGCTGACTTGCTACTTGCTTCATTCACAGGTGCTGTTCCCCCCCGAGACCTCTCTGCCAGTTTCTGATGTGTCTTCATTGTCAAAGTCAATCTCTTCATCATCGCCCAGCTCAGCTCTAATGCAACTCTCAAAATCTGTCATCCCATTGTTAACTGACAGAAGAATCTTTGCCACTTTTGCCTTTTGAAGGATGTCTTGAGGTTGGCGGTAGATATGGCGATGTATCCGAATATCATGGCCAAGGAAATCTGCCAGCTGATCCTGGTCTAACTCCGAGATGGCCATTGACTGAGCCAAAGTTGCAACCTGCTTCCGCAACTGAGTAAATGTGAACATGGCTGGGTATGACACCCCTGCTTCTAGGGCATGGGCCTTCAGAACATCATGGCCTCTGTAAGGCCTCTGACCAGAAGGTGTGGCAAAGATGTACTGGGAATCAGCGAGAGCTGGCACTGATTGCCTCATTTGAAGGATTCTGTCCACAGTTGTCATCATCTTCTTCGTCAGCAAAACGGGAACACTCCTATTAAACTTGCCTCTGATTTCCACTCGCTGAAAATGATTCACCATTTTCTTCTCAACCTCTGTGAGACCTTTCAAGATATCTTGATTGGTGATCGATCCAATCTTAGCATTCTGGAAGTCTGACACCTTCATTCTCTGAACTTCTCCCCCTCGTTTTCGGTTGAAAAGTGATACAGCACAAAGAGTTGCTTTAACCACTGTCGGATAATCTTCCGAAACCATCCTTGTCTCAAGAAGCTGTTGGACCTTCCTCACATCTTCACAAGATGGGATCAGCTTGGGTTTGTTCACGGTCATTTTCCCGACCGACTGGGCTGCTGTAGCGGACACACAATCATACCAGTCCCCGTTGAAGACAGAGTCAAACCGTTGCGCCTCAGAGAGCTCCTGTTGCCACCTGTCGTCTGAACCCTGCCCAAGCTGTTTGGATGCCTGTGACTGTTTGATCTGTGAACACTTTTTCAAAGCATGGCCTATGCGCATTGCGAGATTGCCTTTTTTGAACTGATGTGTGTCCTCATCAAAATCTGCTAGCTCTTTTACAGCCAGGACAACATGATCAAAGCTAGCTGAATTGATCACAGCATTTAAACTTGCGATTTTCATTTCTGACCTCACTCTGATAATCTTTAATAGTCTCCCTAACTCCCGCATCCTGGAGCTGATTTGTCCAGCCGTGTGTTCTTCAATGTCCCTGCGGTCAAATAATCTCTTTCCATACTCAAGAAGCAAGGGGTCAGTTCTGATGAGACGGCTTATCTCATCATCTCTCTGGCTAGACAAGACCTTGTGGTAGAATGAAAATTCAACGTCTAAGGGTATTGGAAGCATTAGGCGACCACGGCGCGCGGCGTCTCCTCGCCGAGTGATCTGAAACCCTCCTGGCTTCTGACAGCAACGTTTTGAGTGTACAGAGATCAGCTTTTTTTGATAGAGCCCTTTGCAATGGCTACAGGCGAGAAGGTCGTCTACCTTACTAGTTTTGGTGCGATACTTAGGAATCAAACATCCGGATTTGTTTTCAAGAACAGCAACGTTATGCATGTAATCACCCTCATCTTGTAGTCTGATCCATGATCGACGTCTCTGCTTGGTCCCTTTTTTCATCGACAAAATTTTAGCAACGTCTGCCTCATCTGCATGGACATCTTGTAAGTGCGTGCTCATTTTCAAGACAAGCTTGCCACACAATTTGCATGCATGTTTCTTGTCCCATTTGTACTTTCCTTTCCCTCTCTGTGATACGTGCACACCTGTTTCTTCTGTAAGTGCTCTTTCCCCACTGTTTCCAGCATCATGTTCCTCCTGCCTATCCACATTCTCATTGCCACCCCCTAACGCACACTGCACCTTGCTGGTACTAGCGTCACCAACACCTGGCCACCCCGAACCTGCCACTTTGATGAAATCTAACATAGTCGATACAATACTGTCTATGTCAGAGATCCCAGCAATTGATGCCGACACAACCTCTGAATCCGGTGAGCTCGAGCCAGGAACAAACTCCTCGTCATCACTGCCCTCGTATTGCGATGCGCTGGCACTGCTCTCAGTCTCGGGTCCATCCCAGGCGCCATTTGCCAACTGGAGAAAGAAAGAAAGAAAGATTAAAACCAAAGCTGCATTGGAAACAGAAACAGCCAAATTTTGGTTTAAAGGGGCCTTGCACAATAATAAAAAGAGTAATCCCGTGTATGACCGATTTACATATGTGTGACCTCGGTGACGAGGGCTGGCTTCTGCAGCAGTCAAAATCCACGTTTTCTGAAAATGCAAGCAGTTTTCACACATTTGTCAACCCTGCGTGACCCTTTGAGAGAGGTCACTCAAATTGGCATGTTTAAAAAGGTCTTGCCACAAAGTATCCTTGGGCCAAGCTTGAAGAATGTGGCTTGAATAGTCTCCGAGAAAATGCCACCGTTAACTCATTCTACCCCCAGACACACCACAGCAGGATAACAGGGGTGGGATTCTAGTAAGAAAGAAAACGCGGAAAATCAAACGACAGGAGGGGGGGGGGGGGGGTGTTCATGTCCTTCATTTTCAGCAGCCGAAAAATCAAACGACAGGGGGGGGGGGGGGGGGGGGGGGGGGGGGATAGGCGCGTGTCCACCGTTCGCCAAAGTATCCAAAAACCGACAGGGGGAGCGAGACCAAACACACCTGAAAATGGACTTTGTTACGACACTCCTGATCTGCAGTATAAAAATGGAATGAGCGTACCAGTTTATGTTCAGATGCACACTAAACGGCACTCTGTCTTGGACAATATCCTTTTTCACCGCCATTTTCCACTGCGACCTAAAGCTACCGGAAGTGTCGGGCGATAGTGTACCAAACTACATACAAATCCAACCCATTTGAGATTTTTTTTGCCATTTAAGAAGATTTTTTTTTTTTTTCGTCTTTTTCGTTGTTATTAGACGCGGAAAATAAATATGCTTCAGCGGAATTGTGAAAGAATTTCCGTGTAAATCCACGGAAACGCGGAAGAATCCCACCCCTGGGATAAGGATCAACCATGATAGTTCAAAGGTGATGCCAGAACAGCTTGGCGCCTACGGGCGCCAAGCTATTCTGGCATCACCCTTGAACTATCATGGTCGATCTGTGTCCTGCGCTGCAATGCGGTCTTGAGAGGACAGGGGCAAAATTTAAGGATTTTGGTGTTGGGGTAGAATGAGTTAAAGTTTACCATGGACGACGGACGGACGACCAGTGGCGCCCAGAACATAAACTCACTTTTGCTTCGCACGCACGCCAGCCAATAAAATGAAGATGATCATAGAATCACTTTACTTACCAGTTTGTAATTGGGAGCATTCCGCTGCCGTCCATGCACCCTCCTACCAGATGCACCCTCTGTGGCAGAGGCTGGGGGGCCATGATTCTGCAGCATAGATCCCGATGGGTTTGGACATCCTGCTGCCATCCGGCGCTGGGTGTGTGCCAAAAAGTCCTGAGCCGGTGTGACCAAAACGGTGTTGCTGAGAACATGTCCAATACAACCATGTAAACCAACTGACATTTTGAATCAGATTGATTGTACATTGCTTAACGTCCCGACAGCCACTAGGCTTTCTCAGGACGTGCCTGCACTGCTTGTGAAAAAAAAAAAAAACTAAACAGAACATTGCCATGTATGTCGCCTGCCGGTTAAATACGTTAACTCATTCTACCCCAACACCAAAATCCTTAAATTTTGCCCCTGTCCTCTCAATACTGCATTGCAGTGCAGGGCACAGATCGACCATGATAGTTCAAGGGAGATGCCTACGGGCGCCAAGCTATTCTGGCATCACCCTTGAACTATCATGGTGGATCCTTATCCTGCCGTGGTGTGTCTGGGGTAGAATGAGTTAAATAAACCTAACACATGGGGCCAAGACATAAAGCTAAGACCATTTAGCAACACACATCCAATATCAAGAGCTACAGGCAGTGCAGACAGTAGGGAGAGTTTTAAAAAGGCAAATACAGGTGAATGGACAAAGGGTAGACAGAAACACATGCATGCCCCAGAATAGAGAGAAAAACCCACCCTGTGGGGCTGACCTGAGAACTAAAAACTGGCAATACAGTAAAAAGCGACACTTCAGTTGCACATTCCTAAAGATCTGTTTGTGGACGTTCGTTCTTTGAATCGTGAGGCAGTTTTGCGAACGAGGATTGAAATCTGGCGCCATTTTTGTTTTTCCAAAAAAAAGTCAACTGATACTGTGCATGCATGTGGCAAGTTAACACTGACGTCAGAAAAAAAAGAAAGAAAGAAGAAACAAAATCGCGTGGCAGATTGACCTTGTAATGGGGTTATTGAACGAATTCCTTTCATTGAAGAAGAAAGCTTTTGTTAAAATCGTGGGGTTCTATTATCATTTACTACAAGACTCAACGGTCAGAGCGGCCGAGAGGCCGAAGACACGTTTGAAGCAGACGCCTTATTTTTCTGGGCCAAACGGGTATCGGGGATTGGAGGCATCTCTCAGTTAAATAACTGCACTGAACAAGTACATTTGGGCGTGCTCTTAACTAAGAAATATTGCATAAAGTACCTCTGCAAACGCGAAAGAATGGCCGGTGTGTCCGTTGGAGACGAAAGACGTTTAAGCAAGGGAAACAACTCCGTTCATCGGTGTTGGACCAATCAAATTGATCTGAAAACACTCCGGCCGCTTCCGTGTCCACACACAGGCCCAGGGCATCCCTGAAACACAACGACGATGAAGTAAATCTGTTAAAATGGGGACATCGTATTTTGATATTTTTTTCTGACTTTTGAATGAAAGATAATGCAGAAACAACCCTCAGAAAAAATGGGTGTCTGATCTGGCCACCCAGAATTTCACACACACCCAGACTGCATAAGGATGGTAAAGAAAGAAACCCATTTTAGTCATTTGGTGTACGCACACACACACACACACACACACACACGTACACACACACACACACACACACACACACACACACACACACACACACACACACACACAAATACACGGTCATACACACAGTCGCATACCAGTTCACACACTCACACATCAGACCTCCCACAAATATCCCTGGATACATATAGATACATGTGAGGGTCCATGTATTACTTACGCCTGTCACCCCTACCCGGGAATAGGCCGTCGACGAGAGACCTCCAGCAACTCCTGTCCTGTGCTTCTCCTTCGATTCTACTCCAGGTGGTTCCCAGTCTCTTGATGTCAGCTTGGAGGTCTCGACGCCAGGAGTTTCTCGGCCTACCTCTTTTCCTCTTTCCCTGGGGGTTCCATGACAATGCCTGCCTAGTGATACTCGAAGCTGGCTTTCTCAGGCTGTGACCGATCCATCCCCATCTTCTTCGCCCAATTTCATTCTCTGCTGTTATCTGCTCTGTTCTGTCCCAGAGTCTGACGTTGCTGATCTTCTCTGGCCAGTGGATTTTCAAAATTCTTTTAAGGCAACTGTTCATGAAGGTCTGTACTCTGTTGACTGTGGTCAAGTTTTTGTCAATCTCCAAGTCTCTGCTCCATATAGGAGAACTGCTTTTACATTGGAGTTGAAAATCCGGACTTTGGTGTGTTGTGACAGCTCTCTGGAACTCCACACTTTTTTTTTTAACTGGAGAAAGGCTGCTCTGGCTTTACCGATTCGTGCTCTGACACTCATCTGCATCAGTGCCGCCTTTTTTGTCTATGATGCTCCCGAGATAGGTGAAGGACTCCACCTCCTCCAACGGGGTGCCAGCAAGCAAGACTGGTTCTTCCCTGGTTGCGTTCAGCCTCATTGTCTTTGTTTTCTGTTTGTGAATGGTGAGGCCCACTTGGGACGAGATGTCAGCAAGCCTCGTGGTCTTGTCCTGCATTTGTTGATGAGTGTGGGACAGTAATGCCAAGTCGTCTGCAAAATCGAGGTCGTCAAGCTGTGTCCACAGTGTCCACTGTATTCCACTTCGTCTGTGCTCTGTGGTCATCTTCATGACCCAGTCTATGGCCAGTAGGAAGAGGAACGGAGACAGCAGACACCCCTGCCTGATACCAGTTCTGACCTGGAGCTCTCTGGTGAACTGCCCTTCGTGGATCACGCGACATGTCATGCCATCATAGCTGCTCTTGATCAGGCGGACGAGCTTTGTGGGTACACCGTAGTGTCGTAGGAGTTTCCACAGAGTCTCTCGGTCCACGCTGTCAAATGCTTTCTCATAATCCACAAAGTTGACGTACAGCGGGGAGCTCCACTCCAGAGACTGTTCCACGATGATGCGGAGAGTGGCGATCTGGTCTGTACATGATCGGTTCTTCCTGAATCCTGCTTGCTGGTCTCTCAGCTGGGGGTCAACGGAGCTCTTCATTCTTTCTAGGATGATCCTGTTGAAGACCTTTCCTGGTACTGACAGCAAGGTGATTCCTCTGTAGTTGGAACACTTGCTGAGGTCGCCTTTCTTGGGAAGCTTGATTAGGTACCCCTCCTTCCAGTCAGCTGGCATCACCTCCTCTTCCCAGATCTTTCCAAACAGTGGGTACAGCATCTCCACTGTTGTCTCTAGGTCTGCTTTCAGAGACTCCGCTGGGATGCCATCTGGCCCTGCTGCTTTGCCGTTCTTCAAAAATGCCACTGCTTTTCTGATCTCTTCCCGGCTGGGTCTGTCACAGCTGATGGGTAGGTCGGTCTCTGCCGGCTGGATGTCGGGGGGGGGGGGGTCGGGTGGGCTAGGTCTGTTCAGTAACTCTTCAAAATACTCGGCCCATCTGTCGAGTTGGTCTGCTCTGTCTGCAATAGGCTTGCCTTCTTTGTCTTTTACTGGTCTTTCTGTATGGCCATACTTACCCGACAATCTTCTGGTAATGTCGTAGAGCTGTTTCATGTTGCCGCTGCCTGCTGCCTTTTCTGCCTCTGCTGCCAGGCTGTCTGTGTAGGCCCTCTTGTCTGCCCTGATACTCCTCTTCACCTCGCGGTTGGCTTCCGAGTATTCCCCCTGTGCCCTTACTTTGGCTGCTCTCGTGCGACTGTTGTTGACCGCTGCTTTCTTCTGCTTCCTCGCTTCTATCTTCTTCAAGGTCTGTGCCGACAGCCAGTCCTTGTGGTGGTGTTTCCTGAACCCTACAGTGTCTTTGCAGGTTGAGTTCAGCGCCTCTCTAACTGCCTTCCACTGCTGCTCTGTGGTGACCGCCTCCTCTTCATTTACTAGCTCCTGTAGCGCTTGAAACCGGTTGGACAGCACCAGTTTGAACTCTTCTCTAACTCCAGTTTCTCTCAGGAGGCCTACATTATAGCGCTGTCTATATGTTGTCTCTGTGCTGCTTTTCTTTAGCTTGAGCTTCATTCTTAAGGTAAGCAGATGGTGGTCTGAGGCGACATCTGCTCCCCTCCTCACTCGAACATCTTGAAGGGATCTTCTAAATTTCTTGCTGATGCAGATATGGTCTATTTGGTTCTCTGTTGTATGGTCAGGTGAGACCCAAGTTGCTTTGTGTATTCTTCTGTGTGGGAAGATGCTGCCTCCAATGACAAGTCGGTTTAGAGCACAAAAGTCTACAAACCTCTCCCCGTTCTCACTCATCTCCGAGCCTAGTCCCTGTCTCCCCATCACCTCTTCGTATCCGGTGTTGTCCTCCCCTATTTTGGCATTAAAATCTCCCATGACGATGGTGATGTCTCGCTCCGCACATTTGTCCACGGCGGCACTCTGAAGTCGGTCGTAGGCTCTTGTTTCTCTTCCTCGTCACTGTCATTGGTGGGCGCATAACACTGGATGACGTTCATCTTGAGCTTTTTCTTGGTTCTAAAGGCTGCTGTGATAATTCTTGGCCCAAGAGGTTCCCAGCCCATCAGCCTCGCGCTCTCTGTGCCACTGGTGACAGCATGAATGCTACTCCTTCTGTATGGGGGGCATTCTCCTCTTCATGACCTGAATACAGAATCATCTCCCCACTTAACACACTTTTCTGGCCAGACTGCGTCCATCTGGCTTCACTGATACCTAGCAGGGAAAGGTTGTACTTTTGCATTTCCGCTGCTATCTGGGCGGCCTTGCCGCTCTGGTACATGGTCTTGACGTTCCATGTGCCCATGGTTGTGTCCCTGGATAGAGAGAGGCGGCTCGGTCCTGTGGCTTCCGAAGACTTCCGGCTTTCACCACAGGACGTCATAAGTATTCTAGTAGAAGAACCTTCCTCCTCCAGGAAAGGAATTACTGTTAGTCTTTTCGTCGGCGTTTTTGTAGCTATTTCCTTTTTTGCAGTGTGGGGAAGCTACCCCCACGCCCAACCCCCTTACTAGGAGGACCAGGGGTTTTCTGTCGGGGTCACCTTCCCTTAGACCATGTCACAGTTGGTTCACGGCACCTTATTTCATTCGGTGCACCCCTCTCACGAGGGACCCCCTATCCACCACCCAGGGGACGCGCCTCAACGCCATATGGTCCCAGCGCGAGGGTCCATGTATTAGACTAGACTAAAATACTTGGGCGAGTTGACTCTACCCTTTGTCGAGTAGACCGCTTACTTTGGCGAGTAGACTGTTCACTTTGGCGAGTTGACCGCTATTTGGGGCGAGATGGCTGACACCTTTCGCGAGTTGACCCTTAGCTTTGGCGAGTTGACTGGGTAAGTTGGCATATGGGCGAGTTGACCGTCATGCGCAAGACTTTGTCACAAAAGAGCTGCACCATTTGGGAGAAGTCTTTGCAAAAATCAACTTTGTAAAACATTTCAGACAACTAACAGTTTCCACAAAAACGTTTTGCGCACCATGTACAAGTAATGCCGACGGATATAGAAAAAGTGCAAATTTGAATATACAATCTTCAGAGAAAACCACATCCTGACTGCAGAGGGATTTGGCGGGATTTTCAAGATGGATACCAGCAAAGCCGTGGAACTGGATTCCGAAACAGGCAGTGTTCACATGCATCTGCTGGAAAAAGCTTTGTTGAAAACTACAGGCAAATGCATATTGACGTTTAAGTAAGCATTATGAATTATTATTATGATATATCTATATATATATAATGAATGACATAATCGATGTACTTAGGCCGTGAGACTGCCACTTTTTACTTAGATTGTTTTCATTTTTTTTTTTTTTTTAGTGAGCTTTAAATTTAAAGACTTTAATCATGCGCCAGCCACAATATCGCTATAGCGGAGCACCTTAGTGGATGGCGTAGGACTATACTCAATCTGCGTGATGCTCATGTAAAGTTCCAATCTAAACTAGTTTAATTTTTTTTCGGCCTACTTATAGGACTTGGGACCCGTTAGATTTGCGAGACTTTTCATGTTACATTGTTCCTACAAGAAAGCAGTCATATATGGCTAACTCTCAAAAGGTGCCCCAGATGATAACATAACAAACAAAAACTACGTTAAACGTTTAGGGCTTAATGTCTTTTGTCCACTGCAACGGTGATTTCAAAGACAGGGCACCGAAATAGGGTCTGAACAAATTTTGACCTAAGCTGGATTAGAACCCGGGACCTTTCGGTCGAGAGTTGAAAGCTCTACCACCGAACCACCCAACTCCCCGATAACACATAACAGACCATGACTACTTTTTATAACGGATTTCTATCTAACCAAAAAGTGTATAATAACTTAAATAAGTAATATTGATAAAACATGTTTGATGACAAAAATAAAAGTGGTTTTCATACCTAAATGGATGAGGAATGATCTTTTTTACTCTTTCTTCAGGCGGAATCAAGTGTAAAATGGCCGTGAAAAATGCATGTCGCTTGGGTAGGTCACTTCTCAGTACAACTGTCGGCATACAACTCGCTTCTTATATCAAAATATGAGCAAGAATGATAATTTATCACTCTTTAATACTACAACATCTGCCTGACTCTTGGGGCGTTTTATGCTGCTGCGGTGTATGCAGAGATCATCTGTGATTCGTTACCTGTGTTGTCACAATTATGTATGCTATACCAGAATGTTACGTGGTGGGGTTGTAGTCGTAGTATGATAAACACACCAGAGAGATATAATAGGAGTCCCGATAGACAATGAATTCAATAAAGCCGCATCGGTCATTAAATTACGTTATTTTTACTATCAAATTTTTGACCTCTATTACACCCCCGTTATTACCCAATCAACCCTTTGTTTTTTAAAACTGACGAGCATGACTGATGCGGCCTTTTTGATCTGATTATCTTACGGGTCTCCTATTATATCTCTCTATAACTATTGTCTCTGTCAATACATAATGACCTTAATTAATTACTAATTACGGTTATTAACTTCCACACTGTCGTTTATCTTAAATCAAACCAAAATCCTGACAGCGCACTCTATAATAGACTAATGACTTTTGCACACCCAATAATTAGAAAATTACTCTCCATTGTCTCTCTATACTGCCAGAGTCGATTTCCGAACTCACATGCTCTGTCCCGCACATAACATTTCAGTTCACGCATGACAAGACTCAATGACAAACCCCCTTTCAATGAGGTGTGGACATGCTTTCAGGGCGCCCATTCGCAGGTTACATTTGAAAAGACCTTTAGAAATTGTACACCGGCCCGGTGTGACTGAATAGGGCTTCACCAACATAAAGGCTTGTACTGAGTAAATAGAGTCACATGAGCCCCGCTTTACAACATTTTCAGTTATTTATAGTGTTTGATTTCTCATTATGAGTAGGTTTGAGAGGCTTGTTTAACATTGAGTTACTGGTTCATTCTAAGGTTCTGTTTGCATGGCTGAGTATGCCTGATACACAAATACACACATAGTGTATACACACTGACACACTGAAACAACACCAAGTTGCACAGACACACACACACACTGACACACACATATACACACACACAAACACATGAATAAACATACACGTACACACACATGAACACACACACACTCACACAAACACACATGTACAGACACATGTGAATACCCCGACACACACAATAGCTCTCTCTCTTTTCACATAATTTTACTCACTATCTTTCTTTATGAGTAAGTTGACAGGGTTTAACTGCAAACATTTTTCACGTCATGACTGTACCTCTAAGGTAATTTACATATTGCCTTTAGTTCAGAGAAGGTCTTCAAAACCTTTTCACGTTTCCAAAAAGTTTTTCGAGCAGAACGATATTCATCGCACTAACAGGGTATTCATGGGAAAACACCATGTTATGTCTAAGCACGCCAAGGTATGTCTTATTTTTCATTATCGATATGGAGTCCCCCACAAAATGCTAATTGGTTTTGAACAGTGAATGGGAAAACACTCGCCCGCATAATCCCCTATGAGCTCCTCACACAGAGAGAGGCCCGCCATAAAGACAGTAATCATACACCTTTTACCCTTGCTGGTTTATGTCTGTGCTTATGACAACTGACAAACACTAGTAAATCTCTGCCCTTAACGCCGCACACCACATGACACACTTGAATGCCCCTATTCAATTTCAGGTGGGGGGACATATCTTTTCAAATGCAGCGCTTATAGATGAGAGGTGTCAGCTTAATACAACCGTCTTGTCAACAAGTCATGCATTTGTGGATGTTTCTGAAAAACTGGAAAATTGGCTACTTACAACGTGTAGGTTACCTCTGCAAATTCTTAAAAGTTAGTTGTTATAATAACTATTAACTACACACACACACATATACACGCACACTCACACACACACACACGCCCCAACACACACGCTAACACACACACACACACACAAAAGACCATACATAACACCCGCAAAAAACACAAGGTTTGTACACCGACTCACGCCAGTGCAATATTATTGTAAGATTTTACTGTACAAGAATCACATGACTCTGACACATCTGACTTCCTCCATTTGAGGAGGTAAAAACCAGAGATTATTTTTACAAAAGACTTAGATTCTCAGAAGCCTCTTTCTTTGTAGGTTTAGATTCTCAAGATTTCTCTAGAGTTAGATTCTCATGAGCACTGCTTTTTCAGGATTTCAGTCAACAGACAAACATAAATACATAAACAGCCAAAGTTTTCTTTGGGACTGCAAGTGGCTGAGGGGATAGATCGCTTGGATAGTGTGGCTTAGTAATTGATCAAAGTAACTTCACTGTGCCGGGGTTCGTGTCCCGATTGCGTCCAGTTGACATTCTCTACACTACAGGTAGGTACCGGCAGCCCTATACATAGCACACGGTCATGCACCTGACTTTTGCCCTCCAACCTCTTTGCTTCAAACAGGTCTAGCTCGTTTAATTTAGGCTTCCATGCAATAAACTTTGTATGCATTTGCAGAAAACGTTGCGTTCTTTCGTTTGAGTCCAAGTGTGAGTGTGGATGTTGTACCGTTAGTGAAAAAAACAGTTGTTAAAAATGACCGTTTTCGTTGAAATCGCACGGGTGGCTCGCTTCCCGAAACAAGCTCACTGCAGTCACGTCGTTTCAAATGCTCGCCGGACGTGTACTATAAATAGAACAACGCAATGGTATACGTCACTGGAAAGTACTCGTCGTGAGCTTTGCAATGGTGCCAAATATGAAAGACTTTTTTTTTAAATGACGACTTTTATTGCAATTTGTAACTTTTGAAGTCAAAATTTGTCCTCTTGCCGAAATATTATGCATAGCTTGCATAGTATCATTCAAAAGTTCATTCATATTTCTTTTCTAAAATCTCGTTTCTGACGAGATTACATGTATGGTACGCGTCCATTGGTTGAAATTCCGAGGTCACCCGTACTCAAATATGCCGAAATTGTGTACGAAAATGGCGACCGCCAGTGCACTGATAATTTCGTCAAAAATCAGTGATGAACTAAATAAGTTCACATCATTATCAATGTAAATGTCTTCTAAATCCATTTTGATACAACGCCAATTTATTTTCATAAGTGTTATGAAATTTGATTTTATGTAATCGCGTGCAATTTGATCGCTGTGCAAGCTGCTAAATGATGCTTCCTCAGCTGAATAGGCCACACGAGTGAACGCTGTTTGTACATTTTTTTCTGTTCGGTTTCCGACTGAATATTTATCGCTATTATGCTGAAACGTATTATTTGAGCATTCTAGTTTGCATTATTGTAGCTAAAAGTAAAAAGTAACCAGCCGATATTTGATTATTTTAAAATTAAAATTGGTCACTGGCGATCGGTTTTCAACTTCCGGTAAAGTTATGGTTCTGGGCTATGCGTCGGCTGCTACGCAAAGCAGAGGCGAGTGGTGAGCTATGGACACATTTCTGGTTGGTTGGTTGGTTAGTTCGGGTTTAACGTCCACAGCACCGAGGTGATCATGGACGGCCCTGAAGGGCGGGTTATGGGGGACAGGGAAATCTATTGCCTATGGAGTATGACCTGAACACTGATCAACTCAGGCGCACTCCAACTGTGCCACTTTGATTTACCAGGACCTTTCAACGGACATGCTATTGAACAAATCCGTATTTCCCCTTGGATTGTCCCCACCCGGGTCTGCCCTGGGGGACTTGGGTGGGGTTAGGTATTTTTTAGTTCCCAGGGTCACCCTGGTCAGCCTCACAGGGTGGGTTTTTCTCTCCATTCTGGGGCATGTGTTTCTGTCTACCCTTTGTCCATTCACCTGTATTTGCCTTTTTAAAATTCTCCCTACTGTCTGCACTGCCTGTAGCTCTTGATATTGGATGTGTGTTGCTAAATGGTCTTAGCTTTATTTAGGCCCCATGTTGTAGGTTTATTTAACGTATTTGACCGGCTGGCGACATACATTCAATTTTCTGTTTAGTTTTTTTTCACAAGCAGTGCAGGCACGTCCTGAGAAAGCCTTGTTGCTGTCGGGACGTTAAGCAATGTACAATCAATCAATCAATCCCCTTGGATTGTGAGTCCAGCTACCGGGGCCGAGACGGGATTTGAACCCACGACCCGGCGATTCCCTTCGCTCTCCTGCTCCGACGTTTAACCGCCTGAGCTATTTCGGACTCTGGGCACATTTCTGAAGGATTAAAGCATTAAATACCATTTTTACTCGTGGTCCGGCAACTGTGACTTAGTAAAAAATATGTAATGGCATTTGTTTTCAATTTGAGGGGGTCCCCCACCCGGGTCTGCCCTGGGGGACCTGGGTGGGGTTAGGTACTTTTTAGTTCCCAGGGTCACCCTGGTCAGCCCCACAGGGTGAGTTTTTCTCTCTATTCTGGGGCATGTGTTTCTGTCTACCCTTTGTCCATTCACCTGTATTTGCCTTTTTCAAACTCTCCCTACTGTCTGCACTGCCTGTAGCTCTTGATATTGGATGTGTGTTGCTAAATGGTCTTAGCTTTATTTAGGCCCCATGTGTTAGGTTTATTTAATGTGTTTGACCGGCTGGCGACATACATTCAATGTTCTGTTTAGTTGGTTGTTTTTTTTTCACAAGCAGTGCAGGCACGTCCTGAGAAAGCCTTGTTGCTGTCGGGACGTTAAGCAATGTACAATCAATCAATCAATCAATTTGAGGGGATGAGTGTTTTCAGATCCTGTGCAGAATAGCACAAACGGGGAAACTAACCTATCTGACAGTTAAGAAATGGCTTGGGGGGGGGGGGGGGGGCGGGGTGGGGGGGGGGGGGGGCGGGGGGGGGGGGGGGGGGGGGGTTAAAACTAAAACACTTAAAGCTGTCATATCAGCGTGTTGTAGGATGTCAAACGAAAGCATTTTGAAAGATATTAACAGAATACTTAAAAATGTTAAAATCGGACAAGAAATGTGAAAGTTGTGTTATTTTGAAATTATTCTTGTTTTTGCCCCAAGCCGATTTTAGCTGGAGAGGCATCTTCGGCTAACTGGCATTCAAAAACCACTATTACCATCACACCCAAAAAAATTGAGCTTACACTGACCAATACTTTAAACAGAATCTCAGATTTTTAGCCAATTTAGAATAGATCTGAAGAAATTGTGGATTGTCAAAGTTTGCTTGCAGTGCAATTTCCCTAAAACAGCCTCGGACGTGACAAATTTTTTGCAAAATTCTTTTCCTTATATCTCTGAAACTATTTGAGCTAGACACTTGCTGTTTTTTTGGTTGTTTTTATTTTTGCTTGAACTTTAATAATACCTTCTTTTCTTGATATCATATTTGCAAGGGATTTGTGTATTTTAGGGGCTGCCTGTACCTACTACAGGGCTTTCACAGGAAAAGGTGAATGCGCTACCCGCCAGGGTTAACCCCCTCCATAGGGGGTTAATAGCGCAGTTTAACCTGGGTTACATCGATTCCTGTGAAAGCAGGTGGAAGGTCACCAAAGCAGCCCTTTTATTAAAAAATAATAATAAAAAATTTTTTCTCATAGATTTATTTGTATAAAAAGAGATATATATTTTTTATTTATTTATTTATTTTTTGTTTAATTTTCTTAAATTTATTATTACAACCACACACACACACACTAGCCTCACCAGTCAGAGGGGTAAAAATGATTCTTAAAATCTGTGGGTGAGCATATAAGTCTATGGGAGACAACTCCCTCTTTGGTGGTTGACTGTGGATGACTTTTTAGTGATTATGTCCCATGTTATGTTAGTATTTATGTTCTATGTGGGGCATGCTATTTTTCATTTATTATTTTGACGGACAAATTAAAATGACGGACAATTCTCAAAGCCCTGGCCCATCAAGCTTAAGAAACGTGGCCCATCAAGCTGAAGAAACGTGTTTCACACAACAGACTTACCTATATCCAATACTAACAATGTCTATGAATCAATAGAAAACTCTTTTTCTGTCATACAACAAAATCTTCTGACAGGCAGTGTGAAGATTCAGATTGTTGCAAAAATAGAATTTACTAGACGGTGAAGTGATTGTTTCTTATATCTCAACAAGACAACACACAGTTAACACAAGAAGAGAATTAGAGAACGTGTTTAGAGACAGACTATTACCTGACTTCCTCCAGGCAATTGACAGTGCAAAAATGAAGGGGTCTGGTTGGCACGAAGGTCATGTACATGAACTACAATTGAAACAGTCAAGGTATCATCCTATACTAGGTAAATCGTGGTTGCCACTAAAAACAGAGGTTGCAAACAAAAAGGCTGTTGTTAACATACAAAACAATGACAACTATTGTTTCATGTGGTGTGTGCTTGCTAAACTACACTTTGTAAAGTCAAAACCTGAACGTGTATCTAACTACATCAAATTTGTAAATGAACTCGATTTTAGTGGCATTGAGTTCCCTGTTAAAATAGAAGACATAGACTTGTTTGAAAAACTAAATCCTGGTATATCTGTAAATGTGTATGTGTGGGATAATGAATCTGAAAACAAGTTACAACCAATTAGAGTAAGAGAAAGATAATAGGAGACCCGTAAGACAATGAATTCAATAGAGCCGCATCCATCATTAATTTACGCCATTTTTAATATCAAAATTTTGACCCCCAATTTTAACCCCCCCCCCCCCCCCCCCCCCCCCCCCCCCCCCCGTTAATTCTAAATCAACCCTTTGATTTTAAAAAAGTGACGAGCATGACGGATGCGGCCTTATTGATCTGATTATCTTACGGGTCTCCTATTATCTTTCTCTATAACTATTGTCTCTATAAAAACCTAATCATGAACCTGATCAAGTGATGCCAAGTGAAACTTAATACTTATTAACAAGTTGCAACTAACTTTTAGGAACCTGCAGAGGTAACCTTTAAGTGTGTTGTCATAAGAACTTATTAATTACTTACCCTAAGTTCTTACAAGTACTTACCCTAAGTTCTTACAAGTACTTACCCTAAGTTCTTACAACAACTTGACTCAAGTCCCAAGACACTGAGACAGATTTATCAAGACACAAGGACAATAAAAAAACTTTTTTTTCTCAGTAATACTCAGGTGGTGGTGCTGATGGGGTTAAATAATCAGGCACAAGTGGTGTAAGTGGCATGGCATTTTTCTGTGAAGTGTATGACATTAATAAACGATTACCAAATCTGATTTTTATTTGTTTAAAAGATTGTGTAGTTTTTCTGTGGTTTCCTGAACACCGATCCTTTTTCCCTCTGCTAAAAAACTAGCCTTTAGTTCTTCAACATTCACGGGAGATTGACTACGCATTTTATTTTGTATTTCAGATTTCTGTTTCTTGTAATTATTTAAATCATCCTGGACCCGCTTAAATTCTTCGTCATCAATAAAATTATCGTTTAATGCCTTACTGATAAGAAGTTTCATACTGCTCAGCTTTGCACCAGCAAGCGTACTCAATGCTTCATGTTTCTGTAATTTCGTGTGAAACCTCTTGTTCAAGGCTTCCAAACCAAAGCAAGCCAGGCATGTAGCAACGCTAACACCCTCAACTGCTATTCCAGCCAAACTTCCAATTCCTGTGGCGAACAGAACTATACCCCCTACAGAACATGAAGCTGAAACTGCACCAATAGCCATAGAAGTGTTTTGAACAGAATTAAATACTGACTTATACCTCCTTTTGCACCGTGAGTACTTAGCCTCTTCACTTTCCAAATATTTCAAAGCTTCTGTAATATTATTTAATCTGAATGCATCTGCCTGTAATGTTTTATCTGAAGCAATTGGCACAGCTGTCACCTGTGTATCAGGCGAAAGTGTTGTTTTAGTCGTCACATTTGTTTCAGTCGGCTCAAGCGTCGGTAGTTGCGGATAGAAGTTTACCATTTTTTTTATTGACAAATATTTTTTTTAATTTAATCAGCAATTACATTTTGCAACTCTTCAAAAGTATACAATTTGTTAGCATAATAAAATGCAACAAGATCAATGTGTTCAAGGTTTATATAAGTTAGACGAACAAAAGTTGCTTTGTCGACCACCACCTTGACAGCTGGAACCCCCCACCCGGGTCTGCCCTGGGGGACTTGGGTGGGGTTAGGTATTTTTTAGTTCCCAGGGTCACCCTGGTCAGCCCCACAGGGTGGGTTTTTCTCTCTATTCTGGGGCATGTGTTTCTGTCTACCCTTTGTCCATTCACCTGTATTTGCCTTTTTAAAACTCTCCCTACTGTCTGCACTGCCTGTAGCTCTTGATATTGGATGCGTGTTGCTAAATGGTCTTAGCTTTATTTAGGCCCCATGTGTTAGGTTTATTTAATGTATTGGACCGGCTGGCGACATACATTCAATGTTCTGGTTTTTTTTTTTTTCACAAGCAGTGCAGGCACGTCCTGAGAAAGCCTTGTTGCTGTCGGGACGCTAAGCAATGTACAATGAATGAATTGACAGCTGGAACACTGCTCGAAACATTAATAACATCATTATTTTTTGTAATAGCAATAAAGACCTTTGATGATTCTGTTACTGTGTCATTCCATGTAAGTTTAATTCCTTGTGCAATTTGAGCCTCTTTAGCAGTAGTTACTGATCTCATGATAATTTCAAATACTATTGTCGCTTCTCTTGCGATGGAAAAGTTTATTGGTGCAAACACGACCTTCGCATCAGACCTACCCTTCCTATGTGTAAGAAGATATCTCCGTCTCTAATAATTTTCAACTTTCAGTTTTTCTCTGCTATTGTCGTCTGGGGCAAAGCTTGGAACAAGACTTACAATCAGCGGCCCAGAGTTAACAACCTTCCTAAACACTAAGGCACCTCCGTCATCAGTGTATACATAAGGACTAATAAATTCCAACTTTATGTCCCAGTCAATTGTGGGTGGTGGAACAGGCACAGGTGAAACCACCCACTTATTACCCACATGTATTAAGTTGTAAGGCGCATTATTTACAGGTGGAGTAGGTACAGTAACATCACGCAGCTGACCCAGTTTAGGAATCTGTTTTTCACCGTCTTTCATGTCAACAATTACTTTCCTCTTGTACATGCCATTTGAATCAAGTTCAAAACCATATATTTCTCCAACATCCCCTTCCTTCTCAAAATCCTGGACGTCTGCCAAATCTTTAAACTCTGTAACCGGACACGCAACTGGTATGATTGTTCGCTTTGGACCAAGACCACTCATTTTTATAAACAAAAATAAAATTATTTAACTTCTAACACTACACTAAAATCATGCATAAGAACTGGTTTGTCATCCTGATTAGTTACAGATATACTCAGTGACTCAAAGAAACTAGAACCTAATTTCTTAAACTGCAAATTAGGAAATCTAACAACTACACTTTCACAATACGGAGCAGTTCCAGTAGGTAAGCATCTCAACAAAGTTGAAGGCTTTCCATTGTGAACATTCTCAGATGTGTTTAGTTCTTTCAAATAAACATTTAGCACTGTGTGTACTGACAAATTGACAGGACGTTTTCCAGTTATTTTAAGTTTTTTTGTCTTCATTGTTATAATACCAAACATAGCTTCATCTAAATCATCTGTTCTATACCAATCGTCATCAATATAAAAACCAAGTAAATATGCAAATCTATCTGAGATCCTTAACCAATTTTGTGTCAGAAATTCTAATGTAACAAGTAGGTTAGCTGGATTTAAAGTTGCTTTAATTTTAAAATTACTTTGAAACCATTCAGCTATAGTACAAAAGTCATAATACCCGGGTGGTAAAGCTTCAGTCTTACCATCTAAATTTACTTTATTATATATATCATCTTCTACATTAAACCATTTTACTGTGTAGAACATTTCATGGATAGCTACAGCCTTACTACCATCACGATTATCAATCCCATTAGTTAACCACACTGGTTTGCTTGTGTCAAGATTTGTTAAGGTAATAAACATTTTTATTATCTCATATAAAAAAGGATGGAATTTAAATCACCAACCATTACCACAACAAACGCATTTGAATTTAATGTGAATGCCAAATATAATGTTGCACCTACTTATGAACAGAAGATAATTCAACTAAATCAGCTTGACATAGCTGTGTCTGAACAAGATCTATTCCAAGTCAAAGTACCAAATCCGTTTGACCATTACCTAAACCCTCCAATAACAGATGACTCTACTGCAAGAAAGTGGTCTTCAAGTCCACTACAGATGTTTCAAAACCAACTCAACTTTGCCATACTATGTTCAACTACAGGCTGTGGTGTTTCATTCACAGACCATTTGAATCACACAAACAAACTGATTAGATCTGTCTACCGTTTTCACACGTACTACCAGTTTAGACGTATACTGTCAGAACTTCATACACCACTGCCAACTGAATCCAGTTTCAACAGGTTTAACAACCCCATGGATATGAAAGCGTTTGAACGGATTTGTAATGAGTTTAACATCAGCCCCAAGTGTGACTTTACACAAAAACTTGATGATCACAAAGGCATGGGTACACTGTATTATGCTTTGAGTCACAGACAATACCCTCAAGATTATTACCCTGGTTACACTTCATTCTCATCAAAATCAGAAGTCTGGATAGGATCAATTGAGCAGAAGCAGACTAATGCCTGGACCACATTTATTTTAGATAAATCTGACGGGTTTACTCAAGCAGGAGTCGAGCGCATCAATGAGTCTATCAGAACATATGTCTGGTGTATACTAGGTGCACAATCATTAACAAAATCAAACATTTTGAATGGAAGTGGAAAATTTGAGGCACAAAAACAGTTTCTCGCTAATCTTGAAGATTCAATTAACTCAACAGTTGATCTCCCATCAAGCATACAACGCTATCAAGACGTTCTCAGATATGCCAGATCAAAAGTTGACTTTGTAGTTGGCATCGGTTTATACATGTTACCATCTGATCTTCAACTCCAAAGGGTACAATAACAAATTATAATAATGAAATAGTTGCAGGTGTTGGTCAAAAACTCGGTCTCAATCAATCTGTAAACTTAGGAGCAACAACCACACACGTACAGTCATTAAAATCATTACAGACGGTAACACCCCCGGCCCCGGCCCCGGCCCCAACACCGGCACTCATACAACCAGTACAGTCAACCCCTGACACACATGAGTCAGAAAGAACTGCATTGGTAATAGGTCTAACAGGGTTAGGGGTTTTACTTCTTTATCTGTTTCATTAAATAACCCACCATCAACCCTCCTACTGTAACCAAAAAGACCCACACATGTTCTGCCATAAACCCAACTACCTTTGCTGTAGTAGTAATCAGCCAACTGACAACAGTTCCAATTATGCCAGGCAACGCGTCCACTGCTTTCACAGCCAATTTTTTAAGCAAGTCTGATATGTGAGACAGTTGTTTCTTTACCCATGACTGTAAATCTTTTGGGTCTGTTGGAGTCGGGGGGCCCGGGGTTGGTGGTGCTGGAGGTGGAGAACCACCGGGTCCACCAGCACCGGAGACAGCTAACACAACAGTACTGATAATAAATCCAAGAGCTGTAATTAAACTAGCAATTGTAATACCTTGTTCTCTGAAAAGTGTTTTAAGTCTCTCAGCCAGAGTAGTGTCTTCGTGAAGTATTTTTTGAATAGTTTCTCTAATTCTGTTGACCTGTGATTTTAGTTTTTGTCTTCCAATACTAATCACTTCTAACCGTCCTGATCTTTCTATCTGCAAATCATTTAATCTGTGTTGGATTCTTTCTTTCATTTCTGTGTCTGCGGTAGCCAGTTTCTCTTTTTCACGTTCTATGTGTTTATCAAGCTCTCCCAGTTTGGCAACATTATTTACCATCTCACCTCTTATTGTCTGCAGTGATTTATCCAAACCCATAATCTCCCGCATTGACAAAGGTGGATCATTTATTGTTTTCAAAGCGTCATTTATTTGACCTTCAGTAAATGAAGTTTCTTGTATCACTGTGTTTGCTATTTCTGGTAGGCTTGTTACAGGTGCCATTTCAATTTGTTGCCCTGTTGGCAACTTTGTTTGCGTGTCGTGAAGAACACTAGCCAGTCTTGGGGGGACAGGAGACCCACCAATACCCAGTTGACGCAATGCACCAACACCACCTTCATTTTTTATTGTACTTAAAGCCCTAAACCTACTAGGGTCTTTTTTGTTAGTCAATAGTACTTTTCCTTTGTCAACAGTATTTAAATATAAATGACCCTTGCCATCAAGTTCAAACTGGTTAGGGTCTATGTTGTCTGGGCGATTACCAACATGATCATAAAACGAGTTCACTTTGGTTTCTAAAAGTTCGTGACGTAAACTGTAAATATTTCTTGTACCAGTCATATCTGTCATATCTGTTGTATTACCAAAATCATACGTGTCATCCATTTCAAAATCTTCATGATTAAATCCTCCCGCGGCCATTGTTTTATTAATTTATTATTTTTTATTGTGCATAATAAAAATGACACAGTCTTACGGATCAAAGTTAGACCCATACAGAAAACTACGTGAGCCTCTGGGTGTTAAGGGCATAAGACAATCAATCGTCATCACAAACAATCCAAGTACCATAGACCAGAACCAAACACAGTCAAATTTCCAAACCTAGGTCCCAGTGACGTTATTGTTCCTGGCACTGCACGCCTAGCATTTAATATCGAACTATCATCAGACGCAGATGTAAACAGAACTCTAGTTGACAATCTTGGCAGAGCAATTGTTAGAACTATTAAAGTAAAACTTGAAGGACAAGAAGTGTTTAGTCTTGACGACTCTGATGTGTTTTACTGTTACAAAGACCTTTGGCTCACAAGAGAAGAACGAGAAGATCGTATTTATCAAGGCATACAGCCAGATAATGTTGGTAAACTTCGAATCAATGCCGGAGACAAAACAACTACTGGGGTACCCAAGGAAGTTATTATAGCAGAAACATATGGAACTAGATTTTACATTCCACTCGAGTTTGAAATCCTCACAGCTCATCTGCCTTATTATCAAGGGGCACTGAATGACCGTCTGAGCTTTGAACTAACTTTCAATGACTACTCCAAAGTTATTAAATCATCTGCCACAGATGCAACATACAAGATCTCTAACATTTCCTTGGAATATGAAATTGTCACACACACTGATCTAGCCAGACTTATTCAAAATCAGTATCAGTCAAGACTGCCGATTTATTATGACAGGGTGATTAGACACAGTTTAAGGCAAAAAGACAAGAGTGACCCAATGTGGAACATAAACTTGAACACACCAGCTAGGTCACTGAAAGGTATTCTTATGTTGTTTGTTGAACCAGCAGATCCATATAAACGGGATTCAGAAAAATTCTACAATCCTAAGATTACACATTTGTCCTGTACAATTGAAGGCCGCCCTAATCAAGTGTACGCTTCAGGTTTGTTACCTTATCAACACTACGATGAGATCACAAAGTATTTTGCGGGTGGAAGGATTAGAGATAAACCTGCAAACATTGCGTGCAAAGATCTACATCTGTATGATGTTAGGATCGGACAATACCTTACAAACAAGTATGCACTGTGGCTAGACCTTCGTAGTACAGATGATGATTATCTTCATGGGTCAGGACGAACTGTCGAGAATGGTAGTGATGGAATAACAATTCAGATACAAAAGAAGGTTGAAACTGCTGCAGCCATAAACATATATTTGTACCTGATATATGATGCACAACTCAATATTGCAGAAAGCAGACTAAGTGGACACATATATTAAAATTATATTATGTATTAAAATGAACCGGAGCTTAATGACCCTTGACCCACACTGTGGCTTATTTGTTGGTGCCACAGGGTGTGGGAAAACTGAATTTGTTCTTAACCTATTACAAACAAGATACATACACCACTTTGAAAACATTGTCATATTTTGTCCTACGATCAAACACAACAAAGCTTATCACAACCGTTTATTTATTTGGACTGACAACAACATATACTTAGTTGACCCTGAGAAAAAACTGAATGACTACCTACAATATTTTTACAAGCAATTTGAAGGACAGCCAACATTGTTTATTGTTGATGACTGCTCAGCAGAGAAAGACATTGTCAAGAAGAGAAACACTCTAGCAGAACTTGCCTTCAGTGGCAGACACGCAAATGTCAGTGTACGGATTCTCACTCAAAAATATAATGCTGTACTGAAAGATTTTCGAGAACAGTTAAAGTTTATGTTTGTTTTACTGCAAGGATCGTGACAGCTTTGAAGACTGTCTCAGAGAGAATGATGTCATACCAAATAAACATGAACATGATGATGTAAAAAATAAACTGAAATCAACTAAGCATCTAAAGCTCATTTTAAAGACAGATCAGCCCACAGGGTATGAGTTAGTAAATTAATTTTTGTTTTTAAAAATAACAATATAAATGAACCCTGATGAAATCCTTCTATTGAATGATATCAATGCTGTAGAGAACAAAGACTTAGACTCTAAGAAACAGCGTCTTTTGTCTGTAATTGTCTCAGGCAAATCAAAGACTTATCTCGGGAAACAATACATGACAGAGGATATTGAATCTCTTACGGCTGACGAGCTAATCAAGCTTCATTCAAAATATGAAAACCACATCGCTTCACTAATGACTCGTGATTTGAGTCGATCTCTAGTATGTCTATACACAAAAGCAGTGAGTCACTTTCTACCTGTGGATAGTGACAGTCTTTCACATGACCTTGAAAGCAATCCTATTGTTTCAAGTTCAATTGGCAAATTAGCATGTGTCATGTTTTACAAGTTTGGAAATTACCTTGCACCTGTAGTAACCCTTCTTGTTACTGGGAGTCATATTGATTTTTCGAAAATAAATTTTACTGCAGAAGAAAATGGATGAAACCCAGACGACTCCACAACTGAACCCCGACCCTGTTTTGACACAGGTTCAAACTGTGACTAAGGCTAAAAGCCCAGGCCGCATTGAGGCAGGAAAAAAATTAGCCGAATGGAACAGGCAAAAAAAATTACAGCTTCAAACACAAACAGAAAAGGCTCATGTAACTAACCAGGT
The DNA here is from genome assembly GCA_036245525.1 of Semisulcospira habei. Classification (NCBI taxonomy): domain Eukaryota; kingdom Metazoa; phylum Mollusca; class Gastropoda; family Semisulcospiridae; genus Semisulcospira; species Semisulcospira habei. The sequence continues at coordinate 97,337,616 of BTPG01000001.1, forward strand.
GTCAGCACCGTCAGGACCGACAGGACCTGTGTCAATACCGTCAGGACTGACACACCCTCGTCAAAGTGAGAGACAAACAACTAAGTCTGACCCTGACCCCGGCCCTCAAACAACAAAATATATAGTTGCCGGATTTGTTGTCGGATTTGGTTACGTAGGTTATCAATTATACAAAAAATACAAACCACAGACTCGTACAGTGACCAAAAAATCAGACACTCCAAAAACAAAACCAGAAGTCGCCACATTACCAGTAACACCCAAAGCCGTTGACCCATTTATCATGCACTAATAAAAATATTATTTTAATTTTTCTTGCCTTAAAAAATGAATGACTCAAAGAACATAATGAACCTTGTGTATCACTCTGCCGTAATCAGTGGATTATAGCTGTAGCTTATTCTATGCTAGGAAAAAGTCTACTCAAAATGAAATCAGCAGACTTGAGTAGACTCGATTTCGAAGACAGCGCTAAGCTAATTGTAGTTGTCACAGCGTCGATTGCGACAAAAGATTTTCTTGTCAAGCAGGGAATTATTCCAGAAAATGTTTCTATGTAAATAAAAATAAGTATGGCGACGATAGCTATTATGATAGGAGGTGCAATGGTTAATGCATTGGCTTTCAGTGGGTCTAATTATCTCTTTTCAAAAATGGGTAGAGATGAATCTGCAGAAGAATTGAAACGTCATAATGAAGCATCTGAAAAACTTGCTCAAGCCCAGCAAGATTATGAAAAGAATAGAATTGAGAAACTTTATTTTCTCAATGAAAAACTCAGGCTAGAAGGTCACGCACAACATACGTTTTCAAATACAGACGAAGTAATCAGGGAATATTTTCTTGTCACAGGTGAAGACATGTCTATACCAAAACCAAAACTAAGTGACTATTACAAACCAAGCACACAACAAAGAAATGGGGAGATAATCTTTGTTCTAGTGGGAATGACATTTGTTTATTTTACAGGAGTTTTCATTGCTAGAAAAAATGGCAGCCGAAAATAAACTATCAAAAATATATTACTCACCATCAGAGTATTGGAAAGGAGCAACAGCTATTCAGAAATTACATGCCGCTGTGGGCGGAGATATAACACTCAATCAAGTCAAGCAATGGTTACAGAGACAGGCAATTTGGCAGATATATCTCCCTGCTCCAAGAAAAATAACAAGACCTCATTTTGAGAACACTACCCCAAATGACACACACCAAATGGACCTCCTGTTCCTACCACATGATACAATAAGAAAGAAACGATACAAGTATGCACTGACTGTTGTAGACATTGCTTCAAGGTATAAAGATGCTGAACCCATATCTGACAAAACAGCCAGTACAGTTGCTACTGCTTTATCAAAGATATATAGTCGAGGCCCTTTAAGATACCCCAGACTAGTGCAGGTTGATGACGGATCTGAATTTAAGGGCGCAGTTAATCAGTTATTTGCTAAGCATGGTGTACTGGTCAGACGAGGCATTCCAGGTGTGCACAGATCACAGGCAATTGTTGAAAACTTTAACAAACAGTTATCAGAAAGACTTTTCAGTTACCAGTATTCTAAGGAACTCATGCATGACACCCGGAACACTGAGTGGGTAAAGAGATTACCACATGTGATAAAAGCAATGAACAATGAAGGACATCCTAAGCCTGCTGATGCTATTAAATTGAAAACAATTACAGAGCCAAAAACAGGACCAACCCCAACCCCCGCACCAGACACAAGTTTATTTACCAAACAGGTGAGATATTTATATCAACCAGGGGAGGCTGAGAACGACGTAAAGCGCAGGGCAACAGACCCCATCTGGTCAACATCTGTACACAATATAAAAAAAATAATTCCCGGTCCTGACGGTCCAGACGCAACAATATATTACCTGTATGAGCCTGCACCCCAGAGGGCATTTGTCAGAGAAGAATTACAGATTATTCCCCCAGACACCGTTACTCATTTCAGTAACTAAGTCGTCAATTAATTCATCAACCAGTTCATCACAAATGTCTTCAGATAACTTGAGCCTGTAATGACCTGGTGCATAAGCTTTTTCCTTACTGTGAAACACTCTTTTCGTGTCTCCAACTGCCAGTGACTTTTTGTGTGTTTGGATCATTTCAAGATTATGTTTATTTGATCTCAGTGACTTGTTTGGATAATCAGGCATCAATGCACCATCTAACACTTGCTTGTAATGTTCATGACGAATGTCTTTATTTTTTATTGCTGTTTTCTTGATACCTTTGGCTTTTGACTGACTTCCCTTTTGGTGCAGTATAGAATACATTTTGGATCTCAGTCCAACGTACTCAACTATTGGCACACCATTTAGTTCATCCTTAAACTTACCAGGCACTTTTTTGTTTTGTGTGCTAAACAGTGGATGATCTTTAGGATAGTCAGATGTGTCATACATGTGTAACTCTGTTTTCATGTCTTCATAAAAGTCTTCAGTAGGCACATCAATGATCATAGAGTCAGTGTCAGTGTATAACAATCGACACTCAGGATACTTTGGTTTGAAGTAATCATAATAAAATTCAAGCATCAACAGTTTTGACAACTCAAGAATTTCCATACCAATGAATACTGGCTTGTCCAGTTTGACAATCTTTTTTTTGAGTGACACTGCATACAATGATGAATGAAACTCTTTGTACCCCGTGTACTGTGGCGTACCTGTAAGTTTAATTGCACCCAATTCAGTTGTGACCAGTCTCACATCTTTTCTGTGATGAGGATTTTCCATTGTCTTGCCAAAACAGGCATTGTTCATAAGCTTAAAGAAGTCTTTGTCAAATGCAGTGTTGCCGTCTCTGGCACGAAGGGTTGTGTTCTTCATTATGTAATCTTTCATGAAAGCACTCTGATCAAATTGAATTCCTCTGTGAACTTTCTTTAGTACTAACCCGTGTCTGATGTAAAACTGCAGCAATCGATAGTGACAAACGTAATTGAATTTGTCATTCAGATTCGGTACAAGTTTGGTGTCTTCTTTTTTTCCTCTCATACTCATTTTCTCAACAGCTAATGGATAATCATTATGGTAATCGTGTAGGTGGTGTGGGTACTCCAGGTCGACTTCAAAGATCCAACCCTTCGCGTCGTTTCGGTCAAGAGTCATAATATAGTTTGTTAACCCTGACTCTGTTACATCATACTGTGACAAATCATACAGACAAAAGTTTTTCAAGGGCAATAACTCACACATCGCCCAGCCATACAAATTGTTAGCGTCTACATAGGTAATGAATGACCTTGACCTTGAGGGGTCAAAACCCTGGTCAAGGTCATCTAGATATTTGTTGTTGGCCTTGGCATAATTGTTCGCTGCAATACTTATCCCTCCTCACAATCCACGTTCCACCATTTCACCCATTGTACGATCAGACAACAGGTCTATAGATATCTTACTGGATTTCAAAAATGCATCCCATGTCATGCCAGGACTAGTTATGTAACAAGCAGGGTCAAGCTTGTAGTGAAACAACCCCTTTTCACGGTAACTTTCAAATACGTCTGCTAGCAAGCAAACGTCAGCTTTCAAGTACTGGTCATGGTAGTCACCAATCGTCTGACACCGCAACTTCCCCCACGCATCAAGTGCATGCTGGTATTCAGAGTCAGAAATACCTTTGCCAGTTAGTGTGGAATAAAATTTCTCTTTTGGTGGCAGTCTTGTTTCCTCAAACAAACACAACCCAGTGATCAATGTACTCATACGGATAGACACCTTTCTTAATCAAGTCTGGTTCAAATTATTTACTCGTTATTGGATACTCAGTCAGTCCTTCTGCCAAACTAGCAAGACCTAAAGATAAATGTTGCATGGAGTCATAAAATGCTAATTTATCTAACCTAAAAGTTAAGTATTTCTCAGTTGTCTGGGCAATGCAACTTATGTTTTTGTACGACTCATCTACAGCCTGCACGATAATGTGTGAATCATACCCTTTGAGATTGTGGAAAAAGATTGGCAGTTTGTATGTCTTGGGATCTGTTTTTAATAATAAGTTACAATTGTTATGTGCAGCGCCTCTGTAACGTCCAGTTATGTGATCGTGGTCACGAACTTTATCACCCTGGAGGGGTTGTTCACAAATCCAACACGTCTCAACTGTATCAAATTTTAGTTTGTCATCTTCTGTCATCACCAAAGGCATCTGACATGTTGTGAGATATTGTACTACCTGACTATACAGATGTCTCATTTCTGTTAAAAACAAACATGCTGCATTTTAACCCCTGTAGATAACAGGTTCTGAATGCAAACCGTCTGACCTAACAATAATGTATCCAAAAGAACACACCACTTGGTCACTTAGTTTTATAGTCTTTGGTAATGACTCTGGAACAGGACCTTCATACTGAACAACTAATGATTCAAAATCTGCATACACTACAAACGGCAGCTTTTGCTGATTCCCATAGTTCTTAAAATACACTTGGCTACCAGGATCTGGGTACTTAAGTACAGTCTGTATATCATCAGGTGACCTGCAGTGTAAAACATGTTTGTGTGCCACTGCAATAGAAGAGAATCTTTGTAAACATTTTTTACAAACTTCCTGTTTCCCATTGTGTTTTGTTGTATGTCCATGAATTAGACGTGACATATTTCTGATAATTGTGTAGTGAAAGTTATTGTCATCACCGGTAGGGCTGATAAGCAACATGTCAACATGCTTATCTTCTGACTGACCATAGGTTGGTGCCAGTGGGGACACTCTAATTGGTTGTAACTTGTTCTCAGATTCATTATCTCACACATACACATTTACAGATATACCAGGATTTAGTTTTTTCCCCCCACCCGGGTCTGCCCTGGGGGACTTGGGTGGGGTTAGGTATTTTTTGGTTCCCAGGGTCACCCTGGTCAGCCCCACAGGGTGGGTTTTTCTCTCTATTCTGGGGCATGTGTTTCTGTCTACCCTTTGTCCATTCACCTGTATTTGCCTTTTCCCCACCCGGGTCTGCCCTGGGGGACTTGGGTGGGGTTAGGTATTTTTTAGTTCCCAGGGTCACCCTGGTCAGCCCCACAGGGTGGGTTTTTCTCTCTATTCTGGGGCATGTGTTTCTGTCTACCCTTTGTCCATTCACCTGTATTTGCCTTTTTAAAACTCTCCCTACTGTCTGCACTGCCTGTAGCTCTTGATATTGGATGTGTGTTGCTAAATGGTCTTAGCTTTATTTAGGCCCATGTGTTAGGTTTATTTAACGTATTTGACCGGCTGGCGACATACATTCAATGTTCTGTTTCTTTTTTATTTTTTCACAAGCAGTGCAGGCACGTCCTGAGAAAGCCTTGTTGCTGTCGGGACGTTAAGCAATGTACAATCAATCAATCATGTATTTGCCTTTTTAAAACTCTCCCTACTGTCTGCACTGCCTGTAGCTCTTGATATTGGATGTGTGTTGCTAAATGGTCTTAGCTTTATTTAGGCCCATGTGTTAGGTTTTTTTTAATGTATTTGACCAGCTGGTGACATACATTCAATGTTCTGTTTATTTATTTTTTTTCACAAGCAGTGCAGGCACGTCCTGAGAAAGCCTTGTTGCTGTCGGGACGTTAAGCAATGTACAATCAATCAATTTAGTTTTTCAAACAAATCTATGTCCTCTATTTTAACAGGGAACTCAATGCCACTGAAGTTGAGTTCATTTACAAATTTGGTGTAGTTAGATACACGTTCAGGTTTTGATTTTACAAAGTGTAGTTTAGCAAGCACACACCACATGAAACAATAGTTGTCATTGTTCTGTATATTAACAACAGCCTTTTTGTTTGCAACCTCGGTTGGCAGTGGCAACCACAATTTGCCTAATATGGGATGATACCTTGACTGCTTTAATTGTAGTTCATGTACATGTCCTTCGTGCCAGCCAAACCCCTTCATTTTTGCACTGTCAATTGCCTGTAGAAAGTCTGGTAATAGTCTGTCTCTAAACACGTTTTCCAATTCTCTTCTTGTGTTAACAGTGTGTTGTCTTGTTGATATATACGATACAATTATCTCACCGCCCATTCTAGTGAATTCGATTTTTGCAACAATCTGAATCTTCACACTGCCTGTGATAAGATTTTGTTGTATGACAGAAAAAGAGTTTTCTATTGATTCATAAACATTGTTAGTATTGGTTATAGGCAAGTTTGTTGTGTGAAACACGTTTCTTAAACTTGGTGGGCCAGGGTTTTGAACATTGTCCGTCATTTTTATTTGTCCGACAAAATAATAAATGAAAAAATATTACTGCTTGCCCACCTTGTGTAATACCACTTTATTAACTGTAACACTGTCAATATAAACATTTAGTTTGCGTAGTTGTTTAAATATGCTATAACAAACTTCCCCTAACCAGCCATAGTTGGTATCATCAACTTTAAAAGTAGGTGTCTTTAAATCAACTGTCATGCGCTCCACATCTGGATGCTCATCGACATAATCCAAAGTCACACTATATGTAGCATATATTTCTGATGGTGCTGAAAGGCTTATGTAAGTCTGTTTGGGTGATATTAGGTCAGTAAAGTGCATAACATCTTTGAAGCAGTGTGAGATATCAAGCACTTGTATGATTTGTCCGTCTGTCATTTTTATTAGACAAACAAAAGAATAATTGTTATCAAGCAAAATCATGTTTTCTAGGAAATTACACTGAACAGTAATTTTTTACGTTTGCACCAATCAGCATGTATTTCCTGCTTATAGTCAATGACATAAGGGACGTAATCATTAGAAGATTTAACCACTATACAGATTTGTCTCCCATAGACTATATGTGACTATATGTTTGCAATGGAGTATTCATTGAGGATATTGTTCTGGCTGTGACAGTGTACAGTGGTTGTGTGCCAGGTATGTACATTTGTTGGCTTAGCTCAGTGTCATGTCTCGTGTTTGTGTGTGTCATTGGATTATGCAGAGATTCAGAAATCTTTACAGTTGACTCAAACCCAATAAAAAAACAGTGGCTCTTGAGAATCTCGCCATGCTCATAAGAATCTGTGATCGAGTGGGCTACTGAAAATGTACAATAAAACATGTGTTATTTATGTTCTCATAAAAGGGATTCGGTAAAGTAGAACGATTCATAGCGTCACTCAGTTATACAAAAGACACTGTGAACCCTAAAATAACTGAACTGTGTGCGTGTGTGTGTCAGTGTGTGCGTGTGTGTGCGTGCGTGTGTTTGTCTGTGTGTCAGTGAGTGTGTATGTGTGTTATGTACCTCTAACAAAACTATGGGAATCAACAAAAGCTGCCGTTTGTAGTGTACGCTGATTTCGAATCATTAGTTGTACCATATGAGGGTCCTGTTCCAGAGTCATTACCAAAGACTGAAAAGTTGAGTGACCAAGTGGTGTGTTCTTTTGGATACATTATTGTTAGGTCAGACGGTCTGCATTCAGAACCTGTTATCTACAGGGGTGAAAATGCAGCATGTCTGTTTTTAACAGAAATGAGACAACTGTATAGTCGGGTAGTACAGTATCTCACAACAAGCCAGATGCCTTTGATGATGACAAAAGAAGACAAACTGAAATTTGATACAGCTGAGATGTGTTGGGTTTGTGAGCAACCCCTCCAGGGTGATAAAGTTCGTGACCATGATCACATAACTGGACGTTACAGAGGTGCTGCACATAACAATTGTAACTTGTTATTAAAAACAGATCCTAAGACATACAAGTTACCAATCTTTTTCCACAATCTCAAAGGATATGATTCACACATTATCATGCAGGCTGTGGATGAATCTTACAAAAAAATTAGTTGTATTGCCCAGACAACTGAGAAGTACTTGACTTTTAGATTGGACAACAAATTAGCATTTTATGACTCTATGCAACATTTGTCTTTAGGGTTGGCTAGTCTTGCAGAAGGACTGACTGAGTATCCAATAACGAGTAAATATTTTGAACCAGACTTAATCAAGAAAGGTGTTTATCCGTACGAGTACATTGATCATTGGGTTGTGTTTGAAGAAACAAGACTGCCACCAAAAGAGAAATTTTATTCTACACTTAATGGTAAAGATATTTCTGACTCTGAATACCAGCATGCTCTCGATGCGTGGGGGAAGTTAGGATGTCAGACTATTGGTGACTACCATGACCAGTACTTGAAAGCTGACGTTTGCTTGCTAGCAGACGTATTTGAAAGTTACCGTGAAAAGGGTTTGTTGCACTACAAGCTTGATCCAGCTTGTTACATAACTAGTCCTGGCATGACATGGGATGCATTTTTGAAATCCAGTAAGATATCTATAGACCTGTTGTCTGATCGGACGATGGGTGAAATGGTGGAACGTGGATTGAGGGGAGGCATTAGTATTGCAGCGAACAATTATGCCAAGGCCAACAACAAATATCTTGATGACCTTGACTTTGACCCCTCAAGGTCAAGGTAATTCATTACGTACCTTGACGCTAATAACCTTTACGGATTTGCGATGTGTGAGTTATTGCCCTTGAAAAACTTTTGTCTGTATGATTTGTCACAGTATGACATAACAGACACAACAAACAATGTTATGAATCTTGACCGAAACGACGCAAAGGGTTGGATCTTTGAAGTAGATCTAGAGTACCCACACCACCTACATGATTATCACAATGATTATCCATTAGCTGTTGAGAAAATGAGTATGACGGGGAAAAAAGAAGACACCAAACTTGTACCGAATCTGAATGACAAATTCAATTACGTTTGCCACTATCGCTTGTTACAGTTTTACATCAGACACGGGTTAGTACTAAAGAAAGTTCACAGAGGAATTCAATTTGATCAGAGTGCTTTCATGAAAGATTACATAATGAAGAACACAACCCTTCGTGCCAGAGACGGCAACACTGCATTTGACAAAGACTTCTTTAAGCTTATGAACAATGCCTGTTTTGGAAAGACAATGGAAAATCCTCATCACCGCAAAGATGTGAGACTGGTCACAACTGAATTGGGTGCAATTAAACTTACAGGTAAGCCACAGTACACAGGGTACAAAGAGTTTCATTCATCTTTGTATGCAGTGTCACTCAAAAAAAAGATTGTCAAACTGGACAAGCCAGTATTCATTAGTATGGCAATTCTTGAGTTATCAAAATTACTAATGCTTGAATTTTATTATGATTACTTCAAACCAAAGTATCCTGAGTGTCGATTGTTATACACTGACACTGACTCTATGATCATTGATGTGTGTACTGAAGACTTTTATGAAGACATGAAAACAGAACTACATATGTATGACACTTCTGACTACCCAAAAGACCATCCACTGTACAGTACACAAAACAAAAAAGTGCCTGGTAAGTTTAAGGATGAACTAAATGGTGTGCCAATAGTTGAGTATGTTGGACTGAGATCCAAAATGTATTCTATACTGCACCAAAAGGGAAGTCAGTCGAAAGCCAAAGGAATAAAAAAAAAACAGCAATAAAAAATAAAGACATACGTCATGAACATTACAAGCAAGTGTTAGACGGTGCATTGATGCCTGATTATCCAAACAAGTCACTGAGATCAAACAAACATAATCTTGAAATGATTTAAACACACAAAAAATCACTTGCAGTTGGAGACACGAAAAGAGTGTTTCACACTAAGGAAAAAGCTTATGCACCTGGACATTACAGGCTCAAGTTATCTGAAGACATAGCCGATGAACTGGTTGATGAATTAATCGATGAGTTAGTTACTGAAATGAGTAACGGTGTCTGGGGGAATAATCTGTAATTCTTCTCTGACAAATGCCCTCTGGGGTGCAGGGTCAAACAGGTAATATATATTTGCGTCAGGACCGGGGACTATTTTTTTTTATATTATGAACGGATGTGGACCAGATGGGGTCTGTTGCCCTGCGTCTGTCGTCGTTCTCGGCCTCTCCTGGTTGATATAGATATCTCACCTGTTTAGTAAATAAACTTGTGTCTGGTGCTGAGGTTGGGGTTGGTCCTGTTTTTGGCTCTGTAATTGTTTTCAATTTAATAGCATCAGCAGGCTTAGGATGGCCTTCATTGTTCATTGCTTTTATCACATGTGTTAATCTCTTTACCCACTCAGTGTTACGGGTGTCATGCATGAGTTCCTTAGAATACTGGTAACTGAAAAGTCTTTCTGATAACTGTTTGTTAAAGTTTTCAACAATTGCCTGTGATCTGTGCACACCTGGAATGCCTCGTCTGACCAGTACACCATGCTTCGCAAATAACTGATTAACAGCACCTTTGAATTCTGATCCGTCATCAACCTGCACTAGTCTGGGGTATCTTAAAGGGCCTTGACCATATATTTTTGATAATGCTGTAGCAACTGTGCTAGCTGTTTTGTCAGATATGGGTTCGGCATCTTTATATCTTGAAGCTATGTCAACGACAGTCAGTGCGTATTTGTATCGTTTCTTTCTTATTGTATCGTGTGGTAGGAACAGGAGGTCCATTTGATGTGTGTCATTGGGGGTAGTGTTTTGAAAATGGGGTCTAGATATCTTTCTTGGAGCAGGGAGATATATCTGCCAAATTGCTTGTCTCTGTAACCATTGCTTGACTTGATTGAGTGTTATATCTCCGCCCACAGCGGCATGTAATTTTTCAATAACTGTTTGCCCTTTCCAATAGCCTGATGGTGAGTAATATATTTTGGATAGTTTATTTTCGGCTGCCATTTTTTCTAGCAATGAAAACTCCAGTAAAATAAACAAATGTCATTCCCACTAGAACAAAGATTATCTCCCCGTTTTTTTGTTGTGTGCTTGGTTGATAGTAGTCACTTAGTTTTGGTTTCGGTATAGACATGTCTTCACCCGTGACAAGAAAATATTCCCTGATTGCTTCGTCTGTATTTGAAAACGTATGTTGTGCGTGGCCTTCAAGCCTGAGTCTGTCATTGATAAAATCAAGTTTCTCAATTCTTTGCTTCTCATAATCCTGTTGAGCTTGAGCAAGTTTCTCAGATGCTTCATTGTGACGTTTCATTTCTTCTGCAGATTCCTCTCTACCCATTTTAGAAAAGAGATAATTAGAGCCACTGAATGCGAGGGCGTTAACAACTGCCCCACCAATCATAATAGCTATCGTCGCCATATTATTTTTATTTACATAGAAACATTTTCGGGAATAATTCCTTGCTTAACAAGAAAATCTTTTGTCGCAATTGACGCTGTTACAACTACAATTAGCTTAGCGCTGTCTTCGAAATCTAATCTACTGAGGTCTGCTGATTTCATTTTGAGTAGACTTTTTCCCAGCATAGAATAAGCTACTGCTAGTCCGCTGATTACGGCAGAGTGATACACAAGGTTCATTAAATTCTTTGAGTCGTTCATTTTCTACGACAATAAAAATTAAAATAATATTTTTATTTACTGCATATAAAATGGGTCAACGGCTTTGGGTGTTACTGATAATGTGGCGACTTCTGGTTTTGTTTTTGGAGTGTCTGATTTTTTGGTCACTGTACGAGTCTGTGGTTTGTATTTTTTGTATAATTGATAACCTACGTAACCAAATCCGACAACAAATCCAGCAACTATATATTTTGTTGTTTGAGGTTCAGGGTCAGACTTAGTTGTTTGTCTCTCACTTTGATGAGGGTGTGTTGATCCTGATGGTAGTGACAGTGGTGCTGTTGACGGTGGATTAGTTACATGAGTCTTTTCTGTTTGTGTTTGAAGCTGTAATTTTTTCTGCTTGTTCCATTCGGCTAATCTTTTTCCTGCATCAACGCGGCCTGGACTTTTAGCCTTAGTCACAGTTTGAACCTGTGTCAAAACAGGGACTGGGTTCAGTTGTGGAGTCATCTGGGTTTCGTCCATTTTCTTCTGCAGTAAAATTTATTTTCGAAAAATCAATATGACTCCCATTAACAAGTAAGGTTACCACAGGTGCAAGGTAATTTCCAAAGTTGTAAAACATGATGCATGCTAATTTGCCTATTGAACTTGAAACAATAGGATTGCTTTCAAGGTCGTGTGAAAGACTGTCACTATCCACAGGTAGAAAGTGACTCACTGCTTTTGTGTATAGACATACTAGAGATCGACTTAAATCACGTGTCATTAGTGAAGCGATGTGGTTTTCATATTTTGAATGAAGCTTGATTAGCTCGTCAGTCGTAAGAGATTCAATATCCTCTGTCATGTATTGTTTACCGAGATAAGTCTTTGACTTGCCTGAGACAATTACAGACAAAAGACGCTGTTTCTTAGAGTCTAAGTCTTTGTTCTCTACACCATTGATATCATTCAATAGAAGGAGTTCGTCTTGGTTCATTTTATTATAATATAAAAAATATTAACGTTAACTCTGCTGGCTCACCTTGTGTAATACCACTTTATTAACTGTAACACTGTCAATATAAACATTTAGTTTGCGTAGTTGTTTAAATATGCTATAACAAACTTCCCCTAACCAACCATAGTTGGTATCATCAACTTTAAAAGTAGGTGTCTTTAAATCAACTGTCATGCGCTCCACATCTGGAAGCTCATCGACATAATACAAAGTCACACTATATGTAGCATATATTTCTGATGGTGCTGAAAGGCTTATGTTAGTCTGTTTGGGTGATGTTATTAGGTTAGTAAAGTGCATAACATCTTTGAAGCAGTGTGAGATATCAAGCACTTGTATGATTTGTCCGTCTGTCATTTTTATTAGACAAACAAAAGAATAAATTAATTTACTAACCCATAACCTGTGGGTTGATCTGTCTTTAAAATGAGCTTTAGATGCTTAGTTGATTTCAGTTTATTTTTTACATCATCATGTTCATGCTTATTTGGGATGACATCATTTTCTCTGAGACAGTCTTCAAAGCTGTCACGATCCTTGCAGTAAAACAAACAGATAAACTTAAACTGTTCTCGAAAATCTTTCAGTACAGCATTATATTTCTGAGTGAGAATCCATACACTGACATTTGCATGTCTGCCACTGAAAGCAAGTTCTGCTAGTGTTTCTCTTTTTGACAATGTCTTTCTCTGCTGAGCAGTCATCAACAATAAACAATGTTGGCTGTCCTTCAAATTGCTTGTAAAAATATTGTAGGTAGTCATTTAGTTTCTTTTCAGGGTCAACTAAGTAAATGTTGCTGTCAGTCCAAATGAATAAACGGTTGTGATAAGCTTTGTTGTGTTTGATTGTAGGACAAAATATCACAATGTTTTCAAAATGGTGAATGTATCTTGTTTGTAAGAGGTTAAGTACAAATTCAGTTTTCCCACACCCGGTGGCACCACAAAACAATCCACAGTGTGGGTCAAGGGTCATCAAGCTCCGGTTCATTTTAATACACAATATAATTTTAATATATGTGTCCACTCAGTCTACTGTCTTGTATATTGAGTTGTGCGTCATATATCAGGTACAAATATATATTTATGGCTTCGGCTTTTTCAACCTTTTTTTTGTATCTGGATTGTTATTCCATCACTGCCGTTCTCAACAGTTTGACCTGACCCATGAAGATAGTCGTCATCTGTACTACGAAGGTCTATCCACAGTGCATATTTGTTTGTAAGGTATTGTCCGATCCTAACATCATACAGATGTAGATCTTTGCACGCAATGTTTGCTGGTTTATCTCTAATCCTTCCACCCGCAAAATACTTTGTGATCTCATCGTATTGTTGATAAGGTAACAAACCTGAAGCATACACTTGATTAGGGCGGCCTTCAATTGTGCAAGACAAATGTGTAATCTTAGGATTGTAGAATTTTTCTGAGTCCCGTTTGTATGGACTCACCGGTTCAACAAACAACATAAGAATACCTTTAAGTGACCTGGCAGGCGTGTTTAAGTTTATGTTCCACATTGGGTCACTCTTGTCTTTGGGTATTAAACTATGTCTAATCACACGGTCATAATAAATTGGAAGTCTTGACTGGTATTGATTTTGAATGAGTCTGGCTAGTTCAGTATGTGTGACAATTTCATATTCCAATGAAATGTTAGAGATCTTATATGTTGCATCTGTGGCAGATGATTTTATAACTTTGGAGTAGTCATTGAAAGTTAGTTCAAAGCTCAGACGGTCATTCAGTGCCCCTTGATAATAAGGCAAATGAGAGAGAAATAAGAAAGTACAATACAAGAGATTTTTTGACGACGTCATCTTTTTACGTTTTTTGATAACAAAACACTCGTGTGACGTCACCCTTCATTTTTCCCGGATTCTAACTATTGTCTCTGACAAAACCTAATCACACATTGTTAAAAAAAAAATGATGACCATTTCCAGTCGAGAATAGTTCATTTCTGAGACCCATTGTCTTAAGTTGACCTTAATTAATTACTAATTACGGTCATTAACGTACACACGGCCGTTTCTCTCAAATCAAACCAAAACCTGATAGTGCAATCTATAATAGACTAATGACTTTTTACACACACCCCTGTCAGAGTCGATTTCTGAGAAACACGATTTTCTCAAGTAAAACTTTATACGTTACTAGCAAGTTACAACTAACTTTTAAGAACCTGCAGAGGTAACCTTTAAGTTACTTATCATAAGAACTTATTAATTACTTATCATAAGAACTTATTAATTACTTACTGTAAGTTCTTATAAGTTCTTACAACAACTTGACTTAAGTCACAACTTACTCGGTCAGATTTGCCAAGATACAAGGACAATAAAAAAACTTTTTTTTCTCAGTAATACTCAGGTGGTGGTGCTGATGGGGTTAAATAATCAGGCACAAGTGGTGTAAGTGGCATGGCATTTTTCTGTGAAGTATATGACATTAATAAACGATTACCAAATCTGATTTTTATTTGTTTAAAAGATTGTGTAGTTTTTCTGTGGTTTCCTGTACCCCTATCCTTTTTCCCTCTGCTAAAAAACTGGCCTTAAGTTCTTCAACATTCACTGGAGATTGACTACGCATTTTATTTTGTATTTCAGATTTCTGTTTTTTGTAATTATTTAAATCATCCTGGACCCGCTTAAATTCTTCATCATCAATAAAATTATCGTTCAATGCCTTACTGATAATAAGTTTCATACTGCTCAGCTTTGCAAGCGTACTCAATGCTTCATGTTTCTGTAATTTTGTGTGAAACCTCTTGTTCAAGGCTCCCCACCCGGGTCTGCCCTGGGGGACTTGGGTGGGGTTAGGTATTTTTTAGTTCCCAGGGTCACCCTGGTCAGCCCCACAGGGTGGGGTTTTTCTCTCTATTCTGGGGCATGTGTTTCTGTCTACCCTTTGTCCATTCACCTGTATTTGCCTTTTTAAAACTCTCCCTACTGTCTGCACTGCCTGTAGCTCTTGATATTGGCCCCCACCCGGGTCTGCCCTGGGGGACTTGGGTGGGGTTAGGTATTTTTTAGTTCCCAGGGTCACCCTGGTCAGCCCCACAGGGTGGGTTTTTCTCTCTATTTTGGGGCATGTGTTTCTGTCTACCCTTTGTCCATTCACCTGTATTTGCCTTTTTAAAACTCTCCTCCTGTCTGCACTGCCTGTAGCTCTTGATATTGGATGTGTGTTGCTAAATGGTCTTAGCTTTATTTAGGCCCCATGTGTTAGGTTTATTTAACGTATTTGACCGGCTGGCGACATACATTCAATGTTCTGTTTTTTTTTTTTTCACAAGCAGTGCAGGCACGTCCTGAGAAAGCCTTGTTGCTGTCGGGACGTTAAGCAATGTACAATCAATCAATCAATCTTGATATTGGATGTGTGTTGCTAAATGGTCTTAGCTTTATTTAGGCCCCATGTGTTAGGTTTATTTAATGTATTTGACCGGCTGGCGACATACATTCAATGTTCTGTTTATTTTTTTTTCACAAGCAGTGCAGGCACGTCCTGAGAAAGCCTTGTTGCTGTCGGGACGTTAAGCAATGTACAATCAATCAATCTTGTTCAAGGCTTCCAAACCAAAGCAAGCCAGGCATGTAGCAACGCTAACACCCTCAACTGCTATTCCAGCCAAACTCCCAATTCCTGTGGCGAACAGAACAATACCCCCTACAGAACATGAAGCTGAAACTGCACCAATAGCCATAGAAGTGTTTTGAACAGAATTAAATACTGACTTATACCGTCTTTTGCACCGTGAGTATTTCGCCTCCTCACTCTCCAAATATTTCAAAGCTTCTGTAATATTATTTAATCTGAATGCGTCTGCCTGTAATGTTTTATCTGAAGCAATTGGCACAGCTGTCACCTGTGGATCAGGCGCAAGCGTTGTTTTAGTCATCACATTTGTTTCAGTCGGATCAAGCGTTGGTAGTTGCGGATAGAAGTTTACCATTTTTTTATTCACAAATATTTTTTTTTATTTAATCAGCAATTACATTTTGCAACTCTTCAAAAGTATACAATTTGTTGGCATAATAAAATGCAACAAGATCAATGTGTTCAAGGTTTATGTAAGTTAGACGAACAAAAGTTGCTTTGTCTACCACCACCTTGACAGCTGTAACACTGCTCGAAACATTAATAACATCATTATTTTTTGTAATAGCAATAAAGACCTTTGTTGATTCTGATACTGTGTCATTCCATGTAAGTTTAATTCCTTGTGCAATTTGAGCCTCTTTAGCAGTAGTTACTGATCTCATGATAATTTCAAATACTATTGTCGCTTCTCTTGTGATGGTAAAGTTTGCTGGCATAAACACAACCTTTGCATCAGACCTACCCTTCCTGTGCGTAAGAAGATATCTCCGTCTCTCATAATTTTCAACTTTCAGTTTTTCTCTGCTATTGTCGTCTGGGGCAAAGCTTGGAACAAGACTTACAATAAGCGGCCCTGAGTTAACAACCTTCCTAAACACTAAGGCGCCTTCGTCATCAGTGTATACATAAGGACTAATAAATTCAATCTTTATGTCCCAGTCAATTGTGGGTGGTGGAACAGGTACAGGTGAAACCACCCACTTACTACCCACATGTATTAAGTTGTAAGGCGCATTATTTACAGGTGGAGTAGGTACAGTAACATCACGTAGCTGACCAAGTTTAGGAATCTGTTTTTCACCGTCTTTTATGTCAACAATTACTTTCCTCTTGTACATGCCATTTGAATCAAGTTCAAAACCATATATTTCTCCAATTTCCCCTTCCTTCTCAAAATCCTGTACGTCTGCCAAATCTTTTAACTCTGTTACTGGACACGCAACTGGTATGATTCTAGGCTTTGGACCAAGACCACTCATTTTTATAAACAAAAATAAAATTATTTAATTTCCAACACAACACTAAAATCATGCATAAGAACTGGTTTGTCATCCTGATTAGTTACAGATATACTCAGTGACTCAAAGAAACTAGAACCTAATTTCTTAAACTGCAAATTAGGAAATCTAACAACTACACTTTCACAATACGGAGCAGTTCCAGTAGGTAAGCATCTCAACAAAGTTGAAGGCTTTCCATTGTGAACATTCTCAGATGTGTTTAGTTCTTTCAAATAAACATTTAGCACTCTGTGTACTGACAAATTGACAGGACGTTTTCCAGTTATTTTAAGTTTTTTTTTTTGTCTTCATTGTTATAATACCCCACCCGGGTCTGCCCTGGGGGACTTGGGTGGGGTTAGGTACTTTTTAGTTCCCAGGGTCACCCTGGTCAGCCCCACAGGGTGGGTTTCCTTTCTATTCTGGGGCATGTGTTTCTGTCTACCTTTGGTCCATTCACCTGTATTTGTCTATTTAAAACTCTCCCAACTGTCTGCACTGCCTGTAGCTCTTGATATTGGATGTGTGTTGCTAAATGGTCTTAGCTTTATTTAGGCCCCATGTTGTAGGTTTATTTAACGTATTTGACCGGCTGGCGACATACATTCAATTTTCTGTATAGTTTTTTTTTTCACAAGCAGTGCAGGCACGTCCTGAGAAAGCCTTGTTGCTGTCGGGACGTTAAGCAATGTACAATCAATCAATCAATCAATTCATTGTTATAATACCAAACATAGCTTCATCTAAATCATCTGATCTATACCAATCTTCGTCAATATAAAATCCAAGTAAATATGCAAATCTATCTGAGATCTTTAACCAATCTTGTGTCGGAGATTCTAATGTAACAAGTAGGTTAGCTGGATTTAAAGTTGCTTTAATTTTAAAATTACTTTGAAACCATTCAGCTATAGTACAAAAGTCATAATAACCAGGCGGTAAAGCTTCAGTCTTACCACCAAAAATTACTTTATTATATATATCATCTTCTACATTAAACCATTTTACTGTGTAGAACATTTCATGGATAGCTACAGACTTGCTACCATCACGATTATCAATCCCATTAGTTAACCACACTGGTTTGCTTGTGTCAAGATTTTTTAAGGTAATAAACATTTTTATTATCTCATATAAAAAAGGATGGAATTTAAATCACCAACCATTACCACAACAAACGCATTTCAATTTAATGTGGATGCCAAATATAATGTTGCACCTACTTATGAACAGAAAATAATTCAACTAAATCAGCTCGATATTGCTGTGTCTGACGCAAGCGTACAAGATCTATTTCAAGTCAAAGTACCGAATCCGTTTGACCATTACCTAAACCCTCCAATAACAGATGACTCAACTGCAAGAAAGTGGTCTTCAAGTCCACTACAGATGTTTCAAAACCAACTCAATTTTGCTATACTGTGTTCTACTACAGGCTGTGGTGTTTCATTTACAGACCACTTGAATCACTCAAACAAACTGATTAGGTCTGTCTATCGTTTTCATGTTTATTACCAGCTTAGACGTATTCTGTCAGAACTTCATACACCACTGCCCACTGAATCCAGTTTCAACAGGTATAACAACCCCATGGATATGAAAGCGTTTGAACGCATTTGTAATGAATTTAACATAAGCACTAAGTATGACTTCACACAAAAACTTGATGATCACAAAGGCATGGGTACATTGTATTACGCTTTGAGTCACAGACAATACCCACAAGATTATTACCCTGGTTACACTTCATTCTCATCAAAATCACAAGTTTGGATAGGATCAATAGAGCAGAAGCAGACTAATGCCTGGACCACATTTATTTTAGATAAATCTGACGGGTTTACTCAAGCAGGAGTCGAGCGCGTCAATGAGTCTATCAGAACATATGTCTGGTGTTTACTAGGAGCACAATCACTAACAAAATCAAACATTTTGAATGGAAGTGGTAAATTTGAAGCACAAAAACAGTTTCTCGCTAATCTAGAAGATTCAATTAATTCAACAGTCGATCTCCCATCAAGCATGCAACGCTATCAGGACGTACTCAGATATGCCAGATCAAAAGTTGACTTTGTAGTTGGCATCGGGTTATACATGTTACCATCTGACCTTCAACTCCAAATGGGTACAATAACAAATTATAATAATGAAATCATTGTTGCAGGTGTTGGTCAAAAACTCGGTCTCAATCAATCTGTAAACTTAGGAGGAACAACCACACATGTACAGTCATTAAAATCATTACAGACGGTAACACCCCCGGCCCCGGCCCCCGGCCCCATCACCGGCACCCATACAACCAGTACAGTCTTGATATTGGATGTGTGTTGCTAAATGGTCTTAGCTTTATTTAGGCCCCATGTGTTAGGGTTATTTAATGTATTTGACCGGCTGGCGACATACATTCAATGTTCTGTTTAGTTTTTTTTTTCACAAGCAGTGCAGGCACGTCCTGAGAAAGCCTTGTTGCTGTCGGGACGTTAAGCAATGTACAATCAATCAATCAACACCAACCCCCGACACACATGAGTCAGAGAGAACTGCATTGGTAATAGGTCTAACAGGATTAGGGGTTTTACTTCTTTATCTATTTCATTAAATAACCCACCATCAACCCCCCTACTGTAACCAAAAAGACCCACACATGTTCTGCCATAAACCCTACTGCCTTTGCCGCTGTACTAATCAGCCAACTGACAACAGTGCCAATTATGCCAGGCAAAGCGTCCACTGCTTTCAGAGCCAATTTTTTAAGCAAGTCTGATATGTGAGACAGTTGTTTCTTTACCCATGACTGTAAATACCCCACCCGGGTCTGCCCTGGGGGACTTGGGTGGGGTTAGGTACTTTTTAGTTCCCAGGGTCACCCTGGTCAGCCCCACAGGGTGGGGTTTTCTCTCTATTCTGGGGCATGTGTTTCTGTCTACCCGAACCCCAGGGTCACCCTGGTCAGCCCCACAGGGTGGGTTTTTCTCTCTATTCTGGGGCATGTGTTTCTGTCTACCCTTTGTCCATTCACCTGTATTTGCCTTTTTAAAACTCTCCCTACTGTCTGCACTGCCTGTAGCTCTTGATATTGGATGTGTGTTGCTAAATGGTCTTAGCTTTATTTAGGCCCCATGTTGTAGGTTTATTTAACGTATTTGACCGGCTGGCGACATACATTCAATTTTCTGTTTAGTTTTTTTTTTTTTTTCACAAGCAGTGCAGGCACGTCCTGAGAAAGCCTTGTTGCTGTCGGGACGTTAAGCAATGTACAATCAATCAATCAAAACCCCACCCGGGTCTGCCCTGGGGGACTTGGGTGGGGTTAGGTACTTTTTAGTTCCCAGGGTCACCCTGGTCAGCCCCACAGGGTGAGTTTTTCTCTCTATTCTGGGGCATGTGTTTCTGTCTACCCTTTGTCCATTCACCTGTATTTGCCTTTTTAAAAACTCTCCCTACTGTCTGCACTGCCTGTAGCTCTTGATATTGGATGTGTGTTGCTAAATGGTCTTAGCTTTATTTAGGCCCCATGTGTTAGGTTTATTTAACGTATTTGACCGGCTGGCGACATACATTCAATGTTCTGTTTAGGTTTTTTTTTCACAAGCAGTGCAGGCACGTCCTGAGAAAGCCTTGTTGCTGTCGGGACGTTAAGCAATGTACAATCAATCAATCAATCTGTCTACCCGAGGTCCATTCACCTGTATTTTCCTTTTTTAAACTCTCCCTACTGTCTGCACTGCCTGTAGCTCTTGATATTGGATGTGTGTTGCTAAATGGTCTTAGCTTTATTTAGGCCCCATGTGTTAGGTTTATTTAATGTGTTTGACCGGCTGGCGACATACATTCAATGTTCTGTTTAGTTGGTTGTTTTTTTTCACAAGCAGTGCAGGCACGTCCTGAGAAAGCCTTGTTGCTGTCGGGACGTTAAGCAATGTACAATCAATCAATCATGACTGTAAATCTTTTGGGTCTGTTGGAGTCGGGGGGGCCCGGGGTTGGTGGTGCCGGGGCTGGCGGTGTTGAACCACCGGGTCCACCAGCACCGGAGACAGCTAACACTACAGTACTAATAATAAATCCAAGAGCTGTAATTAAACTGGCAATTGTGATACCCTGTTTTCTGAAAAGTGTTTTCAGTCTCTCAGCCAAAGTTGTGTCTTCGTGAAGTATTTTCTGAATAGTTTCTCTAATCGTGTTAATTTGGGTTTTAAGTTTTTGTCTCCCAATACTAATTGTTTCTAACCGTCCTGATCTTTCTATCTGCAAATCATTTAATCTGTGTTCTATTCTTTCTTTCATTTCTGTGTCAAGATTTCCATTGTCTGCTGTAGCCAATTTCTCTTTTTCACGTTCAATGTGTTTATCAAGCTCTCCCAGTTTGGCAAGATTATTAACCATCTCACCTCTTATTGTCTGCAGTGATTTATCCAATCCCATAATCTCCCTCATTGACAAAGGTGGGTCATCTATTGTTTTCATAGCATCATTTATTTGTCCTTCAGTAAATGAGGTTTCTTGTATCACTGTGTTTGCTATTTCTGGTAGGCTTGTTACTGGTGCCATTTCAATCTCTTGCCCTGTTGGCAACTTTGTTTGCGTGTCGTGAAGAACACTAGCCAGTCTTGGCGTGACAGGAGACCCTCCAATTCCAAGTTGACGCAAGGCACCAACACCACCTTCATTTTTTATTGTACTTAGAGCCCTAAACCTACTAGGGTCTTTTTTGTTAGTCAATAATACTTTTCCTTTGTCAACAGTATTTAAATATAAATGACTCTTGCCATCAAGTTCAAACTGATTAGGATCTACGTTGTCTGGGCGGCCACCAACATGATCATAAAACGAGTTCACTTTGGTTTCTAAAAGTTCGTGACGTAAACTGTAAATATTTCTTGTACCAGTCATATCTGCCATATCTGTCATATCTGTTGTATTACCAAAATCATACGTGTCATCCATTTCAAAATCTTCATGATTAAATCCTCCCGCTGCCATTGTTTTATTAATTTATTATTTTTTATTGTGCATAATAAAAATGACACAGTCTTACGGATCAAAGTTAGACCCATACAGAAAACTACGTGAGCCCCTGGGTGTTAAGGGCATAAGACAATCAATCGTCATCACAAACAATCCAAGTACTATAGACCAGAACCAAACACAGTCAAGTTTCCAAACCTAGGTCCCAGTGACGTTATTGTTCCTGGCACTGCACGCCTAGCATTTAATATTGAACTTTCATCAGATGCAGACGTAAACAGAACACTGGTTAACAATCTTGGCAGAGCAATTGTTAGAACTATTAAAGTAAAACTTGAAGGACAGGAAGTGTTTAGTCTTGACGACTCAGATGTGTTCTACTGTTACAAAGACCTTTGGCTCACAAGAGAAGAACGAGAGGACCGTATTTATCAAGGCATACAGCCAGATAATGTTGGTAAACTTCGAATCAATGCCGGAGACAAAACAACTACTGGGGTACCAAAGGAAGTTATTATAGCAGAAACATATGGAACCAGATTTTACATTCCACTTGAGTTTGAAATCCTCACAGCTCATTTGCCTTATTACCAAGGGGCACTGAATGACCGTCTGAGTTTTGAACTAACTTTCAATGACTACTCCAAAGTTATAAAATCATCTGCCACAGATGCAACATACAAGATCTCTAACATTTCCTTGGAATATGAAATTGTCACACACACTGAACTAGCTAGACTCATACAAAATCAGTACCAGTCAAGACTGCCAATTTATTATGACAGGGTGATTAGACATAGTTTAATACCCAAAGACAAGAGCGACCCAATGTGGAACATAAACTTAAACACACCTGCCAGGTCACTAAAAGGTATTCTTATGTTGTTTGTTGAACCAGCAGATCCATATAAACGGGATTCAGAAAAATTCTACAATCCTAAGATTACACATTTGTCCTGCACAATTGAAGGCCGTCCTAATCAAGTGTATGCTTCAGGTTTGTTACCTTATCAACACTACGATGAGATCACAAAGTATTTTGCGGGTGGAAGGATTAGAGATAAACCTGCAAACATTGCGTGCAAAGATCTACATCTGTATGATGTTAGGATTGGTCAATATCTTACAAACAAGTATGCACTGTGGCTAGACCTTCGTAGTACGGATGATGACTACCTTCATGGGTCAGGTCGAACTGTCGAGAATGGTAGTGATGGAATAACAATTCAGATACAAAAGAAGGTTGAAACTGCTGCAGCCATAAACATATATTTGTACCTGATATATGATGCACAACTCAATATACAAGACAGTAGACTAAGTGGACACATATATTAAAATTATATTGTGTATTAAAATGAACCGGAGCTTAATGACCCTTGACCCACACTGTGGCTTATTTGTTGGTGCCACAGGGTGTGGGAAAACTGAATTTGTTCTTAACCTATTACAAACAAGATACATACACCACTTTGAAAACATTGTCATATTTTGTCCTACAATCAAACACAACAAAGCTTATCACAACCGTTTATTCATTTGGACTGACAACAACATATACTTAGTCGACCCTGAGAAAAAACTGAATGACTACCTACAATATTTTTACAAGCAATTTGAAGGACAGCCAACATTGTTTATTGTTGATGACTGCTCTGCAGAGAAAGACATTGTCAAGAAAAGAAACACTCTAGCAGAACTTGCCTTCAGTGGCAGACACGCAAATGTTAGTGTATGGATTCTCACTCAGAAATATAATGCTGTACTGAAAGATTTTCGAGAACAGTTAAAGTTTATCTGTTTGTTTTACTGCAAGGATCGTGACAGCTTTGAAGACTGTCTCAGAGAGAATGATGTCATACCAAATAAGCATGAACGTGATGATGTAAAAAATAAACTGAAATCAACTAAGCATCTAAAGCTCATTTTAAAGACAGATCAGCCCACAGGGTATGGGTTAGTAAATTGATGTAAATTAATTTATTCTTTTGTTTGTCCAATAAAAATGACAGACGGACAAATCATACAGGTGCTTGATCTCACACACCTTTTCAAAGATGTTATGCACTTTACTGACTTAATAACACCCAAACAGACTTACATAAGCCTTTCAGCACCATCAGAAATATATGCTACATATAGTGTGACTTTGGATTATGTCGATGAGCATCCAAATGTGGAGTGCATGACAGTTGATTTAAAGACACCTACTTTTAAAGTTAATGATACCGACTATGGTTGGTTAGGGGAAATTTGTTATAGCATATTTAAACAACTACGCAAACTAAATGTTTATATTGACAGTGTTGCAGTTAATAAAGTGGTATTACACAAGGTGAGCCAGCGGTAATATTTTTTCATTTATTATTTTGTCGGACAAATAAAAATGACGGACAATGTTCAAAACCCTGGCTCATCTAGTTTAAGAAACGTGTTTCACACAACAAACTTACCCATATCCAATACTAATAATGTTTACGAATCAATAGAAAACTCTTTTTCTGTCATACAACAAAATCTTCTGACAGGCAGTGTTAAGATTCAGATTGTTGCAAAAATCGAATTCACTAGGGTGGACGGTGAATTAATTGTGTCGTACATATCAACAAGACAACACACTGTTAACACAAGAAGAGAATTAGAGAACGTGTTTAGAGACAGACTATTACCAGACTTCCTCCAAGCAATTGACAGTGCAAGAATGAAGGGGTCTGGTTGGCACGAAGGACATGTACATGAACTGCAACTAAAGCAGTCTAGGTATCATCCTATATTAGGTAAAGCATGGTTGCCACTGTCAACAGAAGTAGTAAACAAAAAGGCTGTCGTCAACATACAGAACAATGACAACTATTGTTTCATGTGGTGTGTGCTTGCTAAACTACACTTTGTAAAATCAAAACCAGAACGTGTATCTAACTACATCAAATTTGTAAATGAACTTGATTTTAGTGGCATTGAGTTCCCTGTTAAAATAGAGGACATAGACTTGTTTGAAAAACTAAATCCTGGTATATCTGTAAATGTGTATGTGTGGGATAATGAGTCTGAGAACAAGTTACAACCAATTAGAGTATCACCTCTGGCTCCAACCTATGGGCAGTCAGAAGATAAACATGTTGACATGTTATTAATCGGCGATGACAATAACTTTCACTACACAATTATTAGGAATATGTCACGTCTAATTCATAATCATGTATCAAAATATGGTAGGAAACAGGAAGTGTGTAAAAGATGTTTACAAAGATTCTCCTCCATAAACGTAGCGCACAAACATGTTTTACACTGCAGGTCAGCTGATGACATACAAACTGTACTTAAGTATCCAGATCCTGGTAGTCAAGTGTATTTTAAAAACTATGGGAATCAACAAAAGTTGCCGTTTGTAGTGTACGCAGATTTTGAATCACTGGTTGTTCCGTATGAAGGTCCTGTTCCAGAGTCATTACCAAAGACTATAAAGTTGAGTGACCAAGTGGTGTGTTCTTTTGGATACATTATTGTTAGGTCAGACGGTTTGCATTCAGAGCCTGTTATCTACAGGGGTGAAAATGCAGCATGTTTGTTTTTAACAGAAATGAGACATCTGTATAGTCAGGTAGTACAATATCTCACAACATGCCAGATGCCTTTGGTGATGACAGAAGAAGACAAACTGAAATTTGATTCAGCTGAGACGTGTTGGATTTGCGAACAACCTCTGGGGGGTGATAAAGTTCATGACCATGATCACATAACTGGGCGTTACAGAGGAGCTGCTCATAACAATTGTAACTTGTTATTAAAAACAGATCCCAAGACATATAAGTTACCAATCTTTTTCCACAATCTCAAAGGATATGATTCACACATTATCATGCAGGCTGTAGATGAGTCGTACAAAAACATTAGTTGTATTGCCCAGACAACTGAGAAATACTTGACTTTTAGGTTAGATAAATTAGCATTTTATGACTCTATGCAACATTTGTCTTTAGGATTGGCTAGTCTTGCAGAAGGACTGACTGAGTATCCAATAACAAGTAAATATTTTGAGCCAGACTTGATTAAGAAAGGTGTCTATCCGTATGAGTACATTGATCACTGGGTTGTGTTTGAAGAAACAAGTACCCCACCCGGGTCTGCCCTGGGGGACTTGGGTGGGGTTAGGTACTTTTTAGTTCCCAGGGTCACCCTGGTCAGCCCCACAGGGTGAGTTTTTCTCTCTATTCTGGGGCATGTGTTTCTGTCTACCCGAGGTCCATTCATCTGTATTTGCCTTTTTAAGACTCTCCCTACTGTCTGCACTGCCTGTAGCTCTTGATATTGGATGTGTGTTGCTAAATGGTCTTAGCTTTATTTAGGCCCCATGTGTTAGGTTTATTTAACGTATTTGACCGGCTGGCGACATGCATTCAATGTTCTGTTTTTTTTTTTCACAAGCAGTGCAGGCACGTCCTGAGAAAGCCTTGTTGCTGTCGGGACGTTAAGCAATGTACAATCAATCAATCAATTTGAAGAAACAAGACTGCCACCAAAAGAGAAATTTTATTCTACACTAACTGGAAAAGGCATTTCTGACTCTGAATATCAACACACACTTGATGCATGGGGTAAATTAGGATGTCAGACAATTGGTGATTACCATGACCAGTACTTGAAAGCTGACGTTTGTTTGCTAGCAGACGTATTTGAAAGTTACCGTGAAAAGGGGTTGTTACACTACAGACTTGACCCTGCTTGTTACATAACTAGTCCTGGCATACCCCACCCGGGTCTGCCCTGGGGGACTTGGGTGGGGTTAGGTATTTTTTAGTTCCCAGGGTCACCCTGGTCAGCCCCACAGGGTGGGTTTTTCTCTCTATTCTGGGGCATGTGTTTCTGTCTACCCTTTGTCCATTCACCTGTATTTGCCTTTTTAAAACTCTCCCTACTGTCTGCACTGCCTGTAGCTCTTGATATTGGATGTGTGTTGCTAAATGGTCTTAGCTTTATTTATGCCCCATGTTGTAGGTTTATTTAATGTATTTGACCGGCTGGCGACATACATTCAATTTTCTGTTGTTTTTTTTTTTTTTTTCACAAGCAGTGCAGGCACGTCCTGAGAAAGCCTTGTTGCTGTCGGGACGTTAAGCAATGTACAATCACTCAATCAATTAGTCCTGGCATGACATGGGATTCATTTTTGAAATCCAGTAAGATATCTATAGACCTGTTGTCTGATCGTACGATGGGTGAAATGGTGGAACGTGGATTGAGGGGAGGCATTAGTATAGCTTCAAACAACTATGCCAGAGCCAACAATAAATATATGGACGCCCATGGTGACCTTGGGTTTGACCCCTCAAGGTCAAGGTCATTCATTACGTACCTTGACGCTAATAACCTTTATGGGTTCGCGATGTGTGAGTTATTGCCCTTGAAAAACTTTTGTCTGTATGATTTGTCACAGTACGACGTAACAGAGTCAGGGTTAACAAACAATATTATGAATCTTGACCGAAACGATCCTAAAGGTTGGATCTTTGAAGTAGACCTGGAGTATCCACACCACCTACACGATTACCATAATGATTATCCCTTAGCTGTTGAGAAAATGAGTATGACAGGGAAAAAAGAAGACACTAAACTTGTACCAAATCTAAATGACAAATTCAATTACGTTTGTCACTACCGCTTGTTGCAGTTTTACATCAGACACGGGTTAGTACTAAAGAAAGTTCACAGAGGAATTCAATTTGATCAGAGTGCTTTCATGAAAGATTACATAATGAAAAACACAACCCTCCGTGCCAGGGACAGCAACACTGCATTTGACAAAGACTTTTTTAAGCTTATGAACAATGCCTGTTTTGGCAAGACAATGGAAAATCCTCATCACCGCAAAGATGTGAGGCTTGT
The DNA here is from genome assembly GCA_036245525.1 of Semisulcospira habei. Taxonomy (NCBI): domain Eukaryota; kingdom Metazoa; phylum Mollusca; class Gastropoda; family Semisulcospiridae; genus Semisulcospira; species Semisulcospira habei. The sequence continues at coordinate 97,365,653 of BTPG01000001.1, forward strand.
CACAACTGAATCGGGTGCAATTAAACTTACAGGTAAGCCCCAGTACACGGGGTATAAAGAGTTTCATTCATCATTGTATGCTGTGTCACTCAAAAAAAAGATTGTCAAACTGGACAAGCCAGTATTCATTGGTATGGCAATTCTTGAGTTGTCAAAACTGCTGATGCTTGAATTTTATTATGATTACTTCAAACCAAAGTATCCTGAGTGTCGTCTGTTATACACTGACACTGACTCTATGATCATTGACGTCCCCCACCCGGGTCTGCCCTGGGGGACTTGGGTGGGGTTAGGTATTTTTTAGTTCCCAGGGTCACCCTGGTCAGCCCCACAGGGTGGGTTTTTCTCTCTATTCTGGGGCATGTGTTTCTGTCTACCCTTTGTCCATTCACCTGTATTTGCCTTTTTAAAACTCTCCCTACTGTCTGCACTGCCTGTAGCTCTTGATATTGGATGTGTGTTGCTAAATGGTCTTAGCTTTATTTATGCCCCATGTTGTAGGTTTAACCCCACCCGGGTCTGCCTTGGGGGACTTGGGTGGGGTTAGGTATTTTTTAGTTCCCAGGGTCACCCTGGTCAGCCCCACAGGGTGGGTTTTTCTCTCTATTCTGGGGCATGTGTTTCTGTCTACCCTTTGTCCATTCACCTGTATTTGCCTTTTTAAAACTCTCCCTACTGTCTGCACTGCCTGTAGCTCTTGATATTGGATGTGTGTTGCTAAATGGTCTTAGCTTTATTTAGGCCCCATGTTGTAGGTTTATTTAACGTATTTGACCGGCTGGCGACATACATTCAATTTTCTGTTTAGTTTTTTTTTTTTTTCACAAGTAGTGCAGGCACGTCCTGAGAAAGCCTTGTTGCTGTCGGGACGTTAAGCAATGTACAATCAATCAATCAATCATGTTGTAGGTTTATTTAATGTATTTGACCGGCTGGCGACATACATTCAATTTTCTGTTTAGTTTTTTTTCACAATCAGTGCAGGCACGTCCTGAGAAAGCCTTGTTGCTGTCGGGACGTTAAGCAATGTACAATCAATGATCATTGACGTGTGTACTGAAGACTTTTATGAAGACATGAAAACAGAGTTACACATGTATGACACATCTGACTATCCTAAAGATCATCCACTGTTTAGCACACAAAACAAGAAAGTGCCTGGGAAGTTTAAGGATGAACTAAATGGTGTGCCAATAGTTGAGTATGTTGGACTGAGATCAAAAATGTATTCTATACTGCACCAGAAAGGTAGTCAGTCGAAAGCCAAAGGAATAAAAAAAACAGCGATAAAAAATAAAGACATTCGTCATGAACATTACAAGCAAGTGTTAGATGGTGCATTGATGCCTGATTATCCAAACAAGTCACTGAGATCAAATAAACATAATCTTGAAATGATCCAAACACATAAGAAATCACTGGCAGTTGGGGACACGAAAAGTGTTTCACACTAAGGAAAAGGCTTATGCACCTGGACATTACAGGCTCAAGTTATCTGAAGACATTTGTGATGAACTGGTTGATGAATTAATTGACGACTTAGTTACTGAAATGAGTAACGGTGTCTGGGGGAATAATCTGTAATTCTTCTCTGACAAAAGCCCTCTGGGGTGCAGGGTCGTACAGATAATATATTGTTGCGTCTGGACCGGGGACTATTTTTTTTATATTGTGTACAGACGTTGACCAGATAGGGTCTGTTGCCCTGCGTCTGTCGTCGTTCTCAGCCTCCCCTGGTTGATATAAATATCTCACCTGTTTAGTAAACAAGCTTGTGTCTGGAGGTGGGGTTGGGGTTGTTTTTGGCTCTGTAATTGTTTTCAATTTAATAGCATCAGCAGGCTTAGGGTGTCCTTCATTGTTCATTGCTTTTATCACATGTGGTAATCTCTTTACCCATTCAGTGTTGAAGCTGTAATTTTTTTTGTCTGTTATATTCGGCTAATCTTTTACCAGCCTCAACCCTGCCTGGACTTTTAGCCTTAGTCACAGTTTGAACCTGTGTCAAAACAGGGTCCGGGTTCTGTTGTGTAGTCATCTTGTTCTCGTCCATTTGATCCTTCTTTTTCTTTCTCTAGAAAATTTATTTTTGAAAAATCAATATGACTCCCGGTAACAAGAAGGGTTACGACAGGAGCAAGGTAATTTCCGAACTTGTAAAACATGACACATGCTAATTTGCCAATTGAACTTGAAACAATAGGATTACTTTCAAGGTCATGTGATAGACTGTCACAATCCACAGGTAGAAAGTGACTCACTGCTTTTGTGTATAGGCATACAAGTGATCGACTCAAATCACGTGTCATTAGTGAGGCAATGTGGTTCTCATATTTTGAATGAAGCTTGATTAGTTCGTCAGAGCTTAGAGATTCAATATCCTCTGTCATGTATTGTCTACCCAGATAAGCCTTTGATTTGCCTGAGACAATCACAGACAAAAGCCGCTGTTTTTTTGAGTCTAAGTCTTTGTTCTCTACAGCATTGATATCATTCAATAGAAAGATTTCATCAGGGTTCATTTATAATGTAATTAAAAAATTAAAACAAAAAACAAAAATTGTTATCAAGCAAAATCATGTTTCCTAGGAAGTACATTAATAGTAACTTTATACGTTTGTACCATTCAGCAAAATGTAGCCAATAGTTTTTGAGTTTACCCCAGACCAATATTGTGTCTCTCTCAGTGGGCTTATAAATGACATGTTTCACAGATTTCAATTGTAATGTCATGTACAATAACCCTGTCCCTTAAAAGCAAACATGCCTGACACAGTATTGGCGATTATTGGCTTTGCAGTAAATTATAAATCACACCCTGGCCAAGTGAGAGCCAAATGAAACATCTAGGCAGTAACATAGACAGTAACTTGATAATTTTACCCATGACTTGAGCACCAGAAAAGGAAGGAATCACCACTGTTCAATAACAAAATTTTCAGATTACTTTTTCCTTTGTTTGAGTACAGGTTTATACAAGGGAAGTAATTTTGTAAAAATTTCAGCAAGACAAAAAAAGTTACTTCCCTTGCTCTATTAAATTATGCTTTAATTCTTGACTAAAGTACATATTTTGTCAAAAGTAAATAACAAAATGTGCAAATAATTACAATAGATAATAGAATAAAGATGTTGTTATTTGATTTTGTTAAAACAACGAGTGATTTACTTTTTTAACAAAACCAAATTATACATTATTTTGTAATTACTTTTGTCACTTTAACACCTGCTTAAATGTTTTTTCAAGTGAATGCACACACTCGCTAATAGCCGTGTTTTCATGAGTCCCTGATCACTTTTAGTGCCAATGGGACATAAAAATGAAGAAGATGATGATGTGTTTTCAGGGTATTGACTCAGAAATAATGGTATAGATAGACTTCAAATGGCTTTTTTCTTAAAGCCTGAGGCTAACTAGCGTGGATTGTGTACTTGAGTGATTTGGATGAGGGCTCCCAAGTCTCAGTCACAGTGGGTTTACCCGCATGTGTGTGTGTGACTAGTCTGATTTCCGTGGTGCTAACAGGCAGGTGTTCGTGAATCATTGCTGGTAAACAAGATGTCAGCTTTTCTATGTTACTGTACACTGGATTAAAGAGACAGGTACGTAATAGCACATCTATATAAACTTTTAAATCAGACCTCTCTCTCTGTGTGAGGTGGCTATGAAGACATGCATGTTAATGTATAAATGCGTCACTTCAGTACCTAGCAACATGAGCAACAGTCAGGACAGACCATTCAGCAGACAATAGTCGTCACTTGTCCTCATTCAGGTTAACGAGAGAAACTTTTCAGGTAGTCCTAGGGAGTGCGGGAGTATTGGGTAGGCCATGCCATGGCTTGTAACAAATGTTTATAGTCAAGACTCACAGTCTACTCATAAAGAAAAAACCCAGAACTACAGCTAACTGAAACGCTGTAAAAAAAAAGGGAGGCTCTTGAGGATCTGTTGTTTATGCCAGTGTCTGTATTTTAAAAAAAAATGTGTCTCTTTCACCCTAAAAAGCTGAACACCCACCACATGAAGAGCTGTCCCAGCGTAACACGCCAAAGCGTGAAATTAAATAAAAGTTATTATCACCTCACAGGCGGTATTGCAGTGACATGTTGTTTGTTTTGTGGTTGTTTGCGTAGGATATCATATATGGTAAGTTTGTTTAGAAAGTGTGTCCGTGTGTGTGTATGTATGCCTATGTATATATCTTGTATGACAATCTGGCACTGCCCTTGAATTATCTTGGTCTGCAACTGGCGTGTCTGTGCTTGTGCGCATATGTTTTGTTATGTTCAGAGACGTGCTTATACAGAGCCATTCATTAGTTTGCACTGAGCGGTCCCCCCCTGTGAACTTGCCTGCACTATACATTTCTAAACGGCATCTTTTCACGCGTGACGTGTGAATGGCGCTGTGAAAGCTTTTCCCCACCTCATTGAAAGAGGGTTTGTCATTGAGTCTTGTCATGCGTGAACTGAAATCTTATGCGCGGGACAGAGCATGTGAGTTTTTCGGAAATCGACTCTGGCAGTATTGAAAACAATGGTGAGTAATTTTCTAATTATTTGGGGGGGTGTGTAAAAAGTCATTAGTCTATTATAGATTGCACTATCAGGTTTTGGTTTGATTTGAGAGAAACGGCCGTGTGTACGTTAATGACCGTAATTAGTAATTAATTAAGGTCAACTTAAGACAATGGGTCTCAGAAATGAACTATTCTCGACTGGAAATGGTCATCATTTTTTTTTTAACAATGTGTGATTAGGTTTTGTCAGAGACAATAGTTAGAATCCGGGAAAAATGAAAGGTGACGTCACACGAGTGTTTTGTTATCAAAAAACGTAAAAAGATGACGTCGTCAAAAAATCTCTTGTATTGTACTTTCTTATTTCTCTAATGAGCTGTTAGGATTTCAAACTCAAGTGGAATGTAAAACCTGGTTCCATATGTTTCTGCTATAATAACTTCCTTGGCTTCTGCTGTTGATTTGTCTCCAGCATTGATTCGAAGTTTGGTAACATTATCAGACTGTATGCCTTGGTAAATATGGTCTTCTCGTTCTTCTCTTGTGAGCCAAAGGTCTTTGTAACAGTAGAATACATCGGAGTCATCAAGACTAAACACTTCCTGTCCTTCAAGTTTTACTTTAATAGTTCTAACAATTGCTCTGCCAAGATTGTCAACCAGTGTTCTGTTTACATGTTTGCAGTGCCAGAAACAATAACGTCACTGGGACCTAGGTTTGGAAACTTGACTGTAAGTGTTTGGTTCTGGTCTATGGTACTTGGATTGTTTGTGATGACGATTGATTGTCTTATGCCCTTAACACCCAGAGGCTCACGTAGTTTTCTGTATGGGTCTAACTTTGATCCGTAAGACTGTGTCATTTTTATTATGCACAATAAAAAATAATAAATTAATAAAACAATGGCCACGGGAGGATTTAATCATGAAGATTTTGAAATGGATGACACGTATGATTTTGGTAATAAACAGATATGACAGATATGGCAGATATGACTGGTACAAGAAATATTTACAGTTTACGTCACGAACTTTTAGAAACCAAAGTGAACTCATTTTATGATCATGTTGGTGGCCTCCCAGACAACGTAGATCCTAATCAGTTTGAACTTGATGGCAAGGGTCATTTATATTTAAATACTGTTGACAAAGGAAAAGTACTACTGACTAACAAAAAAGACCCTAGTAGGTTTAGGGCTTTAAGTACAATAAAAAATGAAGGTGGTGTTGGTGCCTTGCGTCAACTTGGAATTGGAGGGTCTCCTGTCACGCCGCTTGCGCCTAGACTGGCTAGTGTTCTTCACGACACGCAAACAAAGTTGCCAACAGGGCAACAAATTGAAATGGCACCTGTAACAAGCCTACCAGAAATAGCAAACACAGTGATACAAGAAACCTCATTTACTGAAGGACAAATAAATGATGCTATGAAAACAATAGACGACCCACCTTTGTCAATGAGAGAGATTATGGGCTTGGATAAATCATTGCAGACGATAAGAGGTGAGATGGTAAATAATGTTGCCAAACTGGGTGAGCTTGATAAACACATAGAACGTGAAAAAGAAAAACTGGCTACAGCAGACAATGGGAATCTTGACACAGAAATTAAAAAAAGAATCCAACACAGATTAAATGATTTGCAGATAGAAAGATCAGGACGGTTAGAAACGATTAGTATTGGAAGACAAAAACTTAAAACCCAAGTTAACAGGATTAGAGAAACTATTCAGAAAATACTTCACGAAGACACTACTCTGGCTGAGAGATTGAAAACACTTTTCAGAGAGCAGGGTATTACAATTGCTAGTTTAATTACTGCTCTTGGGTTTATTATCAGTACTGTTGTGTTGGCTGTCTCCGGTGCTGGTGGTGGTGGGGGTCCAACCCCGGGTCCAGCACCACCAACCCCTGGCCCCCCGACTCCAACAGACCCAAAAGATTTACAGTCATGGGTAAAGAAACAACTGACTCACATATCAGACTTGCTTAAAAAATTGGCTCTAAAGCAATAGATGCTTTGCCAGGCATAATTGGCACTGTTGTCAGTTGGCTTATTACTACTACAGCAAAGGTAGTTGGGTTTATGGCGGAGCATGTGTGGATCTTTCTGGTTACAGTAGGAGGGTTGATGGTGGGTTATTTAATGAAACAGATAAAGAAGTAAAACCCCTAACCCTGTTAGACCTATTACCAATGCAGTTCTTTCTGACTCATGTGTGTCAGGGGTTGACTGTACTGGTTGTATGAGTGCCGGTGTTGGGGCCAGGGCCAGGGCCGGGGGTGTTACCGTCTGTAATGATTTTAACGGCTGTACGTGTGTGGTTGTTGCTCCTAAGTTTACAGATTGATTGAGTCCTAATTTTTGATCACGACCTGCAACAATGATTTCATTATTATAATTTGTTATTGTCCCCATTTGGAGTTGAAGGTCAGATGGTAACATGTATAACCCGAAGCCGACTACAAAGTCAACTTTTGATCTGGCATATCTGAGTACGTCTTGGTAACGCTGTATGCTTGATGGGAGATCGACTGTTGAATTAATTGAATCTTCCAGGTTTGCGAGAAATTGTTTTTGTGCTTCAAATTTGCCACTTCCATTCAAAATATTTGATTTTGTTAGTGATTGTGCTCCTAGTAAACACCAAACATATGTTCTGATAGACTCATTGACGCACTCGACTCCTGCTTGAGTAAACCCGTCAGTTTTGTCTAAAATAAATGTGGTCCAGGCATTAGACTGTTTCTGTTCAATGGAGCCTATCCAGACTTCAGATTTTGATGAGAATGAAGTGTAACCGGGGTAATAATCTTGAGGGTATTGTCCCACCCGGATCTGCCCTGGGGGACTTGGGTGGGGTTAGGTATTTTTTAGTTCCCAGGGTCACCCTGGTCAACCCCACAGGGTGGGTTTTTCTCTCTATTCTGGGGCATGTGTTTCTGTCTACCCTTTGTCCATTCACCTGTATTTGCCGTTTTAAAACTCTCCCTACTGTCTGCACTGCCTGTAGCTCTTGATATTGGATGTGTGTTGCTAAATGGTCTTAGCTTTATTTAGGCCCCATGTGTTAGGTTTATTTAATGTATTTGACCGGCTGGCGACATACATTCAATGTTCTGTTTATTTTTTTTATTTTTTTTCCACAAGCAGTGCAGGCACGTCCTGAGAAAGCCTTGTTGCTGTCGGGACGTTAAGCAATGTACAATCAATCAATTGAGGGTATTGTCTGTGACTCATAGCATAATACAATGTGCCCATACCATTGTGATCATCAAGTTTTTGTGTAAAGTCATACTTGGGGCTGATGTTAAACTCATTACAAATCCGTTCAAACGCTTTCATATCCATGGGGTTGTTAAACCTGTTGAAACTAGATTCAGTGGGTAGTGGTGTATGCAGTTCTGACAAAATACGTCTAAGCTGGTAATAAACATGGAAAAGATATACAGACTTAATTAGTTTGTTTGAGTGATTGAAGTGGTCTGTAAATGAAACACCACAGCCTGTAGTTGAACATAGTATGGCAAAGTTGAGTTGGTTTTGAAACATCTGTAGTGAACTTGAGGACCACTTTCTTGCAGTAGAGTCATCTGTTATTGGAGGGTTTAGGTAATGGTCAAACGGATTTGGTACTTTGACTTGGAATAGATCTTGTTCAGACACAGCAATATCAAGCTGGTTTAGTTGAATTATTTTCTGTTCATAAGTTGGTGCAACATTGTATTTTGCATTCACATTAAATTGAAATGCGTTTGTTGTGGTAATGGTTGGTGATTTAAATTCCATCCTTCTTTTTATATAAGATAATAAAAATGTTTATTACCTTAACAAATCTTGACACAAGCAAACCAGTGTGGTTAACTAATGGGATTGATAATCGTGATGGTAGCAAGGCTGTAGCTATCCATGAAATGTTTTATACAGTAAAGTGGTTTAATGTAACAGATGACGGTGAATATTCTGTGCATGGAATGATAGGTAGTACAAGTTGGGGCGCTAATCATTTACAGCCTGGGTATTATGACTTTTGTACTATAGCTGAATTTTTACAAAATATGTATAAAATTAAAGCAACTTTAAATCCAGCTAACTTACTTGTTACATTGGAATTTCCAAAAGATAGTCAGCTTATATTAACAGACAAACTTTTAATACTATTAGGTTTTTTATCCAAATGGGATATTAGCATTGTAGCTATTAGTGGTGATGATGATTGGACTTATGAAGCAGGATTAAAATTTAAGCCAAAAAAACAAAAAATAACTGGAAGATATCCTGTTCATTTGTCAGTACACACAGTGCTAAATGTTTATTTGAAAGAACTAAACACAACTGAGAATGTTCACAATGGAAAGCCTTCAACTTTGTTGAGATGCTTACCAACTGGAACTGCTCCATATTGTGAAAGTGTGGTTGTTAGATTTCCTAATTTACAGTTTAAGAAATTAGGTTCTAGTTTCTTTGAGTCACTGTGTATATCTGTAACTAATCAGGATAACAAACCAGTTGTTATGCATGATTTTAGTGTAGTGTTAGAAGTTAAATAATTTTATTTTTGTTTATAAAAAATGAGTGGCGGTCCAAAGCCGAGGATCATACCAGTTGCGTGTCCGGTAACAGAGTTGAAAGATTTGGCAGATGTACAGGATTTTGAGAAGGAAGGAGAGGTGGGGGAGGTATATGGATTTGAACTTGATTCAACTGGCATGTACAAGAGGAAAGTAATCGATGACATGAAAGAAGGAACAGAGAGACCAATTCCTAAACTTGGTCAGCTGCGTGATGTTACTGTACCTACTCCGCCTGTAAATAATGCGCCCTACAACTTAATACATGTGGGAAATAAGTGGGTTGTTTCACCTGTGCCTGTTCCACCACCCGCCTACCCGGCACCGGCCTCCACGTGGCGTAGGTGGGTAGTCCGCTCAGTCCCTGACTGAGTGGGCTAGCGGACGGGTGCCATCTTTGTCCAGGATTAGGACTTGATGTCAGCAGATATGTTGTTCAGCCTTTTCACTGGTCCGGTTTTTAAGGAGCTGTGCTAACCTAGGTCGTACCATGTTGGATTGGTCCTTAAAAATACTCGTGACTTTTTGGTCCTTTGGATCCCAAGTGTTTGCCGTGCTTGGAGACCCGTGTCGGGGGAGAAGAGGATCCTGGTGGCTGAGGTTCCCTTTGGGCTGCGGCTCACTGGTGCCAACACTCCACTTCGGCCTTGACTTCTACCTAAACGGGAGGCTAGTCGTACCGGCCTAGTCAATCGGCTCTTGTCACGTTGAGCCCTATCCCACTGTTGACATGCGGGTTGCTATACGGAGCACCATGCTATAGCTTCTGCTGCTGATTAGGTGCTTTACGCCAGTATTCCCCTGCATTCAACGGTGTGATAGAAGGCGGTGGCTCAAACGGTTCAATCGGGCTTACCCCCTTGAGTATATCTTTCGGGCAGTCTCCATTGTGCGTCGGCTGGAGACCCGCCGACAGTTGCACTTTCCCTTGTTGGGCTCGGTGGCGGGCGGGGACCCCCGGGGGATGAATATCTCTACTAATATAATATGGATAAAACCAAAAAACCAAAACTAGCACAGAAACGGCGCATAGACACCGACATTGCACATGACAGTGATTGAGACTGTGAGGAAGCGACGCCTCAGGCATCGGCCGTATGGCCTCGCTTCCTCATTGTCCATAGCAAGGTGAAGGAGAAACCAGTTACCAAGCTGCATCCTTTTCTGGTGGGGGAGACCCTCAGGAGCCGTGTTGGCAGGCCTGACACCCAGAGCCTCAGGTCTGGTGACTTGCTGGTGGAGTGCCGTACTCGGGCACACTCCAGCGGGCTACTGGGGCTCTCTTCCATCGGAGACACTCCTGTGGAAGTCACACCCCACAAAACTATGAATTCGTCAAGAGGCGTAATCAAAGATCAAGCTTTGGCAGAACTGTCAGAAGATGAACTTGTAAGGAACCTTAAGTCTCAGGGGGTGACTTGCGTCAGGCGCTTCGCTTCCAAGCGAGGTGGTGGGGAGATCCGTCTCCCTACCATCATCCTGACGTTTGGCACCCCCACCCCTCCTACTACCATCTGGGGAGGTTACTACTCCCTGAGAGTGAAAAAGTACGTCCCTCTTCCCCTCCGGTGCTTTAAGTGCCAAAAGTATGGCCATGGGCAGAAGTCATGCCGTCAGGCAGAGGCTTCATGCGCCCGTTGCACTAGGCCCGGACACTCTGCTGAGTCCTGCACAGCCACCCCCCTGTGTGTGAATTGCCAGGGGGCGCATATGGCTTCGGATAAGAAATGCCCTCGTTGGATATCCGAGTGCAAGATTCAGCAGGTGCGTGTGGAGAAGGGGCTGTCCTTTCTGGATGCCAAAAAACTGGTTGAAGGCCCTGGTGCAGCTGCGGCTGCCCCAACCTCTTAACACCTCAGTGTATACTTTTAGTGCAGCGGTGGCAGGCAAGGGCCCCACCAAAGACTTTTCATGTCAGACCCCAACTTCTTGGTTGGGGGCGGAGCCTCGGCTCATCTCGCCCCTGGAGAGTAACCCTCCTCCGGTGGTGACAAGGAGCCAGGGAACGCAGAAGGCGGACATTGCCGGTCCGGTTGTGCCGCCTTCTGTTGCCCCTAAGCCTCAGCCCCCACCCAAACCTGTTAGTCAGTCAACTCCAAAGGCTTCTGGCTCTGGTCAGCCTTCTAAGGCCGCTAACTCTAGCGGCAGGAACGCTGCCCAGGACCAGAAGTCTAAGAAATCTATGGGACCGCTGCGCGCACGGGCCCAGAAGGGGAACACAGATGTCCCCCTTCAAAACAAATATGCTGCACTGGAGGAGCGGATGAAGGGAGTGGAAGTTGTTGTTGCTGATGCTGCGGCAGCTCCACCCCCTTCCTCTCCGAAGAACCAGAGGAGGCCCGGGCGCCGGCCCCCCTCTGTTTCTTCAACTCCTTCCAAGGTAAAGGAAAAAGGGGGGAAAAACTCCTTACCCCCAGATCAGACTTAATCATGGACTCTTTGCTTCAGTGGAATTGTCGTGGTTTTCGAGCTAACTTTGAGGAATTACGTCTTTTAGTCAAGTTCTATAACCCCTCAGTCATATCTCTTCAGGAGACTTACCTGAAGACTTCTGACCCTGTGTCTTTTAATGGTTTTAATGTTATACATAAAGGCTCTGATTCGGAGAGGCGCTCGGGTGGAGCGGCTCTTCTCATTAGTAGCCAAATTTTATGTAGCCCCGTTAGCATCGACACCTGTCTTCAGGCTGTCGCTGCTCGGGTTACCTTAAAAAAGACCATAACCATATGCAGTATTTACCTGCCACCATCACTGCGGGTCTGTAGCAATGATATTTTTCACTTAGTAGATCAACTGCCCCCTCCCTTTATTCTCATGGGGGATTTTAACGGTCATGCTCACCTTTGGGGTAGTGACCACTATGATGGCAGAGGTCAGATGTTAGAAGATGTTTTTTCTCAACTTAACCTATGTGTCTTTAACGATGGCTCACCTACATACTCTAACTCAGGTTCAGGATCTAGTTCTGTTCTAGACCTCACTGTGTGTGATCCTTCTCTCATGCTGGACTTTGACTGGAAGGTTCACGACGACCTGTGTGGTAGTGACCACTTCCCAGTAGTCCTGTCATCGGTCAGCTGTGAGGAGGATTCGCCGGTGGGGCGCTGGAATCTCAAGAAAGCTAACTGGTCTCTGTTTGCCTCTCTCTGTCAGCCCCCACCCGGGTCTGCCCTGGGGGACTTGGGTGGGGTTAGGTACTTTTTAGTTCCCAGGGTCACCCTGGTCAGCCCCACAGGGTGAGTTTTTCTCTCTATTCTGGGGCATGTGTTTCTGTCTACCCTTGGTCCATTCACCTGTATTTGCCTTTTTAAAACTCTCCCTACTGTCTGCACTGCCTGTAGCTCTTGATATTGGATGTGTGTTGCTAAATGGTCTTAGCTTTATTTAGGCCCCATGTGTTAGGTTTATTTAATGTATTTGACCGGCTGGCGACATACATTCAATGTTCTGTTTATTTTTTTTTCACCAGCAGTGCAGGCACGTCCTGAGAAAGCCTTGTTGCTGTCGGGACGTTAAGCAATGTACAATCAATCAATCAATCTCTCTGTCAGTCTCGTCTTACAGAGGAGGTGGTCATGTCAGCTGAAGAACCTGTTTCTTGTTTTACTTCTATTTTGTTGGAGGTTGCAGGTGAAACCATCCCTAGAACTTCCACATCACTCCCTCGGAAGCCGAGAGTACCATGGTTCAATGAAGAGTGCCGCAAGGCCCAAACAATGCGCAAATCTGCTCAGCGACGTGCATTTCGTAATCCGTCGCAAGCAAATATTTTAACCTTTAAAAGACAGCGGGCGAAAGCCCGTTATATTTTTAAACGTGAACGCCGTGCTTCCTGGAGCCGCTTCGTCTCATCTTTATCTTCTAGGACTCCGTCCCAAAAAGTCTGGAAGGCTGTTCGCAGAATTAGGGGCAGGGGTGGCTCGGCTTCTGTCGGCCATCTTAGAGATGGTGCCAGTTTGGTCACAGATAAAAAGGCTGTGGCCAATTTGCTTGCCTCCACCATTGCCCATAATTCTTCAACAGAGCATTATTCACCTTTCTTCCAGAGAGAGAAGGAGAAGCGAGAATCTTGTGCTTGTGATTTTATATCGGATAACTTGGAAGACTATAATGCCCCTTTTACGTTTTCAGAATTGCAGCAAGCCATGCAGAAATGTACTGACTCTGCTGCTGGATTAGATACCATCCATTATCAGCTCATAACACATCTGCCTGAGGATTCACTCCTTGTACTTCTCAAGGCCTTTAACCATATCTGGATAACCGGTCATTTTCCGCCATATTGGCGCCAGGCTGTGGTTGTGCCAATTTCCTAAGCCGGGTAAGGATCCTTCCGACCCGGGCAACTACCGGCCAATAGCTTTGACATCATGTTTATGTAAAACTATGGAACGCTTGGTCAACGCCCGATTGGTGTGGCATCTTGAGTCACAGGGTCTCATCACAGACCTCCAGTGCGGTTTCCGGCGCTTCCGTAGTACAACTGACCATCTAGTCCGCTTTGAGTCTTTTATCCGAGATGCTTTTGTCAACAAGCAGCATGTCTATGCAATTTTCTTTGATCTTGAAAAGGCATATGACACTACCTGGAAGCATGGTATAATGTCTGATTTGTCGGACATGGGTTTTAAAGGGCATCTGCCCGTTTTTATTCACAATTTTTTGTCCAACAGGTCGTTCCATGTCCGTGTGGGCTCCACCCTCTCCGACTCCTTTGAACAGGAGATGGGTGTCCCGCAGGGCAGTATTCTATCTCCTGTTTTATTTAGCATTAAAATAAATAACATTGTAAAGGCCGTCAAGGATGATTCTGAATGCTCTTTGTTTGTGGACGACTTTGCTTTGTGTGCACGAGGTCGAGGACTTGCGTCCCTTGAGAGGCGCTTGCAGCTGTGCGTTGATCGCATCCAGGGGTGGGTGTCTCTCAATGGATTCAGATTCTCGCCCTCCAAGACAGTCTGTGTGCATTTTACTAACCAGACGAAATTTTTTCCAGAACCTAGCCTGAGCATTGCTGGAGTGCCAATTAAGGTGGCCGAAGAGGCTAAGTTTTTGGGGGTCATCTTTGACAAAAGATTGACCTTCTGCAACCATGTTAACTACCTTAGAACCTCTTGTCGGAAGGCCCTCGACATTCTTCGTGTCGTTGGTCGTACTGACTGGGGTGCAGACCGCATCGTCTTACTTCGACTGTACCGGGCCCTTGTTCGGTCCAAACTGGATTACGGCTCTGTGGTATATGGCTCGGCTTCCAAGTCTGTTCTGCAGCGTCTGAACACAATTCACCATCAAGGTCTGCGCATATGTCTGGGAGCCTTCAGGACATCTCCAGTTCCTAGTCTGTATGCAGAGGCAGGGGAGCCTTCTCTCAGGCTCCGCCGCATCCGCCTCATGCTCAGCTACGTTCTGAAGCTGAAGGCCCATCCAGAAAATCCTGCCTATGATTGTGTTTTTAACCCGTCGTTTGCAGAGATTTACGATGCCCATCCGGGAGCTGTCCGTCCACTTTCCTTCCGTGTCCGACCTCATCTGCAGGCGGCCGGAGTGGACCTGGACAAAGTTTCGGAATCTCTGCAACACGTCACTCCACCCTGGCTACTACCAGTTCCTGACATCTTGCTGGACTTGACTGCCCACAAGAAGGATTGCACTCCACCAGCCATATACCAACAGAGCCTCAATGAACTCCTTTCAATTTTTCCTGGCTATTGTCGTCTTTATACGGATGGGTCCAAGTCTGAGGATGGAAGAGTGGCTGCGGCTGCAGTGTCCTCTCGCCATCCTAGACGCCCATTTAAGCTCCGTCTCCCCGACCATTCCTCTGTATTTAGTGCAGAACTGCAGGCCATTCTGCTGGCACTCAAGCATGCCTATCAGTCTCGGGAAAGGAACTTCCTGATTCTGTCTGACTCTCTTTCTGCCCTGCAGGCCCTTCAGGGCGCGGGAACAGACCATCCACTGCTGGTGCAGATTAGAGAGCTCTACGCGGACTTGATGAAGGAATATTATGACATCATTTTTATTTGGGTCCCAGGCCATGTGGGCATCGAAGGCAACAGAATCGCAGATTCTGCTGCCAACAGTGCCCGCAGTGACCCTGTCCCTGACACACAGACTGTCTATAGTGATTTTAAACCTGTTATTAGTGCGTACATAGCCCGCGAGTGGCAGTCCGAGTGGGACAAAGAGGAAGGGAACAAGCTTCATGAAGCTCTTCCTAAGTTGTCTGACAGTCTACCTTTCCACTGCGGCAGCCGCCGTGAGGAGACTGTCCTTGCTCGGCTCCACATCGGGCACACATATGTTACGCACTCTTACTTTAAACAGGATGAGCGTCCATGGTGTTTTGCCTGTGATGAGCAGTTTTCTGTTCGACACTTTTTGCTGTATTGTGCTGACCTAATTGACACCAGATATAAACACTTCACAGCAGACTCCTTGAAGGTTTTGTTCCGGGATGTTCCCCCGGACAAAATCTTCAATTTTTTGAGAGAATGCAATATTTTTAACAAGATCTGAGCATTCATAGACTATGTGAATTTTTTTATTTGCCCTTTTTGAGAGTCTGTAGACGTTTCTTTTCCAGACATGTGTGACATTTTAGCCTGAGATTTTTAATCTATATTTACATCTTGTCTTAAGACCTTGCTTTTAGTCTGGCTGACCAGATTTTTACCCATCCCGCCGTGAGATGGCCTTAGTCGCCTGCTCGGCGTTAAACCCAAATAACTTCAACTTCAACTTCAACTGTTCCACCACCCACAATTGACTGGGACATAAAGTTGGAATTTATTAGTCCTTATGTATACACTGATGATGAAGGCGCCTTAGTGTTTAGGAAGGTTGTTAATTCTGGGCCGCTGATTGTAAGTCTTGTTCCAAGTTTTGCTTCAGATGACAATAGCAGAGAAAAACTGAAAGTTGAAAATTATGAGAAACGGAGATATCTTCTTACGCACAGGAAGGGTAGGTCTGATGCAAAGGTTGTGTTTACACCAGCAAACTTTACCATCACAAGAGAAGCAACAATAGTATTTGAAATTATCATGAGATCTGTAACTTCTGGAAAAGAGGCTCAAATTGCACAAGGAATTAAACTTACATGGGATGAAACAGTATCAGAATCATCAAAGGTCTTTATTGCTATTACAAAAAATGTTGATGTTATTAATGTTTCGAGCAGTATTCCTGCTGTCAAGGTGGTGGTCGACAAAACAACTTTTGTTCGTCTAACTTACATAAACCTTGAACACATTGATCTTGTTTCATTTTATTATGCCAGCAAATTGTATACTTTTGAAGAGTTGCAAAATGTAATTGCTGATTAAAATTAAAAAAAATATGGTAAAATTCTATCCAATACTACCGACGCTTGAGCCGACTGAAACAAATGTGACGACTAAAACAACGCTTGCGCCTGATCCGCATGCGACAGCTGTGCCAATTGCATCAGATAAAACATTACAGGCAGATGCATTTCGTTTAATGAATATTACAGAAGCAATTAAATATTTGCAAAGTGAAGAGGCGAGGTACTCCAGATGTAAGAGACGGTATAAGTCAGTATTTGTAAGAGACGGTATAAGTCAGTATTTAATTCTGTTCAAAACACTTCTATGGCTATTGGTGCAGTTTCAGCTGGATGTTCTGTAGGAGGTATTGTTCTGTTTGCCACGGGAATTGGAAGTTTGGCTGGAATAGCAGTTGAGGGTGTTAGCGTTGCTACATGCCTGGCTTGCTTTGGTTTGGAGGCCTTGAACAAGAGATTTCACACGAAATTACAGAAACATGAAGCATTGAGTACGCTTGCTGGTGCAAAGCTGAGCAGTATGAAACTTATTATCAGTAAGGCATTGAATGATAATTTTATTGATGATGAAGAATTTAAGCGAGTCCAGGATGATTTAAATAATTACAAAAAACAGAAATCTGAAATACAAAATAAAATGCGTAGTCAATCTCCTGTAAATGTTGAAGAGCTAAAAGCCAGTTTTTTAGAGATGGGAAAACAGATGGGTGTTCAGGAAACCACAGAAAAACTACACAATCTTTTAAACAAATAAAAATCAGATTTGGTAATCAATATTTTTGTCATATGCTTCGCAGAGAGATGACACGTCATTTACACCACTTGTGCCTGATTGTTTAGCCCCATCTGCACCACCGCCAGACTACTACTGAGAAAAAAAAGTTTTTTATTGTCCTTGTATCTTGTCAAATCTGACCGAGTAAGTTGTGACTTAAGTCAAGTTGTTGTAAGAACTTAGGGTAAGTACTTGTAAGAACTTAGGGTAAGTAATTAATAAGTTCTTATGGCAACACACTTAAAGGTTACCTCTGCAGGTTCCTAAAAGTTAGTTGCAACTTGTTAATAAGTATTAAGTTTCACTTGGCATCACTTGATCAGGTAAATGATTAGGTATTGACAGAGACAATAGTTATAGAGAGAGACAATAGGAGACCCGTCAGATAATTAGATCAATAAAGCCACATCCGTCATGCTCATCAGTTTTTTAAAATCAAAGGGTTGATTGGGTAATAACGGGGGCGTAATGGGGTACAGCAACATCCGCATTGGCCAGGTTGGACAGGATATGGCGAAGTAACTCCATCAGCTTCACCATCAAGTACAGGCTTTACAAGTCCCTCATAGTGTCTATTCTACTCTACGGCTGTGAGACTTGGACACTGCTTGCAGACTCAGAAAAGAAAATCCAGGCCTTTGAGAACAAGTGCCTGAGGAAGTTGCTCCGCATCTCGTACCGCGAGCACAAGACCAACGAATATGTATGGAGCATCGTCACTTCCCTGGTGGGCCCACATGAACCCCTTCTGGCAACCGTGAAACGGCGCAAGCTTGCTTGGTTTGGCCACGTGACCCGACACAACACCTTGTCCAAGACTATCCTCCAAGGCACTCTCGAAGGAAGTCGTCGGCGAGGTCGTCAGAGAAAGAGTTGGGTCGCAAACATAAAAGAATGGACCGAACTCGAGATGTCAGACTTGCTTGCCACCGCCAAAATAGAACTCGGTGGAGAGCACTGTCTGTTGCTGCTGCCTTTCAGTCCCCCCAACGCCCAGTTCGGGCAAGGGACTGATGATGATGATGATGAATGGGGTCAAAAATTTTATTATTTTAAATGACGTAATTTAATGACGGATGTGGCTTTATTGAATTCATTGTCTTACGGGTCTCCTATTGTCTCTCTCTCACACCAGACGCACACACGTAAGGTTCTTTTAAATAACCCTCATTCAGTTGCAATCCGACACACGTGGCTTAAGGATGTAGACAATACTGGAGAAACAGTTCCAACAATATTTTAATTCAGCGATGCGATCTCCACACAATGCAGTTCCAAACTCACAACCACTGATACAATGTCTCTTCTGCAATGTCCACACTCTGACACAAAGTTTCTCCTACACAGCGTTTCACACAATGTACACCCCACACGGGCCACGTACCTACCTAACTGACTGTCTCTACAACTGACAATGCTAGACAATGTACACATGAGCTTCCCAGCACAACTCCTTTATAGTAACAGGCTTTCCCGAAAGATCGCGGAAATTCATATAACACAACCAATCAGAACAAAATATGCAACTAAAATTCCTAAATATCAATGAATAAACATCTCCCAGCTTCTCTCTACCGGGACGGCCTTCCAAAACTTCTGCCATTCATTACCGACATCATCAACACATCTCTAGAGAATGGCTCCGTCCCTGATATCTTCAAGTCTGCCATCGTCCGTCCTCTCCTCAAAAAACACAACCTCGACCCAAACGAACTCAAAAACTATCGCCCAGTCTCCAATCTCTTTCCTGTCCAAGCTTCTTGAGAAGGTCGTTCTCAACCAGCTCAACCTCCACCTCTCCGACAACAACCTCCTCAGTCCCTTCCAGTCTGCCTATCGCAAACATCACAGCACCGAAACAGCCCTTTTACATATATCTTAAATGACCTGCTTCTCTCCACCGACTCGGGCAACATCTCCCTTCTTACGCTACTCGACCTCCTGCTCTGCCGCCTTCAACACTATAGACCACTCTATCCTCCTCCACCGCCTTCACCATTCCTTTGGCATCACTGACTCTGCTCACTCCTGGTTTCTCTCCTACCTCTCCGACAGACAGCAGTCCGTCACCATCGACGGCGTCTCCTCCAACCCAGTCACGCTCTCCTGCGGAGTTCCACAGGGGTCCGTCCTGGGCCCGGTCCTTTTCACACTCTACACCTCTCCCCTGTCCAACATCATCCAGTCTCACCACATACACCACCACCTCTACGCTGACGACTCACAACTACTAGACAAAGACAAACTCGACAACACTCAGCCCCCACCCGGGTCTGCCCTGGGGGACTTGGGTGGGGTTAGGTACTTTTTAGTTCCCAGGGTCACCCTGGTCAGCCCCACAGGGTGAGTTTTCCTCTCTATTCTGGGGCATGTGTTTCTGTCTACCCGAGATCCATTCACCTGTATTTGCCTTTTTAAAACTCTCCCTACTGTCTGCACTGCCTGTAGCTCTTGATATTGGATGTGTGTTGTTAAATGGTCTTAGCTTTATTTAGGCCCCATGTTTTAGGTTTATTTAACGTATTTGACCGGCTGGCGACATACATTCAATGTTCTGTTTAGTTGGGTTTTTTTCACAAGCAGTGCAGGCACGTCCTGAGAAAGCCTTGTTGCTGTCGGGACGTTAAGCAATGTACAATCAATCAATCAATCAATCGACAACACTCAGTCACTACTGACTCGCACGGCTGACTGCTACGAAGACGTGAAAAACTGGATGACAGCAAACAAGCTTAAACTGAATGACGACAAAACGGAAGCCATGCTGGTAGGCACTCACCAGAAACTTTCCCAGCTCCCTCCCTCTCTCCACCTTGAACTCGACAGCACCCCGATCTCCCTCTCTGACTCGGCCAAAAACCTCGGCGTTATCCTTGATTCCTCTCTTTCCATGACCAGCTTTGTTTCCGCCACGGCCCAGGCACGCTATTTCCACCTCCGCCGAATCGGTCAGATCAGAAAATACCTCACTACTGAAGCTGCGACCAAACTTGCTGTCTCTCTCATCCCATCTCGCATCGACTACTGCAACTCTCTCCTTTCCGGCCTTCCTCACTCCACCACTTTCACTCTCCAGCGCGTCCAGAACAATGCTGCCCGCCTCGTCCTCAGAAAGAAAAAATCCGACCACATCACTCCCCTGCTCAAACTCCTTTACTGGCTTCCCATCCCCCAACGCATCCAATACAAGATTCTGTCTCTCTGCTACAAATCCCTGAATAACTGCGCTCCCGCCTATCTCTCAAACTTACTTCACCCCTACACTCCTCCCCGCTCCCTCCGCTCCGCCTCCGACACTCTCCGCCTCCACACCCTCCGCACTAAACTCAGCACTTTCGGCCCCCGCTCCTTCTCAGTATACGGTCCATCCATCTGGAACACTCTCCCACTCTCTCTCCTCCTTCCAGTCCGCCCTCAAAACTCACCTCTTTCAACAGTTCTAGCACTATACCACCACACTCCCCACCCTAAGCAGACTGTCGTAATGTTTTTCACTATTTGTGGTTCGTGAGTTGTCTAAAGCGTGCGATTGCGTGCGCAAGTTGTGAGTGCGTGCTTAAAGTTATAATTATTATAAGATAAGCGCATTATAAATACCGTAATTATTATTATTATTATTTAATGTTCTGTGAGACTTACTTACTTACGACTGTCACCCCTACCCGGGTATAGGCCGTCGACGAGAGACCTCCAGCAACTCCTGTCCTGTGCTTCTCCTTCGATTCTACTCCAGGTGGTTCCCAGTCTCTTGATGTCTGCTTGGAGGTCTCGACGCCAGGAGTTTCTCGGCCTACCTCTTTTCCTCTTTCCCTGGGGGTTCCATGACAATGCTTGCCTAGTGATACTGGAAGCTGGCTTTCTCAGACTGTGACCGATCCATCCCCATCTTCTTCGCCCAATTTCATTCTCTGCTTTTATCTGCTCTGTTCTCTCCCAGAGTCTGACGTTGCTGATCTTCTCTGGCCAGTGGATTTTCAAAATTCTTCTAAGGCAACTGTTCATGAAGGTCTGTACTCTGTTGACTGTGGTTTTTGTCAATCTCCATGTCTCTGCTCCATATAGGAGAACTGCTTTTACATTGGAGTTGAAAATCCGGACTTTGGTGTGTTGTGACAGCTCTCTGGAACTCCACACTTTTTTCAACTGGAGAAAGGCTGCTCTGGCTTTACCGATTCGTGCTCTGACATCTGCATCAGTGCCGCCTTTTTTGTCTATGATGCTCCCGAGATAGGTGAAGGACTCCACCTCCTCCAACGGGGTGCCAGCAAGCAAGACTGGTTCTTCCCTGGTTGCGTTCAGCCTCATTGTCTTTGTTTTCTGTTTGTGAATGGTGAGGCCCACTTGGGACGAGATGTCAGCAAGCCTCGTGGTCTTGTCCTGCATTTGTTGATGAGTGTGGGACAGTAATGCCAAGTCGTCTGCAAAATCGAGGTCGTCAAGCTGTGTCCACAGTGTCCACTGTATTCCACTTCGTCTGTGCTCTGTGGTCATCTTCATGACCCAGTCTATGGCCAGTAGGAAGAGGAACGGAGACAGCAGACACCCCTGCCTGACATCAGTTCTGACCTGGAGCTCTCTGGTGAACTGCCCTTCGTGGATCACGCAACATGTCATGCCATCGTAGATGCTCTTGATCAGGCGGACGAGCTTTGTGGGTACACCGTAGTGTCGTAGGAGTTTCCACAGAGTCTCTCGGTCCACGCTGTCAAATGCTTTCTCATAATCCACAAAGTTGACGTACAGCGGGGAGCTCCACTCCAGAGACTGTTCCACGATGATGCGGAGAGTTGCGATCTGGTCTGTACATGATTGGTTCTTCTTGAATCCTGCTTGCTGGTCTCTCAGCTGGGGGTCAACGGAGCTCTTCATTCTCTCTAGGATGATCCTGTTGAAGACCTTTCCTGGTACTGACAGCAAGGTGATTCCTCTGTAGTTGGAACACTTGCTGAGGTCGCCTTTCTTGGGAAGCTTGATTAGGTACCCCTCCTTCCAGTCAGCTGGCATCACCTCCTCTTCCCAGATCTTTCCAAACAGTGGGTACAGCATCTCAACTGTTGTCTCTAGGTCTGCTTTCAGAGACTCCGCTGGGATGCCATCTGGCCCTGCTGATTTGCCATTCTTAAAAAATGCCACTGCTTTTCTGATCTCTTCCCGGCTGGGTCTGTCACAGCTGATGGGTAGGTCGGTCTCTGCCGGCTGGATGTCGGGGGGGTCGGGTGGGCTAGGTCTGTTCAGTAACTCTTCAAAATACTCGGCCCATCTGTCGAGTTGGTCTGCTCTGTCTGCAATAGGCTTGCCTTCTTTGTCTTTTACTGGTCTTTCTGTATGGCCATACTTACCCGACAATCTTCTGGTAATGTCGTAGAGCTGTTTCATGTTGCCGCTGCCTGCTGCCTTTTCTGCCTCTGCTGCCAGGCTGTCTGTGTAGGCCCTCTTGTCTGCCCTGATACTCCTCTTCACCTCGCGGTTGGCTTCCGAGTATTCCCCCTGTGCCCTTACTTTGGCTGCTCTCGTGCGACTGTTGTTGACCGCTGCTTTCTTCTGCTTCCTCGCTTCTATCTTCTTCAAGGTCTGTGCCGACAGCCAGTGTTCTGTGAGAATCTGGCTGTTATTTATCAGCCCCTATGTTGAAAAATACTGGCGTGCTACGACGCCACACAAAAGTAGGCCAGGCAGGTCACGACCTTGCCCGCTTTATTTGGAAACACGCGATTAGTGCACTAGTACTGAACGCTAAGCTACACGCGCGCAGTAAACAAATGAATACTCGAGCTGCTTCTAGACTCTTTGTGACTCAACTCCGTGCGGCAACAGATAATCAACACTGCACTATTCTTAAACGAAAGTGAAATTCACTGAAAAGGTACGTGATTCATAATCATGATAGCTCAAATAAATATCGGATCGTTTCCTACGATTTATGCATGACCGTTCTCACAGAACGACACAACCACAATCGTAACATTACCCCCCCCCCCCCCCCCTTTTAGAACGAAATTTCACAAAAATTTCTTCTCAAACCTCAAAAATACGGTTGTGGTTGTGTAAACCTACACAAAACCGTAAATAATACAAATTTCACATTGAAAATCAAATCAAATCAACTACACAAAAATAATTAACTCACAGTCCCTTTAAACTGTCCCGAATGAAGATATGTTCCTTTAAACTGTCCAGATCACATACATGTCCCTTTAAATTCTCATGTACAACTAAATATTTCTTTGAAACTGTTATGGACACAAAATGTTCATTTAAACTGTCCTGCTCAGGTAATCTGCTCCGAAATTCTGCGAACCCTTGATATAACGAAAATCAAAATCAAAGTTCACCTGGAACAACACTAAATCACAAGTTACAGTTCACAGTACACAGAGTTCAAGGGTTAGCTGTCCTGGGTCAAACACCGTTGGTCCATAGAATTAGAAAGTATAAAAGTCCCCACACACCATACTAGATCTTTCTGGTCTATTCCCAATGACCACTGGTAATCTGAAATCTCTGTCAACTTCCGGGTCCGGCGTTTCCCAAACATTCTCTCTCAGGCCTTCTCTCTTGTTATGAAACAGATGACTTGGCTTGTCACGAACCGGCTCGTTCGATGTCAAGTTGACCTCGTGCTGGACGGTGTCTGTTGTTCCCGGGTCAGGTGTAAACCGATGTTCCGACTCCGTAGCTTTAACTCTCAGCTTCAGTTTCTTCTTCTCCTTCTGCAGTTCTGATATCTCCTGACTCAGAGGATCTCCGTCTCGATCATTCATCTGGATTTTCGGCAGCCCGATCTGTTCATCGCGATGGCACTCGGCATCGTGCTGCAGCCTGTCCAACTCTTGCGTCCGTTTTTGCTGCAAACGGTGGGCGGCTGCTCGCTGTTCCGCCTCCAGATTCTCTCGCTCGCTGGCCCCAGTCGCGTCCACCTGGCTTTGCAGTGGCTCCAGCGCCTTGCGCTTCTCTTCTTCTAACGTGTCTCTCATCATCGTTACTACTTGTGTTTTGTCAGTCACGTTTTGAGGAATGGTATGGTGACTCTTCTCTTCCTGACCTCTCGTAACTGCACAGGTTTCAGGTTTCCACTGCGGATCTGGATCGTCTGGATTTCTGACACTGTTAACGTTTCCGATGATGAGGTCATAGACTGGTGTCTTCACGCACAACGCCTTCACCTCTCCTGTTAGATACGGGGTGTTGACACTGACCTTGGCAAGAGGGGTGACTCTCCCAGTACCGTCGGCCAAAATGAGGGTGGTCCATTCATGTAGCTTCTGGTCTTCAGCTACCAAGTCCTCTCTCACGATGACACAGTTACAACCGGTGTCTCTCAGCACTCTCACTGATGCTTTGCCGACGAATCCTGACACCACCGGCATATTCGGCACTTCATTCTCAGGCAGCGCGATGTTTGATACTGGTATTACTGGTAAAAATGTAGCTCCATCTCCTACTGGGATGCGTCCATTCTTTCTGAAAGATTCAGTCAGCTCCGGTGTCGCCTGCCTTTCTCTAGACTCAAAGTCACTGGATGAAGTCACATTTGCTAAGACAGCGGCAGCTCTGTGTTGAGACGTGGTACTGCTTCTGCCTGCTATCCCGCGATCTTGGTTGGATCTTCTGATGTTGTTGCCTCGATGAACATCTTTAGAAGGACACCGTATCGCCTTGTGACCTTTCTTTCCGCAGAGAAAACATGTCAGGTTCACCACTGGCTTGTATTTCGGGGTGTCTCTGACATTGTGGATTTCCTCTGCTGGTGCAGACACACGCTGCGGCTTAAAAATGGACCCGAACTTCATGTTGTGGGCATCAAGGTATCTGAGCGAAGTTGGCCAGGGCCTTTAGGGACTGGTCTTTTTGCTCCCTGAGGTGGGCGGCCAGGTCCTTAGAACATGCGTTGAAGACTTGTTCTTTGATGATGAGGTCACACAGGTTCTGGTACTCTTTGTTTAAGCCTGCCAGCTCTATCCATTTCTCCAGGTAGCTTCTGATTCTCTCAGTGAATAGGCCGGGTGTTTCTCCTTCTTCAGGCTTGCAGTTCCGAAATCGTCGCCTGTAACCCTCTTCAGTGAAGTCGTATTGTCTCAGCAAGGCGGCTTTCAACTGTGTAATCTTCGGCTTCTTCTCTTGGCAAGCGGGTGTAGAATTCAAGCGCTTTGCCGGTTAGAAGTGCACTCAGTTTGATAGCCCAAGTCTCTTCTTTCCAATTGTTACTACTTGCGAAGCGCTCGAATCGCTCTAGGTAAGCGTCCATCTTGTCTGAGTTTTCAACGAAAGGTGGGAGTTTTGGCGCACGGGCTGTTTGCTCTCTGCTGGCTAAGGCTGTTGCTTCAGAAACCCTCTGGCTCTGTGCATCTATCTCCATCTGCTTTAAATGAATTTCATGTTGTCGCTGCCTCTCCGCCTCTTCTCGCTGTTTCTCTGCCTCTTCTCGCTGTTTCTCTGCCTCTTCTCGTTCCGCTTCTCGTTGTTTCTCTGCTTCTCTTCGCTGTTTCTCTGCTTCTTCTGCTTGGATTTCAAGTTTCCTGATTTCACGTTCTTTCGCTCTTTCTTCTCTTTCCAATCTCTTTATTCTTCGAGTCTCTTTTCTCTTTCTCTCTCCAGTCTCTCCTTTTTTTCTCTCTCTCGTTTCTTTTCTTCTCTCTTTAATCTCTCCTACTCTCTCTCCTTTACAAACTCGAGGAGTTGAGCTCCTTCGAGTTCGAGTCCACATTCCTTTCCAATTTTCAGGAATGTCTCCATCTCCGATGTCGCCATTTCTGCTTTTCACTGCTGGCTGTTTTCTCTTGCTACCCTTTCCACTAGACCAACTGAAGAGGTCCCATCGGAGGTGCCAATATGTTACGTGGTGGGGTTGTAGTCATAGTAATTAGTATGATAAACACACCAGACGCACACACGTAAGGTTCTTTTAAATAACCCTCATTCAGTTGCAATCCGACACACGTGGCTTAAGGATGTAGACAATACTGGAGAAACAGTTCCAAAAATATTTTAATTCAGCGATGCGATCTCCACACAATGCAGTTCCAAACTCACAACCACTGATACAATGTCTCTTCTGCAATGTCCACACTCTGACACAAAGTTTCTCCTACACAGCGTTTCACACAATGTACACCCCACACGGGCCACGTACCTACCTAACTGACTGTCTCTACAACTGACAATGCTAGACAATGTACTCATGAGCTTCCCAGCACGACTTTTATAGTAACAGGCTTTCCCATAGGGTTCACAAACATGGTTGAATCTTCTGTACGTGAGACAGAAACCATTCCTTCTAACATTGTCATGTGACACAAGGCTCCATGCTTTGAATCGAGCTGATTTTCAGTGAGTTTTCACGCCATTTTTTCTGCATTGTTTGAGAAAAAAACATGGCCAGCACATCGTCCGGACTGTCAAGATCAAATTATAAAGCATGCTACAATGCAGAGCAAGCCGCAGATTTACTTTCAGCAGTACACTGCCGGATTGCCCGGCTGTTGACAGCAATAGTGGCAAAGAGTTTGCCCATGATGTCGGCGGTGATTTTGAAGAAGAAGATGAAAACGATAGCGATTTTATCCCTGATGATTCCAATGAAATAGATGATGGAGGTGATTGGGGGCGTGGTCGCCAGAAGAGAGCAAGATTGCCTTTACTACCCACTTGTGCAGCCACTTGAGGTGAGCATCTAACTACAGTATGATGTTTCAGGAATGGCAGTGGAAATAATTTGCTCTCTCTCTCTCGTCTCTCTCTCTCTGTGTTGAACAAATTATCAATGTGATTAATGATTTTTTTTCATGTTTTTTCACTGTTTTCAGGTATTCGTGCCCAGATAGCCCATGGCAGTGCTGTTAGGGGGAGGTGTCAACAGCGAGGTGATGACCCCTTCATCATGTGGGTGCCATATCAAGATGACCCGTATTCTCCCGACTCGCTAATTGCCTACCAAAACAAGTGTGTGCTGCTGGACACTTCAGGCTTCATGACTGTTGACTATTTTAGGTATTTTTTCCCGACTGAGGTCTTCACGCTGATGCAGGATCAGTCGAACCATTACATCGACCAAATTGCTGCAGGCGGTGGAATCTCCAAGTATGCGAGGATTGGGAACATGAACCCAGTGTGTGATGGGGAGTATGAGGCATTTGTGGCCTTACAAATTGCCATGGGTTTGTGCCAGACGCCTTCAATCAGTGACTACTGGTTGACATACTGGTTGATGCGAGTTAATTTCAAGATGTGTTGTCATGCAACAGATATGAAAATCTGTCATATGCCCTCCACTTTGCAAACAATGCAGAGAGGGTCCCTTCTGGCCAGGAGGGATATGATCCCCTGTTCAAAATACGCAAATTGCTGGACATTGTAGATCCATTGTACCTACAGGCTTTCTGTCCCTCAGCAAACCTGTCAGACGAAACATCAAATTCAAGGGGCGGATCTATTTTCGCCAATTCAGCCCAGCCAAGCACACTCGTTTTGGTATAAAACAGTTTGCATTGTGTCACTCTAAGACAGGCTATGCATTGCGTTTCCTGACCTATACCGGAAAGGATACCCTCACCAACACTGACCCCAATCTGACGGTGACTGAAAACATTGTTAGAGAGCTGATGAGAGGGTTTGAGAATGTGGGCCACATACTGTACACCAACTCCTACTACACCTTCCCTGTCATCGTCAGAAAGTTGCAGGAGAATGGAATCGGGTATGGGGACAGTGCAGGCTGGGAGGAAATTCATGCCTCGATTTCTCCATCCAAACCAACTGGCCCTCTGGAAGGGAAGCGATCCTGTGTTTGCGCGATCGACCACTTCTGACATTGTAGCCTGTACGTGGCATGACACAAAACGCGTTCATTTTTGTCATCGGTCCACACACAAACAACACAGTACGGAAGAACATCCGCTCATGCCAACATGAGGATAGCTTCAGAAATGTGGAGAAGCTGGTGATAGCTGATTGCTACAATGACTACATGGGAGGTGTGGACACCATGGATCAGCTCCTTGGAAGTTACTGCTACCCTCATAAAATCTGTAAATGGTATCATGCCGTGTACCAGCGTGTGCGGGAAGTGGCACTCACCAACGGCTACATCTTGTAGACACAGGCCAATATTGGCAGTGCTGAGCGGTTGCTTTCTTCCAAGTCATTCAGGGAGGAGGTGATCGATGGGCTTCTGGAGGGGTTTCAGTCGTCAACAAAGCAGTTACGGCAGGGGGATACCCCTCTACCATCTTGTCTGACAGAGCGCCATTTCCCCCAATTCAATGAGGGCAGCAAGTACAGGCCTGAATGCATTGTGTGCAGCTTAAGAACCAAGCCGAGATAGAAGCGAGTCCAGACAAGGTGGCAGTGCAGACAGTGTGAGCTGTCCATGTGTGCAGACAGAGGGTGCCTTGAACTTTACCACACAAGAAAGGACTATGCGCGACATGCAGGACAGGTGTTGTATGGCCAAGAATAAGCAATAAACTGCTTATTCTTTGTCATTTCTTGAATGGTGATCATGCAAGGTACAAAACAACTTTATGTGTACAAAAACTATATGTGTGTCATTTTCAAACTCAAACTAAAAAAAATAATGTGAACAGATTGAAGTGTTGTGATTGTGTTTAATTTTCATGCATTATGTCTATGGATTTACCTTCAGTTTGGTGAGTAAATCATATTTGTTTCATGAGTTGATTCATTTTTCCTTTCTTTATCTTATTCTCCTAATATTTGTTGATTTGTCCACAATGATGATGCTAAGATTGAGCATAGCACACAGGAGAGTGCAGTTCCCACATTCCAAATTTATCTTTCATCAAAGATATCTTTTTTTCCACTACATTCACAGAATAATGGTATGAGGATGCTTGGATTCTTTGTTTAATTGTCTTCAATTTGGTATCTCATTTGATAAAATTGGTCAAATGGTTCAGAAGTTATGGATGTTTAAAAATGGTAGGGTGCTCCTTGTGTGTCTACACTGCTGCACTGCTGGCGTACAGCAGCCTCACTGTTCTGTCAGGATAGCATTAGCAGGCAGGTGCACACATGCACTGTACAGCTGGCAATGAAAGGGTTAAATCACACAACAAACTGATTAGGTCTGTGTATCATTTCCACATGTATTACCAGCTTAGAAGAATACTGTCAGAACTTCATGTTCCACTACCAACAGAATCCAGTTCAAGTTCTACCAGTTTAATAACCCCATGGATATGAAAGCGTTTGAACGCATCTGTAATGAATTTAACATTGGCTTCGGCACCAAGTATGACTTTACGCAAAAACTTCATGATCACCATGGCATGGGAACATTGTATTATGCCCTCAGTCACAGACAATACCCCCAAGATTACTAGCCAGGTCTCACTTCCTTCACACAAAAAACTGAAATCTGGTTAGGCTCAATAGAACAGAAACAGTCTAATGCCTGGACCACATTTGTCTTAGAAGTGACGGTTTTACTCAAGCGGGAGTAAAACGCATTAATGAGTCTATCATCAGAACATATATGTTTGGTGCGTGCTTGGGGCACAAGCTCAAACAAAATCAAACATCTTTAACGAATTTGAAGCACAAAAACAATTTCTTGCAAACCTGGAAGATGCTATAAACTGAGTAGATCTCCCATCAAACATACGATGCTACCAAGATCACACTCACACATACAGCCTTCGTTCTTTGTTCATGGTTACAAAATCAGTAACTCGATCTTGCTTGTTCGCGTCTTGCAGTCGAAGTCCACATCATAGAATTACTTGAATACTGACAACCACAATCTGTTTCTTGCTTTGTTTGTTATTTTCTAGGAGAGGGTGGAGGGAGGGGGTGTCTACGAAAATTTGACAAAAGTGTGTTGTGCATGGTTTGGGACAAAACAGCCGTTCTCATTTTCCTTTTAATTTTATGTCCTGGACACTAAAGCTTGAATCAGTACTGCCAGAAAACTGGTTGTTTTTGCTGTTCTGTGATACTGATAGAACTGCATGGGTTATGCCTGTTCCAGGTTCAAAAACCGTAGAAACAACTTACATGTTCGACCTGTGAGCGCTCAAACCCCATTGTTCCAGTTACTATCCAAACCATGTCTCGAAATAAAATCTTCATAAAGGTCGGGGGGGGGGGACATCTCCAGTTTGCTAATGATGCATTTGACAATGTTCATAACAAACCAGGGCCTCCCTACTGGGACCCTTATCATCATATGCGTTTCGTGTTGATAGACTGATAATGGTAGTATTGGAAATCCTTATACGATCCCTACTCCTGTGCCCCTCTATTCCTCCTAACCTCCCCCACCCTCCCCACACACACACCCTCCCCACACACACACCCTCCCCCACCTATGATGCAGTGATATGATGCATGCAGTATCTTATAGATTGTTAAGTTTCCCCAGTGTCCCTTATTGTCTCCTAGCCTCCTCCACCCCACCCCCTACATCTCCCGCACCTACAATGCAAGTCGGTTCCCATGTGTGTGCTTCTGATTGTCTCCTAACCTTCCGCAACACCAATATTCTTAAAAAAGACATAACATTTTAAAATTAAAAATTAATTTTAGATCATGTGGGGAAATTTGAGTTGTTATATCAGATCTTCAGATACAAATACTCCGCTTTTTCTAGGGGAAAAAAAATTAACACAAAATGATATTAATGGTCGGCTTGTACTTGTCGTTCTATTGCATGACAGTTTCACAAAGATGCATTATTTGTGGTTTGTGAAGGATGGTGTTGGCATGTCAATTTCAGCAGGCTTTATTTGACTAAAACAAAGTAATTTATCATTTTGTCAAGAACTTTTCTTATCACTTTGGTATCAGTTTCAGCCCACTTAATCAAATTTCAAATACAAACGACTTTGAATTTCCAAAAACTACAGTAGCTCGCTTGAGCTTGCCCTTAGCACCACGTGAATGTTCTGTGTTTATGTACAGTGTGTGAGTGAATG
This sequence comes from Semisulcospira habei, assembly GCA_036245525.1. Classification (NCBI taxonomy): domain Eukaryota; kingdom Metazoa; phylum Mollusca; class Gastropoda; family Semisulcospiridae; genus Semisulcospira; species Semisulcospira habei. Next base: position 97,396,765 of record BTPG01000001.1, read on the forward strand.
CGCGTGTTTCACGTGAGCATGCTTGTTGGGTTCAGTTCGCGGCGGCGCTTTGAGCCGATTTTCAATTGGGATAAAGCACCTATTTAATGCGCTTATTATTATTATCTTAAAATAATAAGAAAGATTTCTTCTGATTGAACCTATCAACCTTTCATGGATGTTTTTATGGCTTAAAAACAAACAAATCAAATGCTTTTCCTCCAAGTTTTGAATCTTGAAATGGATGATATTTGGGGGGAAATAAAAGATTGACAGAATCATAAGAATGAAATTGGTTCAAGATGAAATGGCTCAATAATTATTTGTGTGTGTATATATATATATATATATATATATATATATATATATATATATATATATATATATATATATATATATATATATATATATATATATATATATATATATATATGCTCCAATGAATATCTGCAGTGTGATTTTTAATCAGTTGACCTAATGTTGCGAGGTATGATCAGAAAATAATGATAGTTGTGCCATAGAACTGAAACCGTTTGCCCAGTTTACTTGATATTTTCACATTTTGTATTAGCACTATCCTGTACTGCAAAATTTCAGCTACTTCAGGCAGGATTTTAAAAAAAGGAAGCCAATTTGTTTTACAAGTCTCTGTAGTCTGTATCACATGATTAAATCTGACTTTTATTAACTTCAAAAGTCTGTAGACATGCACGATTAACCTGTGCGACCTTTTAGCCAAGAATACTTTTAAACTTTATTTACATCATGTTTTATGACCTTTCTCTTAGTCTGGCTGGTCAGATTACCCTTCCCGCCGTGAGATGGCCTTAGCCGCCTGCTTGGCGTTAAACCACAGTAACTAACGCGATGTGGTATTCTGATGAAGGTCAGAGTCAGACTTGTGAATTTATCATTTTATGGCTTTTGCCAGGTCCTGGGTGCGTGAAAACTTCATCCTGCCAGCCTCTTTTTGAGTTCTTACAATATTTAACATGTGTGCTCAGCTCCAATCATGGGTACATTTGATATCAGCTTTCTAAACAAACCTCCTGTATACATACACAAAAGTAATCAAGGCGCTTTTTTTTTTCCAGCATGTGTTATTACAAGACATTGAAGATCATAGGCTATAGAAAGCAATGTTTGATATTTTTCATTCCGTGTGTTGTGTGGGTGAGCAAAAGTTTCAAGAAATGTGCATAAAAATGACTTGTTTTGTTACATGGCTTTACTGTGCTCGGTGATGTCTATGCGCTGTGAGTCACATGTCCTCTACATTTAACTCATTCAGCCCAACGGCTGTATTTCCCAGATTTTGGAGGCGTCGTCTAATGACTATGCACCAGTTGCAAGAGATGGATCGACCATGATAATTTAAGGGTAGTGCCAGATTAGCTTGGCGCCAACAGGTGCCAAGCTAATCTGGCACTTCCCTTGAATTATCTTATTTCTTAATAATAATAATAATGAGGATTTATAAGGCACCTATACATGGTAAGATGTTCTAGGTGCCGTACATACAAACAAGAAAAATATTATGCAAAAGGTGACAAAACCAGAGCCACATGTACAGTTACACAAAAGAAGAGAAAATGACTAAATACATGAACACTGATAATCAAGATGGGAAAAGATGAGTTTTAACTCTTTGAAGCCGCGTATGCGCTTTAAGCGCGTACACCTTGAACATAGTCGTTGGCGACATGTACGTGATATAAGCACGTGCGACTTTTTTTTTTTCCTTCTCCCATGATGGTAAATATGGTCAAAGGGAAACAACTGCTGTGATATGATTTAGAAACCATTCGTCTATCAGCAGTTACTTCCCTTTAGAACACAACCTTGTTTCACACCATTGGAAATGTTGAAGGGTGCAGATGTGTCGCTGTTTGACTGGTCAGCTCCTACCATTCCATCATGGAAGAGGCGGATGATGTTGGTGAACTTCCTGGGGCAGCCGAGCTTTGCAAGGATGACCCAAAGCGCTTCTCTGTTCACGGTGTCAAATGCTTTGGTCAGGTCTATGAAGACGGCGTAGAGATCCATGTGCTGCTCAAAGCATTTCTCCTGGACCTGTCTCGCAGAGAAGACCATGTCGACTGTGTTTCGGCCGGGTCTGAAGCCACACTGAGCCTCTGGAAGTGCTTCCTCAGATACAGAGCTGATCAGGCTGTGAGGATGACTCTCGCGAGGATTTTGCCAGCGATGGACAGTGAGATCCCTCGGTAATTGGCACAGTCTGCTTTGCTGCCCTTGTTCTTGAACAGGGAGACAATTGTAGCATCTCTGAATTCCTGTGGCATGTTCTCTTCTGCCCAGATGTATGTCAGAATGTTGAGGAAGGCATCAATGGTGTCGGGTCCAGCTGCTTTGAAGAGCTCTGCGGGGATGCCGTCCATGCCTGCAGCCTTGCCGAAGCTAGTCTGGTTGATCGCTTTCTTGACCTCGTCCAGGGTAGGCAGGAGGTCAAGGTCATCCAGTGTCGGCTTCTGAGGAATCATGTCCCGGGCCCGGGGTCGACAGTGGAAGGCAGGTTGAGCAGATTTGAGAAGTGTTCTCTCCAGCGCTCAGTGATGCTGCCTTTGCCCTTCAGCAAGGTGAAGCCGTCAGAAGAAAAGAGAGGGGTTGTGCTGGGTCTTGCAGGGCTGTAGACAGCTTTCATAGCGCTGAAAAACTCTTTGGAGCTGTTGGATTCAGCTTCTTCTTCTTCTTCTTGTCCGCAGTGGGCTATATGGTCAGTCCAGCACCGGCGATGAATGACGTCATTTTCTCCAGGTCTTCTCGACTGCCGTAGAGTTTGGTCTGCAGTGGAGTTGGCGACGGCCACACTTCTCCTGGTTGTGGTGGTGCCAGTAGCTCTCCTCCCGCGTCCCCTGGCGTGACAAGACGGACGTGAGGGACCTCCAGTAGCTGAGGCTGCGTCCCTTAGAGGCATGGGACCCGACGCTGCTCCACCCTGGAGGGTCTTCGGTGGGCAAGCGCCATTATCGTCAATGGTAGTTGGCCGTATAGCCATGATTGCGTGTTTGCGTGGATCCATGGTTGATCAGAATGCGCCGTGCGGCCTGGGTCCTCTTGTCTTCAGCATTCGAGGTTTCTGTCGGGGTTACCTCACCCTTAGCTCCTGGTATGCGACCTTCCCTGGGAACACAGGGTGGCTAGAGCTTTATGCGGCTCTTGTTCGCATGATAAACCTGTCGTTGGACACATGGGGAATTTCAGTGGAGGTACAGTGCCACCTGCTACCCCGCCCTTCCTGGTAAGCTCATCGCCATTTTGGTCCACGACTGCTTGCGCAGCTAGCCTCCATATCTGAAGGCCGTTCCCCTATCCACCACCTGGGGACGCGCTAGGTTGGGGATGGTCGCCCCACTGAAAATCCCACAGTGGGTTAAGGAAGTTCGGCATGTCCTAGGTTGGATTCAGCAAAGTGTTGGAGTTCTTTTGCCTTTCTGTCCCACCAGGTGTCCTGCATGTTGCGGAGCTCTCTCTGGGCTTTTCTCTGGAAGTGTTTGAAGCGGTCTTTCTTGAACATGGAGTTGATGTCAGTCTGCCACTCGATGAAGGCACTGCGCTTCTGCTCCAGTAGCTTGTTGATCTCTTCATTGTTCTCATCAAACCAATTGGGTCTAAGCACATCTTTAGCAGACTCCGTCACCATCCCCTTGAACTGGTTCCACATTTCAGATAGGCTGCCAGTCAATGGTCCATGAGCAGTTAGCAGGTCATCAAGGTGGTACTGGAAGTTTTTCTTGACGTCCGGACGCTTCAGCTTGGCCAGGTTGAATGAAGGTCGGGTGAGCTTTGGCCTCTTCCTGTGTGCTGGTGCAGTGTGCAGATTGAGGACAGACCGCACCAGCTGAGGGTGGGTCCGGCACTCGGCTCCTCTCATGGCTCTGGTGATTCTTACCATCATGGTATCTCTGTAGCAAGTTTGGGTTTGAAGTTGTGAATAGTATTTGAGAAAAAACATCTTTTGTCAAAATATGGCTATTTTTCACCTATTTCCTGAGCTCTTGTGACCCTTGACCTTTCCAAGGGGTCATCCAGATTTAGTATGCATAGATAGATCTTGCCATCAGGTATCTTTGTACCAAGTTTGGTTTTGAAGTTGTGAATAGTATTTCAGAAAAAATAAATTATGTCAAAATATAGCTATTTTTGAACTAGTTCCTGATCCCCTGTGACCTTGACCTTTGTGAAAGGTCACTGAAATTGGTATGTTTAAAAAGGTCTTGCCACAAAGTATCCTTGGGTCAAGTTTGAATAGTCTCCAAGAAAATGCCACCAATAAAGTTTATCACGGACAACGGCAGACGGACCACTGGCCCAAAACATACTCACTTTTGCTTCGCAGTCGCACGCAAGCCAAAAAGTGATGTAAACAGCTGTGCCTGAAAGCAGTGGACCCTCCAAGATGATAAATTTGTATCTACATTTTTAACAGAGTAAAACAGGCAGTTCGGTCAAAATCCCCCAAAAAAGACAGTTCAGTCGAAATCCAAACAAATTAGAAAGTTGTTTGATATGGTACTTGTGTATTGTTCGGGCTGGGCAAGATGAACAGCAACGGCCTGCTGCTGCTGACATTTTGCGCTGAGAATGGACTCGCCATCACCAACACACTCTACAGGCTGGCTAGTAAGTACAAGACAACATGGATGCACCCCAGGTCCAAGCAGTGGCATCTCAAGACTATGTCATTGTCTGCCAGGTTTTTTTTTTTCAAATACTATTCACAACTTCAAACCCAAACTTGCTGCAGAGATACCATGATGGTAAGACCTATCTAAGCATACTAATTTGGATGACCCCTTGGAAAGGTCGAGGGTCACAAGAGCTCAGGAAATAGGTAAAAAATAGCCGACAAAGATGCTTTTTTCTCGAATACTATTCACAACTTCAAACCCAAATTTGGTACAGAGATACCTGATGGTAAGACCTGGCTATGCATATTAATTTGGATGACCCCTTGGAAAGGTCAAGGGTCACAAGAGGACAGCAAATGTGTGTAAAATGCCAATTTTTGTTGAAATTGTAGGTATTGTCAACATTTTTGCAAATTTTTCAATCAGATTTGGCACAAAGGTAGCTGATGACCAGACCTTCCTATGCATACTAATTTAGTCAACTCATTGCAAATGTCAAGGGTCACGGGGGTTGACAGATGTGTGAAAAATGCTTACATTTTGAAAAAAACCATCGATTTTGCTGGTGCAGAAGCCAGCCCATATTGTCACAAAGGTCGCACATATAAAATAGGTCATACACGTGAGCCATAATGGCTTTGTCTTTCTTGTTTAGTGTGGTCACACATGAGTATGGCTAAAGATACCAGTTCTATATTGTGCATAAATAAAGGTGTACTTTGGAAGCTGTAGTCATATCTACACAGTGCTAGTGATAGTGCTATCGACTGTCGACAACTAGTGCAGCAATCGTAGAGGTATTGACATGTAGTGCTAGCAATCATGATATCGACATGTAGTATCGTGATACCTAGTGCTAGCAATACACACCCCGTTGCAGATATATGCTGTGCAGTTGGTTGCATTTGTGTGGTACATTGCAGGGCTTCACTGTTCAAGCACCATTTTCAGCCTGTATACAGGAGGGATCAAAAGGCGATACTACAGTTGCATGAAGGTGCTGTGACAGAACTGAGTGCTAAGATTCGGGTGAGTCAAAATCAAGCTGTCTTTTGATAATTTCAGGTGTTAACAATTTACTAAATGAGTAAATGAAAAATGTACTATGCTTCAGGGGTGGATCCAGAGAGTGTCTTGACAGGGAGAGGGGGGGGGGGGCACAACAGCCACACCCCTCCTGGCCCCCTCCTTTTTCCAAACTGTGTCGTACAAAAGAAATCCAGACCAAAACAGTGACTATCAGGCGAGCATAAATTCCTAACAAAGAAAAAAACACTCTTAAAAAGAACAATTTCAAAGAAGTGTTGAAATTATTCTTTTTTTGGTGCTTTTCATTTGGGGATTTTCTTTAACATTTTACTATCGTGTTGTATGTAACCATTCTTTCTACGCGTGTTTCTTTCTTTTTTTTTCCCGACATACTTATAGTTTTCAGTCAGAGCTTAAGATTTTTATTTGTTAAATCTTTTCTTCTTTTATCTCGGGACACAGCACCGCTTTTGGCACTTTTTTAAAAGGAGGGTCTGATCATATCTACATGCACTTGTCCGCCTCTCTGCCTCCACCCCACCTCCCTAAAAAAACAAGATTAAGAATCGGGCACTTCTGATTCTTAATATTGTGTTTTTAATTTGTTTAATTAATTAATGTTCTACCTGGAGTTTCTGCAGGAGCAATCATCTGTGTTTGACAACGGCACTACACTACCAATTACTCCTCCGTCTGAGGAACAACACAGCCATTTGTGAAAATCGTGATAAACCCACAAACCTCCTCCATATGAGGAACACAGGTTCAAATCATATAAAGTCATGATCACCTATGATGTATACTTCTTACACTGGCTGACGATTACTTAAGTTAGTGCATGATCAGAATCAAGACATTTCACACCACCCCTCTGGTTACATGCATCAATGACTACATCGCTACTCTGATGGGCACTTGTGCATGTCCACAGACACTACATCAAAAGACAAAGCTACGCAATCTGAGTGAGAGAGTGATGTGTGATGGGATTAGGGGATTAGCAATCACCTATGACACCCGGGCCATTTGCCTGCTTACGCCGAGGGAGACACTCACAGCGCAGTTGATTTCTCGCTTTCTGATCACATTTGGCGTGTCCACAGTTGTAGACTTAAACCTAGATGACTACCGCATGTGAGGATGCAGTATGAATGGTATCGCACAGAAAGAGGTAATGCTTTTAATAAACCCCTCCAACTGAAGGGGCATATGAAACTCTATGGCTTGCTGAGGGATTGAGTTCGGCCCCAGATTGGCAATGATTGGACACTTTCCCAACTCTGGGGTTGACCACCAGTCGGCGGCTTATTGCCAGATGACTGCCTCAGTCTGAGGATGCAATGAGGATTGTATCGCACAGCAAGAGGCATGGATTTACATGAGCCCCTGTGAGTGCAGGTGCACATGACACTATGTCTGGGTGAAGTACTGTGATGGGTGCAGGTCAGCAGTGCCAAGCGAGGATATTTGACTATAGGCCCATGAACACACTAGGCTCACCCACCGATCCAGTGAGATAATTGTGAAATACACCATACTAGAAAAGAAGAACCATCGAATAGTAAAACACAACTTCCACAAATAACCAAATAACCATCAAAAGAAAAAAAATTTTTTTTTGGGGGGGTGGGGGGGTGGGGCAGGCGCACCATTCCCCACCCCCCCCCCCCCCCCCCAGAGATAGTAATACTGAGTGGACAAAAGCTTCATTATCATAATGACTGAGTTAACCCCTTATTTATAACTTTTTGACTCTCCATTTTTCATGTCCCCGGCACAGAGTAAATACCATTGGAAGTTACCCCTAAATCATTATTATTTAAACAACCACAATTTTATGAAAATCAAAAATAATACTTAAGGGGTTAACTCAGTCATTGTGTTCCCCCCCCCCCCCCCCCCCCCCATGCTGATAACCCTGGAGCTATCACATACACAAACACCTCATGTCTACGCTTGTCTGAAAGACATCCACCTCTATTCAGATATACCATAAATGCACTGCAATTATTCACATTTTCATGTCGGGACTAGATTGCTCTATAAAACCGAAATCTCATATGGCCACCCGTCACGATATGTAGCACACTCCAATCCGTATTCACAAAAACCTTCTGGCCTTTCCATTTTATGTAAAATCACAGACAACCCCACCCCTTTTTCACAAAGAGAGGCCCGTGCTTATGTCAACATTACAAGCACTGATGAACCTGACTCGGGGTGTTTAATGTTGACTGTTATTATTTAATACGCTGGAGAAACTACATGGCTGTGTTTACAAAGCACTCGAGAGAAGCTGCATGACTGTTTATATAGCACTCGAGGTGCTGGGCCTGACTGTTATTAGATACCACTTGAGAAAGTGCTGACGGAGTTTGTACCTGAGAAAACTGCTGGGTCATACACAAAAGCTTTAACAGGAACAGGACTTGTGGCGTGCCTTGGAACTAACAAAGGGTGTTTGCTTAGCGTCATGAGTGGTCTCAGCTTAGGCTGACTAGTTTGCTCGATGCAGCCGTCTTTACAGGTTGTGTTGTCATTTTGAAAGCAAGATGTGTTTTGCTAGAAATGGATTTATGTGTTAAGAAACATCACCTAAAGATAAGTTTTGTTTTAATTTTAAGTTACAACTAACTTTAGGTTACCTTAAAGTGAGTTACAATAGGAACTTATTAACTACTTACCATTAAGAACTTATTAATTACTTACCCTAATTACTTACAAGTACTTAATAACAACTTGACTCTAGTCACGTATACTGAGACAGTTTTATCAAGATACAAGGACAATAAAAAAAACTTTTTTTTCTCAGTAATACTCAGGTGGTGGTGCTGATGGGGCTAAACAATCAGGCACAAGTGGTGTAAATGACGTGTCATCTCTCTGCGAAGCATATGACAAAAATATTGATTGATTACCAAATCTGATTTTTATTTGTTTAAAAGATTGTGTAGTTTTTCTGTGGTTTCCTGAACACCGATCTTTTTTCCTTCCGCTAAAAAACTAGCCTTCAGTTCTTCAATATTCACGGGAGATTGACTACGCATTTTATTTTGGATTTCAGACTTTTGTTTTTTGTAATTATTTAAATCATCCTGGACCCGCTTAAATTCTTCGTCATCAATAAAATTATCGTTCAATGCCTTACTGATAATAAGTTTCATACTGCTCAGCTTTGCACCAGCAAGCGTACTCAATGCTTCATGTTTCTGTAATTTCATGTGAAACCTCTTGTTTAAGGCCCCCACCCGGGTCTGCCCTGGGGGACTTGGGTGGGGTTAGGTACTTTTTAGTTCTCAGGGTCACCCTGGTCAGCCCCACAGGGTGAGTTTTTCTCTCTATTCTGGGGCATGTGTTTCTGTCTACCCGAGGTCCATTCACCTGTATTTGCCTTTTTAAAACTCTCCCTACTGTCTGCACTGCCTGTAGCTCTTGATATTGGATGTGTGTTGCTAAATGGTCTTAGCTTTATTTAGGCCCCATGTGTTAGGTTTATTTAATGTATTTGACCGGCTGGTGACATACATTCAATGTTCTGTTTAGTTTTTTTTTTCACAAGCAGTGCAGGCACGTCCTGAGAAAGCCTTGTTGCTGTCGGGACGTTAAGCAATGTACAATCAATGTACAATCAATCTTGTTTAAGGCCTCCAAACCAAAGCATGCTAGGCATGTAGCAACGCTAACTGCCTCAATTGCTATTCCAGCGAAACTCCCAATTCCTGTGGCGAACAGAGCTATACCTCCTACAGATAATCCGGCCGAAACTGCACCAATAGCCATAGAAGTGTTTTGAACAGAATTAAATACTGACTTATACCTCCTTTTACATCTGGAGTACCTCGTCTCTTCACTTTCCAAATATTTAATTGCCTCTGTAATATTATTTAATCTGAATGCATCTGATGGTAATGTTTTATCTGAAGCAATTGGCATATGTGGATCAGGTGCAAGTGTTGTTTTAGTCATCACATTTGTTTCAGTCGGCTCAAGCGTCGGTAGTACTGGATAGAATTTTACCATTTTTTTTATTAACAAATATTTTTTTAAAATTTAATCAGCAATTACATTTTGCAACTCTTCAAAAGTATACAATTTGTTAGCATAATAAAATGCAACAAGATCAATGTGTTCAAGGTTTATGTAAGTTAGACGAACAAAAGTTGCTTTGTCGACCACCACCTTGACAGCTGGAACACTGCTCGAAACATTAATAACATCATTATTTTTTGTAATGGCAATAAAGACCTTTGATGATTCTGTTACTGTTTCATTCCATGTAAGTTTAATTCCTTGTGCAATTTGAGCCTCTTTAGCAGTAGTTACTGATCTCATGATAATTTCAAATACTATTGTCGCTTCTCTTGCGATGGGAAAGTTTATTGGTGCAAACACGACCTTCGCATCAGACCTACCCTTCCTATGTGTAAGAAGATATCTCCGTCTCTCATAATTTTCAACTTTCAGTTTTTCTCTGCTATTGTCGTCTGAAGCAAAGCTTGGAACAAGACTTACAATAAGCGGCCCAGAGTTAACAACCTTCCTAAACACTAAGGCACCTTCGTCATCAGTGTATACATAAGGACTAATAAATTCAATCTTTATGTCCCAGTCAATTGTTGGTGCTGGTGCCGGTACAGGTGAAACCACCCACTTATTTCCCACATGTATTAAGTTGTAGGGCGAATTATTTACAGGTGGAGTAGGTACAGTAACATCACGTAGCTGACCAAGTTTAGGAATCTGTTTTTCACCGTCTTTCATGTCAACAATTACTTTCCTCTTGTACATGCCATTTAAATCAAGTTCAAAACCATATATTTCTCCAATTTCTCCTTCTTTCTCAAAATCCTGTACATCAGCCAAATCTTTCAACTCTGTTACTGGACACGCAACTGGTATGATTCTAGGCTTTGGACCAAGACCACTCATTTTTATAAACAAAAATAAAATTATTTAATTTCCAACACAACACTAAAATCATGCATAAGAACTGGTTTGTCATCCTGATTAGTTACAGATATACTCAGTGACTCAAAGAAACTAGAACCTAATTTCTTAAACTGCAAATTAGGAAATCTAACAACCACACTTTCACAATAGGGTGCAGTTCCAGTTGGTAAGCATCTCAACAAAGTTGAAGGCTTTCCATTGTGAACATTCTCAGATGTGTTTAGTTCTTTCAAATAAACATTTAGCACTGTGTGTACTGACAAATTGACAGGACGTTTTCCAGTTATTTTAAGTTTTTTTGTCTTCATTGTTATAATACCAAACATAGTTTCATCTAAATCATCTGTTCTATACCAATCTTCGTCAATATAAAATCCAAGTAAATATGCAAATCTGTCTGAAATTTTTAACCAATCTTGTTTCAGAAATTCTAATGTAACAAGTAGGTTAGCTGGATTTAAAGTTGCTTTAATTTTAAATTTACTTTGAAACCATTCAGCTATAGTACAAAAGTCATAATACCCAGGTGGTATAGCTTCAGTCTTACCATCAAAAATTACTTTATTATATATATCATCTGTTACATTAAACCATTTTACTGTATAGAACATTTCATGGATAGCTGCAGCCTTGCTACCATCACGATTATCAATCCCATTAGTTAACCACACTGGTTTGCTTGTGTCAAGATTTGTTAAGGTAATAAACATTTTTATTATCTCATAAAAAAGGATGGAATTTAAATCACCAACCATCACCACTACAAACGCATTTCAATTCAATGTGAATGCCAAATATAATGTTACCCCCACGCGGGTCTGCCCTGGGGGACTTGGGTGGGGTTAGGTATTTTTTAGTTCCCAGGGTCACCCTGGTCAGCCCCACAGGGTGGGTTTTTCTCTCTATTCTGGGGCATGTGTTTCTGTCTACCCTTTGTCCATTCACCTGTATTTGCCTTTTTAAAACTCTCCCTACTGTCTGCACTGCCTGTAGCTCTTGATATTGGATGTGTGTTGCTAAATGGTCTTAGCTTTATTTAGGCCCCGTGTGTTAGGTTTATTTAATGTATTTGACCGGCTGGCGACATACATTCAATGTTCTGTTTATTTTTTTTTTTTCACAAGCAGTGCAGGCACGTCCTGAGAAAGCCTTGTTGCTGTCGGGACGCTAAGCAGTGTACAATCAATCAACCAAATATAATGTTGCACCTACTTATGAACAGAAAATAATTCAGTTAAATCAGCTTGATATTGCTGTGTCTGAACAAGATCTATTTCAAGTCAAAGTACCAAATCCGTTTGACCATTACCTAAACCCTCCAATAACAGATGACTCTACTGCAAGAAAGTGGTCCTCAAGTCCACTACAGATGTTTCAAAACCAACTTAACTTTGCCATACTATGTTCAACTACAGGCTGTGGTGTTTCATTCACAGACCATTTGAATCACTCAAACAAACTGATTAGGTCTGTCTACCGTTTCCATGTTTATTACCAGCTTAGACGTATACTGTCAGAACTGCATACCCCACTGCCCACTGAATCCAGTTTCAACAGATATAACAACCCCATGGATATGAAAGCATTTGAACGCATCTGTAATGAATTTAACATCAGCACTAAGTATGACTTCACACAAAAACTTGATGATCACAATGGCATGGGTACATTGTATTACGCTATGAGTCACAGACAATACCCTCAAGATTATTACCCTGGTTACACTTCATTCTCATCAAAATCAGCCTACCCGGCACCGGCCTCCACGTGGCGTAGGTGGGTAGTCCGCTCAGTCCCTGACTGAGTGGGCTAGCGGACGGGTGCCATCTTTGTCCAGGATTAGGACTTGATGTCAGCAGATATGTTGTTCAGCCTTTTCACTGGTCCGGTTTTTAAGGAGCTGTGCTAACCTAGGTCGTACCATGTTGGATTGGTCCTTAAAAATACTCGTGACTTTTTGGTCCTTTGGATCCCAAGTGTTTGCCGTGCTTGGAGACCCGTGTCGGGGGAGAAGAGGATCCTGGTGGCTGAGGTTCCCTTTGGGCTGCGGCTCACTGGTGCCAACACTCCACTTCGGCCTTGACTTCTACCTAAACGGGAGGCTAGTCGTACCGGCCTAGTCAATCGGCTCTTGTCACGTTGAGCCCTATCCCACTGTTGACATGCGGGTTGCTATACGGAGCACCATGCTATAGCTTCTGCTGCTGATTAGGTGCTTTACGCCAGTATTCCCCTGCATTCAACGGTGTGATAGAAGGCGGTGGCTCAAACGGTTCAATCGGGCTTACCCCCTTGAGTATATCTTTCGGGCAGTCTCCATTGTGCGTCGGCTGGAGACCCGCCGACAGTTGCACTTTCCCTTGTTGGGCTCGGTGGCGGGCGGGGACCCCCGGGGGATGAATATCTCTACTAATATAATATGGATAAAACCAAAAAACCAAAACTAGCACAGAAACGGCGCATAGACACCGACATTGCACATGACAGTGATTCAGACTGTGAGGAAGCGACGCCTCAGGCGTCGGCCGTATGGCCTCGCTTCCTCATTGTCCATAGCAAGGTGAAGGAGAAACCAGTTACCAAGCTGCATCCTTTTCTGGTGGGGGAGACCCTCAGGAGCCGTGTTGGCAGGCCTGACGCCCAGCGCCTCAGGTCTGGTGACTTGCTGGTGGAGTGCCGTACTCGGGCACACTCCAGCGGGCTACTGGGGCTCTCTTCCATCGGAGACACTCCTGTGGAAGTCACACCCCACAAAACTATGAATTCGTCAAGAGGCGTAATCAAAGATCAAGCTTTGGCAGAACTGTCAGAAGATGAACTTGTAAGGAACCTTAAGTCTCAGGGGGTGACTTGCGTCAGGCGCTTCGCTTCCAAGCGAGGTGGTGGGGAGATCCGTCTCCCTACCATCATCCTGACGTTTGGCACCCCAACCCCTCCTACTACCATCTGGGGAGGTTACTACTCCCTGAGAGTGAAAAAGTACGTCCCTCTTCCCCTCCGGTGCTTTAAGTGCCAAAAGTATGGCCATGGGCAGAAGACATGCCGTCAGGCAGAGGCTTCATGCGCCCGTTGCACTAGGCCCGGACACTCTGCTGAGTCCTGCACAGCCACCCCCCTGTGTGTGAATTGCCAGGGGGCGCATATGGCTTCGGATAAGAAATGCCCTCGTTGGATATCCGAGTGCAAGATTCAGCAGGTGCGTGTGGAGAAGGGGCTGTCCTTTCTGGATGCCAAAAAACTGGTTGAAGGCCCTGGTGCAGCTGCGGCTGCCCCAACCTCTAACACCTCAGTGTATACTTTTAGTGCAGCGGTGGCAGGCAAGCGCCCCACCAAAGACTTTTCATGTCAGACCCCAACTTCTTGGTTGGGGGCGGAGCCTCGGCTCATCTCGCCCCTAGAGAGTAACCCTCCTCCGGTGGTGACAAGGAGCCAGGGAACGCAGAAGGCGGACACTGCCGGTCCGGTTGTGCCGCCTTCTGTTGCCCCTAAGCCTCAGCCCCCACCCAAACCTGTTAGTCAGTCAACTCCAAAGGCTTCTGGCTCTGGTCAGCCTTCTAAGGCCGCTAACTCTAGCGGCAGGCACGCTGCCCAGGACCAGAAGTCTAAGAAATCTATGGGACCGCTGTGCGCACGGGCCCAGAAGGGGAACACAGATGTCCCCCTTCAAAACAAATATGCTGCACTGGAGGAGCGGATGGAGGGAGTGGAAGTTGTTGTTGCTGATGCTGCGGCAGCTCCACCCCCTTCCTCTCCGAAGAACCAGAGGAGGCCCGGGAGCCGGCCCCCCTCTGTTTCTTCAACTCCTTCCAAGGTAAAGGAAAAAGGGGGGAAAAACTCCTTACCCCCAGATCAGACTTAATCATGGACTCTTTGCTTCAGTGGAATTGTCGTGGTTTTCGAGCTAACTTTGAGGAATTACGTCTTTTAGTCAAGTTCTATAACCCCTCAGTCATATCTCTTCAGGAGACTTACCTGAAGACTTCTGACCCTGTGTCTTTTAATGGTTTTAATGTTATACATAAAGGCTCTGATTCGGAGAGGCGCTCGGGTGGAGCGGCTCTTCTCATTAGTAGCCAAATTTTATGTAGCCCCGTTAGCATCGACACCTGTCTTCAGGCTGTCGCTGCTCGGGTTACCTTAAAAAAGACCATAACCATATGCAGTATTTACCTGCCACCATCACTGCGGGTCTGTAGCAATGATATTTTTCACTTAGTAGATCAACTGCCCCCTCCCTTTATTCTCATGGGGGATTTTAACGGTCATGCTCACCTTTGGGGTAGTGACCACTATGATGGCAGAGGTCAGATGTTAGAAGATGTTTTTTCTCAACTTAACCTATGTGTCTTTAACGATGGCTCACCTACATACTCTAACTCAGGTTCCGGATCTAGTTCTGTTCTAGACCTCACTGTGTGTGATCCTTCTCTCATGCTGGACTTTGACTGGAAGGTTCACGACGACCTGTGTGGTAGTGACCACTTCCCAGTAGTCCTGTCATCGGTCAGCTGTGAGGAGGATTCGCCGGTGGGGCGCTGGAATCTCAAGAAAGCTAACTGGTCTCTGTTTGCCTCTCTCTGTCAGTCTCGTCTTACAGAGGAGGTGGTCATGTCAGCTGAAGAACCTGTTTCTTGTTTTACTTCTATTTTGTTGGAGGTTGCAGGTGAAACCATCCCTAGAACTTCCACATCACTCCCTCGGAAGCCAAGAGTACCATGGTTCAATGAAGAGTGCCGCAAGGCCCAAACAATGCGCAAATCTGCTCAGCGACGTGCATTTCGTAATCCGTCGCAAGCAAATATTTTAACCTTTAAAAGACAGCGGGCGAAAGCCCGTTATATTTTTAAACGTGAACGCCGTGCTTCCTGGAGACGCTTCGTCTCATCTTTATCTTCTAGGACTCCGTCCCAAAAAGTCTGGAAGGCTGTTCGAAGAATTAGGGGCAGGGGTGGCTCGGCTTCTGTCGGCCATCTTAGAGATGGTGCCAGTTTGGTCACAGATAAAAAGGCTGTGGCCAATTTGCTTGCCTCCACCATTGCCCATAATTCTTCAACAGAGCATTATTCACCTTTCTTCCAGAGAGAGAAGGAGAAGCGAGAATCTTGTGCTTGTGATTTTATATCGGATAACTTGGAAGACTATAATGCCCCTTTTACGTTTTCAGAATTGCAGCAAGCCATGCAGAAATGTACTGACTCTGCTGCTGGATTAGATACCATCCATTATCAGCTCATAACACATCTGCCTGAGGATTCACTCCTTGTACTTCTCAAGGCCTTTAACCATATCTGGATAACCGGTCATTTTCCGCCATCTTGGCGCCAGGCTGTGGTTGTGCCAATTCCCAAGCCGGGTAAGGATCCTTCCGACCCGGGCAACTACCGGCCAATAGCTTTGACATCATGTTTATGTAAAACTATGGAACGCTTGGTCAACGCCCGACTGGTGTGGCATCTTGAGTCACAGAGTCTCATCACAGACCTCCAGTGCGGTTTCCGGTGCTTCCGTAGTACAACTGACCATCTAGTCCGCTTTGAGTCTTTTATCCGAGATGCTTTTGTCAACAAGCAGCATGTCTATGCAATTTTCTTTGATCTTGAAAAGGCATATGACACGACCTGGAAGCATGGTATAATGTCTGATTTGTCGGACATGGGTTTTAAAGGGCATCTGCCCGTTTTTATTCACAATTTTTTGTCCAACAGGTCGTTCCATGTCCGTGTGGGCTCCACCCTCTCCGACTCCTTTGAACAGGAGATGGGTGTCCCGCAGGGCAGTATTCTATCTCCTGTTTTATTTAGCATTAAAATAAATAACATTGTAAAGGCCGTCAAGGATGATTCTGAATGCTCTTTGTTTGTGGACGACTTTGCTTTGTGTGCACGAGGTCGAGGACTTGCGTCCCTTGAGAGGCGCTTGCAGCTGTGCGTTGATCGCATCCAGGGGTGGGTGTCTCTCAATGGATTCCCCCCACCTGGGTCTGCCCTGGGGGACTTGGGTGGGGTTAGGTATTTTTTAGTTCCCAGGGTCACCCTGGTCAACCCCACAGGGTGGGTTTTTCTCTCTATTCTGGGGCATGTGTTTCTGTCTACCCTTTGTCCATTCACCTGTATTTGCCTTTTTAAAACTCTCCCTACTGTCTGCACTGCCTGTAGCTCTTGATATTGGATGTGTGTTGCTAAATGGTCTTAGCTTTATTTAGGCCCCATGTGTTAGGTTTATTTAACGTATTTGACCGGCTGGCGACATACATTCAATGTTCTGTTTATTATTTTTTTTTTTTTTTCACAAACAGTGCAGGCACGTCCTGAGAAAGCCTTGTTGCTGTCGGGATGTTAAGCAGTGTACAATCAATCTCAATGGATTCAGATTCTCGCCCTCCAAGACAGTCTGTGTGCATTTTACTAAGCAGACAAAATTTTTTCCAGAACCTAGCCTGAGCATTGCTGGAGTGCCAATTAAGGTGGCTGAAGAAGCTAAGTTTTTGGGGGTCATCTTTGACAAAAGATTGACCTTCTGCAACCATGTTAACTACCTTAGAACCTCTTGTCGGAAGGCCCTCGACATTCTTCGTGTCGTTGGTCGTACTGACTGGGGTGCAGACCGCATCGTCTTACTTCGACTGTACCGGGCCCTTGTTCGGTCCAAACTGGATTACGGCTCTGTGGTATATGGCTCGGCTTCCAAGTCTGTTCTGCAGCGTCTGAACACAATTCACCATCAAGGTCTGCGCATATGTCTGGGAGCCTTCAGGACATCTCCAGTTCCTAGTCTGTATGCAGAGGCAGGGGAGCCTTCTCTCAGGCTCCGCCGCATCCGCCTCATGCTCAGCTACGTTCTGAAGCTGAAGGCCCATCCAGAAAATCCTGCCTATGATTGTGTTTTTAACCCGTCGTTTGCAGAGATTTACGATACCCATCCGGGAGCTGTCCGTCCACTTTCCTTCCGTGTCCGACCTCATCTGCAGGCGGCCGGAGTTACTTACTTACTTACGCCTGTCACCCCTACCCGGGTATAGGCCGTCGACGAGAGACCTCCAGCAACTCCTGTCCTGTGCTTCTCCTTCGATTCTACTCCAGGTGGTTCCCAGTCTCTTGATGTCTGCTTGGAGGTCTCGACGCCAGGAGTTTCTCGGCCTACCTCTTTTCCTCTTTCCCTGGGGGTTCCATGACAATGCCTGCCTAGTGATACTGGAAGCTGGCTTTCTCAGACTGTGACCGATCCATCCCCATCTTCTTCGCCCAATTTCATTCTCTGCTGTTATCTGCTCTGTTCTCTCCCAGAGTCTGACGTTGCTGATCTTCTCTGGACAGTGGATTTTCAAAATTCTTCTAAGGCAACTGTTCATGAAGGTCTGTACTCTGTTGACTGTGGTTTTTGTCAATCTCCATGTCTCTGCTCCATATAGGAGAACTGCTTTTACATTGGAGTTGAAAATCCGGACTTTGGTGTGTTGTGACAGCTCTCTGGAACTCCACACTTTTTTCAACTGGAGAAAGGCTGCTCTGGCTTTACCGATTCGTGCTCTGACATCTGCATCAGTGCCGCCTTTTTTGTTTATGATGCTCCCGAGATAGGTGAAGGACTCCACCTCCTCCAACGGGGTGCCAGCAAGCAAGACTGGTTCTTCCCTGGTTGCGTTCAGCCTCATTGTCTTTGTTTTCTGTTTGTGAATGGTGAGGCCCACTTGGGACGAGATGTCAGCAAGCCTCGTGGTCTTGTCCTGCATTTGTTGATGAGTGTGGGACAGTAATGCCAAGTCGTCTGCAAAATCGAGGTCGTCAAGCTGTGTCCACAGTGTCCACTGTATTCCACTTCGTCTGTGCTCTGTGGTCATCTTCATGACCCAGTCTATGGCCAGTAGGAAGAGGAACGGAGACAGCAGACACCCCTGCCTGACACCAGTTCTGACCTGGAGCTCTCTGGTGAACTGCCCTTCGTGGATCACGCGACATGTCATGCCATCATAGCTGCTCTTGATCAGGCGGACGAGCTTTGTGGGTACACCGTAGTGTCGTAGGAGTTTCCACAGAGTCTCTCGGTCCACGCTGTCAAATGCTTTCTCATAATCCACAAAGTTGACGTACAGCGGGGAGCTCCACTCCAGAGACTGTTCCACGATGATGCGGAGAGTGGCGATCTGGTCTGTACATGATCGGTTCTTCCTGAATCCTGCTTGCTGGTCTCTCAGCTGGGGGTCAACGGAGCTCTTCATTCTCTCTAGGATGATCCTGTTGAAGACCTTTCCTGGTACTGACAGCAAGGTGATTCCTCTGTAGTTGGAACACTTGCTGAGGTCGCCTTTCTTGGGAAGCTTGATTAGGTATCCCTCCTTCCAGTCAGCTGGCATCACCTCCTTTTCCCAGATCTTTCCAAACAGTGGGTACAGCATCTCAACTGTTGTCTCTAGGTCTGCTTTCAGAGACTCCGCTGGGATGCCATCTGGCCCTGCTGCTTTGCCATTCTTCAAAAATGCCACTGCTTTTCTGATCTCTTCCCGGCTGGGTCTGTCACAGCTGATGGGTAGGTCGGTTTCTGCCGGCTGGATGTCGGGGGGGTCGGGTGGGCTAGGTATCCATAGTTGTGTGTCAGTAATCTGTCTGTCAAGAGAGATTCATCTGAGACGTGCTTCACATAGCTGTCACGCTCTGCAGCTTGTGTAAGAAACCAAGACAGGTGAAAATCCTGTTAGTTGAGGTTCTCGTGATAGAGCCCTCATGTGCATTGATCAGGACTTTGTACTCGTTCTGAGTGAGGATCATTTCCATGCGCATTGGCTCGTCAATGCACATTTCATTGCGGCTAATGTGTATCATGGTCAAGTGTTCGCTGATAGAGAGTTTCACATAAATTATCCCACATACAAACTCAGCATATCCCCTTCCACAACCGCAATACGTTCCATCGTTGCACGCGATGTCCTTAGACTCTGTTGCCATTTTGCGTAAACATGCAATGTACTTGAACTGCCTCAGCTTGTGTCTAGTCATCGCGCGTCGGCTGTTTCTCTATGTCGTGTCTGACTAAGCGTTATATGTTTAGCCTGTCAGTAGCCCAATGAATGAGTAGGGTGCCTGGTAGACCAACTCATGTTTTGGTGTTTGATGGAGTTCTCTAGTGACAAATAAAGAAGTAGACACCTCCTATTACTCACTAACATTGCTGCCTTTATTCTGTACCACGCTATTCCTGCTACACTTAATCGTTTTGTCCATGGATGTGTTTGGTACTCTGTGCTTCCACCTAATCAAAGAAAAAGTGAGTAATTTTTTGTAATATCTGAATACATAGATCTTCAGTGCACAACCCTCCACTGCTCCAGTCACCCACACCTCATATACTACAGCCCATGCGAACCCATCCGCATAAAGTGCCCATAATCTATGAATTCAATCGCTATTTCTGGCTATCTCGTCGACTCTTTATGATATCATGTGTATGGATTGTCTACCCAGAGGGTCTAGAGTGAACTAGGTATCTCAGATAGAGATCAGTGAGCTATTGCGGTGTTGCTTAATGCGTATGTGTGTCTCAGACATCGCTAGCTAGAACTCATCAAGTCCATCCGACCCACCAATTATAGAGATTGTCATATCACTGATACTCTTGTTACTATCTTTTCTACTAATCTTTTCTCTCTCTTGTGTCTTCTGTTCTTTCGCTTTGTGTTGATTTAGGTGCGAGCAGAAGCTGGTTCTAGAGCACTATGATGTCATTTAGTAAGCATCATAGAAATCATTTGATCTGCATCGCAAGTGTCATCCCAGCGTCCTTGAGTTCTGAAGGAATAGTCAAACAGCTAATATCTCATGGATTCTGTTCCCTGTGCAGTCATAAGGCTTTTTTCTAGCCAGATGGCTATGTGCCTAATTACCGTCCAACGCATTCGTGAGTGTGTTGCCGCGAGAGTTTGTGAATGAGTAAAGATGAAGAACCATACTCAGCTGCCCCTGAAGATAGTAGCTATGTATTTAGATGAGTATCATTATCGTGTGATCGCATTCTATTCTTGATAGCACTTAGAGCTTGAATGTTGATTGATAACTTAACACTATACACGTACTTTCATTATTGTGTTATGAAGTGTCTCTAATTCACGCCGAGACTCGTCTGTATGATCGTGGCTTGATTCGACATGAGCCAACTGGTGCCAAGTTTGTCAGATCAGACTTGCTGCTAGTGCCCTTCAATACAGTTCTTGCCGATCACAGCTATAGCCAATAGATCTCTCATACTTGTATGTCTCCTCAGAGGCATATACAGCACCTGATCTTCTTTCTCGCTGATGTGTCTGTCTCAACATAATACTGTTATGTGTCAGGTGCTGATCTAGCATTAGCTGTGTACTTAGCATGCATCAGTAATAAAGAGCGAGGATGTGTAACCCTTTCGCACATCGAGTTACTTTATTGTCCACATCACAACACCAATAGATATCCTACCCTACCCCCCCCCCCCCCTCCCCCCCCCCCCCCCCCCCTCACTTGTAGGTCTGCCTACACAGAAGAGGGAGTGATGGCGATGTCTCTAATGCGATCAATTTATGAACGCCGCGCTGCCCTTTCCCTGTAAATGTTAGTCACTATGCACAGTCTAGACACACAATTTCAAATCGCTTTGCTCGGTCTAGACGCTCGCCGTGAGATGTCGACGATCATGTACTATCGGCTAGTCTGGAGAAGTCCACAATCACGAGGCAAATCAGCTCACACATCTCTATAGTTGCACAGCAGAGCTCTTTGACTATAAGTAGATCAAGTAGCAGGTATGACTACTCGCGTCCATGGTGTACTCCGATGTGCTTCGATGGATACATATGTACTGCCGGATGTCTAGTTGTTCATGGTGCGACAAGCAGTCTTCATTAGTTTTTTGTGTCTTTGTGTCTGTTTACAGTTGTGAGTCAGCCTGTGTTAGAGAGTCCTCGTCAAATTCACTAGTACTTCAGATGACCCCAATGACGAACTCTATCTCAATTTCCGCATCTTAGATCTCAGATAGTGCTCAGAACTCATCTTCCAGATCGAGTCAGGCTCTACTCTGCCTTGACTACGGTTTTGTCCGCGATGTTCCCCGAAGACAAAAAGTCGTGAGTACAACATTGTTTTTGATAGATGAATCCAATAGCTATATAGTGTTTTTTGGAAGCTACGATTCATCGCTCGCAGCACCCCAGACCAATCGAAATCATCTAAATTGACGATACCCGAGACAACCTCGCTGTACTGTGAGTCCTTAGTAGTTAGCACCTTGTCTCCACATGCTGCCCAACGTCTGGCCAGCACGCAATGATCGCACTTGCCGCCTCGAATATATTTAGCTTGCTCTCGAATCATTATTATGCTAGTAGCCTTTGAGATGTGTTCAAGATTTGTCTGTGAAAGTCATTCTGACTTCCCCATCCACCCCCACGTACAAAAGCTACGCTACGCACTGTCGACCTCATGTGTAACCTAGTCATTCAGTATATCAGTGATAGATCATTTCTAGCTTTTTCGTGACTTGTGGCTAGTCGATGTTCACCACCGCGGCCGGCGACCAGAGTGTCTCTTGTACCCATCCCTCCTACCACCC
Source organism: Semisulcospira habei (assembly GCA_036245525.1). Lineage (NCBI taxonomy): Eukaryota > Metazoa > Mollusca > Gastropoda > Semisulcospiridae > Semisulcospira > Semisulcospira habei. The sequence goes on from BTPG01000001.1 coordinate 97,418,946, forward strand.
CCCCCCACCCCCCCCCCCCCCCCCCCCCCCCCCCCCCCCCCCCCCCACCCCCCCATTGTGCGCAACATGAAACAGGTCACGTAGCTGCGGGCCTTCATCTTAGTCGCGCCTTAGCTAGGCGTTTTACAACAACCCCCCCCCCCCCCCCCCCCCCCCCCCCCTCATAATAACTATAGTATCAATATATACAAGTCTGGGTGTGCACAGGGTATCAATTACGAGACCGCGAGCAACCAGTAGACAAGCGATCGAAGAATGCGCCGGCCGAAACCTAGACATGAGAGTCGACATTTATTTAATGGGCAGCTATTGAGGATGTGACTGTGGATTACTTGAGATGTGTGTGTGCATCCTGTGGAGCCTTGGTGCCCAGCGTTGGCTAGTATCGCAAATGGTCGTGTTTACTAACTAACCTAAAATGTGAAGTACGCTCCCAATTGATCCCGTGTGTGACCAAGATTCGACCATTTCATGGACATACGATTCCTGACGAGTCTTGTGTGCGCAGGATGGGCCTCTACTGACTAATTGCGCTATATGAGTTCAATCACTCGTTAGAATGCTCGACAATATCAAGAGTATTGTGTGCAGTGACTGGGCTAGAGAGCTTCGAGCGGATATATTCGTATATCGCACAAAACAGTTTCTTCGCTTAATCTGTTGAAGATTCACATTAATTCTATAGTTGATGTGTGTCTGCTCTCATCAGATATCGTCATTCTGACAACTTGGCTAGACCAGAATGATCTGTAGTACGGTCACGTACAGTGTTACTACTCTGCGTAGAGTTCAAATCTAGGTTGACACCTGTGAAGAGTAGATTTTTCTGTTGGCGATCCAGAGGGGCTGTTTATCCTACACTAAAGATACATAGCTTACCGATCTTGCAGTCCACTTCAACTACTACAAATATCAGCCGCCGCCCGGACCACCAATCCATATACCTGTAACATATACTTTTTAAATGAAGCAGTAGAATATGTCTAAGTAGTGGTAGCCATGAGTGTGTCATTGTCGCGTAACATTAGAAGCTCACGAAGGTTTCGCATATTAAATATCAACGTGACTTGCCTACGCTCTACTTGTAGCGTGGCGCTTCACTATGCACTCAGACTATCAATAGTGGCTAGTCTAAGTCACATTGTATTAGGTTCAGTTGAACAGATTCTGCGATACTACGCTAACCTAGAGGCTCGTTTGCCCACACCCTGTGGCCCACCAGGGCGTACTACATTACAAACTAATTACCCACTAGATGAATAAGACATTGTAGAGTCATCTCGAGAAGAGCTCATTAAGCTCGACACGTCATTTTAGAGATATACCACTAATCATAATTGTGAATGGTATAGACACTCGATCTCACTCCTAACCGCTTGTGACTATCTGACTGAAGTATCATGAGTTAGTGAGACAGATTGGTATCAGAGTATAATCAGGTGACTCTCGCAGAAGTATAAGTGTGTACCTGTCTCTTTACTAGCGCAGTTTGATCACTTCTAAAAGATTGATAACTGTCACTCCTCAGTTTTATGTATCCTTACCACTACTGTAACGTCCACTAAATAATTACCTCGACAGCTATCGTCTCTGGCTCACACATAATGAAAGTGACCTCATAAACTTAAACAACATCTTACTATCTGCTGAGGGTGCTAGCCGTATTCATATCAATGACCTATGCTCTACTTTTTTGTACAAGAGCTCTCTCTCGCTCACTGCACTCACTAAGAGCATCTTCACATATGTAGAGATCTTAGGACGTAACACATGTGTCTGCAGCTGCGCTCTATCTCTAGAGTCCGTTCTGTACTCGCCCCACACATACTTCGGTGTCTTGCGTCCATAGTGCTGGGACACTTGAGCGCGCCTAGACGCCCCCCCCCCCCCGCCCCCCCCCCCCCCGTTAGCGAATCCTCGATTTTAATCTAAGTAGTCACCTTAGGGAGTCTGATACATGGATGGCGCTCTGCACCCCTATAGTGCGATGAAACTGTGGTATATTTCTCTACGCTATATGATCATGTGACGTGGCAATGTGCCCCCCCCCCATCCCCCCCCCTGACCATCTGTTCTCTATGATATACTTGTGCACCTTCTCGAGACACGATTTTCACTTCCATAAGTAAACATTTAGCAGACTTCATTAAGGAAGAAAGACTCGTGTCCACGCCAGCTGTCCTGCAGCCAGAGCGTGTGTTGCTTCTTGACGAATAATATCTGCGAGTGCCATAGTGGCGTTCGCAAGCGTGTGTCGTCTTGGCTTTTAGTTTAGGACACCTATCATATATTGTCGTGATATCGGTATCCTAACGTTTATAACGTCATGTCATAATGAAATTGTGACCGGTCTGACTGGCGTAGACTTCAAGATGCCTTGACGCATTCAATTGTTTCTGTTGTATTCTCAGATTTTGTATTTCGTGACTAGAGCAGCTGACCATTTAGCATGATTCTCCAAGGTACCTAGTGTAGAGAGAGTCTTGTTGCTGACATGTTCGAGCAAGCTTTATTCGCTCATAAAAACACCCAAATTCAATTCCCAAGTCTATTAAAGTTCAGAACTCTATATTGCTAATGGCGACTCTCTCTCTAGATCATAGTCACATCCTTGTATAGAATCTAGGCACAGTCAATGACTGTCGCAGTATTCTCATAGTACTGTGCTGAGTACGTGAGAATGTGAGACAAGTCTGGTGTTTGCTCTTATATCGTTTCATAGCTGCAATTAATATAACTTCTTTGACATCTGGGTCTGTGACGTTGAATTGATCGTGCCAGCAGTTGGCGCATTAGCGATATGTTTTACCGCGAACTACATCACTCTCGATCGTTATACCGCCTTGATGCACGGTCCATGTACTTAGCTCCAGTCCGCCCCCCCCCCACCCCCCCCACCCACTCCTACTATAGCTTGTCAATGACTTAGTAGTTAGAACCCATAAGAGCTCTTGAAGTAGACTTAAGTACTTATCACTCTCGCTAGTCTGCATGATCTGTACATCCACTCAGAGCTCTCACTTGTCTGTGTGTACATAAGTGTTTGTACATAAGCTCTCGCAGTATCAGAACTACTAGATTGCTGTCTAAGATTGTTGACTCCTCGACGTGACATTTGTAGTGTCTTTCTTCTCATGATACTAGTTCAATGTAGTTTAAAATAAGCTATGTTGCGTGCTTATTCTGGTTGCATCATTGTTTGAGAGCAAGTTGTACTAAGTTGTTCCCCTTCCCTATATCACTCTGTAGAGTATATTGGGCAAGAGACTATACTAGGTCTACTGAGTGCTTTCTAATGTGTCTGTTCGTATAGGTACTCGCTGTATGTTAATCATATGGTGTTGTGTATTCTGTTGTCTCTCTGATTTCAATCTTAATCTTGACATAGATGTCCCTAGACTCACACAGGTAGCCGTTTGCTGCTTCCCCGTCCTCTTTACGTTGCAGTCTATTTGTGTAGTCTAGAGAAGCATTCGAAGATCCTTTACTCGGGCTGTCACAGTTTTAGTGTATTATATACACCTATAAAAAATAATAATGACTGATACATGTTAGATGATAGGACCAACTGGCTCGCACGGGTGAGAATTTTATATCGCATGTACTAGATGCGTCGAGTAATACTGCGGCAATGTCATTGACACGAGATGTATGTTTGTGGTTAATACAACAGTACTTATTCTATCATGATTTATTTGATATAGAACTTGATATATTGGACCCAGCCCAGCATTACATAATAACTAGATCTACCTGAACAACTGATTTAAGAAAACCAAAGTGAACTGATTTTATGAGTCATTCAGTATGTTTTGTTCAGTCCTTAGTCACCTCTCGTCGAAGTATAATCCATGAAACGAGTTTGAAGTTGCTTGATGTGCACGTGTCTCGTCCTTGTGTATTAGTCTTAAACAGTTTGATGTGACAGAGTGTATTAAAGTTACTGGATTGGATACTTAATAGACCGCTACATAAGAAGATAGACGCCTAGCTATAGGTGATTGTGGCTTATAAATCCAATCAGCGAGGGAGAAACAGATACTGTGTTTTTTGTGTGTCTGTGCCGCGTTGTCGATACAGCAGAAAGAGTACATAGTTCTTATAACATACATGACAGACACCGGCGTCTTTTTTGTTCATAGTCGTTCGTTCACGGACTACGCGGAAACAAAGTTGCCCACAGTTTCAACCAACAATATCCTCCATACGTATCTCCCCCTCCCCCCCCCCCCCCCCCCCCCCCCGCCCCCCCCCCCCCCCCCCCCTCCCCCTACTACCCCCCCTCCCCCCCCACCCCCCCCCCCCCGCACCCCCCCTCCACCTAACCCCCCCCCCCCCCCCCCACCCCCCCCCCCGCCCACCGGCCACCAAAACCCCCCCCCCCACCACCCCCCCACCCTTCCCCACGCCCCCCCCGCCCCCCCCCTCCCCCCGCCTCCCCCCCCCCCCCCCCCCCCACCCCCCCCCCCACCCCCCCTCCCCCCCCCACCCACCAAAAACAGGAGACCCCTTCCCACCCCCACCAATAACCAAGGTTGCGCAAGGCTACCCCCACCCAATACACCAACTTCCACAACACCACACCACCTTCATTTTTTATTGTACTTAAAGCCCTAAACCTACTAGGGTCTTTTTTGTTAGTCAATAGTACTTTTCCTTTGTCAACAGTGTTTAAATATAAATGACCCTTGCCATCAAGTTCAAACTGATTAGGATCTACGTTGTCTAGGCGGCCACCAACATGATCATAAAATGAGTTCACTTTGGTTTCTAAAAGTTCGTGACGTAAACTGTAAATATTTCTTGTACCAGTCATATCTGCCATATCTGTCATATCTGTTGTATTACCAAAATCATACGTGTCATCCATTTCAAAATCTTCATGATTAAATCCTCCCGCTGCCATTGTTTTATTAATTTATTATTTTTTATTGTGCATAATAAAAATGACACAGTCTTACGGATCAAAGTTAGACCCATACAGAAAACTACGTGAGCCCCTGGGTGTTAAGGGCATTAGACAATCGATAGTCATCACAAACAATCCAAGTACCATAGACCAGAACCAAACACTTACAGTCAAGTTTCCAAACCTAGGTCCCAGTGACGTTATTGTTCCTGGCACTGCACGCCTAGCATTTAATATTGAACTATCATCAGACGCAGACGTAAACAGAACACTGGTTAACAATCTTGGCAGAGCAATTGTTAGAACTATTAAAGTAAAACTTGAAGGACAGGAAGTGTTTAGTCTTGACGACTCCGATGTATTCTACTGTTACAAAGACCTTTGGCTCACAAGAGAAGAACGAGAAGACCGTATTTATCAAGGCATACAATCTGATAATGTTGGTAAACTTCGAATCAATGCTGGAGATAAATCAACGTCAGCAGCCCAGGACGTTATATTAGCTGAAACATATGGAACCAGATTTTACATTCCACTTGAGTTTGAAATCCTCACAGCTCATTTGCCTTATTATCAAGGGGCACTGAATGACCGTCTGAGTTTTGAACTAACCTTCAATGACTACTCCAAAGTTATAAAATCATCTGCCACAGATGCAACATACAAGATCTCTAACATTTCCTTGGAATATGAAATTGTCACACACACTGATCTAGCCAGACTCATTCAAAATCAGTACCAGTCAAGACTTCCAATTTATTATGACAGGGTGATTAGACATAGTTTAATACCCAAAGACAAGAGCGACCCAATGTGGAACATAAACTTAAACACACCTGCTAGGTCACTGAAAGGTATTCTTATGTTGTTTGTTGAACCGGTGAGTCCATATAAACGGGATTCAGAAACATTCTACAATCCTAAGATTACACATTTGTCCTGCACAATTGAAGGCCGTCCTAATCAAGTGTACGCTTCAGGAATGTTACCATACCAGCACTATGACGAAACCACAAAGTATTTTGCGGGTGGAAGGATTAGAGATAAACCAGCAAACATTGCGTGCAAAGATCTACATCTGTATGATGTTAGGATCGGACAATACCTTACAAACAAGTATGCACTGTGGCTAGACCTTCGTAGTACAGATGACGATTATCTTCATGGGTCAGGACGAACTGTCGAGAACGGTAGTGACGGAATAACAATTCAGATACAAAAGAAGGTTCAAACTGCTGCAGCCATAAACATATATTTGTACCTGATATATGATGCACAACTCAATATTGCAGAAAGCAGACTGAGTGGACACATATATTAAAATTATATTGTGTATTAAAATGAACCGTAGCTTAATGACACTCGATCCACACTGTGGCTTATTTGTTGGTGCCACAGGGTGTGGGAAAACTCAATTCGTACTTGACTTATTACAAACAAGATACATACACCACTTTGACAGAGGTGCCTACCTTACGCGCTGGCTCGTAATTTTACGCATTTTCGGCTCAAGTTACGCGAATACGACTAGCTCCTCCAAAATATGCAATTTACGTGGAGAGGGGGGGGGGGGGGGGGGGGGGGCTTTTTTGTGGACTGAAGATCAGGCTCTTTATATAGGCTCCCCAGCCTCTGGAACCAGAAAATATGTCACTGAGCTTTGGCGTGTACTGTAGTCCGCTAGACACTGTCTAGCCAAGGCAGCAAGACTATACTCGCACACAGCGCGCCAAGCGTGCACTGAAACACTGAAGTCTGACTCGCGGGTAGTAACTAGCGATAGCAGGAGGCTCCTCTGCTACAAATGCATGCAACGTGTGCAGAAAGGACTTTGGTGTTGCTCACAGTGGCGCGTACAAAAGTATGATATTCAAAGACATTTGGAATCCGCTGGGCACAAGGCCAAGGCAGTAATACACCCCAAAGCTGACATAAAGCACTTTTTCGTTCGGCCCGGCAAACTGCTGTACTGGTTGGCGGTCTCGTATACCGTGCAGCCCAGAAAACCGCTAGGTGTTTTATATCGCGCACCCGGTGATACGCGAGCCTCGCCGCGCGTGTGGTGACCTCGCCCGTCGCACTGACACATCATGTTTGTGACATTACAGGGTCCTGACAGTGCGTGCGTACTTTTGTACGTGGTATGCAGTCAGCCGGCTTTGCAGTGCTAGCATACGCATTACTGTCAAAATGGCGAGTGAATGTGTAGATATTTGGAGTGATAATATTTTGTGTTTGGAGACATGGTTTCAAAAGCAGATAGCTTTGATGTATTGGGACACGTGTGCCCACCTACCGTATGGCAGCATAACCACGTGTTGGCAGTGTCAGCTGGAGCGATCGACGGTTGAGGCACTGACAATGGCAATGACGTACGGCTTGATTCTGAAGCTGAATTTGGAGGTTCTAATTGATATTCCGTTTCTCTGATGCTACACCTTGGTGCACCAGTAGGTAACTCTGTGGACACTGACACACATTGGTCACACGTGTAGTACATGCATTGTCTTTACAACACTGATACTTTCATCCATCGTGTATGAGACACATCGTTCAATGCCGCTTATTACATGTTGTCTAGACTGTGGATATACCGTACAGTGGCAGGTGTAAACATTGACATCTGGCGACCAGGTAGGAGACTTACAGTGTATCGGCATACTGGAAATGCATGGACACTAGTAATGTGTCGCAGTAACAGATCCCCTTTTTACTGATGCATGTTAAGTAACAGCTACCTGTCATGCACGAAAGACATATTTGGCTCACGTGCGAAGTAAAAGTGAGTATGTTCTGAGACTTTAACTTTGGCATTTTCTCGGAGAATATTGAAGCTACAGTCTTCAAACTTGGCCCAAGGATACTTTGTGGCAAGACCTTTCTAAACATGACAGTTTTAGTGACAGTTTCTCACAAAGGTCAAGGTCACAGAGGATCAGGAAATATTATATCAAAAATAGCTATTTTGGGACATGTTCTCAAATACTATTCACAACTTCAAACTCAAACTTGGCCGGTACAAAGATACCTGATGAAAAGACCTTTATATGAACACTAATTTCGTTGATCCCTCGGAAAATTCGAGGGGTCACAAGAGCTCAAGAAATATGTCTAAAATGACCATATTTTTACCCCCCCCCCCAAAAAAAAAAAAAAAAATAAATAAATAAATAAATAAATAAATAAAAAAAATAAATTTTTTTTTCGCAAATACTAATACTATTCACAACTTCAAACCCAAACTTGCTACAGCGATACCTGATATTGTGTGAATAAAATAACTAACAGTATGGATAAATGTCTTTATTTTTAATTTGTTTGCTGTGGTGTATTTTTTTCGTTGCGTGTTGCGCTGAAATGATTACACAAAATACACATTTTAAAGCAGCCCATTACACAAAATGGTCTAAGAGGGGTAGGCACCTCTGCTTTGAAAACATTGTAATATTTTGTCCTACAATCAAACACAACAAAGCTTATCACAACCGTTTATTCATTTGGACTGACAGCAACATATACTTAGTCGACCCTGAGAAAAAACTGAATGACTACCTACAATATTTTTACATGCAATTTGAAGGACAGCCAACGTTGTTTATTGTTGATGACTGTTCAGCAGAGAAAGACATTGTCAAAAAGAGAAACACTCTATCAGAACTTGCCTTCAGTGGCAGACATGCAAACATCAGTGTATGGATTCTCACTCAGAAATATAATGCTGTACTGAAAGATTTTCGAGAACAGTTAAAGTTTATCTGTTTGTTTTACTGTAAGGATCGTGACAGCTTTGAAGACTGTCTCAGAGAGAACGATGTCATCCCAAATAAGCATGAACGGGATGATGTAAAAAATAAACTGAAATCAACTAAGCATCTAAAGCTCATTTTAAAGACAGATCAGCCAACAGTATATGGGTTAGTAAATTGATGTAAATTAATTTATACATTTGTTTGTCTAATAAAAATGACAGACGGACAAATCATACAGGTGCTTGATCTCACACACCTTTTCAAAGATGTTATGCACTTTACTGACTTAATATCACCCAAACAGACTTACATAAGCCTTTCAGCACCATCAGAAATATATGCTACATATAGTGTGACTTTGGATTATGTCGATGAGCATCCAGATGTGGAGTGCATGACAGTTGATTTAAAGACACCTACCTTTAAAGTTAATGATACCAACTATGATTGGTTAGGAGACGTTTGTTATAGCATATTTAAACAACTGCGCAAACTAAATGTTTATATTGACAGTGTTACAGTTAATAAAGTGGTATTACACAAGGTGAACCAGCAGAGTCAACGTTAATATTTTTTATTTTATTATTTTGTCGGTCAAATAAAAATGACGGACAATTCACAAAGCCCTGGCCCATCAAACCCTGGCTCATCTGGTTTAAGAAACGTGTTTCACACAACAAACTTACCCATATCCAATACTAATAACGTCTATGAATCAATAGAAAACTCTTTTTCTGTCATACAACAAAATCTTATCACATTCAGTGTGAAGATTCAGATTGTTGCTAAAATTGAATTCACTAGGGTGGACGGTGAAGTGATTGTATCGTACATATCAACAAGACAACACACAGTTAACACAAGAAGAGAACCGGAGGTAGAGAACGTGTTTAGAGACAGACTATTACCAGACTTTCTCCAGGCGATTGACAGTGCAAAAATGAAGGGGTCTGGTTGGCACGAAGGACATGTACATGAACTACAATTAAAGCAGTCAAGGTATCATCCTATACTAGGTAAAGCATGGATACCACTGCCAACTGAGGTCGCAAACAAAAAAGCTGTTGTTAATATTCAGAACAAAGACAATTTCTGTTTCATGTGGTGTGTGCTTGCTAAACTACACTTTGTGAGGTCAAGACCTGATCACGTATCTAACTACATCAAATTTGTAAATGAACTCAACTTTAGTGGCATTGAGTTCCCTGTTAAAATAGAGGACATAGACTTGTTTGAAAAATTAAATCCTGGTATATCTGTGAATGTGTATGTGTGGGATAATGAATCTGAGAACAAGTTACAGCCAATTAGAGTATCACCTCTGGCTCCAACCTACGGTCAGTCAGAAGATAAACATGTTGACATGTTGCTAATCGGCGATGACAATAACTTTCACTACACAATTATCAGGAATATGTCACGTCTAATTCATGCACATACAACGAAACACAATGGGAAACAGGAAGTGTGCAAGAGATGTTTACAAAGATTCTCCTCTATTTTACTAGCGCACAAACATGTTTTACACTGCAGATCAGCTGATGACATACAAACTGTACTTAAGTATCCAGATCCTGGTAGTCAAGTGTATTTTAAGAACTATGGGAATCAGCAAAAGCTGCCATTTATAGTATATGCAGATTTCGAATCATTAGTTGTTCAATATGAAGGTTTTGTTCCACAATCATTACCAAAGACTGTAAAACTAAGTGACCAAGTGGTGTGTTCTTTTGGATACATTATTGTTAGGTCAGACGGTCTTCATTCAGAGCCTGTTATCTACAGAGGTGAAAATGCAGCTTGTCTGTTTTTAACAGAAATGAGACATCTGTATAGTCAGGTAGTACAGTATCTCACAACATGTCAGATGCCTTTGGTGATGACAGAAGAAGACAAACTGAAATTTGATACAGCTGAGACGTGTTGGATTTGTGAACAGCCTTTAGGGGGTGATAAAGTTCGTGACCACGATCACATAACTGGGCGTTACAGGGGTGCTGCACATGGTGATTGTAACTTGAAATTAAAAATAGATCCCAAGACATACAAGTTACCAATCTTTTTTCACAATCTCAAAGGGTATGATTCACACATTATCATGCAGGCTGTAGATGAGTCGTACAAAAACATAAGTTGTATTGCCCAGACAACTGAAAAATACTTGACTTTTAGGTTAGATAAATTAGCATTTTATGACTCCATGCAACATTTGTCTTTAGGATTGGCTAGTCTGGCAGAAGGACTGACTGAGTATCCAATAACGAGTAAATATTTTGAGCCAGACTTGATTAAGAAAGGTGTCTATCCATATGAGTACATTGATCACTGGGTTGTGTTTGAAGAAACAAGACTGCCACCAAAAGAGAAATTTTATTCTACACTAACTGGAAAAGGTATTTCTGACTCTGAATATCAACATGCACTTGATGCATGGGGGAAGTTAGGGTGTCAGACGATTGGTGACTACCATGACCAGTACTTGAAAGCAGACGTTTGTTTGCTAGCAGACGTATTTGAAAGTTACCGTGAAAAGGGGTTGTTACACTACAAACTTGACCCTGCTTGTTACATTACTAGTCCTGGCATGACATGGGATGCATTTTTGAAATCCAGTAAGATATCTATAGACCTGTTGTCTGATCGTACGATGGGTGAAATGGTGGAACGTGGATTGAGGGGAGGGATTAGTATTGCATCGAACAATTACGCCAGAGCCAACAACAAATATCTGGACAGTTATGGTGACCTTGGCCAGGGTTTTGACCCCTCGAGCCCGGGGTCAAGCTCATTCATTACGTACCTTGACGCTAATAACCTTTATGGGTTCGCGATGTGTGAATTATTGCCCTTGAAAAACTTTTGTCTGTATGATTTGTCACAGTATGACATAACAGGGTTAACAAACAATATTATGAATCTTGACCGAAACAACGCGAAGGGTTGGATCTTTGAAGTAGACCTAGAGTACCCACATCATCTACTATGATTACCACAATGATTATCCATTAGCTGTTGAGAAAATGAGTATGACGGGGAAAAAAGAAGACACTAAACTTGTGCCGAATCTAAATGACAAATTCAATTACGTTTGTCACTACCGCTTGTTGCAGTTTTACATCAGACACGGGTTAGTACTAAAGAAAGTTCACAGAGGCATTCAATTTGATCAGAGTGCTTTCATGAAAGATTACATAATGAAGAACACAACCCTTCGTGCCAGAGACGGCAACACTGCATTTGACAAAGACTTCTTTAAGCTTATGAACAATGCCTGTTTTGGCAAGACAATGGAAAATCCTCATCACAGAAAAGATGTGAGACTGGTCACAACTGAATTGGGCGCAATTAAACTTACAGGTAAGCCTCAGTACACAGGATACAAAGAGTTTCATTCATCATTGTATGCTGTGTCACTCAAAAAAAAGATTGTCAAACTGGACAAGCCAGTATTCATTGGTATGGCAATTCTGGAGTTGTCAAAACTGGTGATGCTTGAATTTTATTATGATTACTTCAAATTAAAGTATCCTGACTGCCGTCTGTTATACACTGACACTGACTCTATGATCATTGATGTGTGTACTGAAGACTTTTATGAAGACATGAAAACAGAGTTACACATGTATGACACGTCTGATTACCCTAAGGATCATCCACTGTTCAGCACACAAAACAAGAAAGTGCCTGGTAAGTTTAAGGATGAACTAAATGGTGTGCCAATAGTTGAGTATGTTGGACTGAGATCCAAAATGTATTCTATACTGCACCAGAAGGGAAGTCAGTCGAAAGCCAAAGGAATAAAAAAAAAACAGCAATAAAAAATAAAGACATACGTCATGAACATTACAAGCAAGTGTTAGATGGTGCATTAATGCCTGATTATCCAAACAAGTCACTGAGATCAAACAAACATAATCTTGAAATAATTCAAACACATAAGAAATCACTTGCAGTTGGAGACACGAAAAGAGTGTTTCACACTAAGGAAAAAGCTTATGCACCAGGTCATTACAGACTCAAGTTATCTGAAGACATTTGTGATGAACTGGTTGATGAATTAATTGACGACTTAGTTACTGAAATGAGTAACAGTGTCTGGGGGTATAATCTGTAATTCTTCTCTGACAAATGCCCTCTGGGGTGCAGGGTCGAACAGGTAATATATTGTTGCGTCTGCGCTGGGAATTATTTTTTTTATATTATGAACGGATGTTGACCAGATAGGGTCTGTCGCCCTGCGCTTTATGTCATTTTCAGCTTCACCTGGTTGATATAGATATCTCACCTGTTTAGTAAACAAACTTGTGTCGGGTGCCTGTGCTGACATTGTTTTTGGCTCTGTAATTGTTTTCAATTTAATAGCATCAGCAGGCTTTGGGTGCCCTTCATTGTTCATTGCTTTTATCACAGATGGTAATCTCTTTACCCACTCAGTGTTACGGGTGTCATGCATGAGTTCCTTAGTCCCCCACCTGGGTCTGCCCTGGGGGACTTGGGTGGGGTTAGGTACTTTTTAGTTCCCAGGGTCACCCTGGTCAGCCCCACAGGGTGGGTTTTCCTCTTTTCTGGGGCATGTGTTTCTGTCTACCCGAGGTCCATTCACCTGTATTTGCCTTTTTAAAACCCTCCCTACTGTCTGCACTGCCTGTAGCTCTTGATATTGGATGTGTGTTGCTAAATGGTCTTAGCTTTATTTAGGCCCCATGTGTTAGGTTTATTTAACGTATTTGACCGGCTGGCGACATACATTCAATGTTCTGTTTAGTTGTTTTTTCACAAGCAGTGCAGGCACGTCCTGAGAAAGCCTTGTTGCTGTCGGGACGTTAAGCAATGTACAATCAATCAATCAATCATGAGTTCCTTAGAATACTGGTAACTGAAAAGTCTTTCTGATAACTGTTTGTTAAAGTTTTCTACAATTGCCTGTGATCTGTGCACACCTGGAATACCACGTCTGACCAGTACGCCATGCTTCGCAAATAACTGATTAACAGCACCTTTGAATTCAGATCCGTCATCAACCTGCACTAGTCTAGGGTATCTTAAAGGACCTCGACTATATATTTTTGATAAAGCAGTAGCAACTGTACTGGCTGTTTTGTCAGATATGGGTTCAGCGTCTTTATATCTTGAAGCTATGTCTACGACAGTCAAAGCGTACTTGTATCGTTTCTTTCTTATTGTGTCATGCGGAAGAAACAGGAGGTCCATTTGATGTGTGTCATTTGGGGTTGTGTTTTCAAAATGGGGTCTTGTTATCTTTCTTGGAGCAGGGAGATATATCTGCCAAATTGCCTGTCTCTGTAACCATTGCTTGACTTGATTGAGTGTTATATCTCTGCCCACAGCGGCATGTAATTTCTGAATAGCGGTTGCTCCTTTATAATACCCTGATGGTGAGTAATATATTTTCGATAGTTTATTTTCGGCTGCCATTTTTTCTAGCAATGAAAACTCCAGTAAAATAAACAAATATCATTCCCACTAGAACAAAGATTATCTCCCCGTTTCTTTGTTCTGGGCTTGGTTGATAGTAGTCACTTAGTTTTGGTTTTGGGATAGACATGTCTTCACCCGTGACAAGATAGTATTCACAAATTGCTTCGTCTGTATTTGAAAACGTATGTTGTGCGTGATTCTCTAATCTAAGTCTGTCATTGATAAAATCAAGTTTTTCAATTCTTTGTTTTTCATACGCCTGTTCTGCCTGTGCTAATTTTTCTGACGCTTCATTGTGTCGTTTCATTTCTTGTGCACTCTCTTCTCTACCCATTTTAGAAAAGAGATAATTAGAGCCACTGAACGCGAGGGCGTTGACCATCGCTCCTCCCACCATAATAGCTATCGTCGCCATATTTATTTTATTTACATAGAAACATTTTCGGGAATAATTCCTTGTTTAACAAGAAGGTCTTTCGTGGCGATTGACGCTGTTACAACTACAATTAGCTTAGTGCTGTCTTCGAAATCGAGTCTACTGAGGTCTGCTGATTTCATTTTGAGTAGATTTTTTCCCAGCATAGAAAACGCTACTGCTAATGCACTGATTACTGCAGAGTGATACACAAGATTCATTAAATTCTTTGAGTCATTCATTTCTTAGGCAAGAAAAAATTAAAATAATAAATTTATTACTGCATATGAAATGGGTCGACAACTTTGGGTATTGTTGGTAATGTGGAGACTTCTGTTTTTGATGATGGAGTGTTTAATTTTTTGGTCACTGTACGAGTCTGTGGCTTGTATTTTTTGTATAATTGGTAAGCTACAAAACCAGATCCGACAACAAATGCGGCAACTACATATTTTGCTGTTTCAGAATTAGACTGGGTTGAAGGTCTTTCACTTTGATGTGGGTGTGACAGGGGTGTTGAAAGTCCTGACAGTCCTAACGGTCCCAACGGTGTTGACGGCGGGTCACTTACATGAGCCTTTTATGTTAGCGCCTGTAGCTGTAACTTTTTCTGCTTGTTCCATTCGGCTAAACGTTTACCTGACTCAACGCGGCCTGGGTTTTTAATTTTTGTCACTGTGTGAATCGGGGTCTGGGCAGGATCCGAAACAGGGTTCATCTGTGGGGTCGTTTGGGGGGTCGTCTGTTGGTCGTCCATTTTTATCAACAAAAAAATTTAATTTCGTAAAATCGATATGGCTGCTAGTTACAATTAATGTTACCAGTGGAGCAAGCAAATTACCGAACCTGTAGAATAAAAGGCAAGCTAATTTACCAATTGCACTCGTTACAATGGGGTTACTCTCGAGGTCATTTGTGAGATTTTCAATGTCTACAGGAAGGGCATAACTCACAGCTTTTGAATATAAGCAGACAATTGATTTGCTCAAATCACGGGTCATTAGTGAAGCCATGTGTTGTTCATTGTGCCATTGAAGTTTAAATAAATCAGCAGCCGTGAGGGATTGTATATCTTCGGTTGAATATTGCTTTCCGAGATAAGTTTTGGAATGACCAGAAATCACTACAGATAAAAGTCGTTCCCGCTTTGAATCTAAGTCTATGTTTTCTACAGCGCCAATATCATTTAATAATAGCAGTTCATCTGTGTTCATTTTATAATAAAATATATTTTTAATAATAAGTGAAATAAAAAAGCACTTACCTTTGAAACGAGGAGCTGTTTCGACTTAATTAGTCTCATCAGAAGGGTCATCAACCCTTGACAGCTAATTTTTTCTGCCTTTCCCTCAAGGTTGCCATATTGTTTTATCATGGCTGACAATGACTGTAAGTTTTTTTCATTCTCATACACAATTATTCCATCACAAATAGGTTTCATCTCTTCTTCAGTGTTATTTAAGCTTGATTTTAAATCCTGTACATCATCATTCAGTTTCTCCAATTCTTCTTTAAAACGAGCCACTCTTGCCTGACGATAACACAGCCGCTTACGAAGAAGACAGGTTTGTGCAATCACACTTTTAGCAGAGTATTGTGTCATGATTGACTGTACCTAGCTCTGGGGTTTGGTTTTATACTAGAAAATATCTTAACACGCATTAGTTCCAAGGCACGCCAACAGTCCTGTTCCTGTTCAAACTGGTTTGTTTATGCCTGATTTCGAGTGCAGAATATGAATGTGGTCATGATCAAGCAGTTTTCTCAGGTACAAACTCCGTCAGCACTTTCTCAAGTGGTATCTAATAACAGTCAGGCCCAGCACCTCGAGTGCTATATAAACAGTCATGCAGCTTCTCTCGAGTGCTTTGTAAACACAGCCATGTAGTTTCTCCAGTGTATTAAATAATAACAGTCAACATTAAACACCCCGAGTCAGGTTCATCAGTGCTTGTAATGTTGACATAAGCACGGGCCTCTCTTTGTGAAAAAGGGGTGGGGTTGTCTGTGATTTTACATAAAATGGAAAGGCCAGAAGGTTTTTGTGAATACGGATTGGAGTGTGCTACATATCGTGACGGGTGGCCATATGAGATTTCGGTTTTATAGAGCAATCTAGTCCCGACATGAAAATGTGAATAATTGCAGCGCATTTATGGTATATCTGAATAGAGGTGGATGTCTTTCAGACAAGCGTAGACATGAGGTGTTTGTGTATGTGATAGCTCCAGGGTTATCAGCATGGGCGGGGGGGGGGGGGGGGGGGGGGGGGAACACAATGACTGAGTTAACCCCTTAAGTATTATTTTTGATTTTCATAAAATTGTGGTTGTTTAAATAATAATGATTTAGGGGTAACTTCCAATGGTATTTACTCTGTGCCGGGGACATGAAAAATGGAGAGTCAAAAAGTTATAAATAAGGGGTTAACTCAGTCATTATGATAATGAAGCTTTTGTCCACTCAGTATTACTATCTCTCCCCCTTCTCTGGATCCGCCACTGTACGCTGACATGCAATCAAACCTCAAGGCCTGCATTTCTAAATTTTGGAATTTCACCTAATGGCTGTGTACCAGTTGAAGGAGATAGATCAACCATGATAATTCAATGGTAGTGCCATCATCTGCCAAGCTAGTCCAGCACTACCTTTAAGGTTATAGTACTGTAATTTCAAATCCATGAAAATACTTTAGGAATGACTTCTTTAAGTTCCCTAGGGTCCCACCAAAGTTCTCCTAACACTCGTTATTACTGTTGAAAGAACAAGTTAATAGATTAGTGTTTTTGTGTTTTGGCAAAATAGTCTCTCTTGTCTGCATCCTCCAAACCAAGTGCTTGTTTGAAAGGTTACAAACAGCCACGGAATTGGAAAAGTCAGCCATTTTTGCACCAAACAGTCAAACTAAGATTGGCCTGCTCTCGTGGGTTTTGATTATACAGTCACACGAAATGTAGCCTCTTTTTCTTCAGATCGTTTATGGTCATTAGCACTGAGAATTAAACAAAAAACAAGCAGGAGATCAAGGGACATTTACTTTTGCGTTGTCATCATAATTGAAATTGTTTCTGCACTCGTAATTGAACAGCCAAGCCTGTTCTAAATGACTGTAGTCTCTATCTATCCCGTAGTCTTGCCGACCGTTGGGGCACCACTGATGACTTGGCAACCAGCTCCCTCCATTCCACTCTGTTCTCTGCCATTAGTGTGTTGCTCAGCTTCAGTCCTGTCCACTCTGAGATATTGTCCTCCCATCTTTTTCTCTGTCTTCCTCTCCTTCACCCTCCTTGCACAGTGCCTTGCAGGATTGTCTTGGCAAGCCCTGCTGATCGCGTGACATGCCCTACCACTTCAGTTTGCGTTTTTTCACAATGGCTAATAGGTCTTCATAGGGCCCGACTGATGGCTTGCCTGATTCTGCTTCCCACTTCCTCGTTCGTGATGTGATCTCTGTACGAAATGCCAAGCAGCCTTCGAAAACATCTCATTTCAGTGGCTTGTATCCTCCTTTCGAGGTCTGTGACTGTGTGAGGGTCCATGACTCGCAGACATATATGACCCATTGCCAAAAGGTGTTACTAAAAAGGCAACAAGGGTGCTTGAAAATGAAAAGTGATAGATTTACTTGAAAATTCTGTGTCAGACAGTTTGTAACATTTGCAAATATTATGTGAAAGTGGAAGATAGTCTGTTCCTTAGTTTCAGAGAAATCTCATTCAGAAGTTTTTATATGAGAGTATGTTGGAGGTCAGGTATTACAACACAACGGTGTAAGATTTTTGTTTTTTTTATTGATCCGAGTTGGAAAATGTTTACTTGAAGAGATAAAGGATTAGTAAATGTGAATTTCTGTTGCCAAACTACATCCTTCAGGTTTTCAGAGTGTCACTGAAACTGAAAGAAATGAATTGTTGTAATACCTGACATCCGACATGGGTGCTTCTTTCTGTTTGTTGTAAATGTGAAATGCAGCCACATTCTCATTCAAACCAAAGTCTCAGGCACGTAAAAAGAATTAAGAGAGACAACAGCAACATTTCCTATGATCATTTTATTTAAAGTACAGGAAGGTAAATGCAAATTCAGGAAAACAGATATGTCAAACATCATAATTACAACAAACTGAACGGAGGTTTAACATTTATCCATCCAAAACCACAAGTCTACCCCCAAGTCACTTTTCTTCCCCTATAAACACTGCATACACATTTCCTCATTTGCTTGAACTGCTGATCAATCCTTAATACTGCTAAATTACATATCGTTCTTTCTATTCTTCATTGATTTGAACTGAGCTTATCTTTTGTCGGCTTTGGCTTCTGTCGATTCTTCTGTGCTCGCTCTTTGTCTGTCTGTCTCATTTGCAGCAGAACAACTGGGTCTTGTGCTTTTCTTTTCCTATATATGCTGCATATCCTTCAACATTTGTTGACTTGGGTTTCTTCCCTTTTGACGTTTCCGTTTCGATGTGCACAGCCCACAGTCTCCGTTGTATTCTGGTCATCTGAAATTTAAGCAATAATTTTATCTAATGAAAGAAATAACTGGTGCATTCAAAATCCATTAATTATCCTTGGAGCACATTGATATACCAGCAATTTCCATAAATCATTGTTTAAAATAATTTTATTTCAACCCTGGAAATACCCCCACCCGGGTCTGCCCTGGGGGACTTGGGTGGGGTTAGGTATTTTTTAGTTCCCAGGGTCACCCTGGTCAGCCCCACAGGGTGGGGTTTTCTCTCTATTCTGGGGCATGTGTTTCTGTCTACCCGAGGTCCATTCATCTGTATTTGCCTTTTTAAAACTCTCCCTACTGTCTGCACTGCCTGTAGCTCTTGATATTGGATGTGTGTTGCTAAATGGTCTTAGCTTTATTTATGCCCCATGTTGTAGGTTTATTTAATGTATTTGACCGGCTGGCGACATACATTCAATTTTCTGTTTAGTTTTTTTTCACAAGCAGTGCAGGCACGTCCTGAGAAAGCCTTGTTGCTGTCGGGACGTTAAGCAATGTACAATCAATCAACCCTGGAAATGCGTGTACAATCTCAACACTTCATCATTCTGTAATAATAATAATAATTACGGTATTTATAATGTGCTTATCTTATAATAATTATAACTCTAAGCGCGCACTCACAACTCGCGTACACATGCACACACTTTAGACAACGACTCACGTACCACAAATAGTGAAATACATTACGACATTCAGCTTGGGGTGGGGAGTGTGGTGATATAGTGCTAGAACTGTTGAAAGAGGTGAGATTTGAGGGCGGACTGGAAGGAGGAGAGAGTGTTTCTGACGGAGAGAGTGGGAGAGTGTTCCAGCTGGATAGAGCGTATACAGAGAAGGAGCGGGGGCCGAAAGTGCTGAGTTTGGTGCAGGGGATGTGGAGGCGGAGAGGGTCGGAGGCAGAGCGGAGGGAGCGGGGAGGAGTGTAGGGGTGAAGTAAGTTGGAGAGATAGGCAGGAGCGTAGTTGTTCAGGGATTTGTAGCAGAGAGACAGAATCTTGAATTGGATGCATTGGGGGATGGGGAGCCAGTGAAGGAGTTTGAGCAGGGGAGTGATGTGGTTGAATTTTTTTCTTTCTGAGACTTTTTGAAGGAATATTATGACATTTTTATTGGGGTCCCAGGACATGTGGGCATCGAAGGCATCAGGATCGCAGATTCTGCTGCCAACAATGCCCGCAACGACCCTGTCCCTGACACACAGACTGTTTATAGTGATTTTAGACATCTGGTTAGTGCGTACATAGCCCGTGAGTGGCAGTCCGAGTGGCAACTTTGTGGATTATGAGAAAGCATTTGACAGCGTGGACCGAGAGACTCTGTGGAGACTCCTACGACACTACGGTGTACCCACAAAGCTCGTCCGCCTGATCAAGAGCAGCTATGATGGCATGACATGTCGCGTGATCCACGAAGGGCAGTTCACCAGAGAGCTCCAGGTCAGAACTGGTGTCAGGCAGGGGTGTCTGCTGTCTCCGTTCCTCTTCCTACTGGCCATAGACTGGGTCATGAAGATGACCACAGAGCACAGACGAAGTGGAATACAGTGGACACTGTGGACACAGCTTGACGACCTCAATTTTGCAGACGACTTGGCATTACTGTCCCACACTCATCAACAAATGCAGGACAAGACCACGAGGCTTGCTGACATCTCGTCCCAAGTGGGCCTCACCATTCACAAACAGAAAACAAAGACAATGAGGCTGAACACAACCAGGGAAGAACCAGTCTTGCTTGCTGGCACCCCGTTGGAGGAGGTGGAGTCCTTCACCTATCTCGGACGTCCTGAGAAAGCCTTGTTGCTGTCGGGACGTTAAGCAATGTACAATCAATCAATCAAACCTATCTCGGGAGCATCATAGACAAAAAAGGCGGCACTGATGCAGATGTCAGAGCACGAATCGGTAAAGCCAGAGCAGCCTTTCTCCAGTTGAAAAAAGTGTGGAGTTCCAGAGAGCTGTCACAACACACCAAAGTCCGGATTTTCAACTCCAATGTAAAAGCAGTTCTCCTATATGGAGCAGAGACATGGAGATTGACAAAAACCACAGTCAACAGAGTACAGACCTTCATGAACAGTTGCCTTAGAAGAATTTTGAAAATCCACTGGCCAGAGAAGATCAGCAACGTCAGACTCTGGGAGAGAACAGAGCAGATAACAGCAGAGAATGAAATTGGGCGAAGAAGATGGGGATGGATCGGTCACAGTCTGAGAAAGCCAGCTTCCAGTATCACTAGGCAGGCATTGTCATGGAACCCCCAGGGAAAGAGGAAAAGAGGTAGGCCGAGAAACTCCTGGCGTCGAGACCTCCAAGCAGACATCAAGAGACTGGGAACCACCTGGAGTAGAATCGAAGGAGAAGCACAGGACAGGAGTCGCTGGAGGTCTCTCGTCGACGGCCTATACCCGGGTAGGGGTGACAGGCGTAAGTAAGTAAGTAAGTCTACCTTATTGCTGCGGCAGCCGCCGTGAGGAGACTATCCTTGCTCGGCTCCACATCAGGCACACGTATGTTACGCACTTTTATTTACTAAAACAGGAGGAGTGTCCATGGTGTTATCCCTGCGACTAGCAATATTCTGTTCAACACTTTTTGCTGTCTTGTGCTGATCTAATCGACACAAGGTATAAACATTTCACAGCAGACTCCTTGAAGGTTTTTTTCCGGTATGTGCCCCTGGACAAGATCTTCAGTTTTCTGAGAGAGTGCCATATTTTTAATAAGATTTGAGCATTTAATAGACTATGATGTTTCTATTATTTTGACCTTTTTGAGAGTCTGTCGACGTTTTCTTTAAAGACCTCTGCGACATTTTAGCCTGACATATTTTTAAGGTATATTTACATCATGTGTTAAGACTTTTTTTTAGTCTGGCTGACCAGATTTTTACCCATCCCGCCGTGAGATGGCCTTAGTTGCGTGCTTGGTGTTAAACCCAAATAACTAACTCCGTAGTACAACTGACCATCTAGTCTGCTTTGAGTCGTTTATCCGAGATGCTTTTGTCAACAAGCAGCATGTCTATGCAATTTTCTTCGATCTTGAGAAGGCATATGACACTACCTGGAAGTATGGTATAATGTCTGACTTGTTGGACATGGGTTTTAAAGGGCACCTGCCCGTTTTTATTCACAATTTTTTGTCTGACAGGTTGTTCCATGTCCGTGTGGGCTCCACCCTCTCCGATTCCTTTGAACAGTTGATGGGTATCCCTCCGGGCAGCATTCTATCTCCTGTTTTATTTAGTATTAAAACTAATAACATTGTACAGGCCGTCAAGGAGGACTCTAAATGCTCTTTGTTTGTGGACGACTTTGTGCGCACGAGGTCGAGGACTTGTGTCCCTTGAGAGGCGCTTACAACTGTGCGTTGATTGCATCCAGGGGTGGGTGTCTCTCAACGGATTCAAGTTCTCGCCCTCCAAGACAGTGTGTGCATTTTACTAACCAGATGAAATTTTTTCTAGAACCTAGTCTGAGCATTGCTGGAGTTCCAGTTAAGTTGGCCGAGGAGGCAAAGTTTCTGGGGGTCATCTTTGACAAAAGACTGACCTTCCGCAACCATATAAATTACCTTCGAACCTCTTGTCAGAAGGCCCCTCGACGTTCTTTCTCGTTGTTGGTCATACTGACTGGGGTGCAGACCGCACTGTTTTACTTCGACTGTGCCGTGCCCTTGTTCGGTCCAAACTGGATTATGGCTCTGTGGTAAATGGCTCGGCTTCCAAGTCTGTTCTACAGCGTCTGAACACAATTCACCATCAAGGTCTGCGGATATGTCTGGGTGCCTTCAGGACATCTCCAGTTCCTAGTCTGTATGCCGAGGCAGGGGAGCCTTCTCTCAAGCTCCGCCGCATCCGCCTCATGCTCAGCTACGTTCTGAAACTGAAGGCCCATCCAGACAATCCTGCCTATGATTGTGTTTTTAAACCGCCGTTTGCAGAGATTTACGATACCCATCCGGGAGCTGTCCGTCCACTTTCCTTCCGTGTCCGACCTCATCTGCAGGCAACCGGAGTGGACCTGGACAGAGTTTCGGAATCTCTGCAGCACATCACTCCACCCTGGCTATTACCAGTTCCTGACATCTTGCTGACATCTTGCTGGACTTGACCGCCCACAAGAAGGATTCTACCCCACCAGCCATATACCAACAGAGCCTCAATGAACTCCTTTTAATTTTTCCTGGCTATTGCCTATCTATACGGATGGGTCAAAGTCTGAGGATGGGAGGGTTGCTGCAGCCGCAACGTCCTCTCGCCATCCTAGACGCCCATTTAAGCACCACCTCCCAGACCATTCATCTGTATTTAGTGCAGAACTGCATGCGGTTCTGCTGGCACTCCGGCATGCTTATCTGTCTAGGGAAAGGAACTTCCTGATTCTATCTGTCTCTCTTACTGCCCACCCCACCCGGGTCTGCCCTGGGGGACTTGGGTGGGGTTAGGTATTTTTTAGTTCCCAGGGTCACCCTGGTCAGCCCCACAGGGTGGGTTTTTCTCTCTATTCTGGGGCATGTGTTTCTGTCTACCCGAGGTCCATTCACCTGTATTTGCCTTTTTAAAACTCTCCCTACTGTCTGCACTGCCTGTAGCTCTTGATATTGGATGTGTGTTGCTAAATGGTCTTAGCTTTATTTATGCCCCATGTTGTAGGTTTATTTAATGTATTTGACCGGCTGGCGACATACATTCAATTTTCTGTTTAGTTTTTTTTTCACAAGCAGTGCAGGCACGTCCTGAGAAAGCCTTGTTGCTGTCGGGACGTTAAGCAATGTACAATCAATCAATCATCTTTTACTGCCCTGCAGGCCCTTCAGGGCGCAGGAACAGACCACCCACTGCTGGTGCAGATTAGAGAGCTCTACGCAGACTTGATGAAGGAATATTATGACATCATTTTTATTGGGGTCCCAGGGCATGTGGGCATCGAAGGCAACAGGATCACAGATTCTGCTGCCAACGATGCCCTCACCCGACCCTGTTCCTGATGCACAGACTGTTTACAATGATTTTAAACCTGTGATTAGTGCGTACATAGCCCGTGAGTGGCAGTCCGAGTGGGACAAAGAGGAAGCTAACAAGCTGCATGAATCTCTTCCGCCGTGAGGAGACTATCTTTGCTGGGCTCCACATCAGGCACACGTATGTTACGCACTCTTATTTACTGAAACAGGAGGAGTGTCCATGGTGTTATGCCTGCGATGAGCAGTATTCAGTTAAACACATTTTGCTATCTTGTGCCGATTTAATTGAAACAAGATACAGGGCTTCTGTTTTCACAACAGGTTAAAGGGTCTGTAGACCCCCAGGTATAAATTTTAGAGGGTACACAGACCCCCATCTGGGCATAATAGAGGGTCCGCAAATTTATTTAAAAACAAGAAAGGCAAAGCCATTATGGCTCACGTTTATGACCGATTTACATATGTGTTACCTTTGTGACAAGGGCTGGCTTCTGCAGCAGCAAAATCCACGTTTTCTGGAAATGTAAGCATTTTTCACACATCTGTCAACCCCCCGTGACCCTTGACCTTTGTGATGAGTCGACTAAATTAGTATGCATAGGAAGGTTTTATCATCAGCTCTCTTTGTACCAAATGTGGCTGGAACATTTGCAAAAATTTGGGAATACCTACAATTTTATAAAAAATCAGCATTTTACACACATTTGCCAGCCTCTTGTGACCCTTGACAGTTCCAAGGGGTCATCCAAAATAGTATGCATAGATAGGTCTTACCACCAGATATCTTTGTAGCAAGTTTGGGTTTTAAAGTTGTGAATAGTATTTGAGAAAAAACATATTTGTCAAAATATGGCTATTTTTCACCTATTTCCTAAACCCTTGTGACCCTTGATCTTTCCGAGGGGTCATCATATTAGTATGCATAGATAGATATGTCTTACAATCAGGTATCTCTGTACCAAGTTTGGGTTTGAAGTTGTGAATAGTATTTGAGAAAAAAACATCTTTTGTCAAAATATGGCTATTTTTCACCTATTTACTGAGCACTTGTGACCTTTGATCTTTCCGAGGGGTCATCCAGATTAGTATGCATAGATAGGTCTTACCATCAGGTATCTCTGTACCAAGTTTGGCTTTGAAGTTGTGAATAGTATTTGAGAAAAAACATCTTTTGTCAAAATATGGCTATTTTTCACCTATTTTCTGAGCTCTTGATCTTTCCGAGGGATCAACCAAATTAGTACGTATAGAAAGGTCTTACCATCAGGTATCTTTGTACAAAGTTTTGGGTTTGAAGTTGTGAATAGTATTTGAGAAAAAATAAATTATGTCAAAATATAGCTATTTTTGTCCTATTTCCTGATCCCCTGTGACCTTGACCTTTGTGAGAGGTCACTCAAATTGGTATGTTTAGAAAGGTCTTACCACAAAGTATCCTTGGGCCAAGTTTGAGGAATGTGGCTTGAATAATCTCTGACAAAATGCCAACGTTAAAGTTTACCATGGACGATGGCAGACAGACGACGGACGGACGACCACTGGCCCAAAACATACTCACTTTTGCTTCGCACGTGAGCCAAAAACTGCATCATCTGTATGTTTTAAAAAAAAATAAATTAACTCATTTTGCTCTCTCCTCTTTAACTCTTTCCGTACGTATCGCTCCCGTTTTACTGCTAACCCAAACAAACCCTTAGCAATTGAAACACGTTATAGCATTGTGCTCGTTGCCGTCTATAGATGAGTCACTAGTATTCTAGCGTTGTGGTTGTACAAAAATCGCATGACGCACAGCTATCGGTCTAAGGGAATCAACCACTATAATGTTTCACCAACCATTTCTAAGTTATCTGAAAGTGAATGCCCTTGTCGGATGGTGTCAGAACAAGTTAGTTAGTTAGTTATTTGGGTTTAACGCCGAGCAGGCGACTAAGGCCATCTCACGGCGGAGTGTCAGAACAAGGCCAAAGTAGCCGACAACATGCCGTGGATCGTCTCCGACAATGAGCTTATTCGATCCTCATGAGCGTGGTTTCAACGGTGATTTTTAGCTCCTAATATTGTGATTCAAGAAGAGTCAGTTCTCTTGTGTGATTTCTTTGCTTGTGGAATACATTTTCCTGCCATGTTGGTGAGTAAATCTGGGTTTTCATTGCATGTGCTTACACTTTTGCTACCAAAACCACATTTCTCATTTTTTGTTCCGCCATGTTTATTCTGTTGCATAATAATCAAATTGGTTCGACTTTCCACTAAACCGATGCACAAACACTCGCAGTTTTGAAAAGTACTTTTAATGCTCTTTCCAATGATACCCAATTTATCTGTGGTTGTTACCTTGGGAGGCTGTGAAAATTAATTCAATCTACCCCAAAAATGTACGTCACCAGGGAACACACGTCCTTTCTCCTGCTACGTCTGCTCACTGAAAATGTTACGTAGGGAAAGAGTTAATTTTTTTGTGACAGTGTGTGTGTGTCTTTCCATGATACTGATTTTTTAACTGTTGAGCTATCGTGCAAAATCCTGTCTCCCTCTCATAGAAAAACACGTGTATTTATCTGTATGATCATTTGATAATGTATTGTAACTGAGAATATAGCCTTTTCTGCTGAATGCCCACTGGGCACCGGCCTCCACGTGGCGTGGGTGGGTAGTCTCTCCAGTCACTGACTGAGGGGGCTAGCAGAGTGGTGCCATCATTGTCCAGGATAGGACTTGACGTCAGCAGATATGTTGTTCAGTCCTTTTCTCTGGTCCGGTTTTTAAGGAGCTGTGCTAACCCAGGTCTTACCATGTTGGATTGGTCCTTAAAAATACTCATTATTTTTTGGTCCTTTGGATCCCAAGTGTTTGCCGTGCTTGGAGACCCGTGTCGGGGGAGAAGAGGATCCTGGTGGCTGAAACACTCCACTCTGGCCTTGACTTCTGCCTAAACGGGAGGCTAGTCGTACCGGCCTAGTCAATCGACTCTTGTCACGTTGAGCCTTATCCCATTGTTGACATGCGGGCTGATATACAAAGCACCATGCTACAGCCGCTGCTGCTGTTGTACTGACTGGGGTGCGGACCGTACTGTCTTACTTCGACTGTACCGGGCCCTAGTTTGGTCCAAACTGGATTCTGTGCTACAGCGTCTGAACACAATTCACCATCAGGGTCTGCGGATATGTCTTGGGGCCTTCAGGACGTCTCCAGTTCCTAGTCTGTATGCCGAGGCAGGGGAGCCTTCTCTCAAGCTCCGCCGCATCTGCCTCATGCTCAGCTGCGTTCTGAAACTGAAGGCCCATCCAGACAATCCTGCCTATGATTGTGTTTTTAAACCATCATTTGCAGAGATTTACGATACCCATCCGGGAGCTGTCCGTCCACTTTCTTTCCGTGTCCGACCTCATCTGCAGGCGGCCGGATTGGACCTGGACAGAGTTTCGGAATCCCTGCAACACATCACTCCACCTTGGCTCTTACCAGTTCCAGACATCTTGCTGGACTTGATTGTCCATAAGAAAGACTCTACTCCACCTGCCACATACCAACAGAGCCTCAATGAACTGCTTTCAGTTTTTCCTGGCTATTGTCGTATCTATACGGATGGGTCAAAGTCTGAGGATGGGAGAGTGACTGCGGCCGCAGTGTCCTCTCGCCATCCTAGACGCCCATTTAAGCACCGCCTCCCAGACCACTCATCTGTATTTAGTGCGGAACTGCAGGCGGTTCTGCTGGCACTCAGGCATGCTTATCGATCTAGAGAAAGGAACTTCCTGATTCTGTCTGACTCTCTTTCTGCCCTGCAGGCCCTTCAGGGCATGGGAAATGACCACCCACTGCTGGTGCAGATCAGAGAGCTTCATGCGGACTTGATGAAGGAATATTATGACATCATTTTGATTTGGGACCCAGGGCATGTTGGCATCGAAGGCAACAGGATCGCAGATTTTGCTGCCAACGATGCACGCAATGACCCTGTCCTTGACACACAGACTGTTTATAGTGATTTTAGACATGTGACTAGTGCGTACGTAGCCCCATGAGTGGCAGTCCGAGTGGGACAAAGAGGAAGCTAACAAGCTGCATGAAGTCCTTCCTAAGTTGTCCGACGGTCTACCTTATCGCTGCGGCAGCCGCCGTGAGGAGACTGTCCTGGCTCAGCTCCACATCGGGCACACGTATGTTACGCACTCTTATTTACTAAAACAGGAGGAGCGTCCATGGTGTTATGCCTGCGACGAGCAGTACTCTGTTCAACACTTGTTGTCCTGTGCTGATCTAATCGACACTAGGTATAAACATTTCACAGCAGACTCCTTGAAGGTTTTGTTTCGGGATGTGCCCCCGGACAAGATCTTCAGTTTTCTGAGAGAGTGCCATATCTTTAATAAGATTTGAGTGTTTATAGACTATGATATTTCTATTATTTTGACCTTGAGAGTCTTTCGATGTTTTCTTTAAAGACCTTATATTTTTAAGGTATATTTACATCATGTCTTAAGACCTTTCTTTTAGTCTGGCTGACCAGATTTTTAACCTTCCCGCCGTGAGATGGCCTTAGTTGCCTGCTCGGCGTTAAACCCAAATAACTAACTAACTTTTCTGCTGAATGCAAATTGACAACCAAAGTCTGACTTGTCTAAACTCTCTCCCTCTGTTTGTGTGTGTGAGAGAGAAACTAATGTACTTAAAAGTTGGTTTCAACCCATTTAACCCGAAAGACGTATTTCTCCAATTTTAGAGCTTTTGCCTAATACCTGTACCAGAAGATGGATCGACCACTATAAAAAAACTGACAAACTTATTTCTGTTCAAATTTCTGGACTTGCTTTTTGAGTTCACCTCCATGCACATTGCGCATGTTATCCATATGGCGCCATGCTTTAGCAATGGAAATACACACAGCCATGAACTCTGAACACTGCGAATCGCAGCGGCGGTGCCACACACGGCCCAGGGGTATCATTTCTGGTACTGTCGCTTGTCCATGGAGACGGCAGTGTCAAAGTGCAACTTTCTTCTAAGCGTCTGCGATTATCACTGTGACGATCAGACCGTTGGTGTCGGATTGAAGAATCCGAGGCATTCCAGCTTTCTCTTACAACTTCGTTCAGGATCGAAAGTGAAATGCACGATGCGGTATCCCATAATAGTATGAATGGTGATGTCACAGCAAGTAACGCGTTCAACATGTAGCGCGCACATTGTAATAACATGCTGACACCACAGTTTGCCCGTCCAATTACACTCGCACGGACCCCGGAGTCGTGATTCTGAACACAGCCGCGACTAAAGCGAGCGGCTAAACGAACCAACTCGTCACTAAAAATAGAATGACTGTCACCTACCTCTGTTAGGTTACGCACTGTGGCGCAAGGATGATGCGTCTCGGACTCAGATGCGCTGAATTTTAGTTACATTTTCAGTACGTAATTTTGAGTTTTAATGCGTCATAGACGCACAGACACTGTGATGAAGCTCTATGCTCGTGCATAGTGCTCATACATTAGGGTTAGTACGGTACGGTTTTTGTTAACGGTTTGTTTGTGCCGATAGTCCGGGTGGCATGAGGCTCCACGTGAAATCTGTAAGGCATGGTTAGCACGGAGTTTTGGTGAGTACTGTTATAGTGAGTTCTAGGCAAAAGCTGTGTCTGTCAGAGGTCTAGATCGGTAGTACGGGCTGTCTTGTTGTATGAAACGGATGTGTTTGATATACCTAGCCCGTATTCCAAGACTCTGAAGCCTAGATTTCAGGTATGTTTCTATATATGTAGTATTGATAGTTGCTTAGTTAACCCTTTTAGCCCCAAGGTCCCATTTCTCCAATTTTGGAGGTGTTGCCTAACAACTATGTACCAGTTGCAGGAGATGGATGGACCATGATAATTCAAGGGTAGTGCCAGATTAGCTTGGTGCCTGAAGGCGCCGAGCTAATCTGACACCACCCTTTAATTATCATGGTCAAGCCATCTACTGCTGTAGGGAGCCAGGGCTAAAAGGGTTAAAGACAGTATGCGCTGGTAAGAGTAATGTGGTTGTATAGCGGTGTTCCGGTTTGGTTTAGTTATGTTGGTTTAGAATTCAGTGAAGTAACCGGTGTTTTTGTATACAGTTGTTTACCGAGATAGATAACTAAAGGAATGTGAGGTGTGTATGTCTAAGTCGCTATGAGGGTAGTACGTGGATGGTTAAGCATAGTCTTTTCCAGTGTATAGAGTAGTGTATAGCAAGAGTGTTAGGCTATAGTCTATTTCAAGATAGTGACAGAGATATGGGGGTGTTACGGAAATAGACAGTTTATGAAGCACGTGTGTGTGGGTGAACGAACGTGTGAGTTATTTGTATCAGCCAGGTTATGTGACATTTCTCATTGATCCAATATGTGGTGTGTTTAGCAAGTGTTACGTTGGGACTTTTGTTGTCTATTCAGAGTTCTTGTAAAGAGTGGAACGACGGACGCCGAGACGTCGAGTCACAGGTGGGACCTAACGTGAGGTCATCCCTCCAGCTCTTCACTGAGAGTGAGTCTGACCGGGACCAAGACGCCCGAGTCAAAGCGAGAACTGCGCTACTGTACGAGAACGAGGACGTCCGTGCCAAAGAGACAGGACGGCAAGAAGAAGCGTACGACGAAGGACTTTCACGCCTAGACGTGAGAAGGACCAACGTAACCAGGCAATAACATCAAACAGGTTGGAGACAGTGTGAAACTAAAACCTAGCCTGGCGAGATATTGTGAATTGTGTGTGTATGATGTTCGGATGTTAGTAGAGAAGTCTGTATAGTTTGATAGTCTTTTAAGCGTTTCTTTTCTTTTATCTTGTATAAAAGTCACTTAAGAAAGGGAGCCCGTGTGTTGAGTTTTACCGCATGAATGCGCCCGTCTGAGTCAGTGGCGGTGTATGCGTCTGTTGCGTGAGAGTCTGTGCGTACGACTGTGGGCAAGTCTGCGTGCGTTACAACACACTAAAATGGAAGCCCTGAGATAGAAACACTTCACAGCAGATTCCTTGAAGGTTTTGTTCCGGGATGTACCCCCGGACAAAATCTTCAGTTTTCTGAGAGAGTGCAATATTTTTAATAAGCTATGAGCATTTATAGCCTATGACAATTCCATTATTTTGACTTTTTTGTGAGTCTGTAGACGTTTTCTTTCAAGACCCGTGTGACGTTTTAGCATGAAATATTTTTAAGATATATTTACATGTTGTCTTAAGAGCTTTCTTTTAGTCTGGCTGGCCAGATTTTTACCCATCTCGCCATGAGATGGCCTTAGTTGCCTGCTCGGCGTTAAACCCAAATAACTAACTAACTCAAGATGGCACAAGCAAAAGATAAAGGGGAAAAAGTTAAGGGAGGTAATTCTAAACCTATCTAGGTGTACATAAGGTGGTTGTGTCCCTTGAATAAGTCTGTCCTCACACTTATTTTTATCTTTAATGAATACTCTTGTATTGTAATATTTGTCTATGTTAACACTATGTGCATCAAATGTACAAACATTACAATAAAACACATAATACACACAAGGAAACAGCCACTCAGCACGACAGATTTTGCCGGTACATTACTAGTTAGTAAAGTGTTTAAGGGTTTTGTAGGTAACCGAGAACGTCGGCAGTCGTGATCTCAGGACGGAAAGCCAACTTTACCATTTGATCTGTGTGTTGAACAGTTGGCTGAGAGGATTGATCCTTTGTATGCATTGTGCTGCTTTCAAAAACCACTTACAGTGATTGCAGGCATAATGCAGTTTACTTTGCAAAATTTGATCACTATATCTGGTTCTTTGATACCCAACTGATCAGACCGCCAGAGCGTGTACCTGGTATGCTTTGACCAACGGGATATAATATCAGCTTTACTTGATGTGTCACCTGTGGTTTGATTCAAAACCAACCTTTAGTTGTATAGAATGAAGGTTTGCCGTTGTGTAGTATATATAATTTGGCAGAACGCAATTTGTGACACGCAAGGGTGGCAGTGAGAGTCGTAGATACACATGGCCCTTAGAATTTATGCACCTTTCACAAGAACATAAGTAAGTATCTGTGCCTCTTGCATTAGGGAGCGGTTTCGGTTTTTCAGTCAACACTGAGGCTTACATGTGGCATAGATTCTCATAGGCTATATAGTTCGTCTTCATAATGCTGCAGGACCCCATGATAATCTGTACCTCCTACAGCCAGGACAGGTTTTGTGGTGAAAATGTTGGACATCAGGGCATTGGGGCGGGCAGCAGGGCAGGAAAAGGCGGGGCAAATCATAAAGGGGCGCAAGAGAGGCGGAACAGAACATTTCCACCCGTTGAAACATGCTAGCTAGGGGTCTGTAATGTAATGATTTTCTACTCTTTTTTTTTGTAAAGAAAGGTACTATAAATTAGCATGAAGTTTCGGCGTCCCTAGCATGTCTTAGGTTTATTGGCATATGGCCTTGGCTCAGATTTACCGTCGAGTGCCCATTTTCTGCACCCGCTAACTTTCAGACGAGATTGAAGTACTTAAGACTTGTCAAAGTTTAAAAGTAATGATGGCTTCTTTTAGACGAAATGTGGAAGTTTTGCAGAGATTTTTCTTGTCCCAAAAACTTGTATTGGTGAATTTTATTTTCTTTTACGTTTTCGGTGCGTGCGACCGCTGATTTTGTGACGCGGTTATCGGCAAGCTGATTTATTGGTCAACATCAACGAAACTTTTGTGCCTACCGCATTGTGTTTGATTGTATCAGCACAGCACGAGTCCGTAGTCTGCAAAAAACTTCGTTTTTTAAATTGTGTCGCTTAAAATGTATGATACGATCGATTTTTCTGACTGGATGTGTAGGTCGCTTGATGTCACAATAATACACCAGCAATACGAAAAAATAGTCAGTCTATATTCACAATAATGATTGATCCCCGCCCCTCCCCCTCCCCCTCCCCCCCCCAAAAAAAAAAAAAAAAAAAAATTCTACCTGATGGATGTTAGTTAACTATCAGAATGTAAAAAAAAAAAAAAAAAAAAAAAAAAAAAAAAATCTTCGCCATTTAAAAAACAGAAAAGCGATGTCGCGTGTGTTCTATTGCAATCAGAATGTTATGCACTTATTTTTGAAGTGGAGGAATTTGGAACTAGGTGACTTCCAGGCGGAGGAAAAAATTCATGTAGGTTTTTGTTGCAAATAGTTTTGTATGAGTTATTTACTATAAAAATAAAAGCATTTCTCATGGTGGCTGCCACAGCGATAAGGTACACTGTCAAACACTTTAGGGAAGAGCTTCATGGAGCTTGTTAGCGTCCTCTTTGTCCCACTTGGACTGCCATTCGCGGGTTATGTAAGCACTAATCACAGGTTTAAAATCACTATAAACTTTAATTGATTTTCACGCCTCATATAAGACACTGAGAACGTGGGTCGCACGCTTAAAAACATGTATTATATGTTTACTACACCATGTGATTAATTTGTCTCTAACATTACATTCAGTGTTAAGGCCCCCCACTACAAGGCAGTTAACACTAGAGCTGTGTACCGTGAAGACGGCCGTACCGCAATATACCGCAATATTTTTTGCCAGTACCGATATTTTCCAACGGTATACCGCCGTCCCCGATCCCATGTAATTTGATGACAATCTGGCCACTTGTACGTACAAGAATGCATGAAGAAGTTGAAACAAAATGAGAAAAGACAGGCTCAAACACACCAGTGATCGTTTTTTTATAAACAAACTTTAATTATTCAGTGTTCACTTTGAATACAAAATCAGGTAAACAAATACTATGGGGGGAAAAAAACACTGAATCATTAAATGAAACCTACAGACGTAGACTTTCTGGATGGATAACAAAAAAAAAAATTACACTCCTACTAAGAAAAACTTTTTAATGCTTTTTTATTTTTTTTTATTTTATTTTTTTATTTTTTATTTAACTGTATGAAAACGATTAGGCATGGCAGCCATATCAGTAGGACAGTCTCCACTTTCTGAAAAGAACAGTGCATGACTTTACAAGTTCTTTTTCAGAAAGAGGAGCTTGTCCACATGCTCTGGGTTCAGGGTAGCCCTTTGGCTGGTCAGAATGTCCCCAGCTGTCGAAAACACCCTCTCAGAGGGCACACTCGTAGCCGGGATGGCGAGGTAAATCCTCGCCACCCTAGCCAACAGAGGGAAGCGGTACTCATTCTGTTTCCACCACAAGAGTGGGTTTGCATGCCAATCGATTTCTCCTCTCGATACTTCTCGACTTCTTCAGCTCCCTGCTGGTAGGTGGTCTTGCTCGGCTCGACATGTGTGACAAAGACATCTGCCAGGAGGGAGTCAAGCAGGCACACGCTCCTTTGCTCTCGTACTTCCGTTCGTCCTCGGGTCTCTCTGTCTTTACAAAATGCTCTTCTTGGATCTCCTCAAGAACCTCAACATCATGGGCATGCTCATCAAGAGCTGGCGGACTGGGGGTGGCTGAAGTTCCAGGTTCTGCTGAAGTTCCAGGATCTGCTTTGACTGCTTCGACGGTCTTGGGTTTTGTGTGCAAGCTCACTGTGACGTCAGTGAGTTTGCGGAAGATGCCATCGCGTTGTTCTGGTGCCATGTAGGAGAAAGACTTGAAGCGCGGGTCCAAAGCTGAAATCGTCTGCAACATCTCTCTCTGTTCTGCATACCGGCCCTCCAGATCTGCTGCCATGATAGCCTTCATTTGCTGGACGGACATGGAGTTGTCTGGCTTTGGGCGAAGAGGTCCTTTTTCGCCAAGCAGACTCTCAAGAAGGGGCATGATCACAGACGAAGTTGGCATCTCCTCCGTGCACATGAAGGTCGTCATGTCCTTCAGAGGTTTCAGAAAAGCTTCAAGTTCATGTGCGGCGGCGGCCTCCTCGTCATTCAGACTCGTGATGTCACGCTCTTTAAGATAGCTCCGTTCTTTGGAGCGAATCACAGCTACGACAGCATCCTTACTTACTTACGCCTGTCACCCCTACCCGGGTATAGGCCGTCGACGAGAGACCTCCAGCGACTCCTGTCCTGTGCTTCTCCTTCTATTTTACTCCAGGTGGTTCCCAGTCTCTTGATATCTGCTTGGAGGTCTCGACGCCAGGAGTTCCTCGGCCTACCTCTTTTCCTCTTTCCCTGGGGGTTCCATGACAATGCCTGCCTAGTGATACTGGAAGCTGGCTTTCTCAGACTGTGACCAATCCATCCCCATCTTCTTCGCCCAATTTCATTCTCTGCTGTTATCTGCTCTGTTCTCTCCCAGAGTCTGACGTTGCTGATCTTCTCTGGCCAGTGGATTTTCAAAATTCTTCTAAGGCAACTGTTTATGAAGATCTGTACTGTGTTGACTGTGGTTTTTGTCAATCTCCAAGTCTCTGCTCCATATAGGAGAACTGCTTTTACATTGGAGTTGAAAATCCGGACTTTGGTGTGTTGTGATAGCTCTCTGGAACTCCACACTTTTTTCAACTGGAGAAAGGCTGCTCTGGCTTTACCGATTCGTGCTCTAACGTCTGCATCAGTGCCGCCTTTTTTGTCTATGATGCTCCCGAGATAGGTGAAGGACTCCTCCTCCTCCAACGGGGTGCCAGCAAGCAAGACTGGTTCTTCCCGGGTTGTGTTCAGCCTCATTGTCTTTGTTTTCTGTTTGTGAATGGTGAGGCTCACTTGGGACGAGATGTCAGCAAGCCTCGTGGTCTTGTCCTGCATTTGTTGATGAGTGTGGGACAGTAATGCCAAGTCGTCTGCAAAATCGAGGTCGTCAAGCTGTGTCCACAGTGTCCACTGTATTCCACTTCGTCTGTGCTCTGTGGTCATCTTCATGACCCAGTCTATGGCCAGTAGGAAGAGGAACGGAGACAGCAGACACGCCTGCCTGACACCAGTTCTGACCTGGAGCTCCCTGGTGAACTGCCCTTCGTGGATCACGCGACATGTCATGCCATCGTAGCTGCTCTTGATCAGGCGGACGAGCTTTGTGGGTACACCGTAGTGTCGTAGGAGTTTCCACAGAGTCTCTCGGTCCACAAAGTTGACGTACAGCGGGGAGCTCCACTTCAGAGACTGTTCCACGATGATGCGGAGAGTGGCGATCTGGTCTGTACATGATCGGTTTTTTTCTGAATCCTGCTTGCTGGTCTCTCAGCTGGGGGTCAACGGAGCTCTTCATTCTCTCCAGGATGATCCTGTTGAAGACCTTTCCTGGTACTGACAGCAAGGTGATTCCTCTGTAGTTAGAACACTTGCTGAGGTCGCCTTTCTTGGGAAGCTTGATTAGGTACCCCTCCTTCCAGTCAGCCGGCATCACCTCCTCTTCCCAGATCTTTCCAAACAGTGGGTACAGCATCTCCACTGTGTTCTCTAGGTCTGCTTTCAGAGACTCCGCTGGGATGCCATCTGGCCCTGCTGCTTTGCCGTTCTTCAAAAATGCCACTGCTCTTCTGATCTCTTCCCGGCTGGGTCTGTCACAACTGATGGGTAGGTCAGTCTCTGCTGGCCGGATGTCTGGGGGGTCGGGTGGGCTGGGTCTGTTCAGTAACTCTTCAAAATACTCGGCCCATCTGTCAAGTTGGTCTGCTCTGTCTGCAATAGGCTTGCCTTCTTTGTCTTTTACTGGTCTTTCTGTATGGCCATACTTACCCGACAATCTTCTGGTAATGTAGAGCTGTTTCATGTTGCCGCTGCCTGCTGCCTTTTCTGCCTCTGCTGCCAGGCTGTCTGTGTAGGCTCTCTTGTCTGCCCTGATACTCCGCTTCACCTCGCGGTTGGCTTCCGAGTATTCCTCCTGTGCCCTTGCTTTGGCTGCTCTCGTGCGACTGTTGTTGACAACTGCTTTCTTCTGCTTCCTCACTTCTATCTTCTTCAAGGTCTGTGCCGACAGCCAGTCCTTGTGATGGTGTTTCCTGAACCCTACAGTGTCTTTGCAGGTTGAGTTCAGCGCCTCTCTAACTGCCTTCCACTGCTGCTCTGTGGTGACTGCCTCCTCTTCATTTACTAGCTCCTGTAGCGCTTGAAACCGGTTGGACAGCACCAGTTTGAACTCTTCTCTCACTCCAGTCTCTCTCAGGAGGCCTACATTATAGCGCTGTCTTCTTCTTGTCTCTGTGCGGCTTTTCTTTAACTTGAGCTTTATTCTTAAGGTAAGCAGATGGTGGTCTGAGGCGACATCTGCTCCCCTCCTCACTCGAACATCTTGAAGGGATCTTCTGAATTTCTTGCTAATGCAGATATGGTCTATTTGGTTCTCTGTAGTATGGTCAGGCGAGACCCAAGTTGCTTTGTGTATCTTCTGTGTGGGAAGATGCTGCCTCCAATGACAAGTCTGTTTAGAGCACAAAAGTCTACAAACCTCTCCCCGTTCTCACTCATCTCCCCTAGTCCCTGTCTCCCCATCACCTCTTCGTATCCGGTGTTGTCCTCCCCTATTTTGGCATTAAAATCGCCCATGACGATGGTGATGTCTCGCTCCTCACATTTGTCCACGGCACTCTGGAGTCGGTCGTAGAACTCTTGTTTCTCTTCCTCCTCACTGTCATTAGTGGGCGCATAACACTGGATGACATTCAACTTTAGCTTTTTCTTTGTTCTAAAGGCTGCTGTGATAATTCTTGGCCCATGAGGTTCCCAGCACATTAGCGCTCTCTGTGCCACTGGTGACAGCATGAATGCTACTCCTTCTGTATGGGGGGCATTCTCCTCTTCATGACCTGAATACAGAATCATCTCCCCACTTAACAGCCTTTTCTGGCCAGACTGCGTCCATCTGGCTTCACTGATACCTAGCAGGGAAAGGTTGTACTTTTGCATTTCCGCTGCTATCTGGGCGGCCTTGCCGCTCTGGTACATGGTCTTGACGTTCCATGTGCCCATGGTTGTGTCCCTGGATAGAGAGAGGCGGCTCGGTCCTGTGGCTTCCGAAGACTTCCGGCTTTCACCACAGGACGTCATAAATCTTCTGGTAGAAGAACCTTCCTCCTCCAGGAAAACCCCACCCGGGTCTGCCCTGGGGGACTTGGGTGGGGTTAGGTATTTTTTAGTTCCCAGGGTCACCCTGGTCAGCCCCACAGGGTGGGGTTTTCTCTCTATTCTGGGGCATGTGTTTCTGTCTACCCTTTGTTCATTCACCTGTGTTTGACTTTTTAAAACTCTCCCTACTGTCTGCACTGCCTGTAGCTCGATATTGGATGTGTGTTGCTAAATGGTCTTAGCTTTATTTAGGCCCCATGTGTTAGGTTTATTTAATGTATTTGACCGGCCGGCGACATACATTCAATGTTCTGTTTATTTTTTTTTCACAAGCAGTGCAGGCACGTCCTGAGAAAGCCTTGTTGCTGTCGGGACGTTAAGCAATGTACAATCAATCAATCAATCCTCCTCCAGGAAAGGAATTACTGTTTGTCTTTTCGTCGGCGTTTTTGTAGCTATTTCCATTTTTGCAGGGTGGGGAAGCTGCCCCCACGCCCAACCCCCTTACTAGGAGGACCAGGGGTTTTCTGTCGGGGTCACCTTCCCTTAGACCATGTTGGTTCACGGCACCTTATTTCATTCGGTGCACCCCTCTCGCGAGGGACCCCCTATCCACCACCCAGGGGACGCGCCTCAACGCCATATGGTCCCAGCGCGAGGACGACAGCATCCTGCAGGTACAGAAATCATGACAGCATGTCAAAGGCGGAGTTCCACCTGGTACAAACATCAACCTTCAGCTTTTTTGCCTTCAGTTGAAGCAGTTCTGCCTTTGCATGGAGAAGATTGGAAGCCAAATGACTCCTGTGAAAGAAGGTAGATATCCGCCTGATTCTATTCAATACGGCTGCGGTTCCATCCACCTTGAGCACCTTCTGAACTGCAAGGTTGAGTGTGTGTGCAAATCATCCCAAGTGCAGATGGCATTGCAGCAGCTTTCCAGCCTTGACCATGTTTGATGCATTGTCCGACACAAGTGTGAGACCCAGCACACCCGGCAGTTTCCATTCTTTGATTGCTTCCGTGATGACCCTGGTGATGTTTTCAGCTGTAACAGATGAAATAAAAAAATCAATCAATTCTAGTTATTTTAAATGTACACAAAAGGAGAAAAAAACTCACAATCGTTCCTAAATGTTGATTTTTTTGTTTTACAGCTTTTATCACAAAACACACACACACACACACACACACACACACACACACACACACACACACACACACACACACATACACACACCACACACGGAGAGAGAGAGAGAGAGCTGTATTACCTGTATGGCTCTCAGGCATTGGTCTTGTTTGTAGCACATAGTTCACCATCTGCCAATCAACCACCAACACAGCAGTGACAGTGACGTAGGAGTCTGTTGCTCTGGAGGTCCATCCATCTGTAGTCACAGTTACCTGCACCGGAATTCACGTCTATTATTTTGCATCCTCGTTGTGATTTATCAGTATATCGCCTTTCAATTTCAGTGCTAGTACGCTCGTAATTTCTTTACAGGACTTACTTTGTTATAGACAGACTGGCAATTTAATTATAATCAAGACTTTCAAAGTGAAAATTTCAGACTTATTTGACTGATTCTGCAGACGACAGATATAGCAAGCCCCCCCCCCCCCCCCCCCCCCCCCATCCCCCCGCCACACACACACACACACACCTTCATTGAACCGCTAATTGAGAAAAAATCTTTAACATGCACAACTTTATACGCATGCAGTATCATACTATAACTTACTTGTTCGGCTTTCTGAAGGTCATCAATCACCTTGGCTTTCATGTTTTTGTACATCTCAGGGATAGCCAGCTCTGAAAAGTGGTTACCAGAAGGAACCTGGTAACAGTTGTCGAGTGCTTCAATCAGGCTTCGGAAGTGCTTGCTCTCCACCAACTTGTAAGGTCGCAAATCTTTGATGAGGAACAGCGCAATTTGGTTTGTGACGGCCTTTGCACGAGGAGAATTTGTAGGATACTTTGCCTTTTTCGCCAGGATCTGAAAAGCTCCCGCAAGGGTCTGCTGGCGCTGTTGTTTCTTTGGGGGCTGCTCACTCTGTGAGCTTGAGGTTTCCGTCTGTGTGGTAATCAATAACTGTGGATGGTGTCTCCTGATGTGGATGTTCATGTTGGAAGTTCCACCAGCAGTTTTTACATCGCCATTGCACGTCAAGCACACCACCATATTCTCCACTATCGAACCGTCATTTGTTCTTTTTCTGACTCCAAAGTGCTTCCATATAGGGGCCTTTGCTTCAGAATTTGCCACAATCGTGTACTCGCTTTCAGCCATTGTGCCTTTGTCTGCCGCACTTTCACGGAACTGCCTCTTTGTTCTAGGAAAAAACGTTTACTTTCGGTTTATAAAAAAAAAAGTTTACTTTCGTTTTTATTTGCACACACGTTAACACATACATACACACACACTGTTATTTCAAGTTACGAGAAAAGTAAAAGTTTTGAGAACATAAAATAACGCCCACCCCCCCCCCCCTCCCCCCCAATTCCCCCTGTTGTACTACTTATACTGTGTAAAGAGCATTACTGGAGTGCTCCACAAACCATCTGATGATTTGAATTCCTCAGAAAATTGTTTGCGTTCTTCTCTTAGAGACAAACAAATGAATAATGCTTCCATCAGTTGAAATGTTTGGATTCAGGGGGTAGGTCAGCTTTTCTTGCAATAAAATCCACACTTTTCGCTCAAAATGAGTGTTTTGAAAGAAAATTATCCGCCTTCTCACTAAATTGAAATTTATATCACTAGCCAGCATATGGGAGACGCATGCAGCTGAAACTGTTACAAGTGATGTTTTTGGGGGTGCACGTCAACAGCAACAGTTTTCTCTCAATATAAAAATCATTTGCAGTCTTAGGAGATAAATGAATACCCTTTGCAGTGTGTAAAAAACAAGCTCGTCTCACATGAAAATGTTACTTTGCAACTTTTGATTTTTGGCGTGTCGTGATTAAAGAGTTGTAACTTACAGGTAACGCAAAGGTAAAAGATGCAGTTTACTGCATTGTATCCACAAGTGCGTAAGCTTTTTCATGGTGCAGCCAGAATTTAAAAATCTTTAGACATTAGAAAAATATCATCTTCAAAACTTAGTAAACTTTTCTTTTTGGGATGCATAATGTCTAAATCCTATTCAATCTAAGGCTGGCGGGAGCCACTGATCTAAACATACCTCAGCACATACAGAGAAGATGTGTGTTGTATAGTTATTGGTGGCAAGCATCACATCACAATGAACGAGGGATGTCAGCTGTGATGTCTGTGGTAATAATAAAAAAAAAGTGATCAGACATTGCTGGCTTCTTCTTTTTGTTTTAAACACAATCTTTTGAACATCTGTTTCTAATCTGAATTTAAGCCTGACTCCTAGTTGCATCCCTGCTCTCAAGGTTACTTTGTTGCCTCCCATTCACTTTTGTACTTTAAGTTTTATTCTTGTTGCAGGAGGAGCTGTCTTTGATGTTTGATGAAGAAAATGTCAGTGAATTCATGTCAAGGCTGGATCAGTTGAAAACACACTCTGATGGCTGTGCTGCCAGCAGACCTACATGGTAAGACTATTGTCATTCTGCTTGATGACCGTGGCTTGAATAAATCTTTTAATTGTTTACTGTCTCAGACTCT
The DNA here is from genome assembly GCA_036245525.1 of Semisulcospira habei. Taxonomy (NCBI): domain Eukaryota; kingdom Metazoa; phylum Mollusca; class Gastropoda; family Semisulcospiridae; genus Semisulcospira; species Semisulcospira habei. The sequence goes on from BTPG01000001.1 coordinate 97,460,519, forward strand.
AAATCAGCCCTATTATTTTAACCCATATCCATCTGGAAGATGCTTCCTGTCAGAGAGTGCCTGCTCAGAATTGACCCAATTTTTGGAAAGTTTAGTGCACAATTGTTAGTTGTATAAAATGCTTACTACAGTCTCAACCCCACTATAAAACATTAAATGTTGCATATCAGCAGGTTCGGCATTGAATATACTAGCTATCTATGTAAAAATAAACTAAGAAAATAAACACCGAAGATAAACATTTTGTGTAAAAGTGAGTTAATTGTAAATACGTTCAAATACATTTTTTCAATAGCAGGATCTAAAATCACTACCGCATATATGCCTATAAAATATACACGTTCTGTTTTCTGTCTAATTAAAAAAAAAAAATGAAATTCATCGATCGGTTTGGAAACTACACATTTTTTTCTGCAACCAATGTTGCTTTAGAGAGGAAAAAAATTCCAGACAGGACAACTTGATGATTTACAGTCTTATGACTTTCTCTTCAAATTTTATGATGCTTCCAAGAAAATCCAGAAGTACAAGTTTCATCTACTACAAATCCCTGAACAACTGCGCTCCTGCCTATCTCTCCAACTTACTTCACCCCTACACTCCTTCCCACTCCCTCCGCTCCGCCTCCGCCCCTCTCCGCCTCCACATCCCCTGCACCAAACTCAGCACTTTCGGCCCCCGCTCCTTCTCTGTATACGGTCCTGGAACACTCTCCCACTCTCTCTCCGTCAGAAACACTCTCTCTCCCCCTTCCAGTCCACCCTCAAAACTCACCTCCTTCAACAGTTCTAGCACTATATCACCACACTCCCCACGCCAAGCTGACTGTCGTAATGTATTTCACTATTTGTGGTACGTGAGTCGTTGTCTAAAGCGTGCGCATGCGTGCGCGAGTTGTGAGTGCGCGCTTAGAGTTATAATTATTATAAGATAAGCGCATTATAAATATCGTAATTATTATTATTTTGTATTATTTACATACTTGTGTAATTTGTGTAAATAACACCTTTTTTCTTCTTCCTTGTGGAGCAGCATTCGTAACACTGCTCTGCAGGGACAGAGGAAAACAATTGCATATTCACTGTTAGCACAACAGATTATAAGTTCACTGTTTACAGTTAGCGCACTGTTAGCATTAATTGTTGTGCACCACATTGTGGTGACAAAGATGGTGAATCAGGCACTCCTGGTGACACTGCACCTGGCACTGAACACAGCCGTACTTGTTGGTGCGTCGTCGCTCATTCGGGGGAGCTCTCCTGGCAAGTCTTGCAGGTTTCGTATATCTTGTCCACGCTGTGGTCCAGTGTGGCGTGGCAGGCGCATTGGCTGGGCGGACGGCCCGTGTCACTCGTGTCATGACCAAGAGTGTGCCACTGCCTCCACAAAGCTCTGAAAATGTGCCAGTCCTGCTTTGCATGGTCTGGCTTATTCTGGCAAGCCATCACGTATGCATTGTGCATGCTCACCAGCATCTGATGGAAAAAGAGGTGACGCCATCATTTCCAGGAGTGGTGGTTGAGGGTCTAATATCCCACCATCAGGTAGGCAAGGTCAACTCCCTTCATGTGTTCCTGTTGGTTAGTCAGACACGCAGGAAAGGCGATGTAGCGTCTGCCTCACCTGACTCTGCTCTTGCGGATCATGAACATTTGACAGCACAAGCACTGGCTTTGTGTCCTGCCAGTGGCAGAAGACAAGGTCATTGTTTTGAGCAACCTTGCTCTCATGCTTTTGAAGGCCAGGGCGTCCCTTCTTCGGCACCAGGTCTTGTGGTGGCCCCTTTCGGTTAGCACAGACAGTTTCACACCCTGGATGCTAAGGGCTTTCAGGTCCTCGAGAAGTCTGCAACTCGTGAAGAAGTTATCAAAGTAGACTTCACTTTGTGTGCCTTGGAGAGGCACACACGTCCCCCACCACCATGTGTGCCAGCCGGTGTTCTGCCCTTCCACCGTCTTGGCCGGTGTAGACTTGGCAGTAGATGATGTAACCTGTGGTGCTCTCCACCAGGCTCCAAATCTTGATCCCCCACTCTGTTGGCTTCATCGGCAGGTACTGGTGGAATCCAGGGCGTCCTTTGAAATTGACCATTGTCTTATCAACTGTGTACGTTGGACCTGAAAACATAAAAGTACAGATTTGTTTAACTTCTTAATCAACTGGAAAAAGATGAAGACAAAAATAAAATACACACAGACAGTACTTGACAGAAATCTTTCAGGCCACAAGTAATAGCTCCATACCATGTGAGCAGAATATTCCAATTCGCAATAGGAGAGTGTGTTAGATGAGAAGGGCGCTAGCAGACTGGGACAAACTTGTAAACACAAACAACTTTAGTTCATGTAAGAGTGACTTCAGGATGATTCAATCACAGGATATCAAGCACACCTTTTTTTGTTTTGTTTGGGGGGAGGGGTCTGAGACATAAAAACGTACAAACCTGGTGTGTACAATGTCTGGTACTTGTTGACCAAGTGGTTCATGAACAATTGCAACTTGTCACCTGGCACAGGTGCAGTACTGTCGTGAAGGTGCAGGTACTGCCAGATCGAATTAACGCGATCGTGCAACATGGCCTTCCCACAGTTGGTGTATGCCAGCCAGCAGTCTTTTTTCATCCTCCAATAATCATTGTGAGTTGGTAGACGAATTACCCCCACCATGATAATTATAGAGGGCAATGAAAGTTTTCATGTTAGATTCGTCGACTTCCGTCCATCTTCCGTTCGGTGCAGGTGGGTTCGCCCCTAGCTCGTAGACCAAGTGCATACCAAGGAACAGTGCTTGGAGTCCCTGCTATGTTAAAAACGTGTACGAGTCGTGTCGCAGCGTTAAACAACAGAAATATTTAAAAAAGCAAAGAAAAAAATCAGAAAGCAGCAGCCTACCTGAAGCTCCTATGCCACCATAAACTTATGTAGATGGTTCTAGTCAATGCACAAGCCACTGTCATCTACTGCAATGTGAAAGATTTCAGACCTCCTGCCATTTTGTCCACAAGAAATTTAAGAATTTGGGATAAACAGATTCCACATCATTAGCATATAATGATGGTAACAGAAAACCTTTTGCATCACTCAGCAGCAAGATGACATCATATTCTTCTTGTTTATAATTTCTTTTACATCTCATTCTTGCAGTACATATGAAAACACTGTACTCCTTGAGAAGGCTCTTTACTGGAAGAAAATAAAAATACTTAGTAAATCTCCACCAGCTAATACTTCTATCAAGACAAATCTGCGGCGGAGATTCAAGCATCATGTGTTCAAAAATGGAGATTTGTTTCCTGTCTAACGACAAAAACAATCTAACCCATGGGTGGGACTTTTCCGGCTACAGCCGGATTTCCGGCTTTACCCCCCCCCCCCCCCCCCCCAAAATCGTTTTTTTGTTTGTTTGTTTTTTATTTAAAAAGTGCTTCCAGACCCCCTCTTCAGGATTCAACTTTTTTTTTCAGGATTCAATTTTTTTTCTGTCCCACCCATGCTAACCCAAGTGATGGATCCGCTCCAATTTCATTGTACCTTATAATGTAGGGAATTATAATAAAGGGAATTTTTGAAAGTGTGAGGATCCCAAATATCTTAAGCTTTGCCAGCAAAATTATCTGGTATGTTAATGTGTCAAGGATTCTTTGCAGTTGGATTCGGGAGCTCTGTTCAAGATCCCCCCAAAATAACTGAGGCCCTGGCCGGGTTAGTTCGCCACGCGCTGTTACCCTGCGCATTGATTCGTCTCTGTCACCAATCTGTCCCACATGGCCTGATCCCAGAACAGCTGGAAACAATCCACTGCTTTGGGATTCTGGGGAAAAGTGGCATTCAGGCCCTGCTGGCACCGATAGTTCCTTCTGACACGAGGAAGAAAATTGTCACGTTGCCTATCTTGGAATCCAACAAAGTCATCTTTGTCTTCCTCCCTATCGCTGAAAATTTGACGAGCTAAATAATTCAATTCTAGTAAACTTGAATGTCTCGAACCTCCACCAACTCTTCATCTTCCCCTAGTACTTCATCTTCAGGATCTAATTCAGAATCACTTCCATCTGAATCGTCTCTCTCACCTGTCTTGGCCATCATGCTTGATGTGTAACTCGAAACATGCAGTGAAAATTACCATAACAAAGGCTTGTTTGTTGGCTTACAACTTCTGGCAAATTTGCAGGCAAACTGGGAAATGTACACACATTTCAATGATGTTTACAGTACTAACCTGTACTAGTTCCATTGTGGCAAGTGCAGTAGGAGGGAGGGACCTCTGGTAATGCCATCGGTAAGCATTTTTCGAAAAAATACATTTTAGAGAAAAATCCATTTATTTTCTCAAAATCTTTACCGATGGCATTACTACTAGGAAGAATGGCAAATAGGAGGTGGGTGCCGCACCACTCGGTACACCTATGCCCGAGCGCTTCCATGCGTTAACTATCGAGGCCCTCCCTACGTGCCTGTCACGTAACGGATGTGACATGTTGTTTTATTTTTTCGCCAAGTCGGTTTTTTTGTTAATAAATGTAGGTCGCCGACTTCTGTAAATAGCCTTAGTTTAGGGAAGTTAATAAATGTAGTGTGAGCGTAATCGTAAAGCCCGTGCAGCAAGCTTAGCAGTGAGCGAGTACAGCGGTTGCACGCTTTCGTCAAGTAGCTTTAAACCGAACAGTGTTCAGAAGCAAAGTTAACCTGCGAGGTAGCAGTAGGATATTAGTCAGTCAGCGGAGTTAGCCAGCGAAGTGAGAGTCTGGGTCAGGGTGCGGCCTCGTTTGGAGCCCTTGACAAGCTGTGTGAGGGTTCTTTTACCCTCCCTGCAAGACCACGGCCAGTGTTCCTGGGTGTGGGTGTCCCGAAAGACTTGCGACCACGGCTGCTACTCACCAGAAGACCCCTCCGGTTCGTCTTCGTCCTTGTTTTGTCTCGTCCTGCCGGAGGACTCACCAGTGACAGGTATTTACTCATGCCATTTTCCTCAGTTAGCTGCTGCGCTCTCGGGTGTGTGAATGTGTATATAGGTGCGGAAGGGTATGTTCGTCTAGTTTTTTAGTGATGTTTTAATTGAGTCTTTAACCATGTTTTTTAGGTTGGGTTGTAATGTGGTGGGTGTCGGATTTAGTTGTTTATATTCGGCTGTCGCCGAGTGAGTATATTTAAAGGGCCATGTTGTAAAATGGATTAAAGTGGGTATCCTTTCAAATATATCTGTATTAAGTCCTAGATGTAATTTAATAAGATTGTCACGTTGGGTGGTTGCTGGTGATTATTTGATATCTTTGTATGTACATGTGGATATTTTGATAATGTTGGTTTTAGCAGTGGCAATGTTATTATACAAAAGTGGTTGTGCTAGCTTAATGCTAGTGTAATGGAATAGTGCAGACCTGGTGAATGTTGAATGTACATAGGAATCCTCTTTATCCATGATTGTATAGTTAATATGGCCAAGGCGGATATTAGGGTGAGACGAGACACAACTCACGTGGTTTGTGAGTAGGTGCGTGTCAAATAGGCCAGAATTAACTGTGTTGGCACTTTGACTGACAATGCGCCCTTTTCCAGTGCACTGGCTTCAAAGACTGGCTTCAAAGACTGGCTTCGAAGACTGGCTGCGATCACTGGCTTCGATCATTGGCTTCGAAGATTTCGTTCTTCGATCTCATCATCCACGACCAACGGTGACGCATCATCGGGAGTCAGAACGCCTTCGCTAGCCGGTCCTGTTGGACAAGTACGTTGGGCTACAGCAGGCTGACTCTACGTTCTGAGCGTCGGTCACAGGCGTGCGTGAGCAAGCGCGGCTACGGTGCTCTGTGGTGCAGGGGTAGTACTCGTACGTTATGAGCCACCCTGTCTAGTGTGGGACAGAGGACACTGTACAGAGACTAAGTTACCCGCCTTGTATAGCCGTTGGCCATATTAGTCATTTTTGTCTGTTAGTCATATTCACATATTAGTCATTTTCGTCTGTTAGTCATATTCACCTGTTAGTCATATTCACCTGTTAGTCATTTTCACTTGTTAGTCATTTTTTATATGTTAATCTTTTTTAAGTGTTAATACGTTATGAGTGCATGTGTGGGTATGTGTGAGTGTGTGGGGCGTTAGTGGGTCGGGGTGGGAGTTAGAGTAAGGGTAGGTAATAAAGGATTTGTTTGTTGTTTATCACTGGCGTTGCGTTATTTATTTAGAGTGGGTGGGTTTTCTCGAGTGTCTGCACTCATATTGTCCACGGCGCCCTGACCCCGTCAGGCGTGTCGTGACAGTGCCCACTCCCGACAATTTTAGCTAGGTGTTATCCGTGGCGCCGGGAGGGAGTGCTGAGTTGCCGAGATGTCCCCCGCTAGGGCCAGGTAGTCGTGCTGGCCGGATAGGACTTGCAGGTAGAAGCGGGCGAAGGTAAACTCGGCCCGCCAACTCACAGCCGCTACAATGTCCCTCACTGCGCAGCTGCAGTCAAAGGCGATTTTCGCAGCCACTGCTTTGACTTCGTGTGGTTGGTTGCGCATCGTCCTGGCCTGCTCTGGGGAGAGCTCCTTGTACGCCGACCGGATGACCCAGCGTAGCCAGGAAGAGATCGTCTGCGCCGAGATGTCTCGTCTGCCCGGAGCCAAGGGCAGGAATAGGGTGAGCACCCTTGTCTTAGTGGCTTAGTTCTGTGCCGGCTCCTATAGATGGGACTCCCGGGACTGGTCCGTAGCCCTGAGCGGACGGATGGTCAATACTTGCGGCATGGACGCTGGGAGGCAGTTCATGGCCAGAACGTAGGGTCGGTGAAGAGCTGCACCGAGCCATCGGCCCGGAGTTGGAGACAGGAGGGACGCCCCGAGAAGGCGTGTATCTTGCTAGCCCGAGAGGCTGAGGTGAGGGCGAGCATGAAGCAGGTCTTCCTGGTTAGGTCTCCAAGTCGCGCGAGTGGTAGGGGCTCGAACCGTTTAGAGTCGAGCCAGGGGGTTTACGTGTACACAAGGGAACCACCTAAACTACGCGTTGGCGAATATACCATGAGAAAGGGAGGCCTACGTGTGGCTGTGTATTCCGGTGATAATAGGTGTGTACATGATGGATATGGATTAAGGTAGTCAGTTGTACAGGTGAGCCTCAATTATACACACACTGGTATTGAGCGGAGTCACATCTTGGACAGATCTGCAACTTCCAGTGGATACCTATTGAGCTGCAGTTGGCCTGTGCATGGTTGTGTACTGACAGATAAGGCTTATGTTTGTCTGAGGACCTTCTGCTGACTGAATGTTCCGCTTCAATAGCCTAGATGTAAATTCAGTCCCACGTTAACACTGTTATGTGCAAAAAGGTGCTTATTGGCCCAAATTGTTGCTTGTGAAGGATCACTGGTTATAAGTATCACTATCAGAACCCTGGTGCCTGATGTTAAACCTTTTTGCATGCTGATCCTTTAACCTTCACCGTACTTTAGGGGCCAGTTTACCCCAAACTGATTTGAAAAATGTTAGAAAAATTCAGTTTTCATCCTATCACTCTGAAACTTTGTGTATTCCTCAGAATTAATAAAACCTTAATTGCGTTTGTCGCATAATCAATTAATTATGAATCTCTGAACTTTACATCTCCTATTCCCCGGGGACGGGGAAGTGGCGCAGTGGTTAAGACGTCTGCCTCCAATGCCAAAGGTGCGAGGTTCGATACCGGGTTCCGGCGTTGGATTTTTTCTCCTCTGGTAAGTGTCACCGTCTGGGCAGTGGGCAGATGTTCACATCTGCACGGGACATAGACGACCCCGGCCCCCACGAGTCCCCTGCTGCCTTGCAGGCATGGCCGCTTGGCTGCGGAAAGGCTAAGGGAGGAAACCCCTGACATCAAAGCCCCCGTGTCTCCGGGGAAGGCTTTTGAGCCAGAGACTAAGACAAGGACAGTCTGATATAAAACCTACGACCCGAGGACCTCGATGCCACCGTCCCAGCTTGCTAGGCCATGGCAAACGAACCAAGGGTTTAAAGGGTGAGGCCAGTACTGCGCACACTGCACTCCACCAAAAAGCTCCACCGCGCAGGCTTTAGGAAACGCCCACGGACTATGGACGTGGGCAAGCCCTATAGAATCTTCGTTCGCGAAGTCAAGCCAAGAGAGAGAGAGAAGACATCTCCTATTTACACTTCTGGGGTCAAACTGACTCTGACTTTTTATAGAAGGCAGCGCTCGTCTGAACTTAGTTCTGTTGAAAGGAGAGTGACTTAATCGCTGGAAGGTGGTGGATTTTGTGGGGCGGAGCTTCAATTGTCGAGTTAAACACTATAACGATAACGCTTGTAATGTTTAAAGCAACGAATATAGCCTGGTTTAGAGCATTACTGCCCTAATTGACAGTCATTTTGACTTTTTCAGCATGACCATACTTTGTCACTCTCATTTTTAAACAGATGGTGTATTCAGAGTTTGACATTGTTTTTGGCCTCGGGTGCGCGGGTATGTGTGGCTTTGTATATATCAAGATGGTACAGCAACGGGACCCGGCGCAACTCTTCTGGTCGGTGCTTGAACCGACGGTAGGTCTCTAGGGCCTTCAGCCCTCTCCAGTAATTTGAAGGGAGTTCCTCCGTAAGGGAGATTAGAGTCCGGGCATGTGCCCATACTTCGCCAGGCCCCACCCGGGTCTGCCCTGGGGGACTTGGGTGGGGTTAACTACTTTTTAGTTCCCAGGGTCACCCTGGTCAGCCCCACAGGGTGGGTTTTTTTCTCTATTCTGGGGCATGTGTTTCTGTCTACCCGAGGTCCATTCACCTGTATTTGCCTTTTTAAAACTCTCCCTACTGTCTGCAAGGCAAGCCTATTGCAGACAGAGCAGACCAACTCGACAGATGGGCCGAGTATTTTGAAGAGTTACTGAACAGACCTAGCCCACCCGACCCCCCCGACATCCAGCCGGCAGAGACCAACCTACCCATCAGCTGTGACAGACCCAGCCGGGAAGAGATCAGAAAAGCAGTGGCATTTTTGAAGAATGGCAAAGCAGCAGGGCCAGATGGCATCCCAGTGGAGTCTCTGAAAGCAGACCTAGAGACAACAGTTGAGATGTTGTACCCACTGTTTGGAAAGATCTGGGAAGAGGAGGTGATGCCAGCTGACTGGAAGGAGGGGTACCTAATCAAGCTTCCCAAGAAAGGCGACCTCAGCAAGTGTTCCAACTACAGAGGAATCACCTTGCTGTCAGTACCAGGAAAGGTCTTCAACAGGATCATCCTAGAGAGAATGAAGAGCTCCGTTGACCCCCAGCTGAGAGACCAGCAAGCAGGATTCAGGAAGAACCGATCATGTACAGACCAGATCGCCACTCTCCGCATCATCGTGGAACAGTCTCTGGAGTGGAGCTCCCCGCTGTACGTCAACTTTGTGGATTATGAGAAAGCATTTGACAGCGTGGACCGAGAGACTCTGTGGAAACTCCTACGACACTACGGTGTACCCACAAAGCTCGTCCGCCTGATCAAGAGCAGCTATGATGGCATGACATGTCGCGTGATCCACGAAAGGCAGTTCACCAGAGAGCTCCAGGTCAGAACTGGTGTCAGGCAGGGGTGTCTGCTGTCTCCGTTCCTCTTCCTACTGGCCATAGACTGGGTCATGAAGATGACCACAGAGCACAGACGAAGTGGAATACAGTGGACACTGTGGACACAGCTTGACGACCTCGATTTTGCAGACGACTTGGCATTACTGTCCCACACTCATCAACAAATGCAGGACAAGACCACGAGGCTTGCTGACATCTCGTCCCAAGTGGGCCTCACCATTCACAAACAGAAAACAAAGACAATGAGGCTGAATGCAACCAGGGAAGAACCAGTCTTGCTTGCTGGCACCCCGTTGGAGGAGGTGGAGTCCTTCACCTATCTCGGGAGCATCATAGACAAAAAAGGCGGCACTGATGCAGATGTCAGAGCACGAATCGGTAAAGCCAGAGCAGCCTTTCTCCAGTTGAAAAAAGTGTGGAGTTCCAGAGAGCTGTCACAACACACCAAAGTCCGGATTTTCAACTCCAATGTAAAAGCAGTTCTCCTATATGGAGCAGAGACATGGAGATTGACAAAAACCACAGTCAACAGAGTACAGACCTTCATGAACAGTTGCCTTAGAAGAATTTTGAAAATCCACTGGCCAGAGAAGATCAGCAACGTCAGACTCTGGGAGAGAACAGAGCAGATAACAGCAGAGAATGAAATTGGGCGAAGAAGATGGGGATGGATCGGTCACAGTCTGAGAAAGCCAGCTTCCAGTATCACTAGGCAGGCATTGTCATGGAACCCCCAGGGAAAGAGGAAAAGAGGTAGGCCGAGAAACTCCTGGCGTCGAGACCTCCAAGCAGACATCAAGAGACTGGGAACCACCTGGAGTAGAATCGAAGGAGAAGCACAGGACAGGAGTCGCTGGAGGTCTCTCGTCGACGGCCTATACCCGGGTAGGGGTGGACAGGCGTAAGTAAGTAAGTAAGTAAGCTACTGTCTGCACTGCCTGTAGCTCTTGATATTGGATGTGTGTTGCTAAATGGTCTTAGCTTTATTTAGGCCCCATGTGTTAGGTTTATTTAATGTATTTGACCGGCTGGCGACATACATTCAATGTTCTGTTTAGTGTTTTTTTCACAAGCAGTGCAGGCACGTCCTGAGAAAGCCTTGTTGCTGTCGGGACGTTAAGCAATGTACAAACAAACCATACTTCGCCAGGTTTCATGACCCGATCTTTTTCCTGTCTTGTTGGCTGATTCTGCCTAACTTCGGCTGGTTTCTCGAGCATGCATATCTGGATGAGTGGCATTATGGAGCATGGTGACCTCCTGGCATTCAACTCACATCAGCATGTGGGTCACTTTTTTGGCTCTCATGGCAGTGAGTCTATGTTCCGGGTCAGTGGTTGTCCTTCTGCCGTCCGCCATTGTCCATGGTAAACTTTAACGTTGGCATTTTCTCGGAGACTATTCAAGCTACAGTCTTCAAACGTGGATACTTTGTGACAAGACCATTCTAAACATACCAATTTGAGTGACCTCCCTTAATGATCAAGGTCACTGGGGATCAGGAGATAGGTTAAAAATTGACATATTTTGACAAAATTGACTTTTTTCCTCAAATACTATTTGCAACTTCAAACCCAAATTTGGTATAAAGATACCTGATGGTAACCCCTTTCTATGCATACTTATTTGGCTGACCCATTCAAAAGTCAAGGGTCACAAGAGCTTAGGAAATAGGTTTTTAAAAAAAAACTGCCATATTTTGATAAACGATTTTTTTTTCTCAAATACTATTCACAACTTCAAACCCAAACCTGGTACAGAGATACCTGATAGTAAGACCTTTTTATGTATATTAATTTGGACGACCCCTTGGAAAGGTCAAGGGTCACGAGAGATCAGGAAATAGGTCACAAATAGCTATTTTCTGACAAAAATGTTTTTTCTCAAATACTATTTACAACTGCCATCCCAAACCTGGTACAGAGCTACCTGATGGTAAGACCTTCCTATGCATGCTAACTTGGATTGAAAAGGTCTAAGGTCACAACAGATTGGCAAATGATATGAAAAATGTCTATTTTTTTAAGAATTTTAGTTTTTATCAAGATTTTTGCAAAACTTAACCAAATTTGGCAGAAAGTAGCTGATGATAAGACCTTTATATGCATACCATGGATTTTGCGAGTACAAATGCGAACTCTTTCCTTATGTTAGAACACTTGAACATTTGCTTATTTCAGTGACCTGTTAGAAGGTTAAGGTCATTAATTATTTGGATTGGTCATGCACGTGAGGCTTGAGGGCTTTGCCGTACTTGTTTGCCTTCAGTTTTTGCTTCTGAACTGTGGCACCGATACCTGATGTAAATTGGAATCCACTGCGGTACTTTGTAGCACGCCGGCCTCAACGGGGCAATATGGTCCTGCACCCTTCGCCAATATGTCCGCCTCACTAGGCTAGAACATGGCCAAGTTCTTAGATCTAGCCTTCGGCAATCTTACAAGGGGTAATACTGTGCAAGCTGGCAAGAGAGCCAAGAAAGCTCCGTCCTTACAGAAACAGACAGAGAAGTGGATTTCTTTTAGCTCTTTGGTTTTTGGTACAGCAGAGACAGTATTCAGTTCAAGCCATGAACTTACACGGGAGGATATGGCCCCTCCTTGAGAAAGGAGGCCCCCAGCGGCGGGAGTGTGGGCTCTTTTTTGGAGTTAATTTTCTCAGCCCTCATCTTTCTTGGACCCCACCCGGGTCTGCCCTGGGGGACCTGGGTGGGGTTAGGTATTTTTTAGTTCCCAGGGTCACCCTGGTCAGCCCCACAGGGTGGGTTTTTCTCTCTATTCTGGGGCATGTGTTTCTGTCTACCCTTTGTCCATTCACCTGTATTTTCCTTTTTAAAACTCTCCCTACTGTCTGCACTGCCTGTAGCTCTTGATATTGGATGTGTGTTGCTAAATGGTCTTAGCTTTATTTAGGCCCCATGTTGTAGGTTTATTTAACGTATTTGACCGGCTGGCGACATACATTCAATTTTCTGTTTATTTTTTTTCACAAGCAGTGCAGGCACGTCCTGAGAAAGCCTTGTTGCTGTCGGGACGTTAAGCAATGTACAATCAATCAATCAATCTCATCTTTCTTGGGGGCACTATTGGCAGGAGTATGAGCTGAAGTTCAGCCCTTCGCCACCAGGCGCTGCATACTTGGAGAATCTTCCGCCCCACGAAATGAGGACCTCACCGCCAGATGCCCGCCTCCAGTTAATTTCTCCCTCTGCTCCTCATACTTAGCTTCACCATCGACAGGAGGAGTATGAACGGCAGCTGGCGGAGACATTACAGCCATTGTGGAACAGAAAGGGAAAATGGCGTCCAACCCTCTCTGCTGTTAAGAGACACTTCTGCCTTCCTGAACGAGGCCCCCACAGGTGGATGCCAGCCTCCAGTTAATTTCTTCCTCTGCCCCTCCTGCTTGGCTTCACAATCGACAGAAGGAGTACGAGTGGCAGTTGGGCCCACAACAGCCATTGCAGAACAGAAAAGGGGAATTGCGTCCAGCCCTCTCTGTTCCTTGGTTTGGCACAGACAGCACCCGCACATCCAGCCTAAACTTTGCGTCTCTCCTGACCCAGACAATCAGTACTGATATCTCTTTGCACGGCATGAGAATCCAGTCCTAGCTCTGAACTTTTGATAGGGCATGCAGAGATAGAACAATGTATTTTCCAAAAGCACCAAATTCATTTAAGCCGCATTGATCACAAACTTTGCGGGAATTTTGACCGTGTCTATCCATACACTACGCGACCACTACCCCATCTTTAATTCACCCCAGTGATTTCAAATAAACGCAAGTTTGTCAATGCGGCGTAAATAAATTTGGTTCTTTTGGAAAATACATTGTTCTATCTCTATAAGCATTGACCTCAGCACTCGAGCTAAACAGTATATCAACGATGTATGCGTGTTCATTCTGAAATGCGTAGTTTATTGATTACGGCGGCTTGCCTAGCCTAAGCCCGATGTGCCATGCGTTGTGGAAATTCCCGATAACGGCGATCGCACACACACACACACGCGCGCTCTTACGCCAGTAAAAAATCAATGATATACACACTGATTAGGTCTATTTTCTCCATCAAAATAACGCGGCAACCAAATCTGCTTAATAAATAGCCTTATAAACACACACTTTGTCAATTTTACACACAGTGACTGCACATGCAACAACAGGGAGCAATTACTTCCCTTTGAAATCATAATTTATAGCCTACTTACCGCTTTCGTCGCTCATTACTGAGAAAAGATACAAAATTACTATCATTTCTAATTAAAAACACTGCATCAACCCACTAAAACAACACTAATTTGTCTAATAACAATGTTTTTGGCCCTGGCCCGGCTCAATCGGCTGTATTATTAGCCTGGCAAACTCGCTACATACCTGTAAAAATCGAACATCAAGTTCCGGTGGCGATTGCACAATATCGATTATAGTTATAAGCCCAAAAAATAACTGCCTCTCTCGGCCACGGCTGTGGCTGGGGTGATTTCGCTCGCATGTCACACACCTAAGAGAAAATCTGGGGGCAATTTATTCTTACGTGTGTGATATGGGTTCGAGTCTCCTCGGGGTCTCAAATTCTTTCGTTTCGTAAAATAACTCGTCTTTGAGGCCCCATCTGGGGAGTGACGAATCCCTAATAATTAGACCAAAAATAAGTCCGGACAAATAAATAATTAGATGTAGGACCTATAGTAAACAAATTACTAGGCCGGCAAATAAAATAAATTGTGCGCACACGGGTAAATAAAGGGGGGAAAGGGGGGAATAAGGGGGTAAGGGGAAGGGAAAGGGGGAGGGATAAGGGGGGGTTGGGTGGGGTGTGTGTGTGTGTGTGTGTCTGTCCGTCCTTACCCCTTGTCCCGTCTGGGCGACGGATCGCCAATCCAATCCCCAATGCCTCTTCAAGAGAGGCATGTGTGACCCTCTCTTGAAAAGGCCCATTGGGGATTGGATAAACAGACGGGACTTTTGTTAAAAAAGTTTATTTTAATAACCCACGGCTCATATGATATCTTATATATCAGCTTTAATCTGTGCATGCATGCCGTGATTTTGTTTACAAGTCTGTGAACTATGTGGAGCTCATGCGATCATGAAATGCGGGTCTGTGCATGTGTGTCTGTATGTGTGTATGTGTGCGTGTATGTATGTATGCCTGTTAGAGATAGAAAAAAAGACATTCCAAGAACATTTTTACCATTGTCTATGTGCCAAAATGTGCCAATACCCCAAAACATAACCCCACCCGGGTCTGCCCTGGGGGACTTGGGTGGGGTTAGGTATTTTTTAGTTCCCAGGGTCACCCTGGTCAGCCCCACAGGGTGGGTTTTTCTCTCTATTCTGGGGCATGTGTTTCTGTCTACCCTTTGTCCATTCACCTGTATTTGCCTTTTTAAAACTCTCCCTACTGTCTGCACTGCCTGTAGCTCTTGATATTGGATGTGTGTTGCTAAATGGTCTTAGCTTTATTTAGGCCCCATGTGTTAGGTTTATTTAACGTATTTGACCGGCTGGCGACATACATTCAATGTTCTGGGGTTTTTTTGTGTTTTTTTTTTTTCACAAGCAGTGCAGGCACGTCCTGAGAAAGCCTTGTTGCTGTCGGGACGTTAAGCAATGTACAATCAATCAATCAACCCAAAACATAATTATTTAAATAATAACCACACAAACAAACCAAACAAAATTGATAACAATTGATAACCTACAGATACTTGATAAGAAATTTCCAAAGTCAGTTATAACTGTCAAATAATACCAAATAACTTTACAGGTAACTCTTTAAGTTCCTATAAATTAGTTATAAGTGACTTAAGTCAAAAACTTATAAGAACTTAAACATAACAAATTGTAAGTTCCTGACTTAAGTCACAACTTACTCGGGCAGATTTGACAAGATACAAGGACAACAAAAAAAATTTTTTTTAGTAATAGTCTGGCGGTGGTGGAGCTGATGGGGTTAAATAGTTAGGCGCAAGTGACATGTCATCTCTTTGCGAAGTGTAATGAAAAAATAATAAACGATTACCAAATCTGATTTTTATTTGTTTAAAAGATTTTGTAATTTTTCCGTGGTTTCCTGAATTCCGATCTGTTTTCCCCTCTCTAAAAAACTGGCCTTTAGTTCTTCAACATTCACGGGAGATTGACTACGCATCTTATTTTGTATTTCAGATTTCAGTTGTTTGTAATTATTTAAATCGTCTTGCACTCTCTTAAATTCATCGTCATCAATAAAATTGTCTTGCAACGCTTTACTGATAATAAGTTTTAAACTACTGAGTTTTGCACCCGCCAGCGTACTCAATGCTTCATGTTTTTGTAATTTAGTGTGAAATCTCTTGTTTATGGCCTCCAAACCAAAGCATGCCAGACCTGTGGCAATGCTAGCTCCTTCAAGGCCAACGCCAATTAAACTTCCAATTCCAGTTGAAATCAATACAATACCCCCTACAGAACATCCTGCTGAAACTGCACCAATAGCCATAGAAGTGTTTTGAACAGAATTAAAAACGGTCTTATACCTCCTTTTACACCGTGAATATTTTGCTTCTTCTCCTTCCAAATATTTAATTGCTTCTGTAATATTCATTAAACGAAATGCGTCTGCCTGTAATGTTTTATCTGATGCAATTGGTACAGCTGTCGCATGTGGATCAGGTGCAAGCATTGTTTTAGTCGTCGCAATTGATTCAGTCGGCTCAAGCGTTGGTAGTATTGGATAGAATTTAACCATTTTTTTTATTGACAAATATTTTTTATTTAATCAGCAATTACATCTTGCAACTCTTCAAAAGTATATAATTTGCTGGCATAATAAAATGAAACAAGATCAATGTGTTCAAGGTTTATGTAACTTAGACGAACAAAAGTTGTTTTGTCAACCACCACCTTGACAGCGGGAATACTGCTCGAAACATTAATAACATCAACATTTTTTGTAATAGCAATAAAGACCTTTGATGATTCTGATACTGTTTCATCCCATGTAAGTTTTATTCCCTGTGCAATATTTGCCTCTTTTGCAGAAGCTACAGATTTCATGATAATTTCAAATACTATTGTCGCTTCTCTAGCCACGACAAAGCTTGCTGGCATAAACACAACAGAAGTATCTGATCTACCCTTTCTAGTTGTAAGAAGATACCGCCGTCTCTCATAATTTTCAACTTTCAGTTTATCTCTGCTATTGTTGTCTGGGGCAAAGCTTGGAACAAGGCTTACAATAAGCGGCCCAGAGTTAACAACCTTCCTAAACACCAAGGCGCCTTCATCATCAGTGTATACATAAGGACTAATAAATTCAATCTTTATGTCCCAGTCAATTGTGGGTGGTGGCGTAGGTGTAGGTGGTACAGGTGAAACAACCCACTTATTTCCCACATGTATTAAGTTGTAGGGCGAATTATTTACAGGTGGAGTAGGTACAGTAACATCACGTAGCTGACCAAGTTTAGGAATCTGTCTTTCACCGTCTTTCATGTCAACAATTACTTTCCTCTTGTACATGCCATTTGAATCAAGTTCAAAACCATATATTTCTCCAACATCCCCCTCCTTCTCAAAATCCTGTACATCAGCCAAATCTTTCAACTCTGTTACCGGACATGCAACTGGTATGATTCTCGGCTTTGGACCACCACTCATTTTTTATAAACAAAAATAAAATTATTTAACTTCGAACACTACACTAAAATCATGCATAAGAACTGGCTTGCCATCCTGATTAGTTACAGATATACAAAGTGACTCAAAGAAACTGGAACCTAATTTTTTAAACTGTAAAGGAAATCTAACAACCACACTTTCACAATAGGGAGCAGTTCCAGTCGGTAAGCATCTCAACAAAGTTGATGGCTTACCACTGTGTATATTTTCAGTTGTGTTTAGTTCTTTTAAGAGAATATTTAGTACTGTATGTACTGACAAATTGACAGGGCGTTTTCCAGTTATTTTAAGTTTTTTTGTCTTCATTGTTATAATATCAAAATTAGCTTCATCCATATCATCCCCCCACCCGGGTCTGCCCTGGGGGACTTGGGTGGGGTTAGGTATTTTTTAGTTCCCAGGGTCACCCTGGTCAGCCCCACAGGGTGGGTTTTTCTCTCTCTTCTGGGGCATGTGTTTCTGTCTACCCGAGGTCCATTCATCTGTATTTGCCTTTTTAAAACTCTCCCTACTGTCTGCACTGCCTGTAGCTCTTGATATTGGATGTGTGTTGCTAAATGGTCTTAGCTTTATTTATGCCCCATGTTGTAGGTTTATTTAATGTATTTGACCGGCTGGCGACATACATTCAATTTTCTGTTTAGTTTTTTTTTTTTCACAAGCAGTGCAGGCACGTCCTGAGAAAGCCTTGTTGCTGTCGGGACGTTAAGCAATGTACAATCAATCAATCAATCATCCATATCATCTGTTCTATACCAATCTTCATCAATATAAAATCCAAGTAAATATGCAAATCTGACTGAGATTTTTAACCAATTTTGTGTCGGAAATTCTAATGTAACAAGTAGGTTAGCTGGATTTAAAGTTGCTTTAATTTTAAATTTACTTTGAAACCATTCAGCTATAGTACAAAAATCATAATACCCAGGTGGAATAGCTTCAGTCACACCATCAAGATTTACATAATAATTTTTGTCTTCTATATTAAACCATTTTACTGTATAGAACATTTCATGGATAGCTACAGCCTTGCTACCATCACGATTATCAATCCCATTAGTTAACCACACTGGTTTGCTTGTGTCAAGATTTGTTAATGTGATAAACATTTTTATTATCTCATATAAAAAAAGGATGGAATTTAAATCACCAACCATTACCACTACAAACGCATTTCAATTTAACGTGGATGCCAAATACAATGTCGCACCTACTTATGAACAGAAAATAATTCAACTAAATCAGCTTGATATTGCTGTATCAGAACAAGATTTATTTCAAGTCAAAGTACCGAATCCGTTTGATCATTACCTAAACCCTCCAATAACAGACGATACTACTGCAAGAAAGTGGACATCAAGACCACTACAGATGTTTCAAAACGAACTTAACTTTGCTATACTATGTTCAACTACAGGCTGTGGTGTTTCATTCACAGACCATTTGAATCACTCAAACAGACTCATTAGGTCTGTCTACCGTTTCCACACATATTACCAATTAAGACGTATTCTGTCAGAACTTCATACACCACTACCAACTGAATCCAGTTTCAACAGGTATAACAACCCCATGGATATGAAAGCATTTGAACGCATATGTAATGAATTTAACATAAGCACTAAGTATGACTTCACACAAAAACTTGATGATCACCACGGCATTGGTACATTGTATTATGCTATGAGTCACAGACAATACCCTCAAGACTATTACCCCGGTTACACGTCATTCTCATCAAAATCTGAAGTCTGGTTAGGATCAATAGAGCAGAAACAGACAAACGCCTGGACCACATTTATTTTAGATAAAACTGACGGGTTTACTCAAGCAGGAGTCGAACGCGTAAATGAGTCTATTAGAATGTATGTGTGGTGTATACTAGGAGCACAATCATTAACAAAATCAAACATTTTAAACGGGAGTGGTAAATTTGAAGCACAAAAACAGTTTCTTGCTAATCTAGAAGATTCAATCAACTCAACAGTCGATCTACCATCAAGCATACAACGCTACCAAGACGTACTCAGATATGCCAGATCAAAAGTTGACTTTGTAGTTGGCATCGGGTTATACATGTTACCGTCTGACCTTCAATTACAAATGGGTACAATAACAAATTATAATAATGAAATCATTGTCGCTGGTCGTGATCAGAAATTAGGACTCAATAAATCAGTAAACACACATTTACAGTCAATAATAATGCCAGTATCATCACCACCCGTACAGGCAGCCCTGGTAACACCAGTAATGTCAATAACAGCCCCAGCCCCGGCACCCACACCTGTACTGGCACCAGCACCAGTACCATCATCAAACACACATGAGTCAGAGAGAACTGCATTGGTAATAGGCCTCACAGGACTAGGTATATTACTTCTTTATCTGTTTCATTAAATAACCCACCATCAACCCTCCTACTACCCCACCCGGGTCTGCCCTGGGGGACTTGGGTGGGGTTAGGTATTTTTTAGTTCCCAGGGTCACCCTGGTCATCCCCACAGGGTGGGTTTTTCTCTCTATTCTGGGGCATGTGTTTCCGTCTACCCTTTGTCCATTCACCTGTATTTGCCTTTTTAAAACTCTCCCTTCTGTCTGCACTGCCTGTAGCTCTTGATATTGGATGTGTGTTGCTAAATGGTCTTAGCTTTATTTAGGCCCCATGTGTTAGGTTTATTTAACGTATTTGACCGGCTGGCGACATACATTCAATGTTCTGTTTTTTTTTTTTTTGTTTTTTTTTCACAAGCAGTGCAGGCACGTCCTGAGAAAGCCTTGTTGCTGTCGGGACGTTAAGCAATGTACAATCAATCAACCCTCCTACTGACAACAAAAATATCAACACATGCTCCGCCATAAACCCTACTACCTTTGCTGCAGTATTGATAAGCCAACTGACAACTGTGCCTATAATACCAGGCAAAGCGTCCATTGCTTTTACAGCCAATTTCTTAAGCAAGTCTGATATATGTGATAATTGTTTTTTTACCCACGACTGTAAATCTTTTGGATCACTTGGTGGTGCTGGGGGTGCCGGGGCTGGCGGTGTTGGACTGCCTCCACCGCTTGCGCCACCACCACCAGAAACAGCTAACACTACAGTACTGATAATAAATCCAAGAGCAGTAATTAAACTCGCAATAGTGATATCCTGCTCTCTGAAAAGTGTTTTCAATCTCTCCGCCAAAGTTGTGTCTTCGTGAAGTATTTTCTGAATAGTTTCTCTAATCCTGTTGGCCTGTGTTTTCAGTTTTTGTCTTCCAATATTAATTGCTTCTAACCTCGCTGATCTTTCTATATATTCTGGGGCATGTGTTTCTGTCTACCCTTTGTCCATTCACCTGTATTTGCCTTTTTAAAACTCTCCCTACTGTCTGCACTGCCTGTAGCTCTTGATATTGGATGTGTGTTGCTAAATGGTCTTAGCTTTATTTAGGCCCCATGTGTTAGGTTTATTTAATGTATTTGACCGGCTGGCGACATGCATTCAATGTTCTGTTTAGTTTTTTTTTCACAAGCAGTGCAGGCACGTCCTGAGAAAGCCTTGTTGCTGTCGGGACGTTAAGCAATGTACAATCAATCAATCAATCTTTCTATATACAAATCATTTAATCTGTGTTGGATTCTTTGTTTCATTTCTGTGTCAAGATTCTCTTCATCAGCAGTTGCTAATTTGTTTTTTTCTCTTTCTATTTGATTATCAAGCTCACCCAGTTTGGCAACATTATTTACCATCTCACCTCTTATTGTCTGCAGTGATTTATCCAAACCCTTTATCTCTCGCATTGACAAAGGAGGGTCTTCTATTGTTTTCATTACGTCATCTGTAAATGAGGTTTCTTGTATTACCGTTACCGGGGTGTGGCTAGGTAAAGGACCTGGAGCCAGCCACACCCCGGTAACCGCTTCTGCTGGCGGGCGAAACGTTGTGAGGGGCTGACGCGTCTCTCAGTCAGTTGAAATACTTTGAGAGGAGACGGGCGCCGCCAAGTTCGCCTAAGCCCATTGAAAGGACTGATGGAAAAGCAACAGAATAAGAATAACATGCCGGATCGGTCGGGGCCCGGATCACCAACGACCGCGCACCCCATTGGAGGTCTCCAGGGTGGGGGCGACAAGTGTGTTACTGGAACCAAACCCACCATCAAGCTGCCCACGCAAGGAATAACTATCGGAACTTGGAACGTTCGCACACTCTACCAGTGCGGCAAAGTGAAGGAACTCACCCACGAGTTGAAGCGCTATCGCTGGGACATTGTAGGACTTGCAGAAGTTCGATGGACAGGCTTCGGAGAAACAACAACAGATGAAGGCCATAAAATCTGGTTCAGCGGAAAAGAAACCAAGCACGAACATGGCGTAGCTTTTATCGTAAGGAAAGAGGTGGCTGGAACTGTCATCAGCTGCACCCCCGTGTCAAGCAGACTAATCTCCATCCGCATCTCCGCCCGACCGCACAACATCACTATCATTCAAGTATACGCTCCAACAGCAGATCATGATGATGAAGAATTAGAAGAATTTTACGAACAACTGGACAACATCATCAAGAAAACACCTAAGAAAGACATTCTGACTGTCCTCGGTGACTGGAATGCAAAGATCGGCCCTGACGCCTACCAACAATGGGCAGGAACAGCTGGCAAGTTTGGCCTTGGAGAAACAAACGACAGAGGCCTGCGACTTTTAGAGTTCGCACAGAGTCACCGTCTCACCGTTGCTAATACCCTCCATCCACACAAGAAGTCAAGAACAGTGACATGGCAATCGCCAGGAGGCCTGGTCCATAACCAGATTGACTTCATCTTGCTGCCTCGACGATTCAAATCCAGCGTTAACAAAGCACAAACGAGGTCCTTTCCTGGCGCTGATATTGGCAGCGACCACAACCTCGTCCTTACTAGCCTCAAGTTGAAGCTGGCATTGAAACGAGATAGCAAGAGCCCTCGCATCAGATTCGACCTCCAGAAGCTAAAAGACCCGGAAGTAGAAGAGCTCTTCCAAGCCCAGGTGGGAGGCAGATTTGCAGCCTTGGCTACTTTGGACTGCGACGTAGACACCCTTGCTGGAAATATAAAAGAGGTGTTACTTTCTACAGCAGAAGAAGTGCTGGGGAAGCAGAGGAAGCGCAAACAGCCCTGGGTCACCGATGACATCCTCGATCTCTGTGATGAGAGGAGAGCCTGGAAGAAAAAGAGAGGCCAAGACCTCACATCAGCAAACAAGTACAGACTTGTCAACAAGAAGATCAGGAAGAGGATGAAAGAAGCCAAAGAAGATTGGATTGAAGACCAGTGTTGTAGCGTGGAAGAGGGCATGGCAAACGGCAACAGCAAGAAGGCTTATGAAACGCTAAGGACCCTCACCAAGACTCAACAGCGAACAGCCACAGTCATCGAAGACAGCAGCGGCCAACTCCTTACGGAAAACACTGCTGTACTAAACAGATGGACTGAGTACTGCCGAGACTTGTATAACTACAAGGCTGAGCCAGACACCAGCATCCTCCAAAACAACCAGTCCGGGGCCAGGAAGGCTGAAGACCTGCCAGTGTTAGCTGAAGAGGTGGAAGCAGCCGTACGCGGCCTGAAGGGAGGAAAGTCTCCAGGTGTAGACAACATACCTGCTGAACTGTTGAAACATGGAGGAGAAGTAACAACGAAGGTCCTCACTACACTCTGTCAAAAGATCTGGGAGCAAAAGAAATGGCCAGTAGAATGGACACAGTCTCTAGTGATCCCGCTCCCCAAGAAAGGAAACATGAAACAGTGCCAGAACTACAGAACTATCAGTCTGATAAGTCACCCTAGCAAAGTAATGCTTAGAATCATTCTCAACCGCCTCAAAACTTTCGCCGAGGAACTGCTGGCAGAAGAACAGGCTGGCTTCAGAGTTGGAAGAAGCACTGTAGAGCAGATTTTCAACTGCCGCGTCCTGATCGAGAAACATCTGCAGCATCAGCGCGAACTCTACCACAACTTCATTGATTTCAGGAAAGCATTTGATCGCGTCTGGCACGACGGACTCTGGCAAGTCATGAGATCGTTCAACATAGAGGAGGGACTGATCCAAATGATAGAAGCGCTTTACAAGAACGCCTGCAGCGCGGTTCTACTTAACAATCAGTCAGGCGAGTTCTTCAGGACGACGATCGGTGTCCGTCAAGGATGCCTGCTCTCTCCTGTCCTTTTCAACATATTCCTGGAGAAGATCATGCAGGAAACCCTCCACGACCACCATACTTCAATCTCTATTGGTGGCAGATCCCTGTGCAATCTTCGATTCGCAGACGATATTGACCTCATGGCAGGCAGCAATAGTGAGCTCCAAAACCTGACAGACAAACTTTCAAGTAGCGCAGGGTCTTATGGCATGGAGATCAGTACGGATAAAAGCAAAGTGATGATCAACACCACAAGCGACAGCAGCAGCAACATTCACATGAACGGCCAGAAGCTAGAAGAGGTCAATAGCTTAAAGTACTTGGGAGCCACCCTGTCCAAAGACGGTAGTTGCGTAGCAGAGATCCGTATCAGGATAGGTACAGCAACATCCGCAATGGCCAGGCTGGACAGGATATGGCGAAGTAACTCCATCAGCTTCACCATCAAGTACAGGCTTTACAAGTCCCTCGTAGTGTCTATTCTACTCTACGGCTGTGAGACTTGGACACTGCTTGCAGACTCAGAAAAGAAAATCCAGGCCTTTGAGAACAAGTGCCTGAGGAAGTTGCTCCGCATCTCGTACCGCGAGCACAAAACCAACGAATATGTACGGAGCATCGTCACTTCCCTGGTGGGCCCACATGAACCCCTTCTGGCAACCGTGAAACGGCGCAAGCTTGCTTGGTTTGGCCACGTGACCCGACACAACACCTTGTCCAAGACTATCCTCCAAGGCACTCTCGAAGGAAGTCGTCGGCGAGGTCGTCAGAGAAAGAGTTGGGTCGCAAACATAAAAGAATGGACCGAACTCGAGATGCCAGACTTGCTTGCCACCGCCCAAAATAGAACTCAGTGGAGAGCACTGTCTGTTGCTGCTGCCTTTCAGTCCCCCCAACGCCCAGTTCGGGCAAGGGACTGATGATGATGATGATGTATTACCGTGTTTGCTATTTCTGGCAGTCTTGTTACTTCAGTCATCTCAATTTCTTGTCCTGTTGGCAATCTTGTTTGCGTGTCATGGAGTGCAGTAACAAGTCTCGGTGTCAACCTTTTACTAGAACCAACACCAAGGTAACGCTGCAGTGCTGCCTCACCACCGACTTCTCCTTTAATTGTACTTAAAGCTCTAAACTTAGCAGGATTGTTTTTATGTGTTAAATGTACTTTACCTCTGTCAACAGTATTTAAATACAAATGACCCTTGCCATCAAGTTCAAACTGATTAGGATCTATGTTGTCTGGGCGATCACCAACATGTTCATAAAACGAGTTTACTTTGCTTTCTAAAAGTTCATGACGTAAACTGTAAGTATTTCTTGTACCAGTCATATCAGTCATATCTGTCATACTGGTATCATAGTCATCCATGACATCCATTTCAATATCATCATGATTAAATCCTCCCGCTGCCATTGTTTTTATTAATTTAATTTTTTTTATTTTTGCATAATAAAATGACAGTCCTACGGATCAAAGTTAGACCCGTACAGAAAACTACGAGAACCTCTTGGTGTTAAGGGCATTAGACAATCAATCGTCATTACAAACAATCCAAGTACCATAGACCAGAACCAAACACTTACAGTCAAGTTTCCAAACCTGGGTCCCAATGATGTTATTGTTCCTGGCACTGCACGCCTTGCATTTAATATTGAACTTTCATCAGAATCAGATGTAAACAGAACACTCGTTGACAATCTTGGCAGAGCAATTGTTAAGACTATTAAAGTAAAACTTGAAGGACAGGAAGTGTTTAGTCTTGATGATGCTGATGTGTTTTACTGTTACAAAGATTTGTGTCTTACACGACAAGAAAGAGAGGACCGTGTTTACCAAGGCATACAATCCTCAAACGTTGCTAAACTTAGAATTGACGCGGGAGACAAATCAACATCTGCAATTGAAGACGTTATATTAGCAGATACATATGGTAATAGATTTTACATTCCACTTGAATTTGAAATCCTCACAACACACTTACCTTATTACCAAGGAGCACTGAATGACCGTCTGAGTTTTGAACTAACTTTTAATGACTGTGCAAAAGTTATCAAAACAACTGACCCAGACGCAACATACAAGATCTCAAACATTTCATTGGAATACGAAATTGTCACACACACTGAACTTGCCAGACTAATTCAAAATCAATATCAGTCAAGACTTCCAATTTATTATGACCGCGTGATAAGACACAGTACAATACCCAAAAACAAAGCTGATACAATGTGGAACATAAACCTCAACACACCTGCCAGGTCACTGAAAGGTATACTGATGTTGTTTATTGAACCAAAAAATCCATTCAAAAGAGATTCAGAAAAATTCTACAATCCAAAGATTACACATTTATCCTGTACGATTGAGGGACGTCCTAATCAAGTGTATGCATCGGCCCCCACCCGGGTCTGCCCTGGGGGACTTGGGTGGGGTTAGGTACTTTTTAGTTCCCAGGGTCACCCTGGTCAGCCCTACAGGGTGAGTTTTTCTCTCTATTCTGGGGCATGTGTTTCTGTCTACCCGAGGTCCATTCACCTGTATTTGCCTTTTTAAAAATCTCCCTATTGTCTGCACTGCCTGTAGCTCTTGATATTGGATGTGTGTTGCTAAATGGTCTTAGCTTTATTTAGGCCCCATGTGTTAGGTTTATTTAACGTATTTGACCGGCTGGCGACATACATTCAATGTTCTGTTTAGTTTTTTTTTTCACAAGGAGTGCAGGCACGTCCTGAGAAAGCCTTGTTGCTGTCGGGACGTTAAGCAATGTACAATCATGTATGCATCGGGTATGCTGCCTTATCAACACTATGACGAGATTATAAAGTGGGCAGGTGGAAGACTTAGAGAAAAACCAGCAAACATGGCGTGTAAAGATTTACATCTGTATGACGTAAGGATCAGTCAATACCTGACAGAAAAGTATGCACTGTGGTTAGATCTTCGCAGTACGGACGATGATTACCTTCATGGGTCAGGTCGAACTGTTGAGAACGGCAGTGACGGAATAACAATTCAGATACAAAAAAAGACTGAAACAGAAGGAGCCATAAACATATATTTGTATCTGATTTATGACGCACAATTAAATATTGCAGAAAGCAGACTAAGTGGACACTTGTATTAAATTATAATTAGTATTAAAATGAACCTGAGCTTAATGACACTCGACCCACACTGTGGATTATTTTGTGGTGCGACAGGGTGTGGTAAAACTGAATTTGTTCTTAACCTCTTACAAACAAGATATATATACCATTTCGAAAACATAGTAATATTTTGTCCAACAATAAAACACAACACCCCCACCCGGGTCTGCCCTGGGGGACTTGGGTGGGGTTAGGTATTTTTTAGTTCCCAGGGTCACCCTGGTCAGCCCCACAGGGTGGGTTTTTCTCTCTATTCTGGGGCATGTGTTTCTGTCTACCCTTTGTCCATTCACCTGTATTTGCCTTTTTAAAACTCTCCCTACTGTCTGCACTGCCTGTAGCTCTTGATATTGGATGTGTGTTGCTAAATGGTCTTAGCTTTATTTATGCCCCATGTTGTAGGTTTATTTAATGTATTTGACCGGCTGGCGACATACATTCAATTTTCTGTTTAGTTTTTTTTTCACAAGCAGTGCAGGCACGTCCTGAGAAAGCCTTGTTGCTGTCGGGACGTTAAGCAATGTACAATCAATCAATCAATCAAATAAAACACAACAAAGCTTATCACAATCGTTTATTCATTTGGACTGACAGTAATATCTATTTAGTTGACCCCGAGAAAAAACTGAATGACTACCTGCTGTATTTTTACAAACAATTTGAAGGACAGCCAACGTTGTTTATTGTTGATGACTGTTCTGCAGAGAAAGACATTGTTAAGAAGAGAAACACTCTAGCAGAACTTGCTTTCAGTGGCAGACACGCAAACATCAGTGTATGGATTCTCACTCAGAAATATAATGCAGTACTGAAAGATTTTCGAGAACAGTTAAAGTTTATCTGTTTGTTTTACTGTAAGGACCGTGACAGCTTTGAAGACTGTCTCAGAGAAAATGATGTCATACCAAATAAGCAGGAACGAGACGATGTGAAAAACAAACTGAAATCAACTAAGCATCTAAAACTTATTTTAAAGACAGATCAGCCCACAGGGTATGGGTTAGTAAATTAATTTATACTTTTGTTTTGTCCAATAAAAATGACAGATGGACAAACCATTGACATCACACACTGCTTCAGAGACGTTGTACACTTTACTCAGATAAGAACATGTCCCAAACAGCCTGACATAAATGTCTTAAAACCGACAGCAATATATTTGTCATATAATATGACTTTAGATTATGTTGATGAGCATCCAAATGTGGAGTGTTTAACAGTTGATTTTAGGACACCCACATTAAGAGTTAAAAAAAATAACCGCCAGGTCTGGTTTGAGATACTTTGTGAACAAATATTTCAACAATTACGCAAACTAAATGTTTATATTAACAGTGTTACAGTCAATAAAGTGGTATTACACAAAGTGTAATTTTTCTATTATTATTTTGTCGGACAAATAAAAATGACGGACAATGCTCAAGGTTTAAGAAACGTGTTTCACACAACAGACTTGCCTATATCCAATAGTAACAATGTTTATGAATCGATAGAAATGTCTTTTTCTGTCATACAAGATAATCTTCTTACAGGCAGTGTAAAGATTCAAGTTGTTGCAAAAATAGAATTTACTAGAGTAGATGGTGAAGTGATTATATCGTATATATCGACAAGACAACACACAGTTAACACAAAAAGAGAATTGGAGAACGTGTTTAGAGACAGACTTTTACCTGACTTTCTCCAGGCAATTGACAGTGCAAAAATGAAGGGGTCTGGTTGGCACGAAGGTCATGTACATGAACTACAATTAAAGCAGTCAAGGTATCAATCGTGGATACCATTGCCAACAGACGTTGCAAACAAAAAGGCTGTGGTCAATATACAGAACAATGACAATTTCTGTTTTATGTGGTGTGTGCTTGCTAAACTACATTATGTAAAAACAAGACCTGATCGCGTATCTAACTACACCAAATTTGTAAATGAACTTAATTTCAGTGGTATTGATTTCCCTGTTAAGATAGAAGACATAGACTTGTTTGAACAATTAAATCCTGGTATATCTGTGAATGTGTATGTATGGGATAATGACTCTGTTGACAAGTTACAACCCATTAGAGTATCACCACTTGCTCCAACCTACGGACAGTCAGAAGACAAACATGTTGACATGTTACTAATTGGTGATAATGATAATTTTCACTACACAATTATCAGAAGTATGTCACGTCTAATTCGCAGTATTGTTTCAAAATATGTTAGTAAACAGGAAGTGTGTAAGAGATGTTTACAAAGGTTTTCCTCTATTGAAGTGGCACACAAACATGTTTTACACTGCAGGTCACCTGATGATATACAGACTGTACTTAAGTACCCAGATCCTGGTAGTCAAGTGTATTTTAAGAACTATGGGAATCAACAAAAGCTGCCGTTTGTAGTCCCCCACCCGGGTCTGCCCTGGGGGACTTGGGTGGGGTTAGGTATTTTTTAGTTCCCAGGGTCACCCTGGTCAGCCCCACAGGGTGGGTTTTTCTCTCTATTCTGGGGCATGTGTTTCTGTCTACCCTTTGTCCATTCACCTGTATTTGCCTTTTTAAAACTCTCCCTACTGTCTGCACTGCCTGTAGCTCTTGATATTGGATGTGTGTTGCTAAATGGTCTTAGCTTTATTTATGCCCCTTGTTGTAGGTTTATTTAATGTATTTGACCGGCTGGCGACATACATTCAATTTTCTGTTTAGTTTTTTTTCACAAGCAGTGCAGGCACGTCCTGAGAAAGCCTTGTTGCTGTCGGGACGTTAAGCAATGTACAATCAATGTACAATCAACCGTTTGTAGTGTATGCTGATTTTGAATCACTGGTAGTACCATATGAGGGTCATGTTCCAGAATCATTACCAAAGACTATAAAACTAAGTGACCAAGTGGTGTGTTCTTTCGGATACATTATTGTTAGGTCAGATGGACAGCATTCAGAACCTGTTATCTACAGGGGTGAAAATGCAGCATGTCTGTTTTTAACAGAAATGAGACATCTGTATAGTCAGGTAGTACAATATCTCACGACATGTCAGATGCCTTTGGTGATGACAGAAGCAGACAAACTGAAATTTGATACAGCTGAGATGTGTTGGGTTTGTGAACAACCTTTAGGAGGTGATAAAGTTCGTGACCATGATCACATAACTGGATGTTACAGACATGCTGCACATAACAAGTGTAATTTATTATTAAAAATAGATCCTAAGACATATAAGTTACCAATCTTTTTCCACAATCTCAAAGGATATGATTCACACATTATCATGCAGGCTGTGGATGAATCTTACAAAAACATAAGTTGTATTGCATAGACAACTGAGAAATACTTAACTTTTAGGTTAGACAAATTAGCATTTTATGACTCCATGCAACATTTGTCTTTAGGTCTTGCTAGTCTGGCCGAAGGACTGACTGAGTATCCAATAACGAGTAAATATTTTGAGCCAGACTTGATTAAGAAAGGAGTGTATCCGTACGAGTACATCAGTGACTGGGTTGTGTTTGAGGAAACAAGACTACCACCAAAAGAGAAATTTTATTCTACACTTAATGGTAAAGATATTTCTGACTCTGAATATCAACACGCACTTGATGCATGGGGTAAATTAGGGTGTCAGACTATTGGTGACTACCATGACCAGTACTTAAAGGCTGACGTTTGTTTGCTAGCAGACGTATTTGAAAGTTACCGTGAAAAGGGTCTATTGCACTACAGTCTTGACCCAGCTTGTTACATAACTAGTCCTGGCATGACATGGGATGCATTTTTGAAATCCAGTAAGATATATATAGACCTGTTGTCTGATCGTATGATGGGTGAAATGGTGGAACGTGGATTGAGGGGAGGCATAAGTATTGCAGCAAACAATTATGCCAAGGCCAACAACAAATATCTGGATGACCTTGACCAGGGGTTTGACCCCTCAAGGTCAAGGTCATTCATTACGTACCTTGACGCTAATAACCTTTATGGGTTCGCAATGTGTGAGTTATTGCCCTTGAAAAACTTTTGTCTGTATGATTTGTCACAGTATGACATAACAGACATAACAAACAATATTATAAATCATGACCGAAACGACGCGAAGGGTTGGATCTTTGAAGTAGACCTAGAGTACCCACACCATCTACATGATTACCACAATGATTATCCGTTGGCTGTTGAGAAAATGAGTATGACAGGAAAAAAAGAAGACACTAAACTTGTACCGAATCTGAATGACAAATTCAATTACGTTTGTCACTATCGATTGTTACAGTTTTACATCAGACACGGGTTAGTACTAAAGAAAGTTCACAGAGGCATTCAATTTGATCAGAGTGCTTTCATGAAAAATTACATAATGAAGAACACAACCCTTCGTGCCAGAGACGGCAACACTGCATTTGACAAAGACTTCTTTAAGCTTATGAACAATGCCTGTTTTGGGAAGACAATGGAAAATCCTCATCACCGCAAAGATGTGAGACTGGTCTCAACTGAATTGGGTGCAATTAAACTTACAGGTAAGCCACAGTACACAGGGTACAAAGAGTTTCATTCATCATTGTATGCAGTGTCACTCAAAAAAAAAGATTGTCAAACTGGACAAGCCAGTATTCATTGGTATGGCAATTCTTGAGTTATCAAAATTGTTGATGCTTGAATTTTATTATGATTACTTCAAACCAAAGTATCCTGAGTGTCGATTGTTATACACTGACACTGACTCTATGATCATTGATGTGTGTACTGAAGACTTTTATGAAGACATGAAAACAGAGTTACACATGTATGACACGTCTGACTACCCTAAGGATCATCCACTGTTTAGCACACAAAATAAGAAAGTGCCTGGTAAGTTTAAGGATGAACTGAATGGTGTGCCAATAGTTGAGTATGCTGGTCTGAGATCAAAAATGTATTCTATACTGCACCAAAAGGGAAGTCAGTCAAAAGCCAAAGGTATCAAGAAAACAGCAATAAAAAATAAAGACATTTGTCATGAACATTACAAGCAAGTGTTAGATGGTGCATTGATGCCTGATTATCCAAACAAGTCACTGAGATCAAATAGACATAGTTTAGAAATGATCCAAACGCATAAAAAGTCACTTGCAGTTGGGGACACGAAACGTGTTTTTCACACCAAGGAAAAGGCTTATGCGCCTGGACACTACAGGCTCAAGTTATCTGAAGACATTTGTGATGAACTGATCGATGAGTTAGTTACTGAAATGAGTAACAGTGTCTGGGGGGATAATCTGTAATTCTTCTCTGACAAATGCCCTTTGTGGTGCAGGGTCGTACAGGTAATAAATTGGTGGATTACCGGGGACTATTTTTTTTATATTGTGTACAGATGTAGACCAGATGGGGTCTGTTGTCCTGCGTCTGACGTCATTCTCGGCCTCTCCGGGTTGATATAAATATCTTACTTGTTTTGTAAATAAACTTGTGTCTGGCACTTTTGTTTTTATTTCTGACCCTGACGGCATTGTTTTCAATTTAATAGCATCAGCAGGCTTTACATGGCCTTCATTATTCATTGCTTTTATCACATGTGGCAATCTTTTTACCCACTCAGTGTTACGTGCGTCATGCATGAGTTCCTTAGAATACTGGTAACTGAAAAGTCTCTCTGATAATTGCTTATTGAAGTTCTCAACAATTGCCTGTGATCTGTGTACGCCAGGAATGCCTCGCCGCACTAGCACATTATGCTTTGCAAATAATTGATTAACTGCTCCTTTAAATTCAGATCCATCATCCCCCACCCGGGTCTGCCCTGGGGGACTTGGGTGGGGTTAGGTATTTTTTAGTTCCCAGGGTCACCCTGGTCAGCCCCACAGGGTGGGGTTTTCTCTCTATTCTGGGGCATGTGTTTCTGTCTACCCGAGGTCCATTCACCTGTATTTGCCTTTTTTAAACTCTCCCTACTGTCTGCACTGCCTGTAGCTCTTGATATTGGATGTGTGTTGCTAAATGGTCTTAGCTTTATTTAGGCCCCATGTGTTAGGTTTATTTAATGTGTTTGACCGGCTGGCGACATACATTCAATGTTCTGTTTAGTTGGTTGTTTTTTTTCACAAGCAGTGCAGGCACGTCCTGAGAAAGCCTTGTTGCTGTCGGGACGTTAAGCAATGTACAATCAATCAATCAGATCCATCATCGACCTGCACAAGTCTGGGAAATTTTAAAGGGCCTCGGCTATATATTTTTGATAATGCTGTGGCTACTGTTGAGGCGTTCTTGTCAGTTATGGGTTCAGCATCTTTGTACCTTGAAGCTATGTCGACAACTGTTAATGCATATTTGTATCGTTTTTTTCTTATTGTGTCGTGTGGTAGAAACAAGAGGTCCATTTGATGCGTGTCATTTGGTATAGTGTTTACAAAATGTGGTCTTGTTATTTTTCTTGGTGCAGGGAGATATATTTGCCATATAGATTGTTTTTGCAGCCACTGTTTTATCTCATTGAGTGTGACATCCCCACCCACGGCTGCATGTAATTTTTCTATTGCAGTCTTTCCTTTCCAGTAGCCAATTGGGGAGTAATATATTTTTGATAGTTTAATGTCTGTCATTTTTTCTAGCAATGAAAACTCCTGTAAAATAAACAAATGTCATTCCCACTAGAACAAAGATTATCTCCCCGTTTCTTTGTTCTGGACTGGGTTGATAATAGTCACTTAGTTTTGGTTTTGGGATAGACATGTCTTCACCCTTGACAAGATAGTATTCCCTGATTGTGTCATTGACATTAGAAAATGTATGCTGTGCGTGACCTTCAAGCCTGAGTTTCTCATTGATGAAATCAAGTTTTTCTATTCTTTGTTTTTCATACTCCTGCTGTGCTTGTGCTAATTTTTCTGACGCCTCATTGTGTCGTCTCATCTCCAGAGCAGATTCTTCTCTGCCCATTTTTGAAAACAGATAATTTGATCCACTAAATGCCAGGGCGTTGACAACGGCACCACCCACAATAACAGCTAGTGTCGCCATAATATTTTTATTTACATAGATATATTTTCGGGAATAATTCCTTGCTTGACGAGAAAGTCTTTTGTAGCAATCGACGCTGTTACAACTGCAACTAACTTTGCACTGTCTTCGAAGTCTAATCTACTCAGGTCTGCTGATTTCATTTTGAGTAGACTTTTTCCCAACATAGAATACGCTACAGCTAGTCCGCTTATCACGGCAGAATGATAGACAAGGTTCATTAAGTTCTTTGTGTCACTCATTTTCTAATGCAATAAAATTAAAATAATAATTTTTATTTATTGCATGAAAAATGGATCGTAGGGTTTTGACGTTGCTGGTAATGTGGCGACTTCTGGTTTTGTTTTTGGAGTGTCTAATTTTTTGGTCACTGTTTGAGTGTGGGGTTTGTATTTTTTCCATAGCCTGTAGCCTACGTAACCAAATCCTACAACAAATCCACCAAATATATATTTTGTTGTTCCGGGTTCGGGATTAGACTTAGTTAGTCTTCCACTTTGATGAGGGGGTGATTGTGTTGGTATTGATGATCCTGACGGTAGTGACACTGGTGTAGAGGTTGGGTCAGTTACATAAGCCTTTTCTGTTAATGCCTGAAGCTGTAATTTTTTTTGTCTGTTATATTCAGCTAATCTTTTTCCTGCCTCTACCTTTCCTGGACTTTTAGTCTTAGTCACCGTTGAAACCTGTGTCAAAACAGGGTTCGGTTGTGGAGTCGTCTGGGTCTCGTCCATTTTCTTCTGCAGAAAAATTTATTTTGGAGAAATCAATATGACTCCCGGTAACAAGTAAGGTTACCACAGGTGCAAGGTAATTTCCAAACTTGTAAAACATGACACATGCTAATTTGCCAATTGAACTTGAAACAATCGGGTTGCTTTCAAGGTCGTGTGATAGACTGTCAGTGTCTACCGGTAGGAAGTGACTCACTGCTTTTGTGTATAGGCATACAAGAGATCGACTCAAATCACGAGTCATTAGTGAAGCGATATGATTTTCATATTTAGAATGTAGTTTAATTAATTCATCGGGTGAGAGGGATTCTATATCTTCTGTCATGTACTGTTTTCCGAGATAAGTTTTGGACTTCCCTGAAACAATCACAGACAAAAGACGCTGTTTTTTAGAGTCTAAGTCTTTGTTTTCTACAGCATTGATATCGTTTAGAAGAAGTAATTCGTCCGGATTCATTTTATAATAAAAAATATTAATTTATTACTTTTAATTAAAGTCAATAGAACTACGCATTTCAGAATGAACACGCATACATCGTTGATATACTGTTTAGCTCGGGTGCTGAGGTCAATGCTTATAGAGAAGGAACAATGTATTTTCCAAAAGAACCAAATTTATTTACGCTGCATTGACAAACTTGCGTTTATTTGAAATCACTGGGGTGAATTAAAGATGGGGTGGTGGTCGCGTAGTGTATGGATAGACACGGTCAAAATTCCCGCAAAGTTTGTGATCAATGCGGCTTAAATGAATTTGGAGCTTTTGGAAAATACATTGTTCCTTCTCTCATGCAATCCTACCTCCAACTGGCCAATCAGCCAGTCTCTTTCATCTCTTTTCATCCATTAGTGGTGCAATGAAGAGAGCTCTGTGTCCAGTGTCAAAAGCGGCTTCCAGTGCAGAAATTGCGGGTGCGAGTCCAGACGTGGCCTTGGTTGCCAGGAATAGGCCTATCGACTCTTTGCCTGAAATGTCACTCAGACTGTGTCCTAGAGCCCCTCGACCAATCAGCGCGCTGTAGAACCATGTGCTTCTGGATGCCACGCTGAGCTCCAGAAAAACAAAGTGAATTCGTTGCTAGACACGTCTGTATTTTTTGTTCTTTTGGCTGATTTTGGCATTACTGGAGATGCCTGGAAAGCACTGTTGCTATGGGGAATGTAAGTCTTATATTCGCGATACCCCTGACCGATATCCAGATGTACAGTTTCTCCATTCCTGAAGCCTTTCACTCACAACTGCTTGAATGAAAGAGTGGACAAAGCATGCAGTTGGCCACATGATCAACTGAACCCTGAGAGATTCACAAGACATCAATACATATGCTCAAAAGTTAAATTTCTGCTTTTCCATGTTCCACCATATTCTTCATCAACTGACTTGATCGCTTGTATTTACATTTGGTCTGTTAAGTTGAATGGTAGATCTGTCAGTTGTGAGTGCAACATTTGTGCATGTACGCTGATCCCGTATGGCTGGGGTGAGAGACGCCTCAATGATGTAAGCAGACTAGCACTAGCAGCAGTTCTCAGCGGGAAAAAAATATGTTTTCAGACTGAATGAAATGTTCAGATTTTCTTCTGCTGGATTTTGGTGTAAAGGCCGTCAAAGATAATTTTGAATGCTCTTTGTTTGTTGACGACTTTGTTTTGTGCGCAAGAGGTTTATGACTTGCGTCCCTTAAGAGGCCCTTGTAGCTGTGCATTGATCGCATCCAGGGGTGGGTGTCTCTCGATGGATTTAAGTTCTCTCCCTCCAAGACAATCTGTGTGCATTTTACTAACAGACTAATTTCTTTCCCAAACCTAGCCTGAGCATTGCTGGAGTGCCAATTAAGGTGGCCAAGGAGGCAAAGTTTCTGGGGGTCATCTTTGACAAGAGACTGACCTGCAGCCATATTAAATATCTTAGAACCTCTTGTCAGAAGGCCCTCGACATTCTTTGTGTCGTTGGTCGCACTGACTGGGGTGCAGACCGCACTGTGTTACTTTGATTGTACCGGGCTCTTGTTCGGTCCAAAATGGATTACGGCTCTGTGGTATATGGCTCGACTTCCAAGTCTTTTCTACAGCATCTGAACACAATTCACCATCAAGGTCTGCGGATATGTCTGGGGGCCTTCAAGACGTCCCCCCCCCCCACCCGGGTCTGCCCTGGGGGACCTGGGTGGGGTTAGGTACTTTTTAGTTCCCAGGGTCACCCTGGTCAGCCCCACAGGGTGAGTTTTTCTCTCTATTCTGGGGCATGTGTTTCTGTCTACCCGAGGTCCATTCACCTGTATTTGCCTTTTTAAAATTCTCCCTACTGTCTGCACTGCCTGTAGCTCTTGATATTGGATGTGTGTTGCTAAATGGTCTTAGCTTTATTTAGGCCCCATGTGTTAGGTTTATTTAACGTATTTGACCGGATGGCGACATACATTCAATGTTCTGTTTATTTTATTTTTTCACAAGCAGTGCAGGCACGTCCTGAGAAAGCCTTGTTGCTGTCGGGACGTTAAGCAATGTACAATCAATCAATTCAAGACGTCCCCAGTTCCTAGTCTGTACACTGAGACAGGAGAGCCTTCTCTGAAGTTCCACCGCATCCCCGTCATGCTCAGCTACGTTCTGAAGCTGAAAGTCCACCCAGACAATCCTGCCTGTGATTGTGTTTTTAAACCGCTGTTTGCAGAGATTTACAATATCCATGCGAGAGCTGTCTGTCCACTTTTCATCTGTGTCCGACCTCATCTGCAGGTGGCCAGAGTGGACCTGGATGAAGTTTTGGAATCTCTGCAACACACTACCACACCATGGCTACTATTTCCCGACGTCTTGCTGGATTTGACTGCCCACAAGAAGGACTCTACTCCACCAGCCATATACCAGCAGAGAGATAGGAACTATGGGTGGTTTTGGACAATTTCTATACACCTCCTAATTTTACGATATTTGCCCACAAAACACACACTTCATCACACCATGCATTTTTCCCATATTTTCTTTATTTTTATTTGAAAAATAGAGAATATGAAATTCGACAATTTCTATAGACCTCAAATTTCCACTGTTTTTTTGCCCGCAAATCTTCCACACCCTAACGCCGCCCATTTTCCCCAAAAATGTTCGTATTAAAACAGCGCCCCGACAATCTTGCCTAACTGAACACGCCACTGCCGACATGCGCGCGCACCTCTTACCGTGCCACAGGGACACTAATTACGTTAACATCAAAATATATATAATGAGTAGACTGAACCAACGTTAACACAATGACTGAGTTAACCCTCTTAATTATAACTTTTGACCCCCTATTATCTATGTTCCCCACACAGAGTAAATACCGTCAAAATTTACCCTCTAAATCATCGTTTGAACAGTCACCATTTTATGTACCTTCCCCGCATAGTAGTTGCCAACAGGGGTTAATTAGATTGTGTGTATCAACATACTGTATAAAACTTAACCTGAAATACAAACACGCACACACTGTCCGCAACCTTAATGTATACCCGTCGTATGTGTTTACGCAACAGCCAGTGGCAACTGTGCCAAGCCTTTTGTGACAGTCATCCGTTCAATACTCTATTATTATCAGCTGTGTAAGCCCTGACTAGACGTCATGTTCAAACTGGTTTATTTTAAACCTGATGTACCCCCCCACACACACACACCACCCCCAACCCCCCCCCCCCCCACACACACACACCACACACACACACACACCCCCCACACACACCACACACCACCCCCCCCCCCCCCTCCACACACACCCACACCCCCCCCCCCCCCCCCATTACAAAAATATCGAATTTAGGTTAAGGTTACTGTGCCAAAACGAGAAAGTAGTTCAAATTTTGGTCACTGGGTCAAAACGAGAAAATTAGATCAATTTTTGGTCACTGTGTCATTAGGCCATTTCAAAAAATGTATGCCATATCAAAATAAGAAGGCCACACTCTGGTTTGAACTACAGCAAGTTTTCTCAAAATAATTTTCCAACTACATGAGCAAATGAAAAAATACCCCCCTGAAATAGGCTCGTCAATCAGGCTATTCAATTGGACGGGTCCATAAAAAAGGGGTGATTTAAAAATACCCCTTGTCAGTCTACACAGGTATGTATAGATTTAATATACACCCTTTTTTGTCAGAGTGATATGTAAGTGCCAAGCCAAGGCCTTTTATTAATAAGATCGAACTGGTTTTTCCAGCTGTGTCTGACGTGACTGTTTGCTAATTTTATTGATCAGTCTGTACCGAAACGTTCTGAAGAAAACACAGCTCTTTATCAGTGCCTACACACAATATGACACAAAGTTCTGGAACAAACGTTATTAAGCAAGCTGGAATTCTTCGCAAACGACTAAACATTTGTGACAGAAAAGGTGGTGTTTACAACCGTGAACTGAAACTTATGAAGGGCTAGCTCGGCAGTGTCGCGTTAGTCATTTACTGCATAGTACCTGAGACAAGACAAGTCTTAAATCCTCAGTGCCTATTCACTCAGTGTTAGCGCAGCCTAATGTGATTTGTCACACTAACATTGAGCTATCTTAAACCAGTGGCCAACTACACGCTATTACAGGTGGCTTACCTGTGTGTCGCGCCGCGGAAATAAGCATATAGTCCACAAGCTAGGAAGGTCTACCGTGCACCCCCCCCAGTACTCAATAAGATGGGTTTCAAAGTGTTCCTTAGTATGTCCTGAGATGTTTAAGCCATGTTCCCCGAAAATCCTTAGGAACACACCAGAGATATAGCCGATGGCGCAAGGGTACCCCCATTCACGCTCTTCGCAGGTGCTAAAATGAGGTTGATTAACATTTTCCTCTAAATAAATCAGAATTCATTCCAGAAACCCAAATCAGGCAATATTATGTCAAGGCACACCTTCTGCATCCTCTGCAAAAAACAGAATGAAAAAATATTGAATCTCTGGCTCACAGTGAAGGTATTTGTGCACCCATTAAACGACCATTTCCGCGAAATCGCAAAAAAAGACAAAAATAATGTGTCAGATGCCTTCAGACATTTTCTATAGCACTGACAGTCCATTTTCAGGTTTACATCATTAAAACAGGATGTCACAATTATTATAAACTTACTAGGTGATGCTGTGATCCCTGTGAGTGCCACAGTGGTTGATTTTGTATCCCTACCCCCAAGTTGTAAAAATACACAAAATTAATTAGAAAAAATTGCTTAAGTTATTCCATTTTATTTTGACCTCTTTTTACCTATTAAGTTTCAATAATGTGAGCATAAAGTGCAAGAAAATAAGTTAAGTCGTCATCCTTTACGGTACATTCGTGGTGAATGATAACTTTTTCCCATTTAAAATTGCCGAATTGGGAAACGTACGTCGTTTCCGGTGCCCTCAGAAATTTTGTATACAACTGATAGGTCTTTGTTAGGTTTTATTGGTTAGGATAGAGTACCACAGTTACTCCCAACCTGATTTTGTGATGCTATGATGCATTTAGGGGCCACAGTGGCTGAATCTGCTGCCCTACCCCCATTTTACCAGTATGCAAAGTAACGCAAAATAATCATAAAAATTGCTTACGTCATACTCCTCTGTTTAAATATTTTTTGTTGCCAGTTTTTTTTTAAAGTATACATATTGAGCATAACAAGTTGTGATCATTTCATTAATTTCAATGAAACCCATCAATTTAATTGTAACTATTTTTAACTGGCTGGTCTTTTAGGTGATATTTTACTTAGCGTAAGGCAGGTCTAGTAAGGTCTCCCCTTTTCCTTTCATTTATTTTCATCTAGAAATGTGTAAATATGAATGCGTAATAAAGTTTCATGGTTCCTAATAGCCAAAACAATGTTATCAAAAATACTTAGTTTCCACATGTCGACTACGAGATCTCCACTTCCACCTTCTGCAACGTTCAATTTTGTATGGCCGTCTTTAAATCTTATATTGTTCTGGCTGCCAATAAGTGAGCTGTCAAGAGCTAGGCAGCATTTTTTCAGAGTTTGGTGTATAGGGGCGTGTCTTCTGGTCAGAACTGCCAGCAGACCGCTTCTGTGTATGGACATGTTTGGAGAATGTGCTAAGGAGACTGATTTTCTACGCCAAATTCGCATAGGGCTGTTTCCGCATGACCCAATCTCACGAGGTGAGTCCAGCAGGGTCCTTACGGTCTGTGAACATTTGTGAAAGTTGTTAAAAAATGACAAGGCTTTTTCAGGGCCCTGGAAAGTCTGTCAATTTCAGTCCTTTTCCTTAAAGTCTGTGAAAGTTTGTACAAAATTACAACGTGCTGGCAGACTTTTGTCTATTTCTTTTTTTTTTTCTCCCCCAATTTGTGACTATTCCATTGCGAACGATCATGCTGACGCTTGTTGCAAGTGATCTATATTTAGCTCTGATCATAAAGTGACTGCATGGCCTTTCTGCCGAACATTCTGATTGGTTGTTTACGCTTCTACCGAAGTCCGCCATTCGCTAAGCGTTCTTTTATTTTGGTATCTCTTCATGCATTAGGCACGGAAGCTTCAAATAATTGCTGATACAGAGTGATCTGATTAAAGTGTCCCCCACCCGGGTCTGCCCTGGGGGACTTGGGTGGGGTTAGGTATTTTTTAGTTCCCAGGGTCACCCTGGTCAGCCCCACAGGGTGGGTTTTTCTCTCTATTCTGGGGCATGTGTTTCTGTCTACCCTTTGTCCATTCACCTGTATTTGCCTTTTTAAAAGTCTCCCTACTGTCTGCACTGCCTGTAGCTCTTGATATTGGATGTGTGTTGCTAAATGGTCTTAGCTTTATTTATGCCCCATGTTGTAGGTTTATTTAATATATTTGACCGGCTGGCGACATACATTCAATTTTCTGTTTATTTTTTTTTTCACAAGCAGTGCAGGCACGTCCTGAGAAAGCCTTGTTGCTGTCGGGACGTTAAGCAATGTACAATCAATCTGATTAAAGTGTGTAAACCTTCAGGCTTCATTTTGGGTTTGTGAAACGTTCCTGCTTTTCTGTACGGACCCAGTCCAGAGTAAGCAGTGCGTAGATGAAAGATGGTGGCCTGGCTCTCCCTGTTCAGCTTGTTGATGTCATCTGCCCACAGGCTGCAGCTGCCATTCTGCTGTT
Organism: Semisulcospira habei; assembly: GCA_036245525.1. Lineage (NCBI taxonomy): Eukaryota > Metazoa > Mollusca > Gastropoda > Semisulcospiridae > Semisulcospira > Semisulcospira habei. Next base: position 97,501,839 of record BTPG01000001.1, read on the forward strand.
GCCAATCACTTTGTTGTTGTAGTGTCTCCATTCCCAGCTAGTCCAGAATGCACTGGAATCCACTGCAGCACTATTTTATGGACAGGGCATCCAGTCTATCTTGAAGCTTCCTGGTGAGATCAGTGGATCAAGCTGCTGCCTTTCCCTAGCTAGTGCTCTGCTGCTGTGTTGAGCACCTGCAGATCTGTACGATAGTTGGAGCTGCTGCCACCAGCTGGTAAGGAGAGGGAGGTAGTAGTGCGGTCTGCACAACAGATGTACACACCACTTCCTTCATTCCGCACGGCATCTTATGTGGTATCACAGCTGCTGTGAGGGTAGCGCTTGTGCACAACCTCCAGCAAGATGGCTTTGTGCAGTGCCGCGACCTTTGGTAAAGAGTCCTGGAACATTGTTTATGTTGTCTTGAAGGCTCTTTCGAGATGTCCAGGTATCTGAAGGGAGCTGTTCACACATCTTTGGGCTTGGTTCCAGGACGTCAGTGTTAGCCCTTTGCAGGACCTTCAGTTGGCGGTTCAGATTTGGGCGGTTCAAATTTGGACATTTCTGACGGTTCTTGGTCTGCTCCTGTAGTCTCCCATGCTGTCGGTGTTTAGTAAGTTTCTTCATCGTGTGTGCTGTTCTGTATTCCAGTGGCTCCAATGTCCTCCATTTCCTAAATTGGGGTACTCCAGATGGCTCTAAGAATGTCACTGCATCATGAGAATGATCCATGTTCTGCATCTTGTCAAGCCTGGCTTTTTGGGTTTTGCAGGCAGTGTTTCATGTTGTCGATGTATCTTGGTACCGCACAACTGGTCTGACCGAGCAGGTGTTTGCTTGTGCCAGGATGCTGTAATTTGAGCCAATGTGGTCCCCACCAGTTTCTTCATCAGAGACTTTTTTTTTTTTTGCAGCTCTAGCTTCCATGGCTTTAATATGAGGCCTCCACGTGAATCCAGTAATTTATTTGTTGCCAGTAAAGTTGGCCTGTCTGTCTTTGGTACTCGAAGGTCTCCAGTTTTGAGGTGACCTCTTCCGTCTGATTGAAAGAGATGGTCTAGCTCAGTTTGAGTGGCCTCTTTCAGTCCAGCTGCTGACTCTATTGGCAACATCCTGGATTCTGGAGGATGCTATTTCTTTATGTTTTCTGGAGGATGCTATTTCTTTATGTTCTGCTGCGCTCCACACTGCAAAGTCATCCGCATGGAGGATGTTCGAGACGAACCTAGGTACTGTTGTACTGATGTCATTAATGTAGACCAAAAACAGCATCAGACACAACATCTCCCTGAGGTACACCTTCCCCGAGTTTGACAAGAGTGCTGAATGTGCAGACGATAGAAGCTTCAGCGGGAGCCCCTGTTAAGCATGCCTTAAATAAAAAAATTTACAATTAAATTGATGGGTCACATTGAAATTAATGAAATGATCACAAATGTTTATGCTCAATATGCATATTTTGTTAAGAAAACTGGCAACAAACATTTAATCAGAGGAGCAATTGTTATGATCATTTTTCGTTCCTTTGCGTACAGGTAAAATGGGGGTAGGGCAGCAGATTCAGTCACTGTGGCCCCTAAATGCATCACAGCATCATAAAATCAGGTTGGGAGTAACTGTGGTACTCTTTCCTAAACAATAAAACCTGAAAAAGACCTATCAGTTGTATACAAAATTTCTGAGGGCATCAGAAACAACGTACGTTTCCCAATTCGGCAATTTTAAATGGGAAAAAGCTATCATTCACCACGAACATACCGTAAAGGATGCCGACTTTCCTTATTTTCTTGCACTTTATGCTCACATTATTTAAACTTAATAGGTAAAGAGAGGTCAAAATAAAATGGAATAACTTAAGCAATTTTTTTCTAATTAATTTTGTGTATTTTTAAACTTGGGGGTAGGGATACAAAATCAACCACTGTGGCACTCACAGTAATCACAGCATCACATAGTCAAGTTTATAATAATTGTGACATCCTGTTTTAATGATGTAAACCTGAAAATGGACTGTCAGTGCTATAGAAAATGTCTGAAGGCATCTGACACATTATTTTTGTCTTTTTTTGCGATTTCGCGGAAATGGTCGTTTAATGGGTGCACAAATACCTTCACTGTGAGCCAGAGATTCAATAATTTTTCATTCTGTTTTTTGCAGAGGATGCAGAAGGTGTGCCTTGACATAATATTGCCTGATTTGGGTTTCTGGAATGAATTCTGATTTATTTAGAGGAAAATGTTTCTCAACCTCATTTTAGCACCTGCGAAGAGCGTGAATGGGGGTACCCTTGCGCCATCGGCTATATCTCTGGTGTGTTCCTAAGGATTTTCGGGGAACATGGCTTAAACATCTCAGGACATACTAAGGAACACTTTGAAACCCATCTTATTGAGTACTGGGGGGGGGGGGGGGTGCACGGTAGACCTTCCTAGCTTATGGACTAATACCGATTTCGCTTTGAGTGTAAGCTGTCTTCAATCAACAGTGTTGGACGGCGCGGCGTTAACAGAATGTTGATCTTTTCAATCATAGTCATTGCTATCACTTCCATACCGTGGACAACTAATAAATTCAAGACAAAACACAGAGTTAAATGTCTATGTTTACAAGGGTCTTAGCAAGCTGTGTAATCTCATGTGATCGTTGTATCCAGCGTATACAATGACGTAGCGTCGTAAAAACGAAACTAAGTGTGCGGTGGCTAATCGAGTGTACAGTCCTTGCGTGTCGTGTGACATACAACCATGACTGAAGTGTGAGTGCATGTGTCTGTGGATATGTCTGTCTGTCTGCCTTGTTTGTCTGTCTTTGTCTGTGTGTGTGCGTATGTGCGTGCATGTGCGTGTGTGTTTGTCTTTGTCTCTGTGTGTGTGCGTGCATTGTATTTGTTTGTCTGTGCGTGAGTGTGCGTGTGTGTGAGTATGCATGTATGTGATTGTATGTGTGTATGCATGTTTGTGTGCATGCGTCTGTATGTGTGCATGTGTGTATTATATTAATCGGAATGCGTCTGCCTGTAATGTGTGTGTGTGTGAGTATGTAAATCCCGTAAACCGGGGACACACACGGGTTATACACCCACAACCGGGGACTTCCAGTAAACGGGGGAACGTCGCCGGTTCTAGACGATTTGAGTTATCATTTGCGACGTATATTATGACTGAAAACAATGTTACTGGTGAAATATGAGCAAAATCTGACGTATCTGGTTTCGTATGGTTACACACACCAAAAAAAAAAAAAAAATTGACATACGCACTTGATAACATTTTTTTTTTTTTAATTTTTTATTTTTTTTTATTTTATATCTACAGATACTTGATAACAAATTTCCAAAGTCACCTATAAATGACAAATTACTTTTCAGGTAACTTTTTAAAGTTTCTATAAGTTAGTTGACACAAGAAGTTATAAGTGTCTTAAAATAAGAACTTATAATTTCTTATAGGAACTTAAACATAAGAAATTGTAAGTTCTTGACTCAAGTCACAACTAAAGTCACAACTTACTCGGACAGATTTGTCAAGATACAAGGACAATGAAAAACTTTTTTTTTAGTAATAGTCTGGTGGTGGTGGTGGAGCTTACTTACTTACTTACGCCTGTCACCCCTACCCGGGTATAGGCCGTCGACGAGAGACCTCCAGCAACTCCTGTCCTGTGCTTCTCCTTCGATTCTACTCCAGGTGGTTCCCAGTCTCTTGATGTCTGCTTGGAGGTCTCGACGACTGGAGTTTCTCGGCCTACCTCTTTTCCTCTTTCACTGGGGGTTCCATGACAATGCCTGCCTAGTGATACTGGAAGCTGGCTTTCTCAGACTGTGACCGATCCATCCCCATCTTCTTCGCCCAATTTCATTCTCTGCTGTTATCTGCTCTGTTCTCTCCCAGAGTCTGATGTTGCTGATCTTTTCTGGCCAGTGGATTTTCAAAATTCTTCTAAGGCAACTGTTCATGAAGGTCTGTACTCTGTTGACTGTGGTTTTTGTCAATCTCCATGTCTCTGCTCCATATAGGAGAACTGCTTTTACATTGGAGTTGAAAATCCGGACTTTGGTGTGTTGTGACAGCTCTCTGGAACTCCACACTTTTTTCAACTGGAGAAAGGCTGCTCTGGCTTTACCGATTCGTGCTCTGACATCTGCATCAGTGCCGCCTTTTTTGTCTATGATGCTCCCGAGATAGGTGAAGGACTCCACCTCCTCCAACGGGGTGCCAGCAAGCAAGACTGGTTCTTCCCTGGTTGCGTTCAGCCTCATTGTCTTTGTTTTCTGTTTGTGAATGGTGAGGCCCACTTGGGACGAGATGTCAGCAAGCCTCGTGGTCTTGTCCTGCATTTGTTGATGAGTGTGGGACAGTAATGCCAAGTCGTCTGCAAAATCGAGGTCGTCAAGCTGTGTCCACAGTGTCCACTGTATTCCACTTCGTCTGTGCTCTGTGGTCATCTTCATGACCCAGTCTATGGCCAGTAGGAAGAGGAACGGAGACAGCAGACACCCCTGCCTGACACCGGTTCTGACCTGGAGCTCTCTGGTGAACTGCCCTTCGTGGATCACGCGACATATCATGCCATCATAGCTGCTCTTGATCAGGCGGACGAGCTTTGTGGGTACACCGTAGTGTCGTAGGAGTTTCCACAGAGTCTCTCGGTCCACGCTGTCAAATGCTTTCTCATAATCCACAAAGTTGACGTACAGCGGGGAGCTCCACTCCAGAGACTGTTCCACCATGATACGGAGAGTGGCGATCTGGTCTGTACATGATCGGTTCTTCCTGAATCCTGCTTGCTGGTCTCTCAGCTGGGGGTCAACGGAGCTCTTCATTCTCCCCAGGATGATCCTGTTGAAGACCTTTCCTGGTACTGACAGCAAGGTGATTCCTCTGTAGTTGGAACACTTGCTGAGGTTGCCTTTCTTGGGAAGCTTGATTAGGTACCCCTCCTTCCAGTCAGCTGGCATCACCTCCTCTTCCCAGATCTTTCCAAACAGTGGGTACAGCATCTCAACTGTTGTCTCTAGGTCTGCTTTCAGAGACTCCGCTGGGATGCCATCTGGCCCTGCTGCTTTGCCATTCTTTAAAAATGCCACTGCTTTTCTGATCTCTTCCCGGCTGGGTCTGTCACAGCTGATGGGTAGGTCGGTCTCTGCCGGCTGCCTGTCGGGGGGGGTCGGGTGGGCTAGGTCTGTTCAGTAACTCTTCAAAATACTCGGCCCATCTGTCGAGTTGGTCTGCTCTGTCTGCAATAGGCTTGCCTTCTTTGTCTTTTACTGGTCTTTCTGTATGGCCATACTTACCCGACAATCTTCTGGTAATGTCGTAGAGCTGTTTCATGTTGCCGCTGCCTGCTGCCTTTTCTGCCTCTGCTGCCAGGCTGTCTGTGTAGGCCCTCTTGTCTGCCCTGATACTCCTGGTGGTGGAGCTGATGGGGTTAAATAGTTAGGTGGCATGACATTTTTCTGTGAAGTGTATGACATTAATAAACGATTACCAAATCTGATTTTTATTTGCTTAAAAGATTGTGTAGTTTTTCTGTGGTTTCCTGAACACCAATCTGTTTTCCCATCTCTAAAAAACTAGCCTTTAATTCTTCAACATTCACGGGAGATTGACTACGCATTTTATTCTGGATTTCAGATTTCAGCTGTTTGTAGTTATTTAAATCATCCTGGACTCTCTTAAATTCATCGTCATCAATACAATTATCATTTAATGCCTTACTAATAATAAGTTTCATACTGCTCAGTTTTGCACCAGCCAGCGTACTCAATGCTTCATCTTTCTGTAATTTCGTGTGAAACCTCTTCTTTAGGGCTTCCAAACCAAAGCAAGCCAGGCATGTAGCAACGCAAACACCCTCAACTGCAATTCCAATTAAACTTCCAATTCCTGTGGCAAACAGAACAATACCCCCCACAGAACAACCAGCTGAAACTGCACCAACGGCCATAGAAGTGTTTTGAACAGAATTGAAAACGGTCTTATACCGTCTCTTACATCTGGAGTACCTCGCCTCTTCACTTTCCAAATATTTAATTGCTTCTGTAATATTATTTAATCTGAATGCGTCTCCCTGTAATGTTTTATCTGATGCAATTGGCATATGTGGATCAAGCGCAAACGACGACACAGTCTCAGGCGCAAGCGTCGTCGGTAGCTGTGGATAGAAGTTTACCATTTTTTTTATTGTCAAATATTTTTTATTTAATCAGCAATTACATTTTGCAACTCGTCAAAAGTATACAATTTGCTGGCATAATAAAATGAAACAAGATCAATGTGTTCAAGGTTTATGTAACTTAGAAAAACAAAAGTTGTTTTGTCGACTAATATCTTGACAGCTGGAACACTGCTGGAAACTTCAAAAACATCTACATTTTTTTTAATAGCAATAAAGACCTTTGTTGATTCTGATACTGTTTCATCCCATGTAAGTTTTATTCCCTGTGCAATATTTGCCTCTTTCGCAGAAGTTACAGATCTCATGATAATTTCAAATACTATTGTCGCTTCTCTTGCAATTCTAAAGTTTGCTGGTGCAAACACAACAGAAGTATCAGATCTGCCCTTCCTATTTGTAAGAAGATACCTCCGTTTCTCATAATTTTCAACTTTCAGTTTATCTCTGCTATTGTTGTCTGGGGCAAAGCTTGAAACAAGGCTTACAATCAGCGGCCCAGAGTTAACAACTTTTCTAAAAACTAAGACGCCTTCATCAGTGTATACATAAGGACTAATAAATTCAAACTTTATGTCCCAATCAATTGTGGGTGCTGGCGTAGGCGCAGGAGGCACAGGTGAAACTACCCACTTATTACCTACATGTATTAAGTTGTAAGGCACGTTATTTACTGGAACTGGTACAGTAACATCACGCAGCTGACCAAGTTTTAGGAATCTGTTTTTCACCGTCTTTCATGTCGACAATTACTTTCCTCTTGTACATACCAGTCAAATCAAGTTCAAAACCATATATTTCTCCAATTTCCCCTTCCTTCTCAAAATCCTGTACGTCTGCCAAATCTTTCAATTCTGTTACTGGACATGCAAATGGTATGATTCTCGACTTTGGACCAGCACTCATTTTTATAAACAAAAATAAAATTATTTAATTTCCAACACAACACTAAAATCATGCATTGCCTACCCGGCACCGGCCTCCACGTGGCGTAGGTGGGTAGTCCGCTCAGTCCCTGAGTGGGCTAGCAGACGGGTGCCATCTTTGTCCAGGATTAGGACTTGATGTCAGCAGATATGTTGTTCAGCCTTTTCACTGGTCCGGTTTTTAAGGAGCTGTGCTAACCCAGGTCGTACCATGTTGGATTGGTCCTTAAAAATACTCGTGACTTTTTGGTCCTTTGGATCCCAAGTGTTTGCCGTGCTTGGAGACCCGTGTCGGGGGAGAAGAGGATCCTGGTGGCTGAGGTTCCCTTTGGGCTGCGGCTCACTGGTGCCAACACTCCACTTCGGCCTTGACTTCTACCTAAACGGGAGACTAGTCGTACCGGCCTAGTCAATCGGCTCTTGTCACGTTGAGCCCTATCCCACTGTTGACATGCGGGTTGATATACGGAGCACCATGCTATAGCTTCTGCTGCTGATTAGATGCTTTACGCCAGTATTCCCCTGCATTCAACAGTGTGATAGAAGGCGGTGGCTCAAACGGTTCAATCGGGCTTACCCCCTTGAGTATATCTTTCGGGCAGTCTCCATTGTGCGTCGGCTGGAGACCCGCCGACATTTGCACTTTCCCTTGTTGGGCTCGGTGGCGGGCGGGGACCCCCGGGGGATGCATTGAACATGACAGTGACTCGGACTGTGAGGAAGCGACGCCTCAGGCGTCGGCCGTATGGCCTCGCTTCCTCATTGTCCATAGCAAGGTGAAGGAGAAACCTGTTACTAAGCTGCATCCTTTTCTGGTGGGGGAGACCCTCAGGAGCCGTGTTGGCAGGCCTGACGCCCAGCGCCTCAGGTCTGGTGACTTGCTGGTAGAGTGCCGTACCCGGGCACACTCCAGCGGGCTACTGAGGCTCTCTTCCATCGGAGACACTCCGGTGGAGGTCACACCCCACAAGACTATGAATTCATCAAGAGGCGTAATCAAAGATCAAGCTTTGGCAGAACTGTCGGAACATGAACTTGTACGGAACCTTAAGTCTCAGGGGGTGACTTACGTCAGGCGCTTCGCTTCCAAGCGAGGTGGTGGGGAGATCCGTCTCCCTACCATCATCCTGACGTTTGGCACCCCCACCCCTCCTACTACCATCTGGGGAGGTTACTACTCCCTGAGAGTGAAAAAGTACGTCCCTCTCCCCCTCCGGTGCTTTAAGTGCCAAAAGTATGGCCATGGGCAGAAGACATGCCGTCAGGCAGAGGCTTCATTCGCCCGTTGCACCAAGCCCGGACACTCTGCTGAGTCCTGCACAGCCACCCCGTTGTGTGTGAATTGCCAGGGGGCGCATATGGCTTCGGATAAGAAATGCCCTCGTTGGATATCCGAGTGCAAGATTCAGCAGGTGCGTGTGGAGAAGGGACTGTCCTTTCTAGATGCCAAAAAACTGGTTGAAGGCTCTGGTGCAGCTGCGGCTGCCCCAACCTCTAACACCTCAGTATATACTTTCAGTGCAGCGGTGGCAGGCAAGCGTCCCACCAAAGATTTTTCATGTCAGACCCCAACTTCTTGGTTGGGGGCGGAGCCTCGGGTCATCTCGCCCCTGGAGAGTAACCCTCCTCCGGTGGTGACGAAGAGCCAGGGAACGCAGAATTCGGACACTGCCGGTCCGGTTGTGCCGCCTTCTGTTGTCCCTAAGCCTCAGCCCCCACCCAAACCTGTTAGTCAGTCAACTCCACAGGCTTCTGGCTCTGGTCAGCCTTCTAAGGCCGCTAACTCTAGCGGCAGGAACGCTGCCCAGGACCAGGGGTCTAAGAAATCTATGGGACCGCTGTGCGCACGGGCCCAGAAGGGGAACACGGATGTCCCCCTTCAAAACAAATATGCTGCACTGGAGGAGCGGATGGAGGGAGTGGAAGTTGTCGTTGCTGATTTTGCGGCAGCTCCACCCCTTCATCTCCGAGGAACCAGAGGAGGCCCGGGAGCCGGCCCCCCTCTGTTTCTTCAACTCCTTCCAAGGTAAAGGAAAAAGGGGGGAAAAACTCTTCACCCCCAGATAAGACATAATCATGTACTCTATGCTTCAGTGGAATTGTCGTGGTTTTCAAGCTAACTTTGAGGAATTACGTCTTTTAGTCAAGTTCTATAACCCCTCAGTAATATCTCTTCATGAGACTTACCTGAAGACTTCCGACCATGTATCCTTTAATGGTTTTAACGTTATACACAAAGGCTCTGATTCGGAGAGGCGCTCGGGTGGAGCGGCTCTTCTCATTAGTAGCCAAATTTTAAGTAGCCCCGTTAGCATCGACACCTGTCTTCAGGCTGTCGCAGCTCGGGTTACCTTGAAGAAGACCATAACCGTATGCAGTATTTACCTGCCACCATCACTGCGGGTCAGTAGCAATGATATTTTTAACTTAGTAGATCAACTGCCCCCTCCCTTTATTCTAATGGGGGATTTTAACGGTCACGCTCACCTTTGGGGCAGTGACCACTATGATGGCAGAGGTCAGATGTTAGAAGATGTTTTTTCTCAACTTAACCTATGTGTCTTTAACGATGGCTCACCTACATACTCTAACCCAGGTTCAGGATCTAGTTCTGTTCTAGACCTCACTGTGTGTGATCCTTCTCTCATGCTGGACTTTGACTGGAAGGTTCACGATGACCTGTGTGGTAGTGACCACTTCCCAGTAGTCCTGTCATCGGTCAGCTGTGGGGAGGATCCGCCGGTGGGGTGCTGGAATCTTAAGAAAGCTAACTGGCCTCTGTTCGCCTCCCTCTGTCAGTCTCGTATTACAGAAGAATGGTCATGTCATCTGAAGAACCTATTTCTTCTTTTACTACTATTTTGTTGGACGTAGCGGGTGAAACCATCCCTAAAACTTCCGCATCAGTCCCTGGAAAGCCGAGAGTACCATGGTTCAACGAAGAGTGCCGCAAGGCCCAAAAAGCGCGCAAATCTGCTCAGCAACGTGCTTTCCGTAATCCGTCGCAAGTGAATATTTTAACCTTTAAAAGACAGAGGGCGAAAGCTCGTTACATTTTTAAACGTGAACGCCGTGCTTCCTGGAGACGCTTCGTCTCATCTTTAACTTCTCGGACTCCGTCCCAGAAAGTATGGAAGGCTGTTCGGAGAATTAGGGGCAGGGGTGGCTCGGCTTCTGTTGGCCATCTTAGAGATGGTGCCAGCTTGGTTACAGATAAAAAAGCTGTGGCCAATTTGCTTGCCTCCACCATTGCCCATAATTCTTCAACGGAGCACTATTCACCTTTCTTCCAGAGAGAGAAGGAGAAGCAAGAGTCTCGTATTTGTGATTTTAAGTCCAATAACTCAGAAGACTATAATGTCCCATTTACATTATCAGAATTGCAGCAAGCCTTGCAGAAATGTAATGACTCTGCTGCTGGCCTAGATACCGTCCACTATCAATTCCTAACGCATCTGCCTGAGAGGTCACTCCTTGTACTTCTCAAGGCCTTTAACCATATCTGGAGAACTGGTCATTTTCCGCCGTCTTGGCGCCAGGCTGTGGTTGTACCGATCCCCAAGCCGGGTAAGGATCCTTCCGACCCGGGGAACTACCGGCCTATCGCTTTGACATCATGTTTATGTAAAACTATGGAGCGCCTGGTCAACGCCCGCCTGGTGTGGCATCTTGAGTCACAGGGTCTCCTCACAGACCTCCAGTGCGGTTTCCGTCGCTTCCGTAGTACAACTGACCATTTAGTCCGCTTTGAATCATTTATTCGACATGCTTTTGTCAACAAGCAGCATGTCTATGCAATTTTCTTCGATCTTGAAAAGGCATATGACACTACCTGGAAGTATGGCATAATGTCTGACTTGTTGGACATGGGTTTTAAAGGGCACCTGCCCGTTTTTATTCACAATTTTTTGACTAACCGGTCGTTCCATGTCCGTGTGGGCTCCACCCTCTCCGACTCCTTTGAACAGGAGATGGGTGTCCCACAGGGCAGCATTCTATCTCCTGTTTTATTTAGTATTAAAATTAATAACATTGTAAAGGCCATCAAGGATGATAATGAATGCTCTTTGTTTGTTGATGACTTTGCTTTGTGCGCACGTGGTCGAGGACTTGCGTCCCTTGAGAGGCGCTTGCAGCTGTGCGTTGATCGCATCCAGGGGTGGGTGTCTCTCAATGGATTCAAGTTCTCGCCCTCCAAGACTGTCTGTGTGCATTTTACTAACCAGACGAAATGTTTTCCAGAACCTAGCCTGAGCATTGCTGGAGTGCCAATTATGGTGGCCGAGGAGGCAAAGTTTCTGGGGATCATTTTTGACAAAAGACTTACCTTCCGCAACCATATTAATTACCTTAGAACCTCTTGTCAGAAGGCTCTCGACATTCTTCGTGTCGTCGGTCGTACTGACTGGGGTGCGGACCGTACTGTCTTACTTCGTCTGTACCGGGCCCTTGTTCGGTCCAAACTGGATTACGGCTCTGTGGTGTATGGCTCAGCTTCCAAGTCTGTGCTACAGCGTCTGAACACAATTCACCATCAGGGTCTGCGGATTTGTCTTGGGGCCTTCAGGACATCTCCAGTTCCTAGTCTGTATGACAAGGCAGGGGAGCCTTCTCTCAAGCTCCGCCGCATCTGCCTCATGCTCAGCTACGTTCTGAAACTGAAGGCCCATCCAGACAATCCTGCCTATGATTGTGTTTTTAAACCATCGTTTGCAGAGATGTACGATACCCATCCGGGAGCTGTCCGTCCACTTTCTTTCCGTGTCCGACCTCATCTGCAGGCGGCCGGATTGGACCTGGACAGAGTTTCGGAATCCCTGCAACACATCACTCCACCTTGGCTCTTACCAGTTCCTGACATCTTGCTGGACTTGACTTCCCACAAGAAAGACTCTACTCCACCAGCCATATACCAACAGAGCCTCAATGAACTGCTTTCAATTTTTCCTGGCTATTGTCGCATCTATACCGATGGGTCAAAGTCTGAGGATGGGAGAGTGGCTGCGGCCGCAATGTCCTCTCGCCATCCTAGGCGCCCATTTAAGCACCGCCTCCCAGACCACTCATCTGTATTTAGTGCGGAACTGCAGGCGGTTCTGCTGGCACTCAGGCATGCTTATCGATCTAGAGAAAGGAACTTCCTGATTCTGTCTGACTCTCTTTCTGCCCTGCAGGTCCTTCAGGGCACCGGAAATGACCACCCTGCTTGTGCAGATCAGAGAGCTCCGCGCGGACTTGATGAAGGAATATTATGATATCATTTTTATTTGGGTGCCAGGGCATGTGGGCATCGAAGGCAACAGGATCGCAGATTCTGCTGCCAACGATGCCCGCAATGACCCTGTCCCTGACACACAGACTGTTTATAGTGATTTTAGACATGTGGCTAGTGCGTACATAGCCCATGAGTGGCAGTCCGAGTGGGACAAAGAGGAAGCTAACAAGCTGCATGAAGCTCTTCCTCAGTTGTCCGACGGTCTACCTTATCGCTGTGGCAGCCGCCGTGAGGAGACTGTCCTGGCTCGGCTCCACATCGGGCACACGTATGTTACGCACTCTTATTTACTTAAACAGGAGGAGCGTCCATGGTGTTATGCCTGCGACGAGCAGTACTCTGTTCAACACTTTTTGTTGTCTTGTGCTGATCTAATCGACACAAGGTATAAACATTTCACGGCAGACTCCTTGAAGGTTTTGTTCCGGGATGTGCCCCCGGACAAGATCTTCAGTTTTCTGAGAGAGTGCCATATTTTTAATAAGATTTGAGCATTTATAGATTATGATGTTTCTATTATTTTGACCTTTTTGAGAGTCTTTTGACGTTTTCTTTAAAGACCTGTGCGACATTTTAGCCTGACATATTTTTAAGGTATATTTACATCATGTCTTAAGACCTTTCTTTTCGTCTGGCTGACCAGATTTTTACCCTTCCCGCCGTGAGATGGCCTTAGTTGCCTGCTCGGCGTTAAACCCAAATAACTCACTAACCCTCTGTCAGTCTCGTCTTACAGAGGAGGTGGTCATGTCAGCTGAAGAACCTGTTTCTTGTTTTACTTTGATTTTGTTGGACGTAGCAGGTGAAACCATCCCTAGAACTTCCACATCACTCCCTCGGAAGCCGAGAGTACCATGGTTTAATGAAGAGTGCCGCAAGGCCCAAAAAATACGCAAATCTGCTCAGCGACGTGCTTTTCGTAATCCGTCGCAAGCAAATATTTTAACATTTAAAAGACAGCGGGCGAAAGCCCGTTACATTTTTAAACGCGAACGCCGTGCTTCCTGGAGACGCTTCGTCTCATCTTTATCTTCTAGGACTTCGTCCCAAAAAGTCTGGAAGGCTGTTCGAAGAATTAGGGGCAGGGGTGGCTCGGCTTCTGTCGGCCATCTTAGAGATGGTGCCAGTTTGGTCACAGATAAAAAGGCTGTGGCCAATTTGCTTGCCTCCACCATTGCCCATAATTCTTCAACAGAGCATTATTCACCTTTCTTCCAGAGAGAGAAGGAGAAGCGAGAATCTTGTGCTTGTGATTTTATATCAGATAACTCGGAAGACTATAATGCCCCCTTTACGTTTTCAGAATTGCAGCAAGCCATGCAGAAATGTACTGACTCTGCTGCTGGATTAGATACCATCCATTATCAGCTCCTAACTCATCTGCCTGAGGATTCACTCCTTGTACTTCTCAAGGCCTTTAACCATATCTGGATAACTGGTCGTATTCCGCCATCTTGGCGCCAGGCTGTGGTTGTGCCAATCCCCAAGCAGGGTAAGGATCCTTCCGACCCGGGCAACTACCGGCCAATAGCTTTGACATCATGTTTATGTAAGACTATGGAATGCTTGGTCAACGCCCGACTGGTGTGGCATCTTGAGTCACGTGGTCTCATCACAGACCTCCAGTGCGGTTTCCAGCGCTTCCGAAGTACAACTGACCATCTAGTTCGCTTTGAGTCTTTTATTCGAGATGCTTTTGTCAACAAGCAGCATGTCTATGCAATTTTCTTTGATCTTGAAAAGGCATATGACACTACCTGGAAGTATGGTATAATGTCTGATTTGTCGGACATGGGTTTTAAAGGGCACCTGCCTGTTTTTATTCACAATTTTTTGTCTAACAGGTCGTTCCATGTCCGTGTGGGCTCCACCCTCTCCGACTCCTTTGAACAGGAGATGGGTGTCCCGCAGGGCAGCATTCTATCTCCTGTTTTATTTAGCATTAAAATAAATAACATTGTAAAGGCCGTCAAGGATGATTCTGAATGCTCTTTGTTTGTGGACGACTTTGCTTTGTGTGCACGAGGTCGAGGACTTGCGTCCCTTGAGAGGCGCTTGCAGCTGTGCGTTGATCGCATCCAGCGGTGGGTGTCTCTCAACGGATTCAGGTTCTCGCCCTCCAAGACAATCTGTGTGCATTTTACTAACCAGACGAAATTTTTTCCAAAACCTACCCTGAGCATTGCTGGAGTGCCAATTCAGGTGGCCGAAGAGGCAAAGTTTCTGGGGGTCATCTTTGACAGAAGATTGACCTTCTGCAACCATGTTACCTACCTTAGAACCTCTTGTCAGAAGGCCCTCAACATTCTTCGTGTCGTTGGTCGTACTGACTGGGGTGCAGACCGCATTGTCTTACTTCGACTGTATCGGGCCCTTGTTCGGTCCAAACTGGATTACGGCTCTGTGGTATATGGCTCGGCTTCAAAGTCTGTTCTACAGCGTCTGAACACAATTCACCATCAAGGTCTGCGCATATGTCTGGGAGCCTTCAGGACATCTCCAGTTCCTAGTCTGTATGCAGAGGCAGGGGAGCCTTCTCTCGGGCTCCGCCGCATCCGCCTCATGCTCAGCTACGTTCTGAAGCTGAAGGCCCATCCAGACAATCCTGCCTATGATTGTGTTTTTAACCCGTCGTTTGCAGAGATTTACGATGCCCATCCGGGAGCTGTCCGTCCACTTTCCTTCCGTGTCCGACCTCATCTGCAGGCGGCCGGAGTGGACCTGGACAAAGTTTCGGAATCTCTGCAACACGTCACTCCACCCTGGCTACTACCAGTTCCTAACATCTTGCTGGACTTGACCGCCCACAAGAAGGATTGTACTCCACCAGCCATATACCAACAGAGCCTCAATGAACTCCTTTCAATTTTTCCTGGCTATTGTCGTCTTTATACGGATGGGTCCAAGTCTGAGGATGGGAGGGTGGCTGCGGCTGCAGTGTCCTCTCGCCATCCTAAACGCCCATTTAAGCTCCGTCTCCCCGACCATTCCTCTGTATTTAGTGCAGAACTGCAGGCAATTCTGCTGGCACTCAGGCAAGCTGATCGATCTAGAGAAAGGAACTTCCTGATTCTGTCTGACTCTCTTTCTGCCCTGCAGGCACTTCAGGGCGCGGGAACAGACCATCCACTGCTGGTGCAGATTAGAGAGCTTTACGCAGACTTGATGAAGGAATATTATGACATCATTTTTATTTGGGTCCCAGGCCATGTGGGCATCGAAGGCAACAGAATCGCAGATTCTGCTGCCAACAGTGCCTGCAGTGACCCTGTCCCTGACACACAGACTGTCTATAGTGATTTTAAACCTGTGATTAGTGCGTACGTGGCCCGCGAGTGGCAGTCCGAGTGGGACAAAGAGGAAGGGAACAAGCTTCATGAAGCTCTTCCTAAGTTGTCTGACAGTCTACCTTTCCGCTGCGGCAGCCGCCGTGAGGAGACTGTCCTTGCTCGGCTTCACATCGGGCACACGTATGTTACACACTCTTACTTACTTAAACAGGATGAGCGTCCATGGTGTTTTGCCTGTGATGAGCAGTTTTCTGTTCGACACTTTTTGCTGTATTGTGCTGACCTAATTGACACCAGATATAAACACTTTACAGCAGACTCCTTGAAGGTTTTGTTCCGGGATGTTCCCCCGGACAAAATCTTCAATTTCTTGCGAGCATGCAATATTTTTAACAAGATTTGAGCATTCATAGACTATGTGAATCTTTTTTATTTGCCCTTTTTGAGAGTCTGTAGACATTTCTTTTAAAGACATGTGCGACATTTTAGCCTGAGATTTTTAATCTATATTTACATCTTGTCTTAAGACCTTGCTTTTAGTCTGGCTGACCAGATTTTTACCCATCCCGCCGTGAGATGGCCTTAGTCGCCTGCTCGGCGTTAAACCCAAAGAACTAACTGTCATCAGTTTGGTCTTCTCTGCACTGATTTCCATCCCATACGCAATGGCTGTACTGTCCAGCTTCTCCACCAGCTGAGCTAGCTCCTCTGTTCCTGCAACGCCATCAATGTCATCCGCAAAGCGCAAGTTCGTGATTGTTCTGCCTCCAATATTGACACTTCCTTCATTATCTTTCAGAGCGTTTGTCATGATTCTTTCCAGGAAGATGTTGAAAAGAGTAGGTAAGAGCAAGCAGCAAGTTTTCCTGGTTACTGTCAAATTTATACGGACGGATTAAAGTCTGAGGATGGGAGAGTGGCTGCGGCCGCAGTGTCCTTTCGCCATCCTAGATGCCCATTTAAGCACCGCCTCCCAGACCACTCATGTATTTAGTGCAGAACTGCAGGCGGTTCTGATGGCACTCAAGCATTCTTATCAGTCTAGGGAGAGGGGCTTCCTGATTCTGCCCGACTCTCTTTCTGCCGTGCATGCTCTTCAGGACGCAGGAACAGACCACATTTTTATTTGGGTCTCAAGGCATTTGGGCATCGAAGGCAACAGGATCACAGATTCTGCTGCCAACGATGCCCGTAATGACCCTGTCCCTGATGCACAGACTCATTATATGATTTTAAACCTGTGATTAGTGCTTACATAACCCGTGAGTGGCAGTCCGATTGGGACAAAGAGGAAGCTTACAAGCTGCCTGAAGATCTTCCTAAGGTGTCCGACAGTCTACCTTATAGCTGTGGCAGCCGCCGTGAGGAGACTGTCCTTGCTCTGCTTCACATCAGCCACACATGTTTACGCACTCTTATTTACTAAAACAGGAGGAGTGTCCATGGTGTTATGCCTGTGATGAGCAGTTTTCTGTTAAACACTTTTTGCCCACTCGGCACCTGCCTCCACGTGGCATGGGTAGGTAGTCCTCTCCGTCCCTGACTGAGTGGGCTAGCAGAAGGGTGCCATCTTTGTCCAGGATTAGGACTTGATGTCAGCAGATATGTTGTTCAGTCTTTTTCATTGGTCCGATTTTTAAGAAGCTGTGCTAACCCAGGTCCTACCATGTTGGATTGGTCCTTAAAAATACTCGTGAGTTTTTGGTCCTTTGGATCCCAAGTGTTTGCCGTTCTTGGAGACCTGTGTCGGGGGAGAAGAGGATCCTGGTGGCTGAGGTTCCCTTTGGGTTGCGGCTCACTGGTGCCAACACTCTACTTTGGCCTTGACTTCTACCTAAACAGGAGGCAAGTCGTGCCGGCCTAGTCAATCGGCTTTTGTCACGTTGAGCCCTATCCCACTGTGGACATGTGGGTTGATATACGGAGCACCATGCTATAGCCTCTGCTGCTGATTAGGTGCTCTACACCAGTATTCCCCTGCATTCAACAGTGTGATAGAAGGCGGTGGCTTAAACGGTTCAATCGGGCTTACCTCCTTGAGTATATCTTTCAGGCAGTCTCCATTGTGTGTCGGCTGAAAACCCGCCGACAATTGCACTTTCCCTTGTTGGGCTCGGTGGCAGGCGGGGACCCCCGGGGGATGAATATCTCTACTATAATAATATGGAAAAAACAAAAAACAAAAAAAACTGGCACCAAAGCAGCACATAGCTACTGACATTGACCTTGAAAATGATAGCGACTCCGATTGTTAGGAAGCGACGCCTCAGGCGTCGGCCGTCTGGCCTCGCTTTCTCATTATCCACAGCAAAGTTAAAGAGAAGCCTGTTTCCAAGTTGCACCCTTTCCTGGTAGGGGAGACCCTCAGGAGCCGTGTTGGCAGGCCTGAGGCCCAGCGCCTCAGGTCTGGTGACTTGCTGGTAGAGTGCCGTACCCGGGCACACTCCAATGGGCTACTGAGGCTCTTCTCTATCGGAGACACTCCAGTGGAGGTCACTCCCCACAAAACGATGAATTCTTCTAGAGGAGTGATTAAAGATCAAGCATTGGCCGAACTGTCTGAAGATGAATTTGTACGGAACCTTAAGTCACAGGGGGTGATTTATGTCAATCGCTTCATTTCCAAACGAGGTGGTAGGGAGATCCGTCTCCCTACCATTAGCCCCACCCGGGTCTGCCCTGGGGGACTTGGGTGGGGTTAACTACTTTTTAGTTCCCAGGGTCACCCTGGTCAGCCCCGCAGGGTGGGTTTTCCTCTCTATTCTGGGGCATGTGTTTCTGTCTACCCTTTGTCCATTCACCTGTATTTGCTTTTTAAAACTCTCCCTACTGTCTGCACTGCCTGTACCTCTTGATATTGGATGTGTGTTGCTAAATGGTCTTAGCTTTATTTAGGCCCCATGTGTTAGGTTTATTTAATGTATTGGACCAGCTGGCGACATACATTCAATGTTCTGTTTAGTTTTTTTTCACAAGCAGTGCAGGCACATCCTGAGAAAGCCTTGTTGTTGTCGGGACGTTAAGCAATGTACAATTAATCAATCCCTACCATCATCCTGACGTTTGGCACCCCCACCGCTCCTACTACCATCTGGGGAGGTTACTACTCCCTAAAAGTGAAAAAGTACGTCCCTCCCCCCTCCGGTGCACCCCCACCCGGGTCTGCCCTGGGGGACTTGGGTGGGGTTAGGTATTTTTTAGTTCCCAGGGTCACCCTGGTCAGCCCCACAGGGTGGGTTTTTCTCTCTATTCTGGGGCATGTGTTTCTGTCTACCCTTTGTCCATTCACCTGTATTTGCCTTTTTAAAACTCTCCCTACTGTCTGCACTGCCTGTAGATCTTGATATTGGATGTGTGTTGCTAAATGGTCTTAGCTTTATTTAGGCCCCATGTGTTAGGTTTATTTAACGTATTTGACCGGCTGGCGACATACATTCAATGTTCTGTTTATTTTTTTTTTCACAAGCAGTGCAGGCACGTCCTGAGAAAGCCTTGTTGCTGTCGGGACGTTAAGCAATGTACAATCAATCAATCAAAACCCCTCCGGTGCTTTAAGTGCCAAAAGTACGGCCATGGGCAGAAGACATGTCGGCAGGCAGAGGCTTCATGACCCCGCTGCACTAACCCCGGACACTCTGCTGAGTCCTGCACAGCCATCCCCCTGTGTGTGAACTGCCAGGGGGCGCATATGGCTTCGGACAAGAAGTGCCCTCGGTGGATCTCCAAGTGCAGGATTCAGCAGGTGCATGTGGAGAAGGGGCTGTCCTTAGCGGACGCCAAAAAAACTGGTTGACGGTCCTGGTGCAGCTGAGGCTGCGCCAAACTCAAATAACACCTCTGTGTATACCTTCAGTGCTGCGGTGGCAGGCAAGTGCCCCACCAAAGACTTCTCTTGTCAAACCCCAACTTCTTGGTTGGGGGCGGAGCCTCCGATCCTCTTGCCCCTGGTAACCCTCCTCCGGTGGTGACGAGGAGCCAGGGAATGCAGAGGGCGGACGCTACCGGTCCAGTGGCACCGCCTTCTGCTGCCCCTAAGCCTCAGCCCCCACCCAAACCTGCTAGTTTGTCACGCCAAAGGCTTCTGGCTCTGGTCAGCCTTCTAAGGCCGCTAACTCTAGCGGCAGGAACGCTGCCCAGGACCAGAAGTCTAAGAAATCTATGGGACTGCTGTGCGCACGTGGCACTGATGTCCCCCTTCAAAACAAATATGCTGCATTGGAGGAGCGGATGGAGGGAGTGGAAGTTGTCATTGCTGATGCTGCGGCAGCTCCACACCCTTCATCTCCTAAGAACCAGAGGAGGCCCGGGAGCCGCCCCCCTCTGTTTCTTCAACTCCTTCCAAGGCAAAGGGAAAAGGGGGGAAAAACTCTGCACCCCCAGATAAGACATAATCATGTACTCTCTGCTTCAGTGGAATTGTCGTGGTTTTCAAGCTATCTTTGAGGAATTATGTCTTTTAGTCAAGTTCTATAACCCCTCAGTAATATCTCTTCAGGAGACTTCTAAAGACTTCTGACCCTGTGTCCTTTAATGGTTTTAACGTTGTACATCAAGGCTCTAATTCGGAGAGGCGCTCGGGTGGAGTGGCTCTTCTCATTAGTAGCCAAATTTTATGTAGCCCCATTAGCATCGACACCTGTCTTCAGGCTGTCACAGCTCGGGTTACCTTGAAAAAGACCATAACCATATGCAGTATTTACCTGCCAACATCCCTGCGGGTCTGTAGTAATGATTTTTTTGAATTTAGTAGATCAACTGCCCCCTCCCTTTATTCTCATGGGGGATTTTAACGGTCACGCTCACCTTTGGGGTAGTGACCACTAAGATGGCAGAGGTCAGATGTTAGAAGATGTTTTTTCTTAACTTAATCTATGTGTCTTTAACGATGGCTCACCTACATACTCTAACTCAGGTTCAGGATCTAGTTCTGTTCTAGACCTCACTGTTTGTGATCCTTCTCTCATGCTGGACTTTGACGATGACCTGTGTGGTAGTGACCATTTCCCAGTAGTCCTGTCATCGGTCAGCTGTGGGGAGGATCCACCGGTGGGGCGCTGGAATCTCAAGAAAGCTAACTGGCCTCTGTTCGCCTCCCTCTGTCAGTCTCGTATTACAGAGGAGGTGGTCATATCAGCTGAAGAACCTGTTTCTTCTTTTACTACTATTTTGTTGGACGTAGTGGGTGAAACCATCCCTAAAACTTACTCATCAGTCCCTCGGAAGCCGAGAGTACCATGGTTGAATGAGGAGTGCCGCAAGGCCCAAAAAGCACGCAAATCTGCTCAGCGACGTGCTTTCCATAATCCGTCGCAAGTGAATATTTTAACCTTTAAAAGACAGAGGGCAAAAACGTGAACGCCGTGCTTCCTGGAGACGCTTCGTCTCATCTTTAACTTCTCGGACTCCGTCCCAGAAAGTCTGGAGGGCTGTTCGAGGAATTAGGGGCAGGGGTGGCTTGGCTTCTGTCGGCCATCTTAGAGATGGTGCCAGCTTGGTCACAGATAAAAAAGCTGTGGCCAATTTGCTTGCCTCCACCATTGCCCATAATTCTTCAACAGAGCATTATTCACCCTTCTTCCAGAGAGAGAAGGAGAAGCGAGAGTCTCGTATTTGTGATTTTAAGTCCGATAACTCAGAAGACTATAATGCCCCTTTTACATTATCCGAATTGCAGCAAGCCTTGCAGAAATGTAATGACTCTGCTGCTGGCCTAGATACCATCCACTATCAATTCCTAACGCATCTGTCTGAGAGGTCACTCCTTGTACTTCTCAAGGCCTTTAACCATATCTGGGGAACTGGTCATTTTCCACCGTCTTGGCACCAGGGTGTGGTTGTACCGATCCCCAAGCTGGGTTATGATCCTTCCGACCCGGGCAACTACCGGCCGATCGCTTTGACATCATGTTTATGTAAAACTATGGAGCGCCTGGTCAACGCCCGCCTGGTGTGGCATCTTGAGTCACAGGGTCTCCTCACAGACCTCTAGTGCGGTTTGCGGCGCTTCCGTTTAGTCCGCTTTGAATCATTTATTCGAGATGCTTTTGTAAACAAGCAGCATGTCTATGCAATTTTCTTCGATCTTGAGAAGGCATATGACACTACCTGGAAGTATGGCATAATGTCTGACTTGTTGGACCTGGGTTTTAAAGGGCACCTGCCCGTTTTTCTTCACAATTTTTTGACTAACCGGTCGTTCCATGTCCATGTGGGCTCCACCCTCTTCGACTCCTTTGAACAGGAGATGGGTGTCCCACAGGGCAGCATTCTATCTCCTGTTTTATTTAGTATTAAAATTAATAACATTGTAAAAGCCGTCAAGGATGATTCTGGATGCTCTTTGTTTGTGGACGACTTTGTGTGCACGAGGTCGAGGACTTGCGTCCCTTGAGAGGCGCTTGCAGCTGTGCGTTGATCGCATCCAGGGGTGGGTATCTCTCAACGGATTCAAGTTCTCGCCTTCCAAGACAGTATGTGTGCATTTTACTAACCAGATGAAATTTTTTCCAGAACCTAGCCTGAGCATTGCTGGAGTGCCAATTAAGATGGCCAGGGAGGCAGAGTTTCTGGGGGTCATCTTTGACAAAAGACTGACCTTCTGCAACCATATTAATTATCTTAGAACCTCTTGTTAGAAGGACCTCGACATTCTTCGTGTCGTTGGTCGTACTGACTGGGGTGCAGACCGCATTGTCTTACTTCGACTGTACCGGGCCCTTGTTCGGTCCAAACTGGATTATGGCTCTGTGGTATATGGCTCAGCTTCCAAGTCTGTTCTACAGCGTCTGATCACAATTCACCATCAAGGTCTGCTAATATGTCTGGGGGCCTTCAGGACATCTCCAGTGCCTAGTCTGTATGCAGAGGCAGGGGAGCCTTCTCTCAAGCTCCGCCGCATCTGCCTCATGCTCGGCTACGTGTCCGACCTCATCTGCAGGTGGCCAGAGTGGACCTGGACAAAGTTTCGGAATCTCTGCAACACATCACTCCACCCTGGCTATTACCAGTTCCTGACATCTTGCTGGACTTGACCGCCCACAAGAAGGACTGTACTCCACCAGCCATATACCAACAGAGCCTCAATGAACTCTTTTCCAGTTTTCCTGGCTTACGTCGTATTTATACGGATGGGTCCAAGTCTGAGGATGGGAGAGTGGCTGCGGCTGCAGTGTTTTCTCACCATCCTAGACGCCCATTTAAGCTCCGCATCTCTGACCATTCTCTGTATTTAGTGCAGAACTGCAGGCAATTCTGCTGGCACTCAAAGCATGCCTATCTGTCTCGAGATAGGAACTTCCTGATTCTGTCTGACTCTCTTTCTGCCCTGCAGGCCCTTCAGGGCGCAGGAACTGACCACCCCCTGCTGGTGCAGATTCAAAAGCTTTATGCAGACTTGATGAAGGAATATTATGACATCATTTTTATTTGGGTCCCAGGGCATGTGGGCATCGAAGGCAAAAGGATCGCAGATTCTGCTGCCAACCATGCCCTCAATAATAATAATAAATAATTACGGTATTTATAATGCGCTTATCTTATAATAATTATAACTCTAAGCGTGCACTCACAACTCGCGCACGCATGCGCACGCTTTAGACAACGACACACGTACCACAAATAGTGAAATACATTACGACAGTCTGTTTAGGGTGGGGAGTGTGGTGGTATAGTGCTAGAACTGTTGAAAGGGGTGAGTTTTGAGGGCGGATTGGAAGGAGGAGAGAGAGTGTTTCTGACGGAGAGAGAGTGGGAGAATGTTCCAAGTGGATGGACCATATACTGAGAAGGAGCGGGGGCCGAAAGTGCTGAGTTTGGTGCGGGGGATGTGGAGGCAGAGAGAGGCGGAGCGGAGGAAGTGGGGAGGAGTGTAGGGGTGAAGTAAGTTTGAGATATAGGCGGGAGCGCAGTTGTTCAGGGATTTGTAGTAGAGAGACAGAATCTTGTATTGGATGCGTTGGGAGATGGGAGCCAGTGAAAACGTTTGAGCAGGGGAGTGATGTGGTTAGATTTTGTTCTTTCTGAGGACGAGGTGGGCAGCATTGTTCTGGACGCGCTGGAGAGTGAAAGTGGTGGAGTGAGGGAGGGCGGAAAGGAGAGAGTTGCAGTAGTCGATGCGAGATAGGATGAGAGAGACAGCAAGTTTGGTGGCTGCTTCGGTAGTGAGGTATTTTTTTATCTGAATGATGCGGCGCATGTGGAAGTAGCATGCCTGGGCCGTGTCGGAGACGAAGCTGGTCATGGAAAGAGAGGCATCGAGGATAACGCCGAGGTTTTTGGCCGAGTGAGATGGGAGTTCTGTCGAGTTGAAGGTGGAGGGAGGGAGGGAGCTGGGAAAGTTTCTGGTGAGTGCCTACCAGCATGGCTTCCGTTTTGTCGTCATTCAGTTTCAGCTTGTTTGCTGTCATCCAGTTTTTCACGTCTTCGTAGCAGTCAGCCGTGCGAGTCAGTAGTGACTGAGTGTTGTCGAGTTTGTCTTTGTATAGTAGTTGTGAGTCGTCAGCTTAGAGGTGGTGTTGTATGTGGTGAGACTGGATGATGTTGGACAGGGGAGAGGTGTAGAGTGTGAAAAGGACCGGGCGCAGGACGGACCCCTGTGGAACTCCTCAGGAGAGCGTGACTGGGTTGGAAGAGACGCCGTCGATGGTGACGGATGTCGGAGAGGTAGGAGAGAAACCAGGAGTGAGCAGAGTCAGTGATGCCAAAGGAGTGGTAAAGGCGGTGGAGGAGGATAGAGTGGTCTATAGTGTTGAAGGCGGCAGAGAGGTCGAGTAGCGTAAAAAGGGAGATGTTGCCCGAATCAGAGAGAAGCAGTTCGTTTAAGATATGTAGAAGGGCTGTTTCAGTGCTGTGATGTTTGCGATAGGCAGACTGGAAGGGACTGAGGAGGTTGTTGTCGGCGAGGTGGAGGTTGAGCTGCTTGAGAACAACCTTCTCAAGAAGCTTGGACAGGAAAGAGAGATTGGAGACTGGGCGATAGTTTTTGAGTTGGTTTGGGTCGAGGTTGTGTTTTTTGAGGAGAGGACGGACGATGGCGGACTTGAAGATATCAGGGACGGATCCGTTCTCTAGAGATGTGTTGATGATGTCAGTAATGAATTGCAGCAGTTTTGGAAGGCCATCCTGGTAGAGAGAAGCTGGGAGAGGGTCTAGTTCGCAGGTTTTGAGAGGCATGGACTTATGGTCTTGAGGACTTCGTCCTGAGAGATGGGCCGGAAGGACGAGAGGGGGGTGCCGGAAAAGGGGGTGTTGGGAGGGCAAGGCGGAGAAGGCAGAGTGTCGAGTGTGTTACGCAGAGTTGGGATTTTGTCAGAAAAATAGTTGGAAAAAGCGGACAGGAGTTCTTCTTTGCTGTGTGTGTTGGGGAGACGAGAGTCTTTAGAAATGCCTAGGAGTGTTGGTTCATGGTAGCGTAGAGGGTTTTGGAAGAAAGATTTTGTTTTGAAGGTGTTTACGTTTGGAGTCAGAGATCATTCTGCAGACTTTGGATCTAGTTGTTTGGAAGATCTGTCTGTGAACGGTGAGGTCAGATGAGCGCCAGCGGCGTTCCGCTTGTCGGCGCTCGCGCTTGGCCTCAGCTATGTCGTCAGTGAGACAGGGGGAGGGGGTCTGGAAGGGTATGGAGCAGGTGGTGACAGGTGCATGGGTGTCTAGAAATTTTCGAAGGGAGGAGTCGAAATGGGATGCAAGATCAGGAGAGGAGGCGGGGTCCAGGAGAAGTTCGACAGCTTCGTCAAAGAAGCTCTCTCGGTTGACAGATTTTAGTTTGCGACGAGAGACAAGGAGCTTGGTTTTTTTCGGGGGAGGTAGGTTGAGGGAGAGGGAAGAACCAGTCTTGCTTGCTGGCACCCCGTTAGAGGAGGTGGAGTCCTTCACCTATCTCGGGAGCATCATAGACAAAAAAGGCGGCACTGATGCAGATGTCAGAGCACGAATCGGTAAAGCCAGAGCAGCCTTTCTCCAGTTGAAAAAAGTGTGGAGTTCCAGAGAGCTGTCACAACACACCAAAGTCCGGATTTTCAACTCCAATGTAAAAGCAGTTCTCCTATATGGAGCAGAGACATGGAGATTGACAAAAACCACAGTCAACAGAGTACAGACCTTCATGAACAGTTGCCTTAGAAGAATTTTGAAAATCCACTGGCCAGAGAAGATCAGCAACGTCAGACTCTGGGAGAGAACAGAGCAGATAACAGCAGAGAATGAAATTGGGCGAAGAAGATGGGGATGGATCGGTCACAGTCTGAGAAAGCCAGCTTCCAGTATCACTAGGCAGGCATTGTCATGGAACCCCCAGGGAAAGAGGAAAAGAGGTAGGCCGAGAAACTCCTGGCGTCGAGACCTCCAAGCAGACATCAAGAGACTGGGAACCACCTGGAGTAGAATCGAAGGAGAAGCACAGGACAGGAGTTGCTGGAGGTCTCTCGTCGACGGCCTATACCCGGGTAGGGGTGACAGGCGTAAGTAAGTAAGTAAGGTTGAGGGAGACGAGAATGGCGAGGTGGTCAGAGGGAAGCACAGAGGAGGTGTCAGAGTCGAGAAAGAGTTGATCGGAGGTTTGGGTGATGATCCAGTCGAGGGTGTGGCCGAGTCGGTGGGTGGGTTTGGTGATGTTTTGTGTAAGATTGTGGTTTGAAAGTGATGTGCAAAGGCGTTTTGTGTCAGGTTGGTCAGGTTTGTCGAAGTGGAAGTTAAAGTCGCCAAGAAGGATGTGTTTTCCGGGTCGTGTGCTGTAGTGGTCGAGGAGGAGGTCAAACTCTGTGATGAACATGGAGTTTGTGAGTTTGTTTTGAGAGCTTGGAGGGGGGCGATAGATACATGAGAAGATGAGGGACTGGCTAGGGAGTGTTGCTACGGCCTCGACAGATTAAAAGGAGGGATGAGCAAAAGGTAGAGACTGAGAGAAGGAGAGGTGAGCGGAGAGATAGTCCCTGTAGATGATGGCAATGCCACCCCCAATGGAAGCGCGCGTGAAGGAAGCCAGCCCCTCGGAGTGATGCTGGCGATGATGGGTTCATCGCCAGCTGAGCGGAGCCACGTTTCGGTGATCACGACAACATCTAGGTCATTGTCTAGAATGAAATCTGAAATCACGTCGGCTTTTCCATCTTTGCAGACGGACTGTGCATTGAACAGACACAGTTTTAGGTTGGGTGAGACAGAAGAGGAAGAAGAAACGGATGAAGAAGAGGACAAAGGAGGAGGAGGGTGGGGAGGGGGGAAAGAGGATGGAGGGGGCAAAGATGAGAGAGGGGGGGAGGGGGAGGAGGAAAAGACGGGGAAGGAGAGCCGGGCAAGAAAGAGGATGCGAGAGGCGAGTGAGGGGGAGAAGGGAAAGGGGGAGGAAGGAGAGAAGGAAAAGATGAGGGGGAGCGTGAAGGGGAGGAGAAAGGGGGAGGAGGAAAAAGCAGGCGGTGGAGGAGGGGGTGAGGGGAGGGAGGAAGAGGAGGGTGGGGAAGGAGGCGGCCGAGGAGAGCAGGGAGCGGTAGGTGAGGAAGACAGGAGAAGAAATGGGAGAAGAAGGAAGGGATGGGGAGAAGGCGGCGAGGCGGAAGGGGTGAAAGGACATAGGAAAAGGGGAAGAAGTGTGTGGGTCTTGTGGTGAGTCGTGCCTTCTGCTAATTCCACCCCTGCGGCCTTTCTTTCGCAACCGGATGCCACGTAAGGCATTTGCAACACTGTCGGCGGCACCGGCCGCGCAGTAGGTGGCGTGGCGACGTAGAGATAGCAGTTGTTGGCGTGTGTATCTGATGAGCATGATTGTTTGTGAGGACAGGAAAGAGAAAGACGGGACGAGGGTGCAATAGGGTGTGTGAGTGTGTGTCGGTGAGTGTGTGAGCGGTGTGGTAGGGGCCTGATAATACACAAGGGAGAAAAAGTACAGTAGGTGTGTGTGTCTGTGTGTGAGTGTGGTAGGGGAGCGACGCTGATAATACGCAAAAACCAACACTGAAAGGGCAGAAGGGATACAGGGGAAGACCCTGTCCCTGACACACAGACTGTTCATAGTGATTTTAAACCTGTGATTAGTGCGTACATAGCCCGCCAGTGGCAGTCCGAGTGGGACAAAGAGGAAGGGAACAAGCTGCATGAAGCTCTTCTTACGGTGTCCGACAGTCTATCTTGCCGCTGCAGCAGCCACCGCGAGGAGACTGTCCTTACTTGGTTCTACATCGGGCACACGTCACCGACTCCTTTAAACAGGAGATGGGTGTCCCACAGGGCAGCATTCTATCTCCTGTTTTATTTAGTATTAAAATTAATAACATTGTAAAGGCCGTCAAGGATGATTCTGAATGCTCTTTGTTTGTTGACGACTTTGCTTTGTGCGCACGTGGTCGAGGACTTGTGTCCCTTGAGAGGCGCTTGCAGCTGTGCGTTGATCGCATCCAGCGGTGGGTGTCTCTCAATGGATTCAAGTTCTCGCCCTCCAAGACTGTCTGTGTGCATTTTACTAACCAGACGAAATTTTTTCAAGAACCTAGCCTAGCCTGAGCATTGCTGGAGTGCCGATTAAGGTGGCCGAGGAGGCAAAGTTTCTGGGGGTTATCTTTGACAAAAGACTTACCTTCCACAACCGGTGGGGCGCTGGAATCTCAAGAAAGCTAACTGGCCTCTGTTCGCCTCCCTCTGTCAGTCTCGTCTTATAGAGGAGGTGGTCATGTCAGCTGAAGAACCTGTTTCTTGTTTTACTTCTGTTTTGTTGGACGTAGCAGGTGACACCATCCCTAGAACTTCCACTTCAGTCCCTCGGAGGCCGAGAGCACCATGGTTTAATGAAGAGTGCCGCAAGGCCCAAAAAATGCGCAAATCTGCTCAGCGACGTGCTTTTCGTAATCCATCGCAAGTGAATATTTTAACATTTAAAAGACAGCGGGCGAAAACCCGTTCAATTTTTAAACGTGAACGCCGTGTTTCCTGGAGACGCTTCGTCTCCTCTTTATCTTCTAGGACTCTGTCCCAAAAAGTCTGGAAGGCTGTTCGAAGAATTAGGGGCAGGGGTGGCTCGGCTTCTGTCAGCCTTCTTAGAGATGGTGCCAATTTGGTCATGGAAGACTATAATGCCCCTTTTACATTTTCAGAATTGCAGCAAGCCATGCAGAAATGTACTGACTCTGCTGCTGGACTAGATACCATCCACTATCAGCTCCTAACACATCTGCCTGAGGATTCACTCCTTGTACTTCTCAAGGCCTTTAACCATATCTGGATAACCGGTCATTTTCCGCCATCTTGGTGCCAGGCTGTGGTTGTGCCAATCCCCAAGCCGGGTAAGGATCCTTCCGACCCGGGCAACTACCGGCTAATCGCTTTGACATCGTGTTTATGTAAAACTATGGAATGCTTGGTCAACGCCCGCCTGGTGTGGCATCTTGAGTCGCAGGGTCTCATCACAGACCTCCAGTGCGGTTTCCGGCGCTTCCGTAGTACAACTGACTATCTAGTCCGCTTTGAGTCTTTTATCCGAGAAGCTTTTGACAACAAGCAGCATGTCTATGCAATTTTCTTTGATCTTGAAAAGGCATATGACACTACCTGGAAGTATGGTATACTGTCTGATTTGTCAGACATGGGTTTTAAAGGGCACCTGCCTGTTTTTATTCACAATTTTTTGTCTAACAGGTCGTTCCATGTCTGTGGGCTCTCCACCCTCTCCGACTCCTTTGAACAGGAAATGGGTGTCCCGCAGGGCAGCATTTTATCTCCTGTTTTATTTAGCATTAAAATAAACAACATTGTAAAGGCCGTCAAGGATGATTCTGAATGCTCTTCGTTTGTGGACGACTATGCTTTGTGTGCACGAGGTCGGGGACTTGCGTCCCTTGAGAGGCGCTTGCAGCTGTGCGTTGATCGCATCCAGGGGTGGGTGTCTCTCAACGGATTCGGGTTCTCGCCCTCCAAGACTGTGTGCATTTTACTAACCAGACAAAAAAATTTCCAGAACCTAGCCTGAGCATTGCTGGAGTGCCAATTAAGGTGGCTGACGAGGCAAAGTTTTTTGGGGTCCTCTTTGACAAAAGATTGACCTTCTGCAACCATATTAATTACCTTAGAACCTCTTGTCGGAAGGCCCTCGACATTCTTCATGTCGTTGGTCGTACTGACTGGGGTGCAGACCACATTGTCTTACTTCGACTGTACCGGGCCCTTGTTCGATCCAAACTGGGAGCCTTCAGGACATCGCCAGTTCCTAGTCTGTATGCCGAGGCAGGGGAGCCTTCTCTTAGGCTCCGCCGCATCCACCTCATGCTCAGCTGCGTTCTGAAGCTGAAGGCCCATCCAGACAATCCTGCCTATGATTGTGTTTTTAACCCGTCGTTTGCAGAGGTTTACGATGCCCATCCGTAAGCTGTCCGTCCACTTTCCTTCCATGTCTGACCTCATCTGCAGGAACCGGAGTGGACCTGGACAAAGTTTCGGAATCTCTGCAACACGTCACTCCACCTTGGCTACTACCAGTTCCTGGCATCTTGCTGGACTTGACCGCCCACAAGAAGGATTGTACTCCACCAGCCATATACCAACAGAGCCTCAATGAACTCCTTTAAAGTTTTCCTGGCTATTGTCATCTTTATACGGATGGGTCCAAGTCTGAGGATGGGAGAGTGGCTGCGGCAGCAGTGTCCTCTCGCCATCCTAGACGCCCATTTAAGCTCCGCCTCCCTGACCATTCCTCTGTATTTAGTGCAGAACTGCAGGCAATTCTGCTGGCACTCGAGCATGCCTATCAGTCTCGGGAAAGGAACTTCCTGATTCTGTCGGACTCTCTTTTTGCCCTGCAGGTGCTTCAGGGTGCAGGAACAGAGCACCCACTACTGGTGCAGATTAGAGAGCTCTATGCAGACATGATGAAGGAATATTATGACATCATTTTTATTTGGGTCCCAGGCCATGTGGGCATCGAAGGCAACAGAATCGCAGATTCTGCTGCCAACAGTGCCCGCAATGACCCTGTCCCTGACACACAGACTGTTTATAGTGATTTTAAACCTGAGATTAGTGCGTACATAGCCTGCGAGTGGCAGTCTGAGTGGGACAAAGAGGAAGGGAACAAGCTGCATGAAGCTCTTTCTACGGTGTCCGACAGTCTACCTTTCCGCTGCGGCATCCGCCGTGAGGAGACTGTCCTTACTCGGCTCCACATCGGGCACACGTATGTTACGCACTTTTACTTACTTAAACAGGATGAGCGTCCATGGTGTTTTGCCTGTGATGAGCAGTTTTCTGTTCGACACTTTTTGCTGTTTTGTGCTGATCTAATTGACACGAGATATAAACACTTTACAGCAGACTCCTTGAAGGTTTTGTTTCGGGATGTTCCCCTGGACAAATTCTTCAATTTCTTGAGAGAATGCAATATTTTTAACAAGATCCGAGCATTCATAGACTATGTGAATTTTTTAATTTTCCCTTTTTGAGAGTCTGTAGAGGTTTCTTTTAAAGACGTGCGACATTTTAGCCTGACATTTTTAAGCTATATTTACATCTTGTCTTAAAACTTTGCTTTTAGTCTGGCTGACCAGACTTTTACCCATCCCGCCGTGAGATGGCCTTAGTCACCTGCTCGGCGTTAAACCCAAATAACTAACTAACTCTACTCCCCACGCCGCCACCACACCTCAGCCTGCCACCCGAACACCGCCACCCACCCCGCCCAACCCAACGCCCGACTCCCAAGCCCAGTCTTTACTGGCCACCACCACCACCACCCCAACTCCCTAGGCCCTACCACAACCAGCAACGGTACCTCCGGCCAGCACCACCACCGCCACCACTCGTACAAGAACTACTAGAGTGGCTTGCCTACCAGCATCCCCTAGCCTGGCACTAAAGCGACGGTCAACCGGCCACACCACCCGCCTCCACCACCACCCACCCGGCCCCGGCAATACCACCAGCCGCAGCGCGACGGAGCAACAGACAGGCAGACTGACACCCCTCCCCCCCAATCCCCCTCCCCCCCCGCCCCCCCCCCCCCCCCCCCACCCCTGGACGAAATCAGCAAGAGCTGAAAGTCCCCATCCCTTTCAAAATTGCAACTTCCAACTTGGCCCAAGAATACTTTGTGGCAAGACCTTTCTAAACATACCAATTTCAGTGACCTCACAAAGGTCAAGGTCATAGGGATCAGGAAATTTATCAAAAGTAGCTATTTTTGGACATAATGTTTTCTCAAATACTATTCACAACTTCAAACTCAAACTTGGTGCAAAGATACCTGATGGTAAGACCTTTATATGCACACTAATTTGGTTGATCCCTCGGAAAGGTCAAGGGTCATAAGAGCTCAGGAAATAGGTAAAAAATAGCCATATTTTTTACAAAAGATGTTTTTTCTCAAATACAATTCACAACTTCAAACCCAAACTTGGTACAAAGATACCTAATGTAAGACCTATCTATGCATACTAATTTGGATGACCCCTTGGCAAGGTCAAGGGTCACAAGAGCTCAGAAAATAGGTAAAAAATAGCCATATTTTGACAAGAAATGTTTTTTTCTCAATTACTATTCACAACTTCAAACCCAAACTTGCTACAGAGATACCTGATGGTAAGACCTATCTATGCATACTAATTTGGATGACCTCTCGGAAAAGGTCATGGGTCACAAGAGGTCGACAAATGTTTTATAAAATGCCAATAATTATGAACATTTTTGCAAACTTTTCAATCAAATTTTCGACAAAGGCAGCTGATAAGACCTTCCTATGTATCCTAATTTAGTTGACTCATCGCAAAAGTCATGGGTCACGGGGGTTTCATAGATGTGTAAAAACTGATTAAATTTTGTGAAAACATGGATTTTGTTAGTGCAAAAGCCATCCCTTAAATACTTATTATCAGACATGAGTGGATCGGTCATACATGTGAGCCATAAGTGCTTTGCCTTTCTTGTTTTACTGAAGCTTATGGGACTGTATTTGAACATTAAACATTATAAAGTGTTGTAATGTTTCTTTATTCATGTGCCTTTCTGGCTGAGATTGAAATCTATACTTACCTACAGAGAATAACCCAACATGTTATTTATGGCCTTTTTGAACACATATTGAATTATTCACACCAGCACCTTCTGATGATGTTCCATTGTCGATTGCTGCACACCTTAAACTTCTTGGTCGTCATTAACATTTAATACCTACACTGTTGGCCGCAGAATACAGTTGATACTTTGTGGCTGGACATGATGCATGTGTAACTTAGACAAGTAATGTGACCTGCATGTAACAGCTATGACTTTTTAGCTTGAATGCTATGCGTAGGCGGCCCAGTGGGTGTGCACCAGAGGATATTCGAGCCCATGTGCAGTGTGTTCACCAGCAGCATCTGAGACAGCTGAACAAAGTGCTGGATCTGCTGCAATCGCAGAACAACCTGCTGCACCAGTCCCTCACCATGTACCACCACAAGCTCAATGCCACCCAGCAGGCCATTGCCCAGCATGCTCTCAGCTGGACACAGGTAGGCCAGCAGGTATAACCACACAGTCCACGTCAGGTAGACAGCAGGTACAACCACCCCTATTAGCATGAAGCGGAACTGTTACGTCGCATTTCAGACTCACGTTTTGGTCACATATTCGCTTCTATGCACCAGCACAGGATGGTCCGGCGACTATGATTTTTTGAATAAATCCAGACCAAAAAGGTGACTGCCAAGCGTGTAATATGCAAAGAAGTACCCAACGGAGAAAGAAACACGCTTAGAAAAGACGGGTACAACACAATTTATTAATATTTCGGGTAAATACCCTTTGTCAAAATAGACAAACAAACAAACATAGAGATTAGCCGCTACTTATCTTCAATGGCAGAAGGAAGAACATTCCTTCTGCCATTGAAGATAAGTAGCGGCTAATCTCTATGTTTGTTTGTTTGTCTATTTTGACAAAGGGTATTTACCCGAAATATTAATAAATTGTGTTGTACCCGTCTTTTCTAAGCGTGTTTCTTTCTCCGTTGGGTACTTCTTATGATTTTTTGGTCACAGGAGCCCTTCCGGCGACCCAAAAGAATGCGGAGATGCGACGGTCACATCATGGTCACATTTAGGTTTCATTTGCGACGGTCGCAGTATGGTCGAGTTTACTGCTTATTTGTGACGGTCACCAGAGAGTCGCAGTAAGGACTCACGGGGACCGTTGCAGGATGGTCGCATTTGGGCTTCATTGTGACCCCACCCTTTTCCCACTCTTCTTTGTTCCTCAAACAATATTTGCACGCATAAAATTATTACAAGAGTCAAGCCCGAGTCAAACATTAGGCATTCTTCTACAAAGAAGCGCACTGTAAAATACATTACAAAGGACTCCTTGGACAAAATGTCTACTTAGTCTATCTAAAGCTTGACAGATCCTGTTATAAAGAGAACAATCTGAAGAAAAATGTGACAACTGCAAAAATCAAAACAACATAAAACTGTAAATATGACCCATTGTGTTTAATTATTCTTGATCATTTATAACAGTAAATATATATTTTCTTTTTTTCTTCATGTTTTTCACATTCTATATATTTTCAGTATATATATATATATATATATATATATATATATATTATATATATATTTTTATCAGTATATATATATATATATATATATATATATATATATATATATATATATATATATATATATATATATATATATATATACTGAAAATATCTGAAAATGTGAAGAAAGGATCCACATACACCACCTAGTTTAGGAGGAGTTACACTTTTATTCTTTGCACAAATTTTCGCCCTCTCATCGAGGGCTTCTTCAGGGGAATATATATATATATATATATATATATATATATATATATATATATATATATATATATAATATATATTATATTATATATATAAGCTTAGACCCGCATAGCTTTGGATCTGACCTCAGTTTTAGCCAGTAGCAAGTTCAGTAAAATGTACTGCCGTGAATTGTTTGGAAGATGTTGCTTTAATGTTCTTGCACCATACGGTTAACTTTCGAAAAAGTGCAAGAATGCAACAAGACAGCTACAGTTCACAGTTTCAACCATTATGGTGAAGAAATTGAAATTCTGTAAGGTATTTTAGCTAACTTATAAAGCTAATCCGTTTTGGGATCTTGTGGTGTAGGAACAGTAAAGCAGCACATTTGAAGTAGGGGGGCCGAGCCAGAGACAGTTGGGTCCGAGCATTTGTTATTGTTGCAGAGCCATTTTATAAGATATGTGTTCATAAAATGCCATCTTTGAATAGAAGAAGAGCCGTTCAGATGTCCTTGGTGTGGCACAGTTTCATTTCCCCTCATGAGGGATTCTCTAAATAGAAAAACAGCACTCAGGAATGAGTCGCACATTATCAGTTAGTACAAACGTAAACATTGTTAAGTGGATGAAGCACATGGTGAAGTAGCCATAGACGTCATGTTGTAGGCAGCACTGGTGTGTCTCTATCCTGATGCAGTTAGATTTTACACGCCATCAGTAGTGAAAGCATTAGCAACTGAACAAATACAAAATCATGTGTACAGCAACATGGTCAGGCTGAACAAAAGTCAGATGTAATGACACTTTTGGAGGTCCCAACTACACTGTTTCTATATCTGTTATTTCACTGACAAAAGCGTTTGACATAACAATAAGAAAATTTTTGTTCTTTGTATTTGTTACAACCGAAGTTACCTTTGACAAACTATTTATATTCAAAATTAGTTTTTCTCCATCAACAACATTGGTAGAAACATAATCGTGCTCTGAGATCAAGAGGAAGTTAAATTCCACACATATGCACCTGAATAAAACAAGGTATGAACTTCTGTAAAAAAGATGAGTTTGCAATAAGTCTTTTTCTCAATATGAACATTATAAACGTTTCAAGACACAACTATGGCAGTCTTTAGAGAAACAAGCCTAGCCCCCACTCACCTGTGTATTCTTGGACTGCATGAAATGTAGCCATCATAGACTGCACTTTCCCACCAGTAATGCCTGTCACAAACAAGAGAAAAGACTTTAAAAACGCTTATGTATTAGACACCAGTTTAACGTGAAAATGTAATTTCATCATTTCGTAGCTTTTCGATCCCATTCATGCTTACTTTTATTTTATTGTCAAATAGTCTGTCTCTGTCTCTCTCACTTTCCCTTTTCTGGCCATTTTCTTCCTCAGCCACGTTTAACCGTGTGGCAAAAATCGAGTAGAGTGAGTGAGTTAGTTATTTGGGTTTATCGCCAAGCAGGCGACTAAGGCATCTCACGGCGGAAAAATCGAGTAGAACTATACTTTATGACAAATCACATTGCAAATTAATTATACAATCACAGAAGCGTTGCCACAAACGATAACTCATACATGAGACCACTGGTGTGTAGGACTACCAATATCTACACGCAAATATTTCACCACTGTTCTTTGCACTGCGCTTCTTTGTTGTCTTGAAACAACCTTACTACCATTTGGCAGTTTGTTTTTTAGTTTTACGCTTCGACCATACGTTTACCATCACTACGCCAACAATAGGCACACTATACACCGGTAACAGTCAAAGGAAGTGTCCAAATTCACATTCTGACAGAGTCAGCGAGAACGAAAAAAAAGAATTTACAAAGTTCATCGCACCCAGGTATGAAATAAAAGTAAAAAATCATAAACGATGCCAACTTACCCACCATTTACATTGTGCGTGAAACTTGGGGCTTTGCTTGAAAGCAATTTTTCTGACGAAAATAGAGATAATATAATCAGCAACACTTGATCCCTCTTTGGAAGCCATAACGTTAGCAGAGTTCTGAACTTTATGTTGCATTATTTATGATGTCATCTGGCAAATGATGTAAGAAATAGTTCTCTGCCATGACAAGGCTATGTGTACGTGCGTGCATGCATGTAATGATGTGTGTCGGTGAAGTTCTGGGACAAAGACAAAATAGGGCGGGTATGACGGATAGATGGACAGAGGAGCGAAGATGGATAGACGGACAGGGAGAGTGAGGAAAAGTGAATGAGACAATGACAATGACAATGAATCTTTATTTTGCAAGGATAAAAAGATTTAGGTCTGAAGACCTTTCTTCCATCTTGTCCTTGCTAAACTACTTACACACCCACTCACGGGGCTGCACGCACTGACATACCATAAGCGCCCAACAAGGCGAGTCATACTGGCTGCCCCCCTCGATCAGCTGCCGCTCGAAGGTGACAGCAGGGATACAGCCAGTGTGTACATATGGCGATCATATACAAAAACATCATAAACACATTTAATACACATAATGAGATATACATGCGCTACCATCTAACAAGTGTACCATAAGATTAAAAAAAACCAAAAAAACAATCAGACAAATTCAAAATACCACGTCATTCTAAAACAAAAGCAGTTTACGATTGCATTTGTAGCAAATGCTGATGAAGCCGTGTCTTGAAAGCATTTATGGTCGTGATAGATTTTATTTCTTTTGGAAGTAAATTCCATTCTTTGGCTGCTGAATATGACATGGCCGATTGTGGGTCAAATGGTTGTTGTGATGCGTCTAGTGTGGTAGTGTAGCGTCTGTGCTTGTCGCTCTC
This sequence comes from Semisulcospira habei, assembly GCA_036245525.1. Taxonomy (NCBI): domain Eukaryota; kingdom Metazoa; phylum Mollusca; class Gastropoda; family Semisulcospiridae; genus Semisulcospira; species Semisulcospira habei. The sequence goes on from BTPG01000001.1 coordinate 97,539,028, forward strand.
GCTTTCAGCTCCCACCGCTGGCTAGCAGTTTTGCGAAAAGGGGAGCAGAACATGTCAGTCTCTCCCTGCCAGTACACAGCCTCTCCAACAACAAGCCTCATGTAGTGCCTCCTCGTGGTGACTCATGGTAACCGAGCACCTTACGGACTCGGGCTGAACTACAGAGGACTCGGAGGAGATCTGGCCCCCAGACATGCGGCATGCAGGCCCATCGATGTGTGGACAAGCCCTGATGCCCATGAACCAGATCCCCAGCTATGGGTAAATAGCCCCACTGCCTTGTGGGTGCCTTGGGAGAGGCAAAGGCTAGGGGAGTAAACCCTATACAAATCCGGGCAGGGATGCTCGATAGCCTTGGTTGGCAGATCTCCTTCGAGAAGGAAAACTCCGAGGAAAAACCTGAGTAGATGGGACCCATAAGCCTTGGTCGGCAATCCATCTAGGAGAAGGATACTCCAAAACTAAACCATCCTGTGCTCCCAGGAAAGGCCTTTTGACCAGGGTACGGAGTGTGAGGAGCCTTAAAGAGAGCAGCGAGATATCCAGGTGATTTTGAAAGTGTGATCTTACGCATAAATACACATTTATTGAATAAAAAGTGCTTACGAAGGGGCAACATATTTAATTTTGTTAGTTTATCGTCGGTAGTCAAAGGGGTGTGGGAATCTTTTAGGATAAGCTTTGCCGCACGTCTATGGAGTGAATTTATTCTTTTTAAAGAAATATCGCTGCATCCATCCCATACTTTCGATGCGTAATCTAGATGGGATTTTATGTGTGCATTATAAAACAACTGCCTGGTTGAAACGTCGGTGAATAGAACTAGTCTAGATAACAAATATAGATTTTTTGACAAAACCTTACAAATAGAATTAGTATGCGAGTGCCAACTGAGCTGGTCGTCTACAGTGACACCAAGCAAACGATGTTCTCTAACTTGCGCTATTGGTTGCTGTTCAAGGTAAAGTTTGAGGGTCGGTGGGCTCAGCTGATGCTTTTGCCTTGTTGTCACAATCATACATTCCGTCTTTGATGGATTTGGAATCATGGAATTAGTCTGGCACCAATCAAAGACTTCATTTATTGTTTGCTGGAGTGAACTAGTGATTGTGGGCACGTCTGGCGCAGACACATCCAAAGTTGCATCATCTGCAAATAAGCTACAGGTAACGTCGGGCTGTGAGATATGTAAAGGTAAGTCATTTATGTAAAGTGTGAACAATAAAGGCCCGAGAATAGATCCCTGGGGCACGCCATGCATAATCAGCCCCTCAGAGGATGATTTGCCATTTACGCTGACATTCTGTCGTCGGCCTTCAAGGTAGGATTTATAAAAGGATACAGCTCGGTCACTTACGCGGTAGACTGAGAGTTTTTCGGTAAGGAGGGTATGGTTAACTAAGTCGAAGGCTTTGGTAAAGTCTAAAAAGACCACTCCAGTCAACAGTGCTTTATTTATTGATGTGAGCCAACGATCCGTTAAATGTGAGAGAGCTGTTTGACAAGAGTGCCGCGGGCGAAATCCTGACTGTAAGGGATGAATAAGGTCGTGTGTGTCAAGAAAGTGCTGTAAGTGTTTGTGTATGTGCTTTTCTATGGGTTTTGAAAGTGAAGACAAGATAGAAATTGGCCTGAATTTATTGGGATCTGTAAGATCTTTGTTCTTAGGAAGCGGAATAACTTTGGCTTTTTTCAAATCAGAGGGAAATTCGCCACGCTCGATACAACGGTTGTAGATGTACGTTAAAGATTCTACTATGAAAGGTAGTGATAGTTTTAACACAGCAGTACTAATTTCATCATGAGAGAGAGAGAGAGAATGAATGTAAATTGATAGATGGATAGATTGATGCTTGACAGACTGGATAAAGAGAGAGGGTGCATGTAGATGGATGGATGGATGACGGTCTAACTAGCTGGCTGGCTGGAGAGCGAGAGATCATCATCATCATCATCAGTCCCTTGCCCGAACTGGGCGTTGGGGGGACTGAAAGGCAGCAGCAACAGACAGTGCTCTCCACTGAGTTCTATTTTGGGCGGTGGCAAGCAAGTCTGGCATCTCGAGTTCGGTCCATTCTTTTATGTTTGCGACCCAACTCTTTCTCTGACGACCTCGCCGACGACTTCCTTCGAGAGTGCCTTGGAGGATAGTCTTGGACAAGGTGTTGTGTCGGGTCACGTGGCCAAACCAAGCAAGCTTGCGCCATTTCACGGTTGCCAGAAGGGGTTCATGTGGGCCCACCAGGGAAGTGACGATGCTCCGTACATATTCGTTGGTCTTGTGCTCGCTGAACGAGATGCGGAGCAACTTCCTCAGGCACTTGTTCTCAAAGGCCTGGATTTTCTTTTCTGAGTCTGCAAGCAGTGTCCAAGTCTCACAGCCGTAGAGCAGAATAGACACTACGAGGGACTTGTAAAGCCTGTACTTGATGGTGAAGCTGATGGAGTTACTTCGCCATATCCTGTCCAGCCTGGCCATTGCGGATGTTGCTGTACCTATCCTGATACGGATCTCTGCTATGCAACTACCGTCTTTGGACCAGGGTGGCTCCAAGTACTTGAAGCTATTGACCTCTTCTAGCTTCTGGCCGTTCATGTGAATGTTGCTGCTGCTGTCGCTTGTGGTGTTGATCATCACTTTGCTTTTATCCGTACTGATCTCCATGCCATAAGACCCTGCGCTACTTGAAAGTTTGTCTGTCAGGTTTTGAAGCTCACTATTGCTGCCTGCCATGAGGTCAATGTCGTCTGCGAATCGAAGATTGCACAGGGATCTGCCACCAATAGAGATTGAAGTATGGTGGTCGTGGAGGGTTTCCTGCATGATCTTCTCCAGAAATATGTTGAAAAGGACAGGAGAGAGCAGGCATCCTTGACGGACACCGATCGTCGTCCTGAAGAACTCGCCTGACTGATTGTTAAGTAGAACCGCGCTGCAGGCGTTCTTGTAAAGCGCTTCTATCATTTGGATCAGTCCCTCCTCTATGTTGAACGATCTCATGACTTGCCAGAGTCCGTCGTGCCAGACGCGATCAAATGCTTTCCTGAAATCAATGAAGTTGTGGTAGAGTTCGACGCGCTGATGCTGCAGATGTTTCTCGATCAGGACGCGGCAGTTGAAAATCTGCTCTACAGTGCTTCTTCCAACTCTGAAGCCAGCCTGTTCTTCTGCCAGCAGTTCCTCAGCGAAAGTTTTGAGGCGGTTGAGAATGATTCTAAGCATTACTTTGCTAGGGTGACTTATCAGACTGATAGTTCTGTAGTTCTGGCACTGTTTCAGGTTTCCTTTCTTGGGGAGCGGGATCACTAGAGACTGTGTCCATTCTACTGGCCATTTCTTTTGCTCCCAGATCTTTTGACAGAGTGTAGTGAGGACCTTCGTTGTTACTTCTCCTCCATGTTTCAACAGTTCAGCAGGTACGTTGTCTACACCTGGAGACTTTCCTCCCTTCAGGCCGCGTACGGCTGCTTCCACCTCTTCAGCTAACACTGGCAGGTCTTCAGCCTTCCTGGCCCCAGCCTGGTTGTTTTGGAGGATGCTGGTGTCTGGCTCAGCCTTGTAGTTATACAAGTCTCGGCAGTACTCAGTCCATCTGTTTAGTTACAGCAGTGTTTTCCGTAAGGAGTTGGCCGCTGCTGTCTTCGATGACTGTGGCTGTTCGCTGCCGAGTCTTGGTGAGGGTCCTTAGCGTTTCATAAGCCTTCTTGCTGTTGCCGTTTGCCATGTCCTCTTCCACGCTACAACACTGGTCTTCAATCCAATCTTCTTTGGCTTCTTTCATCCTCTTCCTGATCTTCTTGTTGACAAGTCTGTACTTGTTTGCTGATGTGAGGTCTTGGCCTCTCTTTTTCTTCCAGGCTCTCCTCTCATCACAGAGATCGAGGATGTCATCGGTGACCCAGGGCTGTTTGCGCTTCCTCTGCTTCCCCAGCACTTCTTCTGCTGTAGAAAGTAACACCTCTTTTATATTTCCAGCAAGGGTGTCTACATCACAGTCCAAAGTAGCCAAGGCTGCAAATCTGCCTCCCACCTGGGCTTGGAAGAGCTCTTCTACTTCCGGGTCTTTTAGCTTCTGGAGGTCGAATCTGATGCGAGGGCTCTTGCTATCTCGTTTCAATGCCAGCTTCAACTTGAGGCTAGAGTAAGGACGAGGTTGTGGTCGCTGCCAATATCAGCGCCAGGAAAGGACCTCGTTTGTGCTTTGTTAACGCTGGATTTGAATCGTCGAGGCAGCAAGATGAAGTCAATCTGGTTATGGACCAGGCCTCCTGGCGATTGCCATGTCACTGTTCTTGACTTCTTGTGTGGATGGAGGGTATTAGCAACGGTGAGACGGTGACTCTGTGCGAACTCTAAAAGTCGCAGGCCTCTGTCGTTTGTTTCTCCAAGGCCAAACTTGCCAGCTGTTCCTGCCCATTGTTGGTAGGCGTCAGGGCCGATCTTTGCATTCCAGTCACCGAGGACAGTCAGAATGTCTTTCTTAGGTGTTTTCTTGATGATGTTGTCCAGTTGTTCGTAAAATTCTTCTAATTCTTCATCATCATGATCTGCTGTTGGAGCGTATACTTGAATGATAGTGATGTTGTGCGGTCGGGCGGAGATGCGGATGGAGATTAGTCTGCTTGACACGGGGGAGAGAGAATGCATTTAAATGGATGGATGGATAGACAGATGGATGGAAGGATGGATGGATGACAGTCTAACTGGCTGGCTCTCTACAGTGTGTGGTTGTGAGAAAGAGAGGGAGGAAGAGAGAGATGCATGTAAATGGATGGATGGACAGGGGAACGGACTGGTTAACTCTTACCAGTTCGCCCTATTTGAGGCCAGTGAACAAAATGACTTTTACCCTCACACATGACCAAGAAAAAATGCTGCTGAAAGCTCTTCTATTGGTCAAAAGTTGGCTTATTATACATTATATTAAAGTGCATTGAGTCAGCTTTCAGTCAGGATAAGTAAAAAGTCTGTACTTAACGTAGTTTAGAAGTTGTTGTTTATTTAGCGACGAAGAAAAAATGGTGTCCGGTTTCCAAAAACAGTTTTCACGAAAGTCACTAAGAAGAAATTTTTTTTGTTTCTTGCCCTTTGTTTAAAATGTGAATCCAGTGTATGGACAAATCATTTCTACACATTTTTGTGAAGTTTCAAGAAAATGTGTTTGAATTTCTAAGAGTTACACAACATAATCTACACCGGTCAAGGGCAGGAAAAAGTGGGCGTGTCAACACCTGGCATGACTGAGACAACAAACATGTGCTTCTCTGAAAATCTCTGACTTGCTGAAAATATCACTGAGGCAATACACAGCAAGTAATAAAACTTGTTTATGTACTTCATAAAGTTTCACGATTCTGAACCAGACAATAGGTAAACAAAGACTCACATGGATAGTACATGGTCAAACCAAAATAGAAAGTGTCACAATGACCTGCGATGGTTTTCTTTCGTTTTTTCCACATCGCTGGTGCTAGAATCATTTTCAGTGGCCTGGTTGCTGGAAGATTCCCCTTCAGTGAGACACTCTTCACTTTCGGACTCAGATGAACTCATTTTGATGGAATATTCGCAGAGAGAAATCGCAAGCAGTGAAAATAACGCAGTAGGGAAAGCAAGATGGCGGACGTAGTGAATCGATCGATAACAAAGGTCACGAACAAACTCAAAATTAATATTTTTTTCATTCTATCATATGAAAGTGACTTTCTAATGTCAATAAGTTATGACAATAATACTGAGAGTAAAAATTAATTGGTTTTAAATTCAGTAAACACGATGGAATTTTCCATGGGCGTGGCTTCGTATGTATACATACGATGGCCAAGGTAGTGAACTGGTAAGAGTTAAAGGGTGGGCGAATAGATGGCTGGATGAATTCACTCATAGGACCAACGCCAAGGGGAGGGATAGGGTTGTGGTAAGTTAGATGGGTGAGGGTCACGCTATCTGTCAAGCTATCTGTCACCCCGTGTTTGTTTTGTTAAGCCGTTACTCCGGCGCTACTCTGTTCTCTCTTCATTTTAGCTGGTAACAGTGTCTAATAGCTAAGTCAGACCAGTACAACTTCAGTTGACATAGATCACTTTGAACCCCCAGATATTGAATCGGCTCATGGGAATCTGTGCATTTTGCAGACTCACTGTACATCCTTATTAGATCCCTCGGATGAGTAAGCCACTGCGGACTTTTAATTGCGTATCCAGGGCCTTCCATCCACAAGACTGAACTTGCGCATACATTTTTATGAGCCCATGCATGTTGTAAAGCAGAATCAACGTGCTCTTTTTGACCTTTTGCATAGATCGGCCTCGTTTGCATCCTAAAGTTGAGGGTGTTACTATTGGTTAAAGTGCAGAGTGGACTAGAAGATGTAGAGTTGCAGTTGCACATACTATAATTATGAAACTCATATGAACAGTGTGGACATATAAAAGCGTATTTCTGATACATATGAAGCGTACATAATTATTTAATCCATGATATTATTTACAATTAATTGTCTCGAAATATTGTTTCAAACTTAAGTTTTGAAATTTGGTGTCACATTGTGTTCTGTCATCGAATATATCGGTTCCATTAGCCTGGTTTAAAAAAATATAATAATAATAATCAGTAATATATAACTCTTCTATTATAGCGCAATATCCCCACAAAAAAAGGCTCAGAGCGCTTTACATGTAGATAATCTAACTAACTGAAATTAACTAACTAAAGTACAGACAACGTACAAAAACACAACCATTCATAGGTCCAAATGCACACTGACACAATACTAAAATAATAAACATAACATTTCAAGAGCCTGATCAGATATATACACGTTAATGGGAAAACATAGAGTTTATCAATCCTTTTTAAAGGCCAAGTTGAAAAAATATGTTTTTACTCTAGCCCTGAAAACGGCCAAAGATGGTGCATGGTGAATATCATGGGGAAGACTATTCCACACTTTGGGAGCTTGGAAAGATAAGGACCGCTGTCCAAAGGTTTTTAAGGACACTCTGGGGGTATCAATATTCTGTCGTCAGTGCTGGAGCGAAATACTCTGCCTGGTGTATAGACAGGGAGACTGTAAGAGAAGTATCAAAGGCCTGAAAAACGAGGGAAGCAATTTTGTATTCAGTTCAGTAACTGCTTAAGTAAGGGAGTAATGTGGTCACGCTTTGATTTTTTCAGTACAAATCTTACTGCTTGGTTTTGAATCTTCTGGAGCCTGTAGAGCAGATCGTTCCACATATCAGACATTACAGAGTTACAGTAGTCAAGCCTTGACAAAATATATTTGCTTACTGGCATCGTCAATACGGTACTGTCTGACAGAGCTAAGCCTCCTGAGGTCAAGATAACAGCAGCGGGACAGGTGAGACACATGATCGTTCATGGACAGCACATTATCAATATAAACACCTAGGTTTTTCACACCATTTTTTTAGAGGCATGTCCATGTCCACAAACAATCAAGGACTCATCATGGGAGACACTCAGCCTGGAGCAAGTGCCTACCACAATGGCATCTGTTTTTCCGTCATTGAGCTTTAGCTTGTTGTCTGTCATCCAGTCCTTACATTGTCCCATCACATGCAGAAGAGATGGGAATGTTTGAGAGGAGCATCTTTCTCAGTTCACCTGTGTGTCATCGGCATATTTGTGATGTTCACATCCTTTACGTCAGTGATATACTACTGAAGTACACGGGTCAACTGCATGCTCTTCTGAAAGCGCTTCGATATGTGCGTGTTAGTGCGTGCGTATGCGCGCTCCAAACATCTCCAAGAGAGAATGGCATCATAATTATTTAGAGTATTATGTCAGTGTCTGCATGGTGACGGAGTTGCCTCTTTTACGTCACCGCCACTGTCAGACTTTCTCTAGAAGTCAAGGTTTTTTACTGTTTTAAATTTTTTCTGAAAAGAATTAATTTTTACTAAAGAAGTTGAAAGGATACAAATCTGGCTAACAAACTCTTGCAATGTCCTTCTCCAAACTAGCTATATGCAAAAGGTCAAGTAAATATTACAAATATTATGGACTCTAAGTCTAATCTGGGTCAGCCGACTTCCTATAAACGGTAGTTCATGTCTTCAATGAGACATTCAATTACAATATGCTCGGAGGCTGTCTTTTAGCCATCCACTTAAGAAAGTAGTTCGCCAAGTTTCAAGCTTATGTGTACAGAAATGTTGGAGATTATCTTGTTTACACACACACGCACGCACGCACGCACACACATACATACATACATACGCACATACGGCGCTTCGCACCAAATGTACGTTCAGCAGTGAGGTTAGCGTAACTTGATATGATGTAATTTTTATCTTGTAACTTCAATTGTTAGAGGTTTAGCCTGCCCGCCTTTGACATCATGGACATGCTATTAAATTCGCCCCACCGTGACACGTCCTAAAAAGTCCCTTCTATAAATAGTCCTAAAGCTATACCGGTGACAACCGTGCGACCCCACCCCCCTCCCCCCAGTACTCAATAAGATGAGTTTTAAAGTATACCTTAGTATGTCCTGAGAGGTTTAAGCCATGTTCCCCTAAAATCCTTAGGCACTCACCAGAGATATAGCCGATGGTGCAAGGTAGCCCCATTCACGCTCTTCGCGGATTCTAAAATGAGGTTGAGAAACATCTTCCTCTAAATTAATCAGAATTCATTCCACCCAGAAGCCCAAATCAGTCAATATTATGTTACGGCACACCTTATCTGCAGAAAACAGAATGAAAAAAATCTCTGACTCACAGTGAAGGTATTTGTACACCCAGTAAACGACCATTTCCACGAAATCGCGAAAAGAGACAAAAATATTTAAACAGAGGAGTATGGCGTAAGCAATTTTTATGATCATTTTGCGTTCCTTTGCGTACTGGTAAATGGGGGTAGGGCAGCAGATTCAGCCACTGTGGCCCCTAAATGCATCAGCATCATAAAATCAGGTTGGGAGTAACTGTGGTACTCTAGCCTAACCAATAAAACCTTAAAAAAGACCTATCAGTTGTATACAACATTTCTGAGGACAGCGGAAACAACTTACGTATGTTTCCCAATTCGGCAATTTTAAATAAAAAAAAGCTATCATTTACCACGAATGTACCGTAAAGGATACCGACTTTCCTTATTGTCTTGCACTTTATGCTCACATTATTCAAACTTAATACGTAAAGAGAGGTCAAATTGAAATGGAATAACTTTAGTAATTTTTTCTAATTAAATTTGTGTATTTTTACAACTTTGGGTAGGGATTCAAAATCAACCACTGTGGCACTCACAGTGATCACACCATCACCTAGTCAAGTTTATAATAATTGTGACATGCTGTTTTAATGATGTAAGCCTAAAAATGGACTGCTAGTGCCATAGAAAATGTCTGAAGGCACATATTTTTTGTCTCTTTTGCGATTTCACGGAAATGGCCATTTACTGGGTGCACAAATACCTTCACTGTGAGCCAGAGATTCAACATTTTTTTCATTCTTTTTTTTTTTTGGTTGCTGCAGAGAACGTAGAAGGGGGTGCTTTAACATAATATTGCCTGATTTGGGCTTCCGGAATGAATTTTGATTTATTTAGAGGAAAATGTTTCTCAACCTCATTTTAACATCTGCGAAGAGCGTGAATTGCGCCATCGGCTATATCTCTGGTATGTTTCTAAGGATTTTAGGGGAAAATGGCTTAAACATCTCAGGACATACTAAGGTACACTTTGAAACCCATCTTATTCAGTACTGGGGGGTAAGGGGAGGGGGGCAGGTGCACGGTAGCCAGGACTGCCTTACGGAGTAAAATGGAAGGGACTTAAAAAATCAAAGCCTCAAAAGCCCCGAGGCCGAACGGTCTCCCCGTAGGATAATGCTGACATCTTCTAATGCTGACATCTTCGCTGCGTTCAAGTTGGCAACGGCCGCAAATTTGGAGGCCATCTCAGACTTGTGAAGCGATATCAAGTATCCGAATACGACACACAATATGACAAAAAACAAAGAAAATTCGCAGCTGATTTTTGAAATTATGTCACCAGCAACTGCAGAAATGAAATGTGCACCGCATATGTTTCAGAATTATATACCGACGTCCACACATAGTTTTATGTATTACTATTAGACAACTGTGTACCTTCTCGTCCGCCTGTAATCGTTCGCTTTCGGAAATATCCTCCCTTAGCCGTAGGATGAACACAGGGTCGATCCGGCTCTGCAAGAAGCTGTATGATCTTCAACAGCCTTTTTCACATGCGAATCTATGCCTCTTGTAGACGGGGGGTTCCTGGATATGTAAATACGACCGCAAGAATTCACTCATTTAGGGGAGCTAATGTGGATGTAAATAGGACCGCAAAACGCCGCACAGATTCTCGTGAGCTGACTCAGCCTGTGAAGGTGCCTGGGGATCTATGTCAAGTGTAGTTGAAATAATCTGACAGGGGAACATTGTTGCGAGTGACATGAACATAAACACGAGCGCTCACATCGGCTTGATGAGGTTTCCGACCTCACCCCGGGGTCAGGAGGTATCAGGTTTCCCTGAAATTTCAGGGACTCCAGTGGCGTTGGTCCTACGACTGAATTGATGGACTGATGAATGAATGGATGGATGGATGGGTGGGTGGATGATAGTATAACTTGCTGGCTGGTGAGAGAGAGAGAGTTAAACATTTAGGGCTGAACGTCCTTTGTCCACCACAAAGGTGATTTCAAAGACGGGGCACCGAAATAGGGTCTGAACTAATTTTGACTGTAGCTGGATTCGAACCCTGGACCTTTTGGACGAGAGAGAGGGAGAGAATTAGAATGGATGGATGACATGTGGCAAGGGCAATTAACATCCACAGATCATGGCAGATGATACGTAAGTGCGCCCATTTTGCGCCTTCTCATTTATGATAGTCCCATTTTGGTCGCAGTACTGTCTCATCGGTCTTTAGGGGATGAGCTCGTGGGAGCCAGTGCTGCGACGGCACAGCGACCTCTGCTTTGTGACAGTCACATTTTGGGCTCATTCAAAGGTCGCATAGACTTCGCAGTACCATCTCATAGGTCTTCAGAGAAGAGCTCATGTGAACTATTTATGGGCGGCCGCCGTGACATTGTGTTGAGCCTGAAATGCGACGGGCTCAAATGTTCCATCGCATTTACTCCTCAAAAAGACCGTGACCATAATGCGACACTGTTTCCAAATTGAGACGGTCACCGCGACCATAGAATGCTACTAGGGACACAGTCCTCACACAACAGACAGGTCAGCGTGTACCCTTACACAACAGGTAGCAGGCTTTCCACTAAGATTTAAAATTATTGTCATCAGAACAGACAGCATAATTTAAAAAATCAATTTTGGGTGCTCTACAGTCCATCGTGTATTTCAAACACGGCTGGGACAAGAACTGTTCTCCGGTAAATGGAACTTTTGGGAATGAAAAGCACATGTTTGAAAATTGACGATATGAAATATGATTGGATTGAAGAATCATTTTTATTAGTTTGGATGAGAGAAAAAAAACTGAAAACAATGTCCAAAATTGCACCTAAAAAAAGTTCATTCCAACACCACTCAGCTTTGTTGCATAAACGGGACATTGTGTTGGTAAAGAGTTTCATCATCATCATCATCAGTCCCTTGCCCGAACTGGGCGTTGGGGGGACTGAAAGGCAGCAGCAACAGACAGTGCTCTCCACTGAGTTCTATTTTGGGCGGTGGCAAGCAAGTCTGGCATCTCGAGTTCGGTCCATTCTTTTATGTTTGCGACCCAACTCTTTCTCTGACGACCTCGCCGACGACTTCCTTCGAGAGTGCCTTGGAGGATAGTCTTGGACAAGGTGTTGTGTCGGGTCACGTGGCCAAACCAAGCAAGCTTGCACCGTTTCACGGTTGCCAGAAGGGGTTCATGTGGGCCCACCAGGGAAGTGACGATGCTCCGTACATATTCGTTGGTCTTGTGCTCGCGGTACGAGATGCGGAGCAACTTCCTCAGGCACTTGTTCTCAAAGGCCTGGAGATGCGGAGCAACTTCCTCAGGCACTTGTTCTCAAAGGCCTGGTAAAGAGTTTAGGTGCTGATTAATATCAATGGCAGCAAAATGAACTAATTTTATTTGTGGGCAGTGTGCAAGTCTTGTTTCTGTGTATATAGGAGCTAAAAATAAGTAAAATTGTAGCATACTGTACACATGGTGTAAGTTTTCCGCTTTTAGCTTACTACCCTCAACAATTTCTGGTCACATAACAAATGCACCAGTGATGATAATTATAACCTACAGAAACCCAAATTTAAAAAAAAAAAATCCCCAAAGAGAGAACTTTGCTTTAGTTTTAGCTTGCAGCATCACACAAGTGCAAGTTACATTTTACATGAGCCACAATTCTGACAAAACTAAACCAGGCAGTGATTTTGGTTTTATAGACTCGGCGTATTAGTTAATCTGTGAAACAGAACGAAGACCAATATTAAGTTATGTTTTTCCTTTATATTGTCACCCAAATGCACCCTAAAAGTTCTGTTTACCAGAGAAAGGCTCATAAGCACATCAGTACTGATCGCAATGCTGTACAAGTACACCAGCAAGAGTACCAGTGGGTGTGGTGGGCTGAGGTTGTCATGTAACTTTCCAAAACTGGCAACAGTGTAAACATTCACGCGTGCATGAATGCTGCTGGTTCTCCTAAGATGACTGATTTTTTTTTTTTTTTTTTTCAATCCCGGTGATGATCTGACACTTCCATTTTTTTCCATCCTGTTCAAAATTTGTCCATAAAATATGGACAATTTTCTGTTATTAAGTGTTAAAGCCTTTAAGCTGCTGACTGGATATCACAATGTTGAAGAAAAGTGTTTGCCGAGTATGCGTCTTCTGTACACATGAAAAACACTTTGAAGTCAAATAATGATGTTTCGGAACTGTGCAAATGTGTGGTTTGTAAGAAATACTTGCGAACTGGTTCGTTTTGCAAAGCAAACTGTGTGCCGCTCAAACTCGTACGCAGCCATTGCTGTGCGGTTGTTGGTCCATCATTTTACCCGAATGTACCCAGATGATACCCAAATGAAACTCACATGATACTGTCAACTTGTATGCATGTCTGGTGTGTCAGTCTGCCAGCCAGTGCGTTTTTGTGTGGAGGGAGGGGGGATCGCGTATACCTAAATGATACTGTCAGTATGTTTTATGTAGGTCTGTCTGCTGTTGGTGACTGCCAGTGTGTGTATATGTGCACGCGTGCGTGTGTGTGCGCATTCCGTGCCCGTCTGGCGCCTTTTCAGTGTCACTAATGCAGTGCTTGACACCTGAATAGTAATTAATGTAAATTCACAAGCAAGTATAAGTACTTTATTATCTCTAAAAGAGAAATTCGTCTCGCCACCTCAAGTGCAACTCGCAGTCACACACACACACACACACACACACACACAACAGTTTACAAACAACAAATGGCTTGGGACGGGTGAAGCCCGTCGCCAAGGCGTCTCATGGCCGGCGCCAAATTCCCCAACCTGGCCTGAACCTCCCTAACACAAGCAAACTAAACGGCCCTATCGTAATATCTCTACACAACATAATGTTTTTAAGCTTTCTGCTTGGCTAAGACTAGTTACACAAATAAAAAGTACACATTTAAAAAAAAGAAGACATACTTTCACAGTTGCTACCTGGGGGCAGCCGTCGCCATAAGAACAGCGCCGGCTATTATTAGACAGTCGCTCCTGCATAAACAGTCACCATCTTAATTATAACTTAACTATATAACTTCATGGTCATTTTTAAAGCAATAGTAGTAGTAGCTTAACTACTATATTAATATAATGTCATAGTCATTTTTAAAGCAGTAGTAGTAGAACTACATCATTAACATGAAAGCAGTCCAAAATGGTTTCTAAAGAGTACACACGCTGTTCAGTAAGAAACACAGTTACTGCATCTGTGAGGTGTCTGTCATCACATCATTCGGCTGGAATGTGGGGCCTGAAGCTTGCTGGTACTTGCTTCATTGAATGCACTAGCGCTATTCCTTAGGCAGTGATGCTGAACGTGGCGTGGGAAGAGCCACTCCTGAGATGATGAAAGGGGAGGAAAGCACGTTGGTTGTATTGCCACAGCATAACGCACACTGTTCTTCTGATATCCGCATGGTACAACAAGAATCGGCGTGTATCAACTCCCTGCATCGCACAGCGGAGAAAATTATAAAATCCAATTAACAGTCACAGCACATCAAATTGCCAAAAGTCATCAAAAAGAAATACCGGTCGTGATGCAGCATTGCAGGGCGTGACATCGTATATCAAACGACGGTACAATGTCTATTAGAATATTGCCGGTGAAGATCATTTCTGCCGGAGCGGGCGGCCAGGAGGTGTTGCATGGCCGCCATCTTCATCTTGTATCTGTCTTGTACCAAGTGCCTTGGAGATTGCAGCAGGAGCGATCCACAGATGTCACACACTTACTTACTTACGCCTGTCACCCCTACCCGGGTATAGGCCGTCGACAAGAGACCTTCAGCAACTCCTGTCCTGTGCTTCTCCTTCGATTTTACTCCAGGTGGTTCCCAGTCACTTGATGTCTGCTTGGAGGTCTCGACGCCAGGAGTTTCTCGGCCTACCTCTTTTCCTCTTTCCCTGGGGGTTCCATGACAATGCCTGCCTAGTGATACTGAAAGCTGGCTTTCTCAGACTGACCAATCCATCCCCATCTTCTTTGCCCACTTTCATTCTCTGCTGTTATCTGCCCTGTTCTCTCCCAGAGTCTGACCTTGCTGATCTTCTCTGGCCAGTGGATTTTCAAAATTCTTTTAAGGCAACTGTTTATGAAGAGACATGGAGATTGACAAAAACCACAGTCAACAGAGTACAGACCTTCATGAACAGTTGCCTTAGAAGAATTTTGAAAATCCACTGGCCAGAGAAGATCAGCAACGTCAGACTCTGGGAGAGAACAGAGCAGATAACAGCAGAGAATGAAATTGGGCGAAGAAGATGGGGATGGATCGGTCACAGTCTGAGAAAGCCAGCTTCCAGTATCACTAGGCAGGCATTGTCATGGAACCCCCAGGGAAAGAGGAAAAGAGGTAGGCCGAGAAACTCCTGGCGTCGAGACCTCCAAGCAGACATCAAGAGACTGGGAACCACCTGGAGTAGAATCGAAGGAGAAGCACAGGACAGGAGTTGCTGGAGGTCTCTCGTCGACGGCCTATACCCGGGTAGGGGTGACAGGCGTAAGTAAGTAAGTAACTGTTTATGAAGATCTGTACTCTGTTGACTGTGGTTTTTGTCAATCTCCAAGTCTCTGCTCCATATAGGAGAACTGCTTTTACGTTGGAGTTGAAAATCTGGACTTTAGTGTGTTGTGACAGCTCTCTGGAACTCCACACTTTTTTCAACTGGAGAAAGGCTGCTCTGGCTTTACCGATTCGTGCTCTGACATCTGCATCAGTGCCGCCTTTTTTGTCTATGATGCTCCCGAGATAGGTGAAGGACTCCACCTCCTCCAACGGGGTGCAAGCAAGCAAGAATGGTTCTTCCCTGGTTGCGTTCAGCCTCATTGTCTTTGTTTTCTGTTTGTGAATGGTGAGGCCCACTTGGGACGAGATGTCAGCAAGCCTCGTGGTCTTGTCCTGCATTTGTTGATGAGTGTGGGACAGTAATGCCAAGTCGTCTGCAAAATCGAGGTCGTCAAGCTGTGTCCATAGTGTCCACTGTATTCCACTTCGTCTGTGCTTTGTGGTCATCTTCATGACCCAGTCTATGGCCAATAAGAAGAGGAACGGAGACAGCAGACACCCTTGCCTGACACCGGTTCTGACCTGGAGCTCCCTGGTGAACTGCCCTTCGTGGATCACGCGACATGTCATGCCATCGTAGCTGCTCTTGATCAGGCGGACGAGCTTTGTGGGTACACCATAGTTTCGTAGGAGTTTCCACAGAGTCTCTCGGTCCATGCTGTCAAATGCTTTCTCGTAATCCACAAAGTTGACGTACAGCGGGGAGCTCCACTTCAGAGACTGTTCCACGATGATGCGGAGAGTGGCGATCTGGTCTGTACATGATCAGTTTTTCCTGAATCCTGCTTGCTGGTCTTTCAGCTGGGGGTCAACAGAGCTCTTCATTCTCCCCAGGATGATCCTGTTGAAGACCTTTCCTGGTACTGACAGCAACGTGATTCCTCTGTAGTTGGAACACGTGCTGAGGTCGCCTTTCTTGGGAAGCTTGATTAGGTACCCCTCCTTCCAGTCAGCCGGCATCACCTCCTCTTCCCAGATCTTTCCAAACAGTGGGTACAGCATCTCCACTGTTGTCTCTAGGTCTGCTTTCAGAGACTCCACTGGGATGCCATCTGGCCCTGCTGCTTTGCCGTTCTTCAAAAATGCCACTGCTCTTCTGATCTCTTCCCGGCTGGGTCTGTCACAGCTGATGGGTAGGTCGGTCTCTGCTGGCTTGATGTCTGGGGGGTCGGGTGGGCTGGGTCTGTTCAGTAACTCTTTAAAATACTCGGCCCATCTGTCGAGTTGGTCTGCTCTGTCTGCAATAGGCTTGCCTTCTTTGTCTTTTACTGGTCTTTCTGTATGGCCATACTTGCCCGCCACTCTTCTGGTAATGTCGTAGAGCTGTTTCATGTTGCCGCTGCCTGCTGCCTTTTCTGCCTCTGCTGCCAGGCTGTCTGTGTAGGCCCTCTTGTCTGCCCTGATACTCCTCTTCACCTCACGGTTGGCTTCCGAGTATTCCTCCTGTGCTCTTGCTTTGGCTGCTCTCGTGCGACTGTTGTTAATTAAAAAAAAAAAATTACGGTATTTATAATGCGCTTATCTTAATAATAATTATAACTCTAAGCGCGCACTCACAACTCGCACACACATGCGCACGCTTTAGACAATGACTCACGTAACACAAATAGTGAAAATACATTACGACGGTCAGCTTGGGGTGGGGAGTGTGGTGATATAGTGCTAGAACTTTTGAAAGAGGTGAGTTTTGAGGGCGGACTGGAAGGAGGAGAGCGAGTGTTTCTGATGGAGAGAGTGGGAGAGTGTTCCAGGTAGATGGACCATATACTGAGTAGGAGCGGGGGCTGAAAGTGCTGAGTTTGGTGCGGGGGATAAGGAGGCGGAGAGAGGCGGAGTGGAGGGAGCAGGATGAGTGTAGGGGTGAAGTAAGTTGGAGAGATAGGCAGGAGCGTAGTTGTTCAGGGATTTGTAGCAGAGAAACAGAATCTTGTATTGGATGCGTTGGGGGATGGGGAGCCAGTGAAGGAGCTTGAGCAGGGGAGTGATGTGGTCAGATTTTTTCTTTCTGAGGACGAGGCGGGCAGCATTGTTCTGGACACGCTGGAGAGTGAGAGTAGTGGAGTGAGGAAGGCCGGAAAGGAGAGAGTTGCAGTAGTCGATGCGAGATAAGATGAGAGAGACAGCGAGTTTGGCAGCTTCGTTAGTGAGGTATTTTCTGATCTGACTGATGCGGCTGTTGTCGAGTTTGTCTTTGTCTAGTAGTTGTGAGTCATCAGCGTAGAGGTGGTGGTGTATGTGGTGAGACTGGATGATGTTGGACAGGGGGGAGGTGTAGAGTGTGAAAAGGACCGGGCCGAGGACGGACCCCTGTGGAACGCCACAGGAGAGCCTGACTGGGTTGGATGAGACGCCGTCGATGGTGACGGACTGCTGTCTGTCAGAGAGGTAGGAGAGAAACCAGGAGTGAGCAGAGTCAGTGATGCCAAAGGAGTGGTGAAGGCGGTGGAGGAGGATAGAGTGGTCTATGGTGTCGAAGGCGGCAGAGAGATCGAGTAGCGTAAGAAGGGAGATGTTGCCCAAGTCAGTGGAGAGAAGCAGGTCGTTAAGGATATGTAGAAGGGCTGTTTCAGTGCTGTGATGTTTGCGATAGGCAGACTGGAAGGGACTGAGGAGGTTGTCGGCGAGGTGGAGGTTGAGTTGGTTGAGGACAACCTTCTCAAGAAGCTTGGACAGGAAAGAGAGATTGGAGACTGGGCGGTAGTTCTTGAGTTCGTTTGGGTCGAGGTTGTGTTTTTTGAGGAGAGGACTGACGATGGCGGACTTGAAGATATCGGGGACGGAGCCATTCTCTAGAGATGTGTTGATGATGTCGGTAATGAAGGGCAAAAGTTTTGGGAGGCCGTCCCAGTAGAGGGAAGCTGGGAGGGGGTCTAGTTCGCAGGTTTTGAACGGCATGGACTTTATGGTCTTGAGGACTTCATCCTGAGAGACGGGGCGGAAGGACGAGAGGGGAGTGCCGGAAAACGGGGGGTCAGGAAGGCAAGGTGGAGAAGGCAGAGTGTCGAGTGTGTTGCGCAGAGTTTGGATTTTGTCGGAGAAATAGGAGGAAAACGCGGACGGAAGTTCTTCTTTGCTGTGTGTATTGGGAAGAGGAGAGTCTTTAGAAGTGCTTAGGAGTGTGTTCATGGTAGCGTAGAGGGTTTTGGAAGAAGTGGATTCCAGGATTTTGTTTTGAAGGTGTTTGGAGTCGGAGATCATTCTGCAGACTTTGGATCTGGTGGTTTGGAAGATCTCTCTGTGAACGGTGAGGTCAGATGAGCGCCAGCGGCGTTCCGCTTGTCGACGCTCGCGCTTGGCCTCAGCTATGTCGTCAGTGAGCCAGGGGGAGGGGAGTCGGTTGGGTATGGAACAGGTGGTGACAGGGGCATGGGTGTCTAGAAGTTTTCGAAGGGAGGAATCGAAATGGGATGCAAGATCGGGAGAGGAGGCGGGGTCCAATAGAAGGTCGACAGCTTCGTCGAAGAAGTTCTCTCGGTTGACAGATTTTAGTTTGCGACGAGAGACAAAGAGCTTGGGTTTTTTCGGGGAAGGTAGGTTGAGGGCGACGAGAATAGCGAGGTGGTCGGAGGGAAGCACAGAAGAGGTGTCAGAGTCGAGGAAGAGTTGATCGGAGGTGCGGGTGATGATCCAGTCGAGGGTGTGGCCGAGTCGGTGGGTGGGTTTAGTGATGTGTTGTGTAAGATTGTGGTTTCAAAGTGACGTGCAAAGGCGTTTTGTGTCGGGGTGGTCGGGTTTGTCGAAGTGGAAGTTAAAGTCGCCAAGAAGGATGTGTTTTCCGGGTCGTCTGCTGTAGTGGTCGAGGAGATCGAACTCGGTGAGGAACATGGAGTTTGTGAGTTTGTTTTGAGAGCTTGGAGGGGGGCGGTAGATACATGAGAAGATGAGGGACTGGCCAGGGAGTGTTGCTACGGCCTCGACAGATTCAAAGGAGGGATGAGCAAAAGGGAGAGACTGAGAGAAGGAGAGGTGAGCAGAAAGACAGTCCCTGTAGATGATGGCAATGCCACCCCTCCGGAAGCACGCGGGAAGGAGGCCAGGCGGTAGCCACTCGGAGTGACGCTGGCGATGATGGGTTCATCGCCAGCTGAGCGGAGCCACGTTTCGGTGATCACGACCACATCTAGGTCATTGTCTAGGATGAAATCTGAAATCACATCGGCTTTGCCATCTTTGCAGACAGACTGTGCATTGAAGAGGCACAGTTTTAGGTTGGATGAGCCAGAAGAGAAAGAGGGAGAAGAAACGGACGAAGAAGAGGACAAAGGAAGAGGAGGGTGTGGAGGGGGGAAAGGGGATGGAGGGGGAGAGGGGGGAGGAGGAAAAGACGGGGAAGGAGAACCGGGCAAGAAAGAGGATGCGAGAGGAGGGTGAGGGGGGGAGGAGGAGGAAGGGGAGTAGGAAAAGCTGAGGTAGGGGGAGGGTGAAGGGGAGGAGAAAGGGGGGCAAGGGGACGAGGAGGAAAAAGCAGGCGAAGGAGGAGGGGGTGAGGGGAGGAGGGCGGGGGAGGGGGCGGCCGAGGGAAGCAGGGAGCAGTAGATGAGCAAGAGAGGAAAGGAAATGGGAGAAGAAGGAAGGGAGGTGGAGAAATCGGGGAGGCGGAAGGGGTGGAAGGGCATAGGAAAAGGGGAAGAAGTGTGTGGTTGTGTTTGTGGTGGTGAGCCCCGCCTTTTGCTAGTTGACAACTGCTTTCTTCTGTTTCCTCACTTCTATCTTCTTCAAGGTCTGTGCTGACAGCCATTCCTTGTGATGGTGTTTCCTGAACCCTACAGTGTTGAGTTCAGCGCTTCTCTAACTGCCTTCCACTGCTGCTCTGTGGTGACCGCCTCCTCTTCATTTACTAGCTCCTGTAGCGCTTGAGACCGGTTGGACAGCACCAGTTTGAACTCTTCTCTCACTCCAGTCTCTCTAAGGAGGCCTACATTATAGCGCTGTCTTCTTGTTGTCTCTGTGCGGCTTTTCTTTAACTTGAGCTTTATTCTTAAGGTAAGCAGATGGTGGTGAGAGGCGACATCTACTCCCCTCCTCACTCGAACATCTTGAAGGGATCTTCTAAATTTCTTGCTAATGCAGATATGGTCTATTTGGTTCTCTGTAGTATGGTCAGGTGAGACCCAAGTTGCTTTGTGTATTCCTCTGTGTGGGAAGATGCTGCCTCCAATGACAAGTTTAGAGCACAAGTCTACAAATCTCTCCCCGTTCTCACTCATCTCCCCTAGTCCCTGTCTCCCCATCACCTCTTCATATCTGGTGTTGTCCTCCCCTATTTTGGCATTAAAATCGCACATGACGATGGTGATGTCTCGCTTCGCACATTTGTCCACGTCACTCTGGAGTCGGTCGTAGAACTCTGTTTCTCTTCCTCGTCACTGTCATTAGTGGGCGCATAACACTGGATGACGTTCAGCTTGAGCTTTTTCTTGGTTCTAAAGGCTACTGTGATAATTCTTGGCCCAAGAGGTTCCCAGCCCATCGGCGCTCTCTGTGTCACTGGTGACAGCATGAATGCTACTCCTTCTGTATGGGGGGCATTCTCCTCTTCATGACCTGAATACAGAATCATCTCCCCACTTAACAGCCTTTTCTGGCCAGACTGCGTCCATCTGGCTTCACTGATACCTAGCAGGGAAAGGTTGTACTTTTGCATTTCCGCTGCTATCTGGGCGGCCTTGCCGCTCTGGTACATGGTCTTGACGTTCCATGTGCCCATGGTTGTGTCCCTGGATAGAGAGAGGCGGCTCGGTCCTGTGGCTTCCGAAGACTTCCGTCTTTCACCACAGGACGTCATAAATCTTCTGGTAGAAGAACCTTCCTCCTCCAGGAAAGGAATTACTGTTTGTGCAAGTGCAATTTTGAATGGACCAGGACTTCCAGCTATCGCTGATTTCATCCGAGGGGGGGGTGGGCCAGGGGGGTGGGGGAGGTGTCTCCCCGACTGTCCGTCGCGCAGTGGCTGGTGGTATCGCCGGGGCCGGGTGGTTGGTGGTGGGGGAGGCGGGTGGTGTGGCTGGTGGACCGTCGCTTTAGCGCCAGGCTGGGGGGTGTTGAAATGCCAGCCACTCTAGCATCTCTTGTAGAAGTGGTGGCGGAGGTGGTGGTGGCCGGTAGAACCGTGGCTGGCTGTGGTAGGGTCTGGGGAGTTTGGGTGGCGGTGGTGGCCTGGGCTGGGGGGTCGGGCGCTGGAATGGGCGGGGTGGGTGGCGGTGTTGAGGTGGCAGGCGAAGGTGGGGTGGCGGTGTGGGGAGTAGTGGCGGGCGCTGGTTCCGGAAGCGCTTTGGTGGTCTGTGGCGTTTTCGGGGGGCTGTGGCTGGTTTGTTAGCTGGTTGGCGCGGGTTGGTGTTGGTCGCTTGTGGTACTGGGTCAGTAGAGGTGCTCTTCGTCTCTAGGGTTGGAACAGGGGTTGCATCGTTGCCTGCTTCTTGGGTGGGCGGGGCGGTGTTACCGCATCCTCTGTTCTTGGTGGTCGTGGTCGTAGTGCCAATCTTTTTGACTGCTGTTGTTGGGGCGGCTGTTGTTCCTGTAGATTTTATGTCGGGTGCTGCCTGGCACTGGGGGACGGATGCTGATGTGAAGACCAGGATAGGCAAGGCCAGGGCAGCATTTCTCCAGCTAAAGAACGTCTGGACTTCAAGAGATCTGTCAGTCAACACCAAGATCCGACTGTTCAACACCAATGTGAAACCAGTACTCCTCTATGGAGCAGAGACCTGGAGGACCACAGTGTTGACCACCAAGAAAATACAGACGTTCATCAACAACAGTCTGAGAAGGCTCCTCGGGATACGTTGGCCGGACAAAATCAGCAACGAGGAATTGTGGCAGCGGACAAAGCAGAAGCCTGCAGAAGTGGAGCTTCAACAACGCCGCTGGAGATGGATAGGTCACACACTACGCAAGCCAGCAACCAACACCACAAAGCAAGCCCTAAGATGGAACCCACAGGGAAAAAGGAAGAGAGGTCGGCCACGAAACACCTGGCGACGTGACCTGGAGACAGATGCCAAGAAGATGGGCCACACCTGGGGACAGCTGGAGAGACTCGCCCAGGACAGAGACGGCTGGAGGGACCTTGTCGGCGGCCTATGCCCCACGGGGGGTGATGGGCGTAAGTAAGTAAGTAAGCTGCCTGGCACTCGCTGTCCTTGTAGGTGGTGGTGGTGATGGCTTGGCTTTTGGGAGGAGAAGATCTTTGAGGGCCCCGGTGTGTACCAGCCACCGGGTGGCGACTAGCGCTCGTTGGTAATCATCACCGTTGACCGCTCTGATGACCGGCACCGCGTCCTGGAGTAGCAGGACCAGGTCGTCGAATACCATACCCCGGAGCCGGGTCCCCTCCTCCGCAGGCGATGCCGGCCGTTCCCGAGTAATTGATTCGGGAAGGGTGACCGGCGGCGGGGAGGGTGGGAAGTCCGGCTCCGATGCTGGCTCCGACGATTCTTCGGGTTCTTCATCTTGGGGTGGCGGTGCCCGGGGGCTGGCTGGGGCTGTCTCTTTTTCTTCGACTTGGAATTGTTGCAGGCTAGGTGGGTCCATCTGCCTTTGGAGGAACTGCCTTACATGCTGCGGAGATGGAAAACCTGCTCTGAATAAGTCCTCGAATGTGGCCAGCGGGTGAGCCGGCCGTGTTGGTTGCGCCGTTAGCTGTGGGGGCGAGGACTCCCACGCTGGTTGAACTTGCGGCCGTATCGGTGGGGACAGAGGGGGCCGGTAGCTCCTTGCCTCTCGATTTGCCGCTGGCTGCGGTCGTGGCACTTGGGGGAGGTTGGAGGTGTATTCCTCCACCTGTTGTCTGTTTGCCTTCTGTTCCTTTTTGAGGCCATCTGTTCTGTCGTGGCTTGGGGCAGAGCTTGCTTGATCTCGCTTGACTGGTTTCTTGCCTTGTCTTTGTTCTCTCTTTTCTTTTGATCGAAGCGCGGGTGAACCGTCCGCCTCGTTCGGATGCTGTGGCTGTTTTGCTCAGTACTAGCGCAGCACGGAGATCCGTACGCTACGCTGTCCGTGGCTCGAATGCCATGATCCATTACTGTTTGTCTTTTCATTGGCGTTTTTGTAGCTATTTCCTTTTTTGCAGGGTGGGGAAGCTACCCCCACGCGCAACCCCCTTACTAGGAGGACCAGGGGTTTTCTGTCGGGGTCACCTTACCTTAGACCATGTTGGTTCACGGCACCTTATTTCATTCGGTGCACCCCTCTCGCGAGGGACCCCATATCCACCACCCAGGGGACGCGCCTCAACGCCATATGGTCCCAGCGCGAGGTCATACATTTATCACCACTCAGCTATATAGTCAGTAACTTTAAAAGTTTACCCAAGGACGGTCTTGTCTGTCCTATAAGGGCTATTATCGTCTCACAGATGGGTTTACGAATGGCATGCTTCACAGATTAAGAGACAACCCTGTAACTCGCTGAGACAAGAGTGACTTAAAACAATAAATGTGTCGCGTGTTGCCGTTCACTTTTATTCAGTCCCTTGCATATGTGGCAATACCATATGCAACATACGCGGCGTGTGCGACACCATATGCGACATGTGCGGCGACATACACGTCATATGAAACATACACCATAAACCCAAAAAGATGTAGTCAAACCTCCTCCACACACACACAAACAAACACACGCACACAGACAAACAAACACAGACAAACAGACACAGACAAACACACCATACGTGACACCCGTCGCCAAAAGCACAAGGTTTTTAAGTACGACCTCACGTCACTGCAATAACATTGTAAGATATTTCTTCCGGGATCATACCTGACTAAACATGCGTGACGCGTGTAATTTGTAAGCTCACCTGTGAGGTGATAATAACTCTCATTCAATTTCACGCGCTGAGGTTAAGCTGGGGGACATGTTTAGTCTGGTGGGTGTAACTAAAAGCTTTTCAAGCTGAAAAGAGACACATTCCTTTTAAATCATACCCTGCTTTATACAGACACCCGACTGAGTACATAAACAACAGATCCTCAAGAGCCCCCGTTTTACGTTTCAGTCCGCTGTACTTTCTGGTCTTTCTTTATGAGTAGGCTAGCGAGACTTGGCGACATGCATTTGCCACAAGCCACGGCATAGCCTAACGTTCCAATACTCCCGCACTCCCGGGAGCACTCCTGAAAAAGTGAGTCACCTTAACGACATATATGTCAAGTAACGACTTTTGTTTTGCTGAATGGCCTGCCAGCGCTGTTACTCATGTTTGGTGTATGCATTGCTATTGTTGTGTTACCTTGGTACTGTAGGTAACATGAATAGCGCATTTTTAAATTAACAAATATGTCTCATAGCCACCTTACACAGAGAGAGACCTGATTTAAAAGTCAGTATAGATGTTCAGTGACCCTGTCTTGTTTAAGTCAGTGTACAGTCAACATGGAAAGCTGACGTCTTGTTTACTTGCAGTGAGTCGCGAACACCTGCCCTGTTTGCACCGAAATCTGTCTCGTCATGATTTCTGAGAAAAAGAAAAGTCATGTGGCAATAACTTGGCGACAACAGCATTCTGAAAGAGTGTGTTTGCGGGCAGGGTGGAAAAGTTAGCTAGCTGGTTTGGAAATTGTAAACTGCTTGAGAAAAAACCAGCTCTGTCGTATGTGTCACCATGGGATGTTACCTTTGTGAAAACGGTGTGTGTGCTTGTGTGGCAAGGTAGGTACTTAATGTTTTGTTTATGTGTGTATATGATAGTATGTTTGTGTGTGCGTGCGTGAGTGATTGTGACGCATCACTTGAGTAACAGGCATGGGCCTTACATCTGACTGAATGCAGGTGTGTGTTGTGTGTGTATGCAACGTGGTGTAACACTCAGAAATTTAACTCACAGTCCTGTTTGAGTGAATGACGCAGTCAACAGGACGGCTTTATCATAACAAGCCATTATGTTCAAGAAGGCTTTTGTCCACGCTTGGGCTGATTCAAAGAGTCGTGTACCTGTCTGCACCCATGTAGTCAAGTCACGATGACCTAACCATAATTGAAACCTGAACTAGAATTCTAAAGATATGGTATAAAAAAAATTGTATGCATAGGCGAGTACTGTGTGTACACAGTGAGAGTTAGGCAAGCTAGTTTTGAAAAATTTATCTGATAGTGCCTCAGAAATCGACTCTGACAAAGGGTTGAAATTTCTTTAGTCTATTTTCACAGAGTGCACTATATAGAATCTGGTTTGTTTTGAGAGAAACGACCATGTGGACGTTAATGACCTTAATTAGTTAATTAATTAGGGTCAACTTAAGACAATGGAAAAGCTTCAGAAATATCCTTAAGAAACAAAATCATTAATGACGCACAATTCATGCTCGTCATTTTTTAAAAATCAACAGGGTGATTCGGTCAATGAGTTTATTATTTAAAATGGCGTGATTTATAGAACGATGCGGCATTATTAAATTTGATTCTTTTGTATTCTCTTATTATCTCTTTCTCCTGTTTTCACAATAGCTTGAAGGTTCTGTATATGTACTAGGTGTAAATTTTAGAGGGTTTGGCATAATAAAGGGTCAAAATATTGATTTAAGAAAACTGCATTATTTGTGTGTCGTTTTTAAAAAAAAAAACATTAACTTGTTTCGCTCTTGCTCTTCTTTAAATGTGTTTACAGAACGTCTTGCAAAAGACACACAGTTGTTTAACATAACAAACCAAACTAAACCGCAGGGGAAAGAAAACTACATATCCAAACCCCTCCTAACAAATGCAATGAACGGCAAAACAATGCTGGAATAATCTACCATGGCAGAAAGAACAACGGAACGTGGCCATTTCCTAGAGACGTCATAATGTGTTTACACAAGGTCTTCAAAGGCACGCAGTCCTTTCACAGGACGAACCAATCTAAGTCGTAGGGGAAAGAACAAAGAACACTGCACATCCCATCCTCTCCCAACAATGCAATCAGCCGACAACGGCAAACCAATGCCAGAATAATCTACCATCAAGAACCAACCACTTGAAAAACCACAGTGAACGGCAAAACAATACCGGAATCATCTACCATTAAGAACTGAGAAAAAAAAAATGCAGTGAACGGCAAAACTGTGCCTAAATAACCTATATCCAGTGATTTATAGAACGATGCGGCATTATTAAATTTGATTCTTTTGTATTCTCTTATTATCTCTTTCTCCTGTTTTCACAATAGCTTGAAGGTTCTGTAAACGGCAAAACATCTACCATTAAGAACTGAGAAAAAAAAAATGCAGTGAACGGCAAAACTGTGCCTAAATAACCTATATCCAGTGATTTATAGAACGATGCGGCATTATTAAATTTGATTCTTTTGTATTCTCTTATTATCTCTTTCTCCTGTTTTCACAATAGCTTGAAGGTTCTGTAAACGGCAAAACATCTACCATTAAGAACCATTATATCCAGTGATTTATAGAACGATGCGGCATTATTAAATTTGATTCTTTTGTATTCTCTTATTATCTCTTTCTCCTGTTTTCACAATAGCTTGAAGGTTCTGTAAACAGCAAAACATCTACCATTAAGAACTGAGAAGAAAAAAAATGCAGTGAACGGCAAAACTGTGCCTAAATAACCTATATCCAGTGAACAACACAAAGCAATCTAACAATCAACAGGACGCGAAATAACACTGGAAAACAAGGATACAATAAATGACGCCCAGAAACGCAATAAATATTGATGAAAATAAATACCCAAAAAAAGTGAAGTCACAGAACGTCCAACCAATGGAGGGCATGTGGTCAGGTTTGGTCCACTGACGAGAGCAGTACATTGCAAGCTTACCAAAATAAAGACTTCCTCGAAATACACAAAGAAGTGAGTGATGAAAACCAAACCTAGACGTGTCATGAAAGTTGAAACCTTGTGTATACGGCCAATCCGGAACTAAACTGAAATTAACATGTCTTTTGATGTGCAATGTGGAGCACCATTTTCCAAAATTGACTTGACACGGCTCAAAATCGAAAGTCAACGCAAAATGATGCCGTATCCCATTATAGTATAAATGGCTGATGTCACTGCAAATAACATGTTCAACATGTAGTACGCACTTTGTGATGATATACGAACACCACTCGTAAACCGACAGGTTGCCCGTCCAGTTATACTCACGTGGACTCCAGTGTCAGTTGAATCTGAAAGCAGCCTCGGCTAAACGAGACAACTTATCACTAAAAACGGAACAACTGACACTGTTAAGGTATGCATGGTGACGCAAACATAGTTCATGCCTACCCCTTTGTAACATTTTCAGTGCATCATTTTGAGTTTCAGTGCAGCACAGATGCACTAAAATGGGAGCCCTGGTTATAATTCACAATTAATGTTACTACAGAAATTATACTTCTCATCCAACTACACTTACTACAAGTTTGTAATGCACAACTGTCAGTATGTGAAAGTGGATTCCTGGTATGAAAATGGATTCATGATACATGTGTATCATTTATGGTAAACACATTAGTGAAAGCTGACAGGTACTGAATCTTGACAGACTAATTTCTGTTGGGTCATTTGTGAAATATATATCTGGAAAAATCATTTGCTACTGTCATCTGTACTCATCTAGACCTACAACCACACACACACACACACACACACATACACACACACACACACACACACACACACACACACACACACACACACACACACACACACACACAATGAGATCTCTAAATATGCTCAGGACTGTAAACCGTGAATACTTCTCCTGAAGCCGACCAGTTATCACTTGCTAAAAGATTACTGAATGCTGTTACTTACATCAGGCCTACTACAGGCGCTTGACTACCACCCAGTAACTTTCCAACATCACGCCTCGTGTGTATACTGTCTTGCTGTGACACATTCAAGTGTGTACAGACAAAGTACGCACACGAGGCATGACTGATGCTGAGTGCCTGTGGTTCGGCCTTGAGTCGGCCTTACTCTCACTGGCGAGGAATTTTTCTCCTCTCCACAAGCCTCCTGACTCAGAATCTCGCACCAACCCTGTCAATCTGGCGCAGTACAGCTCTGACCCGCCATATCGCGAATCATTACATCACGAACCCGGATATATCGCGGCGGGTACCTTGGATCCCCCTCCCCCCCCCCCCCCCTAAAAAAAATTTAAAAAATCAGACCACCCGACGGCGGTGAACCGCGAAATAATTTGTCACCGGCCTTGGCTGGTCACGCTCCACAGGGTGCTGCACACGCGCCTGACGCGACAGCTGGTAGGGCATCCACACACTGAACACCCACAAACCTTCTCCAGATGAAGAACACATACATATATGTACATAAAGAGGGTAGGAGACAGTGTATAATGAGGGTCTAGGCTTCTGGCACATGGCAGATGTCTCCCCCACTTGACTGGCGCGTGGGAGCAGCTTCACACCGATTACAAGGTGACCTCCTCCTAGATATGACCACACACGTAAATGCGTTAAATAGGAAACTGTGTGTGTGACACTGATTCGATGTGCCTCAAGGTCTATGCTTTTCACACAGGTGTCAAGTTTGGCCACGCTCCACAGCCAGCGGTTATGACCTGGAGGGTGTGAAAACTGAGGCTGAACCCTCGTTCGCCTCCTCTAACGAAGAACGCAGGCAATGATAGGAAGACCTTAGGCACAGCTGCAAGGGATAATGAATGTCTATGCTTGCTGCAGAGTTAGGCGGTCCGCTGTTGAAGTTAAAGAGAGGTGTGCTAACCTACTGCTGGTGCTCACAGGTCATCGTTATCTGATTTTCTCACCATGCCTAACGACTTCAACAAAACACACTAGCAAGGTGATGAATAGAAAAGGAAATGTTCAGCAAAAATGGACCATTTCCGATCCTTCTCAAAATGAAAAATGTTCTTTTTCCATGATGCTAAGAGTGCAAGTAAGTAAATGAAAAGAAAAGGGGAGGCTGCCAGTGCTAATATTTTAGGAAGATTACAAAGTCATAGATCTACTTTGGTCAAAGCAAAAAAAAAAAAAAAGAGATAGGAAAGAGGGGGTGCGCTAAGAAAGTGACTGGAAGTAATGCATATGGAAGCCCCCCCCCCCCCCCCCCTGAAGGGGGGCATATCGCATATCCCACTGTTCCAGCCCCTTGGTGCATGGAAATTTAAATCTAGGTCCCCCAGGGGGGGGGGGGGGGGCAGATATTTAGCCGGTGTGGACAGCTGTCTCTTTCGGCACGGCGCACACCATCACACATGGCCAGCAAGAAGTAGAACGCCGCCCTTTTAAGGGTGAACAGAAACCGTCGCCAAACGAATCAACAACTGTCCGATGTGTACCCACCATCCACAGCTACGGCCACAAACTACGCCGAGACCACAGAGAGAGAGACCAGACGGCAAAACCCACCTATGTCGCCGCCGATTATTCCTCCTCCAACGGCGCAGCTGGAGACACCCCGTGCGCCTACAAGAGACTACAGTCTCCAAGAAATCTACAACGGTACCCACCACCTCTACCACCAACGGGGTTGCTCCCAAAACTGGACGCTCTCCTAAGAGCCCATGGTTCCCCAAGTCACGCTACAGCAGCGCAAGAGTACTGCGAAGAAGTGACGGCCCCCGCCCGCCCCCAGTCACCACCCCCACAAGAAGAGGAGCCTGAAGACTCGTCGGAGCCGGACTTCCCACCCTCCCCACCGCCGGTCATCATTCCCGAATCTCTCACTCGGGAACGGCCGGTATCGACTGAGGAGAGGGAGACCCGGCTCCGGGGCATGGATTTCAACGACTTGGTGCTCCTGCTTCAAGACGCTATACCAGCCATCATAACGCTCGACGGAGACACCTACCACCGCGCACTGGTCACCTCCCGGTGGCTGGTGCACACAGGTTCGTTGAAGGATCTCCACCCCCCTGACAGAGAGCACTTCCAGCCAAGCAACAGTTCAAGACAGCCGACAGTGTCAGGCGACAGCCGACACGCGAACCACGGGGACAGCAGCCGCCCCGCAGACAGCAACAAAGAAGACCGACACCACTCCCATCACCACCAAACATAAACTCACAAACCAGATAGGTGAGGCTAGCGCTGGCAGAATTGTCAGTACTCAAACCAAGGGGAATCACAGCGCTGGACAGACAACAGTTAGATCCCCTGCCCCCGCCTATCAGGCACCCAATCGCCAGCCCACAGAGAAATACGCAGGTATAGAATAAGACAATCATTTCCATTCCTAATAAGAATGGATCAGGTCTCTTATATAACCCATGTCTTTCTCCGGAACTTAGGAAGTAGGCAGGAGAAACATACATACACAAACATGAAGGTGCGCTACTATATGTGGTCGGGTAAATACCCTGATTTCCCACAGTAGATGCACAGAACATTACACAACAATGTAACGATACAAATTTTGCCTCGAGTTATACATGATACTCACAAACCAGATAGGTGAGGCTAGCGCTGGCAGAATTGTCAGTACTCAAACCAAGGGGAATCACAGCGCTGGACAGACAACAGTTAGATCCCCTGCCCCCGCCTATCAGGCACCCAATCGCCAGCCCACAGAGAAATACGCAGGTATAGAATAAGACAATCATTTCCATTCCTAATAAGAATGGATCAGGTCTCTTATATAACCCATGTCTTTCTCCGGAACTTAGGAAGTAGGCAGGAGAAACATACATACACAAACATGAAGGTGCGCTACTATATGTGGTCGGGTAAATACCCTGATTTCCCACAGTAGATGCACAGAACATTACACAACAATGTAACGATACAAATTTTGCCTCGAGTTATACATGATACTCACAAACCAGATAGGTGAGGCTAGCGCTGGCAGAATTGTCAGTACTCAAACCAAGGGGAATCACAGCGCTGGACAGACAACAGTTAGATCCCCTGCCCCCGCCTATCAGGCACCCAATCGCCAGCCCACAGAGAAATACGCAGGTATAGAATAAGACAATCATTTCCATTCCTAATAAGAATGGATCAGGTCTCTTATATAACCCATGTCTTTCTCCGGAACTTAGGAAGTAGGCAGGAGAAACATACATACACAAACATTTGTATCGTTACATTGTTGTGTAATGTTCTGTGCATCTACTGTGGGAAATCAGGGTATTTACCCGACCACATATAGTAGCGCACCTTCATGTTTGTGTATGTATGTTTCTCCTGCCTACTTCCTAAGTTCCGGAGAAAGACATGGGTTATATAAGAGACCTGATCCATTCTTATTAGGAATGGAAATGATTGTCTTATTCTATACCTGCGTATTTCTCTGTGGGCTGGCGATTGGGTGCCTGATAGGCGGGGGCAGGGGATCTAACTGTTGTCTGTCCAGCGCTGTGATTCCCCTTGGTTTGAGTACTGACAATTCTGCCAGCGCTAGCCTCACCTATCTGGTTTGTGAGTATCATGTATAACTCGAGGCAAAATTTGTATCGTTACATTGTTGTGTAATGTTCTGTGCATCTACTGTGGGAAATCAGGGTATTTACCCGACCACATATAGTAGCGCACCTTCATGTTTGTGTATGTATGTTTCTCCTGCCTACTTCCTAAGTTCCGGAGAAAGACATGGGTTATATAAGAGACCTGATCCATTCTTATTAGGAATGGAAATGATTGTCTTATTCTATACCTGCGTATTTCTCTGTGGGCTGGCGATTGGGTGCCTGATAGGCGGGGGCAGGGGATCTAACTGTTGTCTGTCCAGCGCTGTGATTCCCCTTGGTTTGAGTACTGACAATTCTGCCAGCGCTAGCCTCACCTATCTGGTTTGTGAGTATCATGTATAACTCGAGGCAAAATTTGTATCGTTACATTGTTGTGTAATGTTCTGTGCATCTACTGTGGGAAATCAGGGTATTTACCCGACCACATATAGTAGCGCACCTTCATGTTTGTGTATGTATGTTTCTCCTGCCTACTTCCTAAGTTCCGGAGAAAGACATGGGTTATATAAGAGACCTGATCCATTCTTATTAGGAATGGAAATGATTGTCTTATTCTATACCTGCGTATTTCTCTGTGGGCTGGCGATTGGGTGCCTGATAGGCGGGGGCAGGGGATCTAACTGTTGTCTGTCCAGCGCTGTGATTCCCCTTGGTTTGAGTACTGACAATTCTGCCAGCGCTAGCCTCACCTATCTGGTTTGTGAGTATCATGTATAACTCGAGGCAAAATTTGTATCGTTACATTGTTGTGTAATGTTCTGTGCATCTACTGTGGGAAATCAGGGTATTTACCCGACCACATATAGTAGCGCACCTTCATGTTTGTGTATGTATGTTTCTCCTGCCTACTTCCTAAGTTCCGGAGAAAGACATGGGTTATATAAGAGACCTGATCCATTCTTATTAGGAATGGAAATGATTGTCTTATTCTATACCTGCGTATTTCTCTGTGGGCTGGCGATTGGGTGCCTGATAGGCGGGGGCAGGGGATCTAACTGTTGTCTGTCCAGCGCTGTGATTCCCCTTGGTTTGAGCACCAAACATAAAGGATGTGGCAACACCACACCGGCAACGCAAAAGCCAGCACAGACACAATCCCAGTCCCGGCCAGCGAGACCAAAAGCACTTCCACCGACCCGGCACTGCAAGAGGCCAGCAGCACACCACCTCCGCCAGCCAACAAACCAAACACCGGCCCACGGCAGCGTTGACGACCATCCAAACCCTTCCAGAACCAACAACGCCCGGCACTACTGCCCACGCCGCCACCCCACCTTCGCCTACCACCCTAACACCGCCACCCACCCCACCCATCCCAGCGCCCGACCCCTAAGCCCAGACTCCACTGGCCACCACCACCGCAACTTTCCAGGCCCTACTACAGCCAGCCATGGTTCCACCGGCCACCACCACCACCGCCACCACTTCTATACCATCTTGTAGAGTGGTTGGCACACCAACACCCCCCCAGCCTGGCACTGAAGCGACGGACCACCGGCCATACCACCTGCCTCCTCCACCACCCACCCGGCCCCGGCAACACCACCAGCTGCTGCGTGACGGACAGACAGCCAGATGCCCCCCCCCCCCCCCCCCCCGCCTGCCCCCCCCCTCCCCCCCCGAACGAAATCAGCGAAAGCTGGAAGTCTGTTCCCTTTAAAATTAGCACTAGCAGTGTTTCGGTTTTGGCGACCTCTTCAGCACACCAACGGCATTACTGGAGGAAGGCAGGAACTTTTGCCTATCTGCAATGACAGCAACATTTTACTGTGGTGTCTGCAGGGGCATACATTCCATGCCTCCACCTAGAGCTAAATTTCCATGTACCCTAAGAGAGAACCTACTAAAAGGGGGGAAGGGGTTGCAGTCGATATTGTAATAAATGAAAAGAAAAGGGGAGACTGCCAGTGCTAATATTTTAGGAAGATTACAAAGTAAAGTAGGTAAAAGCACTGTCGGAGGAGAGAAGTGTGCATGATCGACCAGTGATCATAGATCTACTTAGGTCAAAGCACAAATAAAGAGATAGGAAAGAGGGGGTGCGCTAAGAAAGTGAAAGCAAATGCATATGGAAGCCCCCCCCCACCCCACCCCCCCCCCCTCCACCCAAAGGGGGGGCATATCGCATATCCCACTGTTCCAGCCCCTTGGTGCATTTATTATTACAATATCG
Source organism: Semisulcospira habei (assembly GCA_036245525.1). Taxonomy (NCBI): domain Eukaryota; kingdom Metazoa; phylum Mollusca; class Gastropoda; family Semisulcospiridae; genus Semisulcospira; species Semisulcospira habei. The sequence continues at coordinate 97,572,867 of BTPG01000001.1, forward strand.
ACTGCAACCCCTTCCGCCCCCTTTTAGTAGGTTCTCTCTTAGGGTGCATAGAAATTTAGCTCTAGGTGGAGGCATGGAATATATGCCCCTGCAGACACCACAGTAAAATGTGGTTGTCATTGCAGGTAGGCAAAAGTTTCTGCCTTCATCCAGTATTGCCGATGGTGTGCTGAAGAGGTCGCCAAGGCCAAAACAGCTGTCCACACCGGCTAAATATCTGGACCCCCCCCCCCCCCTGTGGGGGACCTAGATTTAAATTTCCATGCACCAAGGGGCTGGAACAGTGGGATATGTGATACACCCCCCTTTGGGCGGGGGGGGGGGGGGGGGGGGGGGGGGGGGGGGGCTTCCATATGCATTGCTTCCAGTCACTTTCTTAGCGCACCCCCTCTTTCCTATCTCTTTTTTTGTGTGCTTTGACCAAAGTAGATCTATGATCACACTTCTCTCCCCTGACAGTGCTTTTACCTACTTTACTTTATAATCTTCCAGTGCAAGTAAGTGTTTCTGATTGTACTCGGCTTTGAAAGAAAGAACGCACAGGTGATAGGTAATGCCTACGCACACGCCCTGATTCTCATAGGATACCGCCCCTACGCCCCCTTTAGCCCGATATCTCGCGGATGGATATATCGTGGTCCCGTTTTGTGGACCGCGATATGTCGGGTCACAGCTGTATTTCAAATCTCTCGCACTACTACTAACTTGTGTTTGCTAGGCTCGGTGTCACCAAACTGATTTCTTGCAAGGAATGTCATTCTAGTTGTAAAATAATTTTTGAAGGTACACCGGCAAAGAAGCGTCTGCTTGACGGAGTCACTGTGATGCCATATTTGTGTTTAACACGTATGTCTGTAGCTCCAGTCAAAACTAGCGCGGTATTGGTGTCATCTGCTGCTAATCTATTTTTAGGCAGGGTGATTTGTTTTGAAACCAACTATTTTTTTTTTTTTTTACAGTGTTCAGATGCCACATTGTCTGCAGGGAAACGAGTACCTGTGGTGTCCAAATGGACTTAGGCTGTACTGAAATACCACAACACACAGCTGTTTCAATCAGTTCCCTGTGGAAAGTATAGAGCCTTTAACGGAAAGCTTGGGTAGGTCAGCAGGTACAGTCACACAGACCCTTGCACTACAGGTACAAGGGTCTGTGTGGTTGTACCTGCTGACCTACCTAGATGACCCCTCAGAAAAGGTCAATGGTCACAAGAGGTCGACACGTGTATAAAATGCCAATATTTGTAGTTGTCAACATTTTTGCAAACTTATCAATCAAATTTTATCAATCAAATTTGGCACAAACGTAGCTGATGATAAGACCTCCTTATGTATCCTAATTTAGTCAACTCATCGCAAGGGTCATGGGGGTTTCACAGATGTGTGAAAACTGATTAATTTGTGAGAAAACATGGATTTTGTTAGTGCAGAAGCCATCCCTTATTGTCAGACATTTGTGGATCGGTCATACACGTGAGCCATAAGGGCTTCGCCTTTCTTGTTTTTAAAGGAATAAAGCATGATCTTAATCTTGATATGATGACACACATTTCGTTAAGTTTCAGTCAAACATGGCCACCAGATCCAAGATGGCCGTCAATCACACAATCTTTTCCTTAGGAAATAGGTTGCCGTGTACAGTGTGTAACTGCATGGCTAGGATTTAGTAAATTTATATGAAGGAAATCAGCATGAATATAAACTAAGTGATCATTTTCATCTTCTGCGAATACCAGTGAGGCATGACCAGGTCTTGATGTAAAGCTAGAATCATCATGATACCAACGTGGCAGTTGTAGAGATATTCGAAGATACCTTCATTAGGACACAGGACCCAAAAGACAAGTTTCTTTGTTTACTGATCTATTACTTTCATTTCAGTATCATGTTAGCACGTGCCTCATAAATATAAGATCTAACACATTTCCTATTTCTATACCGTTACGTCTTATTTAACCAGTCCCCCACTCGGGTCTGCCCTGGGGGACTTGGGTGGGGTTAACTATTTTTTAGTTCCCAGGGTCACCCTGGTCAGCCCCACAGGGTGGGTTTTCTCCTCTATTCTGGGGCATGCGTTTCTGTCTACCCTTAGTCCATTCACCTGTATTTTCCTTTTTAAAACTCTCTCTACTGTTTGCACTGCCTGTAGCTCTTGATATTGGATGTGTGTTGCTAAATGGTCTTAGGTTTATTTAGTGTATTAGACCAGCTGGTGACATACATTCAATATTCTGTTTAGGTTTTTTTTTTCACAAGCAGTGCAGGCACGTCCTGAGAAAGCCTTGTTGCTGTCGGGACGTTAAGCAATGTACAAACAAACATTAGTTAACCAGTAGTATGTGTTCAGTCAGCTCATTTGACACGTAACATTCATGTTTTGACACAATGGGCTTGACAGTTTCTCGTAAAGTATATCAGCCACATACATACATTTTTGCATAATAGTTGTCTGTCTTATTACCAGACTAGAAGCAATCATTCCAGTACCCTCTAGTCAAGGTCGTGGGTGCCCTGTGGTATTCTTTAAAATTATTATTATAAGTATTATTTTATTATGCTTCATCAAAAGCGATAGGGCGTACAGACTGTTTTTAAACATTGTCACATGACACTGTATATATATCATGGTACTTTACTTCAAGATGGAATATTATCAGCTAGAGTTGTGTTGTATTATTTGAGGTCAAGGTCATAGCCGTCATTGTTTGGAGCCTTCTTGCGTGCCATATATCTAAAATCACTGGACAATTCGATCCAGATAGTTGATGATGACATTCTCCTATTTTAAAAGAAATACCGGAAACCAAAAACTCCCTGCTGTAAGGTCAAGGTCACGGCAGCTATTGTATTGGAACTTTAGTGCAGGCAAAACTTCTGAATTAAAACTAAATTTAAGATAATGACACTACAACTCATAACAGAATGTTTGATGAGAGAATCAAGCTGGGTATTTTTCACCCAGTTAGGTATTGTGGTTTAACGCCGAGCAGGCGACTATGGCCATCAAAGACATACATTATAAGACAGATCACTACTTCATAAGGCTTACTGAAAAAAGCGAGGTCAGTGTAGCAGTTGCGTCCCATGGTGTAATCGTGTTGTGGGCGTACGTCTATCACTATCTGATAATGGACTCGAGCCGTGTCGCGAGGCTTTTTGAAAGGTAACATGTGCTTTTTGTGTGTGCATTGTGGAAAACTGTTTTAAAATCACATGAGCTTTGCTTCTAAGATATTTTTTTCTATTCCTAATCGAAAGATTTTTCGGGAAAGTGGCAATTAGCATGGAAAGTGTAAGATACACAAAAATAAATAAATCAGGCATTTCATTGTTGCCATAAGTGTGAGTTGATGTCTAGTACACACACACGCACGCACGCACACACACACACACACACACACACACACACACACACACACACTCAAACACACTCAAACACATGTACACAAACGAACACATATAAACAAACCACCAGCACAGGACTAAATAAGAAATAATTTACTGCAAATATAAGTTGTTTTAACAATCTCGCAAGAAGACCAGTTTATTAATACACGTTCAACTTGCAGCAGGTATTATCAAGAAAACCAAATAGTTATAATACACAGGCCACGCTAACCACCATATTATTATTATGCATGCACCCGTTAGAACTGTAAACAGTACCTGGCGTTGTATGCACAAAGAGATTAATAAGAAATCATCACTAATTACCTGTTCTTTCTCCTCCTCTACATTCATCCCTCCACCCAACACATGTGCATACACGAAATAGTAGGGCAACATGAATATACACATTAGGCTGAATTATCATAAGACGTACAACAGACAATACCATCAGTCACATGCCCACCGCTACTCCGTCATCATGTGCACGAAGCCTTTAGATCTAAAAGACATTACCAGGTAAACAGATAAACATATCATCACCGATCAGGATTATGTTCTCCAACAACCCCCTTCTTCCCACCAGACTATTGGCTGCTTCCAGTGGGAAACTATAAAAGTCATTACCAGGTAAACAGATAAACATATCATTACCGATCAGGATTATGTTCTCCAACAACCCCCTTCTCCCCACCAGACTATTGGCTGCTTCCAGTGGGAAACTAAGCTTACAACAAAGGCAGTCACATGGTTTGCCACAAGCTTTGTCCTCTCATCCTCCCAAAAATCCTCTGCCCCTTCTATTTGATCACATTTTTTGTTGTAGGTGACTTGTTATTTTATTGTCATTTCATCTAGTACTATTGCACACATATCTGACTTTGGCAGCAGTACAGAGCCTTTAATCTGAAGCGCTTTCAGAATCTTGGCATTAAAGCCGGGGCAAACTGAAACCTTTTGCATAGTTTTCCGTAAGGTTGAAACTGACAGGAGGACAAAGATTTTTGCAAGCATACAATATGCCTTAGAGCTTGCATAAAACAAAGATAGAGCTGTTGTTTTGTCTGTCTCCGTCCATCTCCAGCCTTGTTTCTTTTTGTGTATTTCACGCAACTGTGCTGAAATAAACTGAACACACGAATCAGGCCCCCCAAAATGGGTCAAGCTCTTCACTGTTGCATCCTTCTTCTCTTTGAGTGTTAATGTCTTTTCTTTCCTTGTTTGCTGTCTTTCTGTCGTAACTTACATTTCTTCTGTTGCACACAGTTTTGATACTTTTCTTCAAAGCCTGCTTTCTTGGTGAATCGCTGTCCTGACCACCTGTTGATGCAGTTCTTCCCACATCAGTTTCCCTCCCACATCAGTTTCTCCACTGGACTCATCTGCACACACGCAAGCAACCATGCATTAAATCGTTAATGATATCATGATAATCCACAGCATATGTACTCAGATCAAAAAATCAATTCACATTTCATCTGACTGACAAGAAATGCATTTTCACACACATGCAGGCGCGAACACACACAAAAAGGCCATCGAAAATTCATCCACATTTAAAATCTGCTTGTCCGATTTTAATAGTCAACAGATTTTACGAACACAGTTGTGAAAACAACTCGCACAACTGATCTTTTGTGCTGTCATAGTCTTGGAAATTTTTTTATAAATTAAAATTTTCAGATTACAAATTATAAATTAGATTCATATTTATTCATTGAAAGTACCTGGTTGCAGTGAAATGCGTGCCTGCTTGTGAGGCAGCGGCGCTTCTGAATCTGTAGCAGTATCCCTCGTCCTGGGTGGCTGTCTCTTTGTTGTTAGTTGTGGGGGTGGGTTGGGCACCGAAAACAAAGTCGGCACAGCATTCCATAGCAGCCCGCGCCTCTGCGTGGCACACATGAACTGGCTGTTTTCAAAATGGGCACTGTACAACCTGCAGGAACGTGAACGCAGCTCAGCAGGTGACAGGCCAAACAGATCTTCCCTGCGCGTATTCTGCACCCATTTCTGACATCTGTTGGGAGAATAACAAAGACTGAAATGCAAGTACTAAAACACCAACACCACCACTAAAACACCACCAGCTAAACACTGTAGTCTGTAGGCGTAGTTCGTGAGAACAGTACAGTGGACAGAGTTCTGCATGACCTTTTACTCTGTTGTATTCTAAGTCTTGATAGTCAATGAAAGCGAAGTAGCTTTGCAATGACTGAATTTAATCAACGACCTTACAAACTCAAGGTTTCTTTGCTTAATTTCTCACCAGTACTTTCCTCATTTTGATCGGAACATCGGTCTTAAAACAACTCGCTTAAGAACGTGAAACGTACACAGGCTTCTCCCTATCAGTCGTATTATTTTGAACGAATGGGAAAGGTCCGTGTAGCCTAAAGAATACTTTTCCTCGCCCAAGTTGAGCACTTGTGGCACAAATGACTGGATCTAACTTGAGTTAGTCCACCATTAAGTGGATAAAATTGGACAGGAAAACTGGTCTATGTATATATGGCCCAGCTCTTCTACATTGGAAAACATAATTACTAGAAACTTATAATTACTCTGGATCTAAATGGTCGTTGGACCACTTTTCCATTGACATTTCTCGAAATTCACGGCGTGGTCTGTTTGCAGTTGGAGCAGTTTTCCACTCTCCCTGATTTAAACCCAAATATACATTATCACACGAGGGACCTATGCCTGAGTATCGTCCTGACAACTCTAATTCAGAATAGAAAGTTTTCGAGATAGACATCTTCTGCGCCATGAAATTATTATCATTCAGTATTATTATTTATGCAAAGATAAGACCACATAGTAATCAGCTTACCTTGTTTCTTCGTTGGGGAAAAAGGAAAAATGATATGCCGCGCTTGTCGCGAGCGTTCGAACAAGAAATTGCGCTGTCTGCAAAAGTCAGACCCTTGCCTCGTTCGGTCAGCCTTGATTCAACACGATTACAAGGGAGAAAACTCGCAAAACGCGTCCTCGCACTCTCGGGGCGAGTGATTTGTCTTATAATGTATTGTCTTTGAGGCCATCTCATGGCAGTATGTTTCACCCAGAATTTTGTTGGAGAAAGAAAACTCAGTGTTGTAGGTTTGATTATGTGTTGTCCTTACCTCGTCTGCCAGATTAGATGCACAACTTCCTCTGCCCTTCAGACCTGAAAGGTCATTTTAAAAATACATAATAGATCTTGTATTTATACTTTTGAGTCAGTAAAGATTACAGTCCAACACGCCCACTGGGCACCGGCCTCCACGTGGCGTGGGTGGGTAGTCTCCTCAATCCCTGACTGAGTGGGCTAGCAGAGGGGTGCCATCTTTGTCCAGGATTAGGACTTGATGTCAGCAGATATGTTGTTCGGGCTTTTTCACTGGTCCGGTTTTTAAGGAGCTGTGCTTACCCAGGTCCTACCATGTTGGATTACTTACTTACTTACTTACGCCTGTCACCCCTACCCGGGTATAGGCCGTCGACGAGAGACCTCCAGCAACTCCTGTCCTGTGCTTCTCCTTCGATTCTACTCCAGGTGGTTCCCAGTCTCTTGATGTCTGCTTGGAGGTCTCGACGCCAGGAGTTTCTCGGCCTACCTCTTTTCCTCTTTCCCTGGGGGTTCCATGACAATGCCTGCCTAGTGATACTGGAAGCTGGCTTTCTCAGACTGTGACCGATCCATCCCCATCTTCTTTGCCCAATTTCATTCTCTGCTGTTATCTGCTCTGTTCTCTCCCAGAGTCTGACGTTGCTGATCTTCTCTGGCCAGTGGATTTTCAAAATTCTTCTAAGGCAACTGTTCAGGAAGGTCTGTACTCTGTTGACTGTGGTTTTTGTCAATCTCCAAGTCTCTGCTCCATATAGGAGAACTGCTTTTACATTGGAGTTGAAAATCCGGACTTTGGTGTGTTGTGACAGCTCTCTGGAGCTCCACACTTTTTTCAACTGGAGAAAGGCTGCTCTGGCTTTACCGATTCGTGCTCTGACATCTGCATCAGTGCCGCCTTTTTTGTCTATGATGCTCCCGAGATAGGTGAAGGACTCCACCTCCTCCAACGGGGTGCCAGCAAGCAAGACTGGTTCTTCCCTGGTTGCGTTCAGCCTCATTGTCTTTGTTTTCTGTTTGTGAATGGTGAGGCCCACTTGGGACGAGATGTCAGCAAGCCTCGTGGTCTTGTCCTGCATTTGTTGATGAGTGTGGGACAGTAATGCCAAGTCGTCTGCAAAATCGAGGTCGTCAAGCTGTGTCCATAGTGTCCACTGTATTCCACTTCGTCTGTGCTCTGTGGTCATCTTCATGACTGCTATGGCCAGTAGGAAGAGGAACGGAGACAGCAGACACCCCTGCCTGACACCGGTTCTGACCTGGAGCTCCCTGGTGAACTGCCCTTCGTGGATCACGCGACATGTCATGCCATCGTAGCTGCTCTTGATCAGGCGGACGAGCTTTGTGGGTACACCGTAGTGTCGTAGGAGTTTCCACAGAGTCTCTCGGTCCACACTGTCAAATGCTTTCTCATAATCCACAAAGTTGACGTACAGAGGGGAGCTCCACTCCAGAGACTGTTCCACGATGATGCGGAGAGTGGCGATCTGGTCTGTACATGATCGGTTCTTCCTGAATCCTGCTTGCTGGTCTCTCAGCTGGGGGTCAGCGGAGCTCTTCATTCTCTCCAGGATGATACTGTTGAAGACCTTTCCTGGTACTGACAGCAAGGTGATTCCTCTGTAGTTGGAACACTTGCTGAGGTCGCCTTTCTTGGGAAGCTTGATTAGGTACCCCTCCTTCCAGTCAGCCGGCATCACCTCCTCTTCGCAGATCTTTCCAAACAGTGGGTACAGCATCTCCACTGTTGTCTCTAGGTCTGCTTTCAGAGACTCCGCTGGGATGCCATCTGGGCCTGCTGCTTTGCCGTTCTTCAAGAATGCCACTGCTCTTCTGATCTCTTCCCGGCTAGGTCTGTCACGGCTGATGGGTAGGTCGGTCTCTGCTGGCTGGGGGTCGGGTGGGCTAGGTCTGTTCAGTAACTCTTCAAAATACTCGGCCCATCTCTCGAGTTGGTCTGCTCTGTCTGCAATAGGCTTGCCTTCTTTGTCTTTTACTGGTCTTTCTGTATGGCCATACTTGCCTGACAATCTTCTGGTAATGTCGTAGAGCTGTTTCATGTTGCCGCTGCCTGCTGCCTTTTCTGCCTCTGCTGCCAGGCTGTCTGTGTAGGCCCTCTTGTCTGCCCTGATACTACTCTTCACCTCGCGGTTGGCTTCCGAGTATTCCCCATGTGCCCTTACTTTGGCTGCTCTCGTGCGACTGTTGTTGACAGCTGCTTTCTTCTGCTTCCTCACTTCTATCTTCTTCAAGGTCTGTGCCGACAGCAGTCCTTGTGATGGTGTTTCCTGAACCCTACAGTGTCTTTGCAGGTTGAGTTCAGCGCCTCTCTAACTGCCTTCCACTGCTGCTCTGTGGCGACCGCCTCCTCTTCATTTACTAGCTCCTGTAGCGCTTGAAACCGGTTGGACAGCACCAGTTTGAACTCTTCTCTAACTCCAGTTTCTCTTAGGAGGCCTACATTATAGCGCTGTCTTCTTTTGTCTCTGTGCGGCTTTTCTTTAGCTTGAGCTTCATTCTTAAGGTAAGCAGATGGTGGTCGGAGGCGACATCTGCTCCCCTCCTCACTCGAACATCTTGAAGGGATCTTCTAAATTTCTTGCTAATGCAGATATGGTCTATTTGGTTCTCTGTTGTATGGTCAGGTGAGACCCAAGTTGCTTTGTGTATTCTTCTGTGTGGGAAGATGCTGCCTCCAATGACAAGTCGGTTTAGAGCACAAAAGTCTACAAACCTCTCTCCGTTCTCACTCATCTCCGAGCCTAGTCCCTGTCTCCCCATCACCTCTTCGTATCCGGTGTTGTCTTCCCCTATTTTGGCATTAAAATCGCCCATGACGATGGTGATGTCTCGCTCCGCACATTTGTCCAAGGCACTCTGGAGTCGGTCGTAGAACTCTTGTTTCTCTTCCTCGTCACTGTCATTAGTGGGCGCATAACACTGGATGACGTTTAGCTTGAGCTTTTTCTTGGTTCTAAAGGCTGCTGTGATAATTCTTGGCCCAAGAGGTTCCCAGCCCATCAGCGCTCTCTGTGCCACTGGTGACAGCATGAATGCTACACCTTCTGTATGGGGGGCATTCTCCTCTTCATGACCTGAATACAGAATCATCTCCCCACTTAACAGCCTTTTCTGGCCAGACTGCGTCCATCTGGCTTCACTGATACCTAGCAGGGAAAGGTTGTACTTTTGCATTTCCGCTGCTATCTGGGCGGCCTTGCCGCTCTGGTACATGGTCTTGACGTTCCATGTGCCCATGGTTGTATCCCTGGATAGAGAGAGGCGGCTCGGTCCTGTGGCTTCCGAAGACTTCCGTCTTTCACCACAGGACGTCATATGTCTTCTGGTAGAAGAACCTTCCTCCTCCAGGAAAGGAATTACTGTTAGTCTTTTCGTCGGCGTTTTTGTAGCTATTTCCTTTTTTGCAGGGTGGGGAAGCTACCCCCACGCCCAACCCCCTTACTAGGAGGACCAGGGGTTTTCTGTCGGGGTCACCTTCCCTTAGACCATGTTGGTTCACGGCACCTTATTTCATTCGGTGCACCCCTCTCACGAGGGACCCCCTATCCACCACCCAGGGGACGCGCCTCAACGCCATATGGTCCCAGCGCGAGGACCATGTTGGATTGGTCCTTAAAAATACGCGTGAGCTTTTGGTCCTTTGGATCCCAAGTGTTTGCCGTGCTTGGAGACCCGTGTCGGGGGAGAAGAGGATCCTGGTGGCTGAAACACTCCACTTTGGCCTTGACTTCTGCCTAAATGGGAGGCTAGTCATACCGGCCTAGTCAATCGGCTCTTGTCACGTCGAGCCCTATCCCCCTGTTGACATGCGGGTTGTTATACGGAGCACCATGCTATAGCCTCTGATGCTGATTAGGTGCTTTACGCCAGTATTCCCCTGCATTCAACAGTGTGATAGAAGGCAGTGGCTCAAACGGTTCAATCGGGCTTACCCCCTTGAGTATATCTTTCGGGCAGTCTCCATTGTGCGTCGGCTGGAGAGCCGCCGACAATTGCACTTTCCCTTGTTGGGCTCGGTGGCGGGCGGGGACCCCCGGGGGGATGAATATCTATCATATTATAATATGGAAAATATCAAAAAACCAAAACTGGCACCAAAGCAGCACATAGCCGCTGACATTGTCATTGAGAACGATAGTGACTCTGACTGTGAGGAAGCGACACCTCAGGCGTCAGCCGCCTGGCCTCGCTTTCTCATTATCCACAGCAAAGTCAAAGAGAAGCCTGTTTCCAAGCTGCACCCTTTCCTGGTAGGGGAGACCCTCAGGAGCCGTGTTGGTGACTTGCTGGTAGAGTGCCGTACCCGGGCACACTCCAATGGGCTACTGAGGCTCTCCTCCATCGGAGACACTCCAGTGGAGGTCACTCCCCACAAAACAGTGAATTCCTCTAGAGGAGTGATTAAAGATCAAGCATTGGCCGAACTATCTGAAGAAACCTTAAGTCACAGGGGGTGACCTACGTCAGGAGCTTCATTTCCAAACGAGGTGGTAGGGAGATCCGTCTCCCTACCATCATCCTGACGTTTGGCACCCCCACAGCTCCTACTACCATCTGGGGAGGTTACTACTCCCTAAAAGTGAAAAAGTACATCCCTCTCCCCCTCCGGTGCTTTAAGTGCCAAAAGTATGGCCATGGGCAGAAGACATGCCGCCAGGCAGAGGCTCTATGCGCCCGTTGCACTAAGCCCGGACACTCTGCTGAGTCCTGCACAGCCATCCCTCTGTGTGTGAATTGCCAGGGGGCGCATATGGCTTCGGACAAGAAGTACCCTCGTTGGATCTCCGAGTGCAGGATTCAGCAGGTGCGTGTGGAGAAGGGGCTGTCCTTTGCGGACGCCAAAAAACTGGTTGATGGCCCTGGTGCAGCTGAGGCTGCGCCAAACTCAAATAACAACTTTGTGTATACTTTCAGTGCTGCGGTGGCAGGCAAGCGCCCCACCAAAGACTTCTCTTGTCAAACCCCAACTTCTTGGTTGGGGGCGGAGCCTCGGATCCTCTCGCCCCTGGAGAGTAACCCTCCTCCGGTGGTGACGAGGAGCCAGGGAGCGCAGAGGGCGGACGCTACCGGTCCGGTGGCACCGCCTTCTGCTGCTCCTAAGCCTCAGCCCCCACCCAAACCTGCTAGTTTGTCAACGCCAAAGGTTTCTGGCTCTGGTCAGCCCTCTAACTCTAGTGGCAGGACCGCTGCCCAGGACCAGAAGTCTAAGAAATCTATGGGACCGCCGTGCGCACGGGCCTAGAAGGGGAACACTGATGTCCCCCTTCAAAACAAATATGCTGCATTGGAGGAGCAGATGGAGGGAGTGGACGGAAGTTGTCGTTGCCGATGCTGCGGCAGCTCCACCCCCTTCATCTCCTAAGAACTAGAGGAGGCCCGGGAGCCGGCCCCCCTCTGGTTCTCCAACTCCTTCCAAGGCAAAAGAAAAAGGGGGGAAAAACTCCGCACCCCCAGATAAAACATAATCATGGACTCTCTGCTTCAGTGGAATTGTCGTGGTTTTCAAGCTAACTTTGAGGAATTACGTCTTTTAGTCAAGTGCTATAACCCCTCAGTAATATCTCTTCAGGAGACTTACCTGAAGACTTCTGACCCTGTGTCCTTTAATGGTTTTAACGTTATACATAAAGGCTCTGATTCGGAGAGGCGCTCGGGTGGAGTGGCTCTTCTCATTAGTAGCCAAATTTTATGTAGCCCCGTTAGCATCGACACCTGTCTTCAGGCTGTCGCAGCTCGGGTTACCTTGAAGAAGACCATAACCATATGCAGTATTTACCTGCCACCATCCCTGCGGGTCTGTAATAATGATTTTTTTAAATTTAGTAGATCAACTGCCCCCTCCCTTTATTCTCATGGGGGATTTTAACGGTCACGCTCACCTTTGGGGTAGTGACCACTATGATGGCAGAGGTCAGATGTTAGAAGATGTTTTTTCTCAACTTAACCTATGTGTCTTTAACGATGGCTCACCTACATACTCTAACTCAGGTTCAGGATCTAGTTCTGTTCTAAACCTCACTGTGTGCGATCTTTCTCTCATGCTGGACTTTGACTGGAAGGTTCACGACGACCTGTGTGGTAGTGGCCACTTCCCAGTAGTCCTGTCATCGATCAGCTGTGAGGAGGATCCGCCGGTGGGGCGCTGGAATCTCAAGAAAGCTAACTGGCCTCTGTTCGCCTCCCTCTGTCAGTCTCGTATTACAGAGGAGGTGGTCATGTCAGCTGAAGAACCTGTTTCTTCTTTTACTACTATTTTGTTAGACGCAGCGGGTGAAACCATCCCTAAAACTTCCGCATCAGTCCCTCGGAAGCCGAGAGTACCATGGTTCAATGAGGAGTGCCGCAAGGCCCAAAAAGCGCGCAAATCTGCTCAGCGACGTGCTTTCCGTACTCCGTCGCAAGTGAATATTTTAACCTTTAAAAGAGAGGGGCGAAAGCCCGTTACATTTTTAAACGTGAACGCCATGCTTCCTGGAGACGCTTCGTCTCATCTTTAACTTCTCGGACTCCATCCCAGAAAGTATGGAGGGCTGTTCGAGGAATTAGGGGCAGGGGTGGCTCGGCTTCTGTCAGCCATCTTAGAGATGGTGCCAGCTTGGTCACAGATAAAAAGCTGTGGCCAATTTGCTTGCCTCCACCATTGCCCATAATTCTTCAACAGAGCATTATTCACCCTTCTTCCAGAGAGAGAAGGAGAAGCGAGAGTCTCGTATTTGTGATTTTAAGTCCGATAACTCAGAAGATTATAATGCCCCTTTTACATTATCCCGCCGTGAGATGGCCTTAGTCGCCTGCTCGGCGTTAAACCCAAATAACTAACTAACCTTTTACATTATCAGAATTGCAGCAAGCCTTGCAGAAATGTAATGACTCTGCTGCTGGCTTAGATACCATTCACTATCAATTCCTAACGCATCTGCCTGAGAGGTCACTCCTTGTACTTCTCAAGGCCTTTAACCATATCTGGAGAACTGGTCATTTTCCGCCGTCTTGGCGCCAGACTGTGGTTGTACCGATCCCCAAGCCGGGTAAGGATCCTTCCGACCCGGGCAACTACCGGCCTATCACTTTGACATCATGTTTATGTAAAACTATGGAGCGCCTGGTCAACGCCCGCCTGGTGTGGCATCTTGAGTCACAGGGTCTCCTCACAGACCTCCAGTGCGGTTTCCGGCACTTCCGTAGTAGAACTGACCATTTAGTCCGCTTTGAATCATTTATTCGAGATGCTTTTGTCAACAAGCAGCATGTCTATGCAATTTTATTCGATCTTGAGAAGGCATATGACACTACCTGGAAGTATGGCATAATGTCTGACTTGTTGGACATGGGTTTTAAAGGGCACCTGCCCGTTTTTATTCACAATTTTTTGACTAACCGGTTGTTCCATGTCCGTGTGGGCTCCACCCTCTCCGACTCTTTTGAACAGGAGATGGGTGTCCAACAGGGCAGCATTCTATCTCCTGTTCTATTTAGTATTAAAATTAATAACATTGTAAAGGCCGTCAAGGATGATTCTGAATGCTCTTTGTTTGTTGACGACTTGCTTTGTGCGCACGTGGTCGAGGACTTGCGTCCCTTGAGAGGCGCTTGCAGCTGTGCATTGATCGCATCCAGCGGTGGGTGTCTCTTAACTCTTACCAGTTCGCTCTATTTGAGGCCAGTGAACAAAATGACTTTTACCCTCACACATGACCAAGAACAAATGCTGCTGAAAGCTCTTCTAGTGGTCAAAAGTTGGCTTATTATACATCATATTAAAGTGCATGGAGTCAGCTTTCAGTCAGGATAAGTAAAAAGTCTGTACTTAACATAGTTTAGAAGTTGTTGTTTATTTAGCGACGAAGAAAAAATGGTGTCCGGTTTCCAAAAACAGTTTTCACGAAAGTCACTAAGAAGAAAATTTTTTTGTTTCTTGCCCCTTTGTTTAACATGTGAATCCAGTGTGTGGACAAATCATTTCTACACATTTTTGTGAAGTTTCAAGAAAATGTGTTTGAATGTCTAAGAGTTACACAATATAATCTACACCGGTCAAGGGCAGGAAAAAGTGGGCGTGTCAACACCTGGCATGACTGAGACAACAAACATGTGCTTCTCTGAAAATCTCTGACTTGCTGAAAATATCACTGAGGCAATACACAGCAAGTAATAAAACTTGTTTATGTACTTCATAAAGTTTCACGATTCTGAACCAGACAATAGGTAAACAAAGACTCACATGGATAGCACATGGTCAAACCAAAATAGAAAGTGTCACAATGACCTGCGATGGTTTTCTTTCATTTTTTCCACATCGCTGGTGCTAGAATCATTTTCAGTGGCCTGGTTGCTGGAAGATTCCCCTTCAGTGAGATACACTTCACTTTCGGACTCAGATGAACTCATTTTGACGGAATATTCGCAGAGAGAAATCGCAAGCAGTGAAAATAACGCAGTAGGGAAAGCAAGATGGCAGACATAGTGACTCAATCGATAACAAAGGTCACGAACAAACTCAAAATTAATATTTTTTTCATTCTATCATATGAAAGTGACTTTCTAATGTCAATAAGTTATGACAATAATACTGAGAGTAAAAATTAATTGGTTTTAATTCAGTAAACACGATGGAATTTTCCATGGGCGTGGCTTCGTATGTATACATACGATGGCCAAGGGAGCGAACTGGTAAGAGTTAATGGATTCAAGTTCTCGCCCTCCAAGACTGTCCCCCCACCCGGGTCTGCCCTGGGGGACTTGGGTGGGGTTAACTACTTTTTAGTTCCCAGGGTCACCCTGGTCAGCCCCACAGGGTGGGTTTTCCTCTCTATTCTGGGGCATGTGTTTCTGTCTACCCAAGGTCCATTCACCTGTATTTGCCTTTTTAAAACTCTCCCTACTGTCTGCACTGCCTGTAGCTCTTCATATTGGATGTGTGTTGCTAAATGGTCTTAGCTTTATTTAGGACCCATTTGTTAGGTTTATTTAACATATTTGACCGGCTGGCGACATACATTCAATGTTCTGTTAAGTTTTTTTTTCACAAGCAGTGCAGGCACGTCCTGAGAAAGCCTTGTTGCTGTCGGGACGTTAAGCAATGTACAATCAATCAATCAATCCAAGACTGTTTGTGTGCATTTTACTAACCAGACGAAATTTTTTCCAGAACCTAGCCTGAGCATTGCTGGAGTTCCAATTAAGGTGGCCGAGGAGGCAAAGTTTCTGGGGGTCATTTTTGACTAAAGACTTACCTTCCGCAACCATATTAATTACCTTAGAACCTCTTGTCAGAAGGCTCTCGACATTCTTCGTGTCGTCAGTCGTACTGACTGGGGTGCGGACCGTACTGTCTTGCTTTGTCTGTACCGGGCCCTTGTTCGGTCCAAACTGGATTACGGCTCTGTGGTGTATGGCATAGCTTCCAAGTCTGTGCTACAGCGTCTGAACACAATTCACCATCAGGGTCTGCGGATAGGTCTTGGGGCCTTCAGGACGTCTCCAGTTCCTAGTCTGTATGCCGAGGCAGGGGAGCCTTCTCTCAAGCTCCGCCGCATCCGCCTCTTTCCTCAGCTACGTTCTGAAACTGAAGGCCCATCCAGACAATCCTGCCTATGATTGTGTTTTTAAACCATCGTTTGCAGAGATTTACGATACCCATCCGGGAGCTGTCCGTCCACTTTCTTTCCGTGTCCGACCTCATCTGCAGGTGGCCGGATTGGACCTGGACAGAGTTTCGGAATCCCTGCAACACATCACTCCACCTTGGCTCTTACCAGTTCCTGAGATCTTGCTGGACTTGACTGCCCACAAGAAAGACTCTACTCCACCAGCCATATTCCAACAGAGCCTCAATGAACTGCTTTCAATTTTTCCTGGCTATTGTGGTATCTATACCGATGGGTCAAAGTCTGAGGATGGGAGAGTGGCTGTGGCCGCAGTGTCCTCTCGCCATCCTAGACGCCCATTTAAGCACCGCCTCCCAGACCACTCATCTGTATTTAGTGCGGAACTGCAGGCGGTTCTGCTGGCACTCAGGCATGCTTATCGATCTAGAGAAAGGAACTTCCTGATTCTGTCTGACTCTTACTGCCCTGCAGGCCCTTTAGGGCACGGGAAATGATCACCCGCTGCTGGTGCAGATCAGAGAGCTCCATGCGGACTTGATGAAGGAATATTATGACATCATTTTTTTTTTGGGTGCCAGGGCATGTGGGCATCGAAGGTAACAGGATCGCAGATTCTGCTGCCAACGATGCCCGCAATGACCCTGTCCCTGACACACAGACTGTTTATAGTGATTTTAGACATGTGGCTAGTGCGTACATAGCCCGTGAGTGGCAGTCCGAGTGGGACAAAGAGGAAGCTAACAAGCTGTATGAAGCCCTTCCTAAGTTGTCCGACGGTCTACCTTATCGCTGCGGCAGCCGCCGTGAGGAGACTGTCCTGGCTCGGCTCCACATCGGCCACACGTATGTTACGCACTCTTATTTACTTAAACAGGAGGAGTGTCCATGGTGTTATGCCTGCGACGAGCAGTACTCTGTTCAACACTTTTTGTTGTCTTGTGCTGATCTAATCTACACAAGGTATAAACATTTCACGGCAGACTCCTTGAAGGTTTTGTTCCGGGATGTGCCCCAGGACAAGATCTTCAGTTTTCTGAGGGAGTGCCATATTTTTAATAAGATTTGAGCGTTTATAGATTATGATGTTTCTATTATTTTGACCTTTTTGAGAGTCTTTCGACGTTTTCTTTAAAGACTTGTGCGTCATTTTAGCCTGACATATTTTTAAGGTATATATTTACATCATGTCTTAAGACCTTTCTTTTAGTCTGGCTGACCAGATTTTTACCCTTCCCGCCGTGAGATGGCCTTAGTTGCTTGCTCGGCGTTAAACCCAAATAACTAACTAACTACAGTCCAACACACTGTCAAAAACAGCCACAACTGTGTTAAGGTGAGCTAATTTTCAAACGGACATTACTCGGAAGGCCTACCTGGCACCGGCCTCCACGTGGCGTAGGTGGGTAGTCCACTCAGTCCCTGACTGAGTGGGCTAGCGGACGGGTGCCATCTTTGTCCAGGATTAGGACTTGATGTCAGCAGATATGTTGTTCAGCCTTTTCACTGGTCCGGTTTTTAAGGAGCTGTGCTAACCTAGGTCGTACCATGTTGGATTGGTCCTTAAAAATACTCGTCTTTTTGGTCCTTTGGATCCCAAGTGTTTGCCGTGCTTGGAGACCCGTGTCGGGGGAGAAGAGGATCCTGGTGGCTGAGGTTCCCTTTGGGCTGCGGCTCACTGGTGCCAACACTCCGCTTCGGCCTTGACTTCTACCTAAACGGGAGGCTAGTCGTACCGGCCTAGTCAATCGGCTCTTGTCACGTTGAGCCCTATCCCACTGTTGACATGCGGGTTGCTATACGGAGCATCATGCTATAGCTTCTGCTGCTGATTAGGTGCTTTACGCCAGTATTCCCCTGCATTCAACGGTGTGATAGAAGGCGGTGGCTCAAACGGTTCAATCGGGCTTACCCCCTTGAGTATATCTTTCGGGCAGTCTCCATTGTGCGTCGGCTGGAGACCCGCCGACAGTTGCACTTTCCCTTGTTGGGCTCGGTGGCGGGCGGGGACCCCCGGGGGATGAATATCTCTACTAATATAATATGGATAAAACCAAAAAACCAAAACTAGCACAGAAACGGCACATAGACACCGACTTTGCACATGACAGTGATTCAGACTGTGAGGAAGTGACGCCTCAGGCGTCGGCCGTATGGCCTCGCTTCCTCATTGTCCATAGCAAGGTGAAGGAGAAACCAGTTACCAAGCTGCATCCTTTTCTGGTGGGGGAGACCCTCAGGAGCCGTGTTGGCAGGCCTGACGCCCAGCGCCTCAGGTCTGGTGACTTGCTGGTGGAGTGCCGTACTCGGGCACACTCCAGCGGGCTACTGGGGCTCTCTTCCATCGGAGACACTCCTGTGGAAGTCACACCCCACAACACTATGAATTCGTCAAGAGGCGTAATCAAAGATCAAGCTTTGGCAGAACTGTCAGAAGATGAACTTGTAAGGAACCTTAAGTCTCAGGGGGTGACTTACGTCAGGCGCTTCGCTTCCAAGCGAGGTGGTGGGGAGATCCGTCTCCCTACCATCATCCTGACGTTTGGCACCCCCACCCCTCCTACTACCATCTGGGGAGGTTACTACTCCCTGAGAGTAAAAAAGTACGTCCCTCTTCCCCTCCGGTGCTTTAAGTGCCAAAAGTATGGCCATGGGCAGAAGACATGCCGTCGGGCAGAGGCTTCATGCGCCCGTTGCACTAGGCCCGGACACTGCTGAGTCCTGCACAGCCACCCCCCTGTGTGTGAATTGCCAGGGGGCGCATATGGCTTCGGATAAGAAATGCCCTCGTTGGATATCCGAGTGCAAGATTCAGCAGGTGCGTGTGGAGAAGGGGCTGTCCTTTCTGGATGCCAAAAAACTGGTTGAAGGCCCTGGTGCAGCTGCGGCTGCCCCAACCTCTAACACCTCAGTGTATACTTTTAGTGCAGCGGTGGCAGGCAAGCGCCCCACCAAAGACTTTTCATGTCAGACCCCATCTTCTTGGTTGGGGGCGGAGCCTCGGCTCATCTCGCCCCTGGAGAGTAACCCTCCTCCGGTGGTGACAAGGAGCCAGGGAACGCAGAAGGCGGACACTGCCGGTCCGGTTGTGCCGCCTTCTGTTGCCCCTAAGCCTCAACCCCCACCCAAACCTGTTAGTCAGTCAACTCCAAAGGCTTCTGGCTCTGGTCAGCCTTCTAAGGCCTCTAACTCTAGCGGCAGGAACGCTGCCCAGGACCAGAAGTCTAAGAAATCTATGGGACCGCTGTGCGCACGGGCCCAGAAGGGGAACACAGATGTCCCCCTTCAAAACAAATATGCTACACTGGAGGAGCGGATGGAGGGAGTGGAAGTTGTTGTTGCTGATGCTGCGGCAGCTCCGCCCCCTTCCTCTCCGAAGAACCAGAGGAGGCCCGGGAGCCGGCCCCCCTCTGTTTCTTCAACTCCTTCCAAGGTAAAGGAAAAAGGGGGAAAAACTCCTTACCCCCAGATAAGACTTAATCATGGACTCTTTGCTTCAGTGGAATTGTTGTGGTTTTCGAGCTAACTTTGAGGAATTACGTCTTTTAGTCAAGTTCTATAACCCCTCAGTAATATCTCTTCAGGAGACTTACCTGAAGACTTCTGACCCTGTGTCTTTTAATGGTTTTAATGTTATACATAAAGGCTCTAATTCGGAGAGGCACTCGGGTGGAGCGGCTCTTCTCATTAGTAGCCAAATTTTATGAAGCCCCGTTAGCATCGACACCTGTCTTCAGGCTGTCGCTGCTCGGGTTACCTTAAAAAAGACCATAACCATATGTAGTATTTACCTGCCACCATCACTGCGGGTCTGTAGCAATGATATTTTTAACTTAGTAGATCAACTGCCCCCTCCCTTTATTCTCATGGGGGATTTTAACGGTCATGCTCACCTTTGGGGTAGTGACCACCACTATGATGGCAGAGGTCAGATGTTAGAAGATGTTTTTTCTCAACTTAACCTATGTGTCTTTAACGATGGCTCACCTACATACTCTAACTCAGGTTCCGGATCTAGTTCTGTTCTAGACCTCACTGTGTGTGATCCTTCTCTCATGCTGGACTTTGGAAGGTTCACGACGACCTGTGTGGTAGTGACCACTTCCCAGTAGTCCTGTCATCGGTCAGCTGTGAGGAGGATTCGCCGGTGGGGCACTGGAATCTCAAGAAAGCTAACTGGTCTCTGTTTGCCTCTCTCTGTCAGTCTCGTCTTACAGAGGAGGTGGTCATGTCAGCTGAAGAACCTGTTTCTTGTTTTACTTCTATTTTGTTGGAGGTTGCAGGTGAAACCATCCCTAGACCTTCCACATCACTCCCTCGGAAGCCGAGAGTACCATGGTTCAATGAAGAGTGCCGCCAGGCCCAAACAATGCGCAAATCTGCTCAGCGACGTGCTTTTCGTAATCCGTCGCAAGCAAATATTTTAACCTTTAAAAGACAGCGGGCGAAAGCCCGTTACATTTTTAAACGTGAACGCCGTGCTTCCTGGAGACGCTTCGTCTCATCTTTATCTTCTATGACTCCGTCCCAAAAAGTTTGGAAGGCTGTTCGAAGAATTAGGGGCAGGGGTGGCTCGGCTTCTGTCGGCCATCTTAGAGATGGTGCCAGTTTGGTCACAGATAAAAAGGCTGTGGCCAATTTGCTTGCCTCCACCATTGCCCATAATTCTTCAACAGAGCATTATTCACCTTTCTTCCAGAGAGAGAAGGAGAAGCGAGAATCTTGTGCTTGTGATTTTATATCGGATAACTTGGAAGACTATAATGCCCCTTTTACGATTTCAGAATTGCAGCAAGCCTTGCAGAAATGTACTGACTCTGCTGCTGGATTAGATACCATCCATTATCAGCTCATAACACATCTGCCTGAGGATTCACTCCTTGTACTTCTCACCCCACCCGGGTCTGCCCTGGGGGACTTGGGTGGGGTTAGGTATTTTTTAGTTCCCAGGGTCACCCTGGTCAGCCCCACAGGGTGGGTTTTTCTCTCTATTCTGGGGCATTTGTTTCTGTCTACCCTTTGTCCATTCACCTGTATTTGCCTTTTTAAAACTCTTCCTACTGTCTGCACTGCCTGTAGCTCTTGATATTGGATGTGTGTTGCTAAATGGTCTTAGCTTTATTTAGGCCCCATGTGTTAGGTTTATTTAATGTATTTGACCGGCTGGCGACATACATTCAATGTTCTGTTTATTTTTTTTTTTTTTTCACAAGCAGTGCAGGCACGTCCTGAGAAAGCCTTGTTGCTGTCGGGACGTTAAGCAATGTACAATCAATCAATCAATCCTTGTACTTCTCAAGGCCTTTAACCATATCTGGATAACCGGTCATTTTCCGCCATCTTGGCGCCAGGCTGTGGTTGTGCCAATTCCCAAGCCGGTTAAGGATCCTTCCGACCCGGGCAACTACCGGCCAATAGCTTTGACATCATGTTTATGTAAAACTATGGAACGCATGGTCAACGCCCGACTGGTGTGGCATCTTGAGTCACAGGGTCTCATCACAGACCTCCAGTGCGGTTTCCGGCGCTTCCGTAGTACAACTGACCATCTAGTCCGCTTTGAGTCTTTTATCCGAGATGCTTTTGTCAACAAGCAGCATGTCTATGCAATTTTCTTTGATCTTGAAAAGGCATATGACACTACCTGGAAGCATGGTATAATGTCTGATTTGTCGGACATGGGTTTTAAAGGGCATCTGCCCGTTTTTATTCACAATATTTTGTCCAACAGGTCGTTCCATGTCCGTGTGGGCTCCACCCTCTCCGACTCCTTTGAACAGGAGATGGGTGTCCCGCAGGGCAGTATTCTATCTCCTGTTTTATTTAGCATTAAAATAAATAACATTGTAAAGGCCGTCAAGGATGATTCTGAATGCTCTTTGTTTGTAGACGACTTTGCTTTGTGTGCACGAGGTCGAGGACTTGCGTCCCTTGAGAGGCGCTTGCAGCTGTGCGTTGATCGAATCTATGGGTGGGTGTCTCTCAATGGATTCAGATTCTCGCCCTCCAAGACAGTCTGTGTGCATTTTACTAACCAGACGAAATTTTTTCCAGAACCTAGCCTGAGCATTGCTGGAGTGCCAATTAAGGTGGCCGAAGAGGCAAAGTTTTTGGGGGTCATCTTTGACAAAAGATTGACCTTCTGCAACCATGTTAACTACCTTAGAACCTCTTGTCGGAAGGCATCGACATTCTTCGTGTCGTTGGTCGTACTGACTGGGGTGCAGACCGCATCGTCTTACTTCGACTGTACCGGGCCCTTGTTCGGTCCAAACTGGATTACGGCTCTGTGGTATATGGCTCGGCTTCCAAGTCTGTTCTGCAGCGTCTGAACACAATTCACCATCAAGGTCTGCGCATATGTCTGGGAGCCTTCAGGACATCTCCAGTTCCTAGTCTGTATGCAGAGGCAGGGGAGCCTTCTCTCAGGCTCCGCCGCATCCGCCTCATGCTCAGCTACGTTTTGAAGCTGAAGGCCCATCCAGAAAATCCTGCCTATGATTGTGTTTTTAACCCGTCGTTTGCAGAGATTTACGATGCCCATCCGGGAGCTGTCCGTCCACTTTCCTTCCGTGTCCGACCTCATCTGCAGGCGGCCGGAGTGGACCTGGACAAAGTTTCGGAATCTCTGCAACACGTCACTCCACCCTGGCTACTACCAGTTCCTGACATCTTGCTGGACTTGACTGCCCACAAGAAGGATTGTACTCCACCAGCCATATACCAACAGAGCCTCAATGAACTCCTTTCAATTTTTCCTGGCTATTGTCGTCTTTATACGGATGGGTCCAAGTCTGAGGATGGGAGGGTGGCTGCGGCTGCAGTGTCCTCTCGCCATCCTAAACGCCCATTTAAGCTCCGTCTCCCCGACCATTCCTCTGTATTTAGTGCAGAACTGCAGGCAATTCTGCTGGCACTCAAGCATGCCTATCAGTCTCGGGAAAGGAACTTCCTGATTCTGTCTGACTCTCTTTCTGCCCTGAAGGCCCTGAAGGCCCTTCAGGGCGCGGGAACAGACCATCCACTGCTGGTGCAGATTAGAGAGCTTTACGCAGACTTGATGAAGGAATATTATGACATCATTTTTATTTGGGTCCCAGGCCATGTGGGCATCGAAGGCAACAGAATCGCAGATTCTGCTGCCAACAGTGCCTTCAGTGACCCTGTCCCTGACACACAGACTGTCTATAGTGATTTTAAACCTGTGATTAGTGCGTACGTGGCCCGCGAGTGGCAGTCCGAGTGGGACAAAGAGGAAGGGAACAAGCTTCATGAAGCTCTTCCTAAGTTGTCTGACAGTCTACCTTTCCACTGCGGCAGCCGCCGTGAGGAGACTGTCCTTGCTTGGCTCCACATCGGGCACACGTATGTTACGCACTCTTACTTACTTACACAGGATGAGCGTCCATGGTGTTTTGCCTGTGATGAGCAGTTTTCTGTTCGACACTTTTTGCTGTATTGTGCTGACCTAATTGACACCAGATATAAACACTTTACAGCAGACTCCTTGAAGGTTTTGTTCTGGGATGTTCCCCCGGACAAAATCTTCAATTTCTTGCGAGCATGCAATATTTTTAACAAGATTTGAGCATTCATAGACTATGTGAATCTTTTTTATTTGCCCTTTTTGAGAGTCTGTAGACATTTCTTTTAAAGACATGTGCGACATTTTAGCCTGAGATTTTTAATCTATATTTACATCTTGTCTTAAGACCTTGCTTTTAGTCTGGCTGACCAGATTTTTACCCATCCCGCCGTGAGATGGCCTTAGTCGCCTGTTCGGCGTTAAACCCAAATAACTAACTAACCAAATTACTCGGAAGAATACATAATTTGAAACAGACATGGTTGCTACGTCCTTGATCTTCAAGATAGTGACAATTCATTTATTCTTGTTCATGAATACCTCACAACTTACCAAATTTGAAGCAAATGTATGCACTAGATTTGGAGATATCTCTAAAAGAATTAAAAAGACATGGCCGTTTGACCCTGACCTTGAAGGTAGTTTTTTTTTTTTCGTATGGAACCGTCTAATTTGAAATATATATTACCCGGACAAGAATACATGACTTTATAAAAGAGCATGTCCGCTACGGCCTTGACCTTCAAATTAGTCATGTCATTCAAGCTTAAACACATTCTGTTACACATAACATTTGAATAAAACAGTCTTGGTCGTTTCACAGATGTCAATACAAAGACCAAGAACAAATATTGTTACCTTGACCTCAGAAATAGCAGCTTGATTCTTGTCAGTGACACTTCCTTTAATATACTTACTCTTTTGAGCTAAAGTTTGAGGCAAATCCGTTGGACGGCTTAAGAAATATTGGTGGGCACATGCGTACCATGTGAAGTAAACATTGCCGCCATGGTCATGACCTTCAGCCGTGAAGGTCATGGCAAAATGTTTGCAATACTTTTTTGTATTATCATCTATCAACATGCAACATTTGAAACAAATCATTTGAGTGGTTTCAGTGAATTTACATGAAGGAGAAAAAAGCAAATCTTCCACTGTGACCTTGACCTTAGTGATAGCGACTTTATCTTTCAAGTTTTGGTTGAATCAATCTCATGGTTTCAGAAAAGATTGCTTTGACAGGAAAAGAAAAGGAAGAATATGTAATTCAAAACACTCGGACACAATAAATCCAATATTCCCCCTTTAGTCCAGGGCATTTATGAAACCCCTAGACATCTTTGCGTCACACGGTTTCTCAACGTATATACAATCTTGGCGATGTCCTAAATGCATACGCAAACATTGGCCCAGGCAAACATACTGAATTTTTTAAATACAAAATTTGCCTATTGTTGAATTATGACCCCATGCGATCAACATACCTATACAGTCATGCAACACAATGTGTAACACAATAATAATAATGAGTACTTGTATAGCGCCTAACCTCAGATTAGAGCTCTAGGCGCTTAACAAAAACTAATTGTACAAAAATAACTTAATTACCAAAAAAATATATATATACAAAAAAGTACTAAAACAAAATACAACGCACTCTGTAAAAAAAGCTATAAAGTCACCATTCAAAAGTGCTGCGCTTATTGACTCATACTCACATTCACGCACGTGCGCACGCACACACACACACACACACACACACACACACACACACACACACACACACACACACACACTTCTAACACAGATAGCTAGAGATGACTTCAACATGACAGGTCTGTGACAAAGTCATTAATTATTTTGTAGCAGACAGAAAAAATATGGGTCTTTAGGGCTCGCTTGAATGCCTCTCTCGAATCCACGAATCTCAGTTCGCGTGGGAGGTCATTCCAAACAACTGGGCTCTGGTATCTGAATGACCTCTCACCGAACGACTTTGTTTTGACAAGAGGGATACGTAAAACTCGAGAGTTGGCAGCAGAGCGCAAATTCTGTCTTGAGGGCGTATACAATTGGAGAAGAGAGGCAAGGTAGTGTGGGCAGGAACAGGTAATACAACTGTGAGTGATGCATGAAATTTTGTACTGAATCCTAGCTGTTACAGGTAACCAGTGAAGAACAGACAGATGGGATGTGATATGATCTGATATAGGGACTCTAAGAATCAACCTAGCAGCTGAGTTTTTAATTTGCTGGAGTTTGCCAAACACTGGGAAAAAAGCATTGCAATAGTCTAATTTAGACAAACTGAAAGCGCAGACAGGTACTTTAGTTGCTTCAGGTGTCGTATAGTGGCGGACTGAAGCAATAAGTCGCAGTTCAGTGTAGGCGGATCTGCAAACGTTCACATGAAGGCGCATCAACAGGCTACTATCAAGTGTGACGCCCAGATTTTTTACATGGGGGGAAAAGGCGACAGATTTGTAGTAACTGGGGGAGTGTTGGCGTCTTCGTCAACCTCGGGGAAGCAATGATCATGGCGTCAGTTTTTCCGTCATTCAACTGTAATTTGTTTGAAGTCATCCACATCTTAGTCTCCGAGACACACTCCTGAAGGCTCTGGATTGTGTCCATAATCTGATCAGGTGAACATGAGTCATGGAGTTGAGTATCATCTGCAAATGCATGATGTGATATAGAGAAACGGTTAAAAACACTGGCCAGTGGCTGAACATACAGGGTAAAGAGTCAGGTCCAAGAACTGAACCTTGTTGGACGCCAAAGCGCACGGTGGATGGGCTGGATAGCTTATCATTAACAACTATGCATTGAGTTCTGTCTGTCAGATATGATCTAAACCACGATAAAGCAGTTTCATGAATGCCATACACAGAATAGAGACGTTGTAGCAAAATGTCATGGTCAATCTTATCAAAGGCAGCAGATAGGTCTAACAGTCCAAGAACGGATACTTTGCCATCATCAAGAGCCTCGAGGAGGTCATTCTAATTTTTTTCAAGCACAGTTTCAGTGGAATGACCTGCACGGTAAGCAGACTGATTGGGACTAAGAAGATGGTTCAGGTTCAGATGGTCGAGAAGTTGCGACAACACAACCTTCTCAACGATCTTAGAGAGAAAAGGGAGGTTTGAGACAGGGCGGTAATTCTGTAGATTGTTAGGGTCTAGAGAGGGCTTTTTTTTTTTTAGCAAAGGTTTAACAATGGTGGACTTGAAATCCGACGGAAAAACACCAGACTTATTGACAACGTTGGTCATGACTTGAAGCACATCAATACACGCGTACAGCAATGTAGTAGGAAGTGGGTCTAATCACAAGTTTTTTGTGCAGTTCTCTTCAGCACAGTATGAAGTTCCTGTTCACTGACAGGTCTGAAGGACGAGAGACGCTGACCAAAAAAGGGAACATCATACTGTGATGGAGACTGTGAAATAAGTCCATCAAGTCTATCACGAATGTTCTGAACTTTTTCATTAAAGAAATTAGAGAACTGATCAGGCAGCTCTACTGGTGAGAAAATGGTCGGGAGTGGAGATGGATCCCTTCTAGCAGTCAATGACGTTCTCAGGCTTTTTGATTTGATTTTACAAGGCTATAACCAAAGAATGTGCAAATTGTGTAGATCAGAAACGATGCCTGCTAGATTTAGCCACCTGCCGCGGGGCATGTCTATCTATCCCCTTGTCTGTGTATGTCCAAATGGAAAAGATATCTTTATTTCCAACACTGAATTATTATTTCAACAAAAACATTTATTGATCACAGCTTTTACACGTATTTTGGGCTTCAAACAGTCGCTACAGTACTATCGGTGTTTGTAAGAGCCGAGAAAGCTTTAAACACTTGGTACGGGTAGAAGGTAGACTACTATGTAGGACTATGTTTCATCAAATTTTCTGGGTTATTCTATGCAACAGTTGTCACACTGACTGACTGATTAATTGATCAGATTAGATCTGATTAATGAACACACATGGGAAACTAGACGAATCAGTCATTTACGCTGGCAGACGCATGAACATGAGTTTCAGCGTGAACACACACGCATGCATGCACCGACGGATCCGTGAGAGAATATATGTGTGTGTGTGTTCGTACTGAAACGGAGACAAGTAGATCTGTCATCATTTCTTCCACTGAGGAACTTGTGTTGTTTAACTTAATCTCCAGCCAATCGTATGTAACAACTGTTGCCAATGGGTTACGATAAATTGGAAGTGAATCAACTAATTATACACATGTAGACAGTCATTTCACCAGTAGGTTCTAACTTGTTTATGTCAATGTTGATGGGAACTGGCTGATGGTCCTTGAGATCGACCCTTTATTCCTTTAGAACTCTGGTGACTAAATCACCAAAAACTCTTAGGCACAACGGACAATGGCAAGAAGAGGGGTGAATTGCTTCAAAATACCAGGCATCAGACAACCCTACCCTCTTTCCACTTCACGTCACTGTGATGGGGTTACCCTTGCTAAGTTTGCTGTTTACCTCTCACGTATCGGACTTGGATCATGTCTGCTCTCCCCGATAGGATCCAAAGGCATTAGAGCCTAGCAACCCAGCACGAGTAAGCAAAGGGACTGAACTCTTACATTGACCTCACATTTTTCAGTAAGCCTTGTGAAGGAGTCTTATACTGTCTTTGATCTTACCCAAGAGCCAAGACTAGCAGCAGACTTGTGTAGACATAGTTTATGAAAAATCAGTTGGGTATACATGAGAAGATTGCCTTTGTCATAAGAAGATTCAAAGACTTTTCACTGTTTTATAAATATTTGTAAAAACATGGTTCATGAGCATTGCCAAGAAGACCATAATGGGAAGCTGGCAACTTTGGGGGAATTGTAAATGAGTGATTGTGCTACTGTTGCAGGTGTCAGGCCTACATCCAGAGGACCACCAGGAGCTGGAATTGTTCATCACGAGTTTGGACAAGTTCAATGTGATTGACCCATGAAATACCACAACATGCTGCATACCACTGCTCTTTCGTCATATATCGTAATTTTAGGGGAAACAAGAAAGACAACGCCCTGATGGCTTACACGCAGGACTGATTTGCATTATTTCTCTGACCTTGGCCTTTCCCAGAGGTCACTCAAATTGTTTGAAGCAACCAAGCAGTAAATTTTAATAGTTTGCATTATCTCCTTTATAACTGTTCTTAGATTTAAACTGAAAGTTGTAAAATGAGTAATTTTTCTACTCTTCCTCTCCTTTGTGTGCAGGTGAATACTTACGTTGCACACGAGGGGCAATAGAAAACCTCTGTTACATGGAAAATATGAGTAAAATTAAAGTCTTAATTTAGGAAAGATAATATTGTACCTGCAAATTTTAGCACTCTAAGCCGGTCATGGAGCAGATTACATGTCTTGACATGTCTTGGAAATAGTAGCCATGAAATTCTAATTTTTGTCAATGTGTATTTTTCACGTGTAGGTGTCCCACAATCCTCAATATTTATGAATGTTCAAGCAAATTTGTGTTCACAGGAAGGTCTTTTTGACTACCAAATCTTGTTGAAATTTTATCTGAAATATGCATTTGTCAAAGATTTGACAACATTCTTTGGCCTTTTAGAGATGTCACTCAAATCAGTATGCCTAGTAAGGTCTTATCTTTAGGTATTTGTTTAAGTTCAGTTTGGACGATGAAAATGTTACTTGAGATTAGAGTTGCATGGTATACTAGAAGAAAACTGGCATGACATTGTACAGGTGCCGTGTACGGGTACGCTGGGCTATTACTAGCAATGAACCCAAAACATTAACAGGAAGAAGAAAGTAGCCGACCGCGGGTCGGAGGTAACTAGTGTAAGCTGTTTTCTAAAGTGCGCTTTGTTCAGCTTGGTACATCATGGCTACAAATTGTTTGCTATGTACAAATTGCGGTGAATAGATCAAGCTCTAAAGTGCAAGGTTGGCAACTGATTGGCATTGTGCCGGGCAAACCACTATTTAGCCCTTATAATCGCTGAAATGGGGAGGGGGTGGGGTTCAGGGAGGCAACCGCACCAAAATATGAAATGACATTTAACAAAAAATAAGCTATAATATTGCCCATCCTCCACGCTGCCCCAATAGCTCTTAAAATGCATCATGCACAAGTGAAAGAATAGTCTGCGATGGTTAGTATTGAGTATATTCTGAATTTTGACAGAAGAAATACATCTAAAAAATAGTTTAGCACAACTGATTTGTTTATGTGAGGCTTCCATTTCAACTGGTTATCTACTGGTTACGGCACCCACTTTTCGATGTTCAGAAACATGTTCAGCGGGTTCATTATGCGGAGGAAACGTTTGAGATGGAGTTGGTGTTTCTGATGTATAGTTAACAGCATAATTATATAAGTTACTCATAGCAACGGTTGGTTACATGGACTCTTGTAGACCTGAGGGAGGTCAAAGTGACCAATGTACTCCGAGAATTACAATGGTTACTTTGACCAACCTCAGGCCTACAAGGGGCCATGTAGCAAACCCCTGCTACCAATAATGTATTTGTTTTCATTCCTCCACTGTATTCGTAAGAGTATTCATGTTGGTGAAAATTCAAACCGCTCTTGCTAGAACTAGAAGCTTGTCAATTTCAGTTTGACTTTTGGAAAGAGCATTACAAACCACAGTGTCGACAGAAAATACTGGTATGACAAAAATACCATTAAATACCTTAAGGATTTATGTACTGGTATGCAACTCTACTCAAGATAGCAAAACTTTTGTCAAAATGTGGCAGTTTTGACACATTTGCCACCATCTTGCACCCCGTGACTTTTCAAGCAGAGCATGGAATTGGCCCAGACAAGAAAGAGAAAAATAGGCCGGGGTCCAGGGGCCACCTAGGTGGGGTGCAGGGGCAAAGCCCCCCCCCCCCCCCCTCCCCCGGCCGAAAACGAAAAATGGACATTTTTTGAGGGCTCTCCTTGCAGATAACATTAAAATAATTAAAGAAAAAAATGTGAATTTTATTTTTTTTATTTTATTTTATTTTCTTAGGGGGGGGGGGGGGGGGTTGAGAAAACTGGTGTATGCTACTGTACTATGCTAATGGTCAAAACTTAAGGGTCACTTTTTATCGCAGACGCACCAACAACACCACACAAATTAATGTAACAATACTTGAAGTCAGTACTTTGCTAATTTATTCAGTAACAATTTCATTTAAGTTTTGAGTAAATCAAGCAATTGTAACAACAGCAGTACGTTAGGATGTTCACCCACCCCTCATTTGAAAAGTCATACATCACTGGTCCAGTCAGTAGCGAGTGTACCCACCGTTTGCAGCCATGCATTCAATGCAGCGTTGACGCATTGAGTTTACCAGGGTTTGCCCATGTTGTGGATTCGCTTCCCACTCTTGATGCAGGGGACGCCTTGAGGTGGGGGGTGGTTGCTGACTACACGTTGCCCCAGCACGTCCCGGCAGAGGTGCTCGATGGGAGCCAGATCAGGTGAACGTGCTGGCCACTCCATCCTCATGATGCCCCGTTGCTCAAGGTACTCATCCACCACACGGGCGCGATGAGTCGAGTATTGTTGTCCTGCAGAACAGCATTGTCGCCTATGGCTTGGAGAGCTGGCTGGATGAGGGGCTGCACAATCTCGTCCCGTTAGCGCAGTCCAGTCAGGGTGCCTCGGATGACATGTAGGGGTCCTGCCTTCCCTGCTGAAACCTGCCCAGGCCATGACTGAGCCTCCTCCATAGCGATCCACCACTTGGACGCATCCCTCCGTGAATCGCTCGCCCTGGCGTCTCCAGACCCTCACCCAGCCGTCGTTGAAGGACACGGTGAACCGTGACTCGTCAGTAAACGGAACCTGAGTCCACTGGAGTCTGTTCTACCTCACATGTTGACGACACCAGGCAACCCTGGCTCTGCGAAGAGCTGGAGTGAGGGGTATTCTCACTGCTGCTCTGCATGAAGCCAGGCCAATTTCGCGCAGACGTCGGCAGACTGCTTCTGCTGACGTTAACGTTTGCAGCTTGCATCAGTTGACGTCGCAGAGTGGTTGACGTGACAGTTCGGTCGCGCAGAGCCGCCACACATCTGTCCTCCCTTCTGCTGGTGCAGCGCGGGCGTCCTGAGCAGGGTCGTCGTTCTGCCCTTCCAGTTTCTTGCAATCGTGCCAGCAGACTCTGGATCACTGAATGGAACACCCCAAGACGTCTCCCAACTTCTCGTCTGGAAATTCCATCCTGCAGCCATGCTAGCGCCCGGCTTTGATCTACTGGCGTTAGGCTTCGTCGTGGTGGCATGGTTAGGAAAGTGACAATCATGCCCCTACTGTACCGGTATTTGTAGCGAAACAGAAGTGCTCAGTGTTCACGACTGACCCCTGTAGCACGTGCATCACGACTTTACCGAGTTTTCCACCTGCCTGCCTTTGGTACGCTTGCCAATATCGCACAGCTTTTCACAAAAACTGACAACGTTTCACGTGCATTTGAAACGTTCGTGAAAATTGATGAATTGTTTTCTATTGTTCCCTGTACAGTGGACTGTCTAAGGTCAACTTTTAACTCATTTGGATCGAAAGAACGTATTTTATTAGCGTACTTGCGACGATAAACAATGGCACAAAAAAGTGGGGTGGCCCTTAAGTTTTGACCATTAGTATAGTTTCAAACACAACCACATAAAAGCTCTTATGAAAACAGACCTTTTACAATATATTGCGTAATTTCCAAGCGCTGAGTGATGCAAAATTAAAGGACAAATTAAAAAATAAAAGGTATGCAGTAGCAGACTATTAGTCTTCCTCATTGAATTACAGTCACAAGAAAACAGTCTGTCAAACCACTAAATTTCTTGTGACTGAAAGGATTTCATAAATGACACCATTGCTGATGCTGTAGTGGTCACTATAGTATATTTTTTATGACACCGTCCCCATGTACATTGTCCAGAGGGCTCGCTAAACGTGCCGCGGAACCAACAGCCGTTATTATTATCCCATATATGGCCGCCCTGGGGGACTTGGGTGGGGTTAACTACGTTTTAGTTCCCAGGGCCACCCTGGTCAGCCCTACAGGGTGGGTTTTCCCTTCTATTCTGGGGCATGTGTTTCTGTCTACCCTTGGTCCATTCACTTGTATTTTCCTCTTTTTAAAAAAACTTTTCTACTGTCTACGCTGCCTGTAGCTCTTGATATTGGATGTGTGTTGCTAAATGGTCTTAGGTTTATTTAGCGTGTTAGACCGGCTGGCGACATACATTCAATATTCTGTTTAGTTGGGTTTTTTTTTTCACAAGCAGTGCAGGCACGTCCTGAGAAAGTCTTGTTGCTGTCGGGACGATAAGCAATGTACAACCAACCCATATATGGCGTAAGGGTTCATGACAATCATTGAGACTCCAGAAGTATTTGAGGGTGTGTCTTACATTTTGTATGGTGTATACTGAATTTTGATTAATGCTTGCAAACAAACACAAGCATTCATCAGTGTTTTCAGCAGGGTTCACGCAGAACTGTTTGGCTACAAATGCTTATGATAATCTATTACCTCATACACTGGCGTTGGCTGAGTGAGTGAAAAACGAAAGTCAAGCTATCACAAGAAGAATAGATGCTCATGCGCTAGCTTTGTTGTTGAAATCTGGAGTATGTCTTTGGTGTCCGAATACATGTAAATCTATGCCCTTTGCAAACTTGCGTGAGCACAATTTTGAAACGAAACTTCTCAGTCTCAATGAGACGCACATATCCTCGCTGTGTGTGCAGACTCTGGCCGGCTGGCTTTATTTTGCTTAGACTGGACACAATTTGTTTGATTAACTGTATTGGCCCGTAGAGACATAGATCTTCATAACCACTATGTGTTTTAGCGCCGTAGGCCTACTCAGTTACTGTCCCCGACGTCATTATAAACTGGCACATGAGGATCTGTGTCACGCTGAGAGTAGTTCTTTGCTCGGAATACAGATCTGTGCTCACGCCATACATTTCCAGAGGCATAGATGATAATGGACCCGTACGAACCGGAGAACCTCATGAGTCTCGTAAAGGTTTAATAGGCTAAGGAGGGACTATGCCGCCATGAGGATCTTGAACATACGTGAGCTCATGTGCCAGCTATAATGACGTGGGCGACAGTAACCGAGTAGGCCTACCGCTGAAGGCCATAGTACACAGTGGGCCTCCGCTGCAGTCTCATCTGCTAAAAGGCCTTAGTCTTAGTCTGTTCCAGTCATCCCCTAATTTTTCAATCCCCTAAACAACACTACCGTCCACTTGCTGCACATTTGCCATGCACGCACACACACACAAATAATCACATCAGCCGTCTCATTCTTGGCTATCAACATGATTCTGCATGACCCTACATCCAAGCGCAGCCAAAACTGGTACACACTTCAAATCACCAGCGGCTTGGCAACTCAGTCAAACTAGGCCAAAAAGAGTCCGCTGGTGAATCAAAGCACCAAACATGTCTCTTCTCATCTATCAAGAGATTTTAAGCAAATTCCAACATGCTGCCTCTGTACAAAATACCAAAGAAGGCGGAAGATTAAAAAAAAAAAAAAACACCGGTCCTCTTACTGCCTCACCTACCTCATTTGAATATATAACGTGACCTGCCAATGCACAGTGGTTATGAAGCTCTATGTCTCCACAGGCTAATAGGGGTTAATCAGATAAATTGGGCAGTGGGCAGATGTTCACATCTGCACGGGACATAGACGACCCCGCCCTCCACGAGTCGCCTGCTGCCTTGCAGGCCTGGCCGCTTGGCTGCGGAAAGGCTAAGGGAGGAAACCCCTGACATCAAAGCCCCCGTGTCTCCGGGGAAGGCTTTTGAGCCAGAGACTAGGACAAGGACAGTCTGATATAAAACCTACGACCCGAGGACCTCGATGCCATCGTCCCAGCTTGCTAGGCCATGGCAGATGAACCAAGGGTTTAAAGGGTGGGGCCAGTACTGCGCACACTGCACTCCACCAAAAAGCTCCACCGCGCAGGCTTTAGGAAACGTCCACAGACCATGACACTGACCATTCCAAGTCCTGTAGCGACGGGCGAGGGGCGAAACGGCAGGTGAAAGATGTCACTGGAAGCCGCAGTCTCAAACCTGCATGCAGGCGGTTCAGGATATTGGTCGCCTGATGTTGACCTGGGGATGACAACATCACTCGGCACACCCTGAACGACCAAGCAGCCTTCTCTAGGGACAGCACTGCTTGCTCCACACGGAGAGGGGCCTAGAAAAGGTGGCCTAACCAAAGCTCGTCCCCTCGCAACCCCAGTTGGCTAGCCGCGGTCAACGGGCATCTTCTCCTGCGGTCAAAAAACAAGAAAGAATAACAGATCCACTCTCATGACGACCACGACCGGACTCAACGTAGCATGCTGGAACGTCCGTACCATGCTCGACAAAGCAGACAGCGGACGCCCTGAACGTCGCTCCGCCCTCATTGCCCATGAATTGCGGAGGTTAAACATCGACATCGCCGCGCTCAGCGAAGTACGCCTTCCGGACGAAGGCAGCCTCCAAGAACTTGGTGCTGGGTACACCCTCTACTGGTCAGGCAGGCCTGCATCAGAAAGACGGCTTTCAGGCGTGGGTTTCATGGTCAAGACATCCATTGCGACTAAGCTGGAAAACCTACCAACGGGCCACTCAGACCGCATCATGTCCATGCGCCTCCCACTGAGACACCAGCAGCACGTCACCCTTCTCAGTGTGTACTCCCCAACCCTCCTGACAGAGCCTGCTGAAAAGGACAAGTTTTACACTGACCTGCGCAGCCTCCTACAGAGTACCCCTGCAGACGACAAAGTCATCATCCTTGGCGACTTCAACGCCAGAGTGGGCCAGGACTCTGAAGCCTGGAAAGGAGTCCTCGGCAAGCATGGCGTGGGGAACTGCAATGACAATGGCCGCCTGCTGTTGGAGTTCTGTGCGGAGCAGCAACTGGTCATCACCAACACTACTTTTCAGCAAAAGGACAGTCGAAAGACCACCTGGATGCATCCTCGCTCCAAACACTGGCACCTTATCGACTATGTCCTAGTGCGTCAGAGGGACCGCAGTGACGTCCTCCTCAGTCACCAGAGTGATGCCCAGCGCAGAGTGCCACACTGACCACCGCCTTGTCCGCTGCAAACTCAGGCTCCACTTCAAGCCAAAACCCAAGAAATGGGGGCCCCCCAAGAAAAAGCTTGATGTTGCCAGCCTTCAGCGTGACGATGTGAAAGCTGCCTTTCAGACAGATTTACAGCGCAGGCTCAAAGACACAGCGGACCCAGTAGACTCCTCCCCTGAAACACTTTGGGAACAACTGAAAACTGCTATTGCAAAATCCTCTGCAGAAGTCTTGGGTTTCGCCAGAAAGAAGAACAAAGACTGGTTTGACGAAAACGATGTAGAGATCCAGGAACACCTAGCAAAAAAAAGAGCCGCCCATCAGGCCCACCTAGCCCAGCCTTCCTGCCCTGTGAAGAAGTCTGCCTTCCGCCTCGTCTGCAGCAGTCTCCAGCGCAAGCTCAGAGATCTCCAGAATGAGTGGTGGACCAGACTTGCACAGAGGACCCAGCTTTGTGCTGACAATGGTGACTACAGGGGCTTCTACGAAGCACTGAAAGCAGTGTATGGCCCCAGGCACCTGGTACAAAGTCCCCTGCGAAGCGCGAATGGCCAGGCACTCCTCACAGATAATACCTCCATCTTGAACCGCTGGTCGGAATACTTTCAGAGCCTCTTCAGCGCTGAGCGCACTGTTCAAGAAGCAGTCATCCTACAAATCCTACACCTCCCAGTAAAGGTTGAATTGGACGAACCGCCCACCGCTGAAGAGACCCTCACAGCCATCCACCAGCTCAAGAGTGGCAAAGCAGCAGGCATTGATGGAATACCGCCAGAGATCTGGAAACATGGAGGCACAGCACTGCACAACAAGCTCCATGACCTCTTTCTCTGCTGCTGGGAGGAAGGAACACTACCAAAAGATCTCCGTGATGCAGTCGTTATCACCCTGTACAAGAACAAAGGCGAGAAGTCTGACTGTTCCAACTATCGGGGAATTACCCTGCTGTCCATTGCTGGGAAAATCCTTGCAAGGCTGCTCCTGAATCGGCTGGTACCTGCCATCGCTGAAGACCAACTCCCAGAGGGCCAGTGTGGCTTCAGAGCAAACAGGAGCACCACCGATATGGTCTTTGTGCTGAGACAGCTACAGGAGAAGTGCCGCGAGCAGAACAAAGGGCTGTACGTAACATTTGTCGACCTAACAAAAGCGTTCGACACTGTGAGCAGGCAAGGCATGTGGCAGATCCTGGAGCGACTTGGCTGTCCCCCAAAGTTCCTCAACATGATTGTCCAGCTACACGAGGACCAGCAAGGCCAGGTCAGACTCAACAATGACCTCTCAGAACCATTCCCTATTCTCAACGGCGTAAAGCAGGGCTGCGTGCTGGCACCGACCCTCTTCACCATCTTTTTTAGCATGATGTTGAAGCAGGCCACAGTGGACCTCGATGATGACGATGCAGTGTACATCAGGTATCGTCTCGATGGCAGCCTGTTCAACCTCAGACGACTGCAGGCCCACACGAAAACCCTAGACCAACTGATTCGTGAGCTGCTTTTTGCTGATGATGCTGCCCTCGTTGCACACACAGAGAGAGCCCTGCAGCGCATCACGACTTGCTTCGCAGATGCTGCCCAGCTCTTTGGACTCGAGGTCAGTCTGAAAAAGACAGAGGTCCTCCATCAGCCGGTACCCAAGACAGTGTATCGCCCTCCTCACATCACCATTGGCGAGTCTGAACTAAAGTCAGTGCACCAGTTTACTTACCTTGGCTGCGTTATCACGTCGGACGCCAAGCTGGACAAGGAGCTTGACAGCAGGCTGGCAAAAGCGAACAGCGCTTTCGGGCGACTTTTCAAGCGGGTGTGGCACAATCAACAGCTGAAAACAGGCACCAAGATCAGCGTATACAGAGCTGTGGTCCTCACCACCCTGCTGTATGGTTCCGAGTCCTGGGCACTCTACCGAAGCCAACTACGACTCCTCGAACGCTTCCACCAGCGCTGCCTGCGTACCATCCTGGGCATTCACTGGAGTGACTATGTCACCAACGTCGAGGTCCTTGAACAGGCTGAAACTGTGAGCATCGAGGCTTTGCTGCTGCGGACACAGCTCAGCTGGGCGGGGCATGTCTCCAGGATGGAGGATCATCGCCTACCAAAGATCACCCTGTTCGGCGAGCTTGCTACTGGACACCGTGACAGAGGGGCACCAAAAAAGAGATACAAAGACTGTCTCAAGAAGTCACTTAGTGCCTGCCAAATCGACCACCACCAGTGGTCTTCGCTTGCTGCGGACCGTGACACCTGGCGCTCCACCATTTACAAGGCAGCTGTCTCCTTTGAGGACTCTCACAGAGCTAGCCTTAAGGACAAGCGGCTCAGGAGAAAAAACAGAGATGCCGCAGCTCAGAACCCTGACCATACCTTCCCCTGCAGCCACTGCGGTCGAACCTGCCTGTCTCGGATTGGCCTCCGCAGCCACGAACAAGCCTGCAGACGTCGTGGGCAACTCCTATAAAATCTTCGTTCGCGAAGTCAAGCCAAGCTTGTGTCCAGTCTAAGTAAAACAAGGCCTGCCGGCCAGAGTCTGCACACACAGCGAGGGGCGTTTCCCGCCAAAACAACAGGCGTGATTTCTCTTTGTGCACTGTTTTGTCTACTTTGAACCCCACACACCACTGAGTACAGATCCTCATGATCCTTATAACAGTAATAATAAAGATTGGTTGGTTGTACATTGCTTAACGTCGCCGACAGCAACAAGACTTTCTCATGACGTGCCTGCACTGCTTGTGCAAAGAAAAAAAAAACTAAACAGAATACTGAACTATGTCGCCAGCCGCTCTAATACGCTAAATAAACAAGACCATTTAGCAACACACATCCAATATCAAGTGCTACAGGGAGCGCAGACAGTAGGGAGAGTTAAAAAAATGGAAAATACAGGTGAATGGACCAAGGGTAAACAGAAACATGCCCCAGAATAGAGGGGAAAGCCCACCCTGTGGGGCTGACCAGGGTGACCCTGGGAACTAAAAAGTAGTTAACCCCACCCAATCCCAACCCAGGTGGGAGAATAATAAAGATGATTTAGAAGGCGCCTGCACATGGTAAGATGCTCTTATAGCCTGAGTGTTACGTTTGTGGTTGTGTTATTCTTGATGTGTGTATTTATCACAGGAAAGATCCGATATTCATTTTGAGTTGTTTTGGATAAGAATTGCGTACCTTTTTGGTAGGGTTCGTTTTCTTTTGCACTGAGAGTTGCGATCGATGTTTGTTGTGACGCATAGTTTTGCTACAGTGTTGTAAAGTTTGACCTACATTAGACTGGAAGGTTCGAGCAGGGTCGCGATCTTTCTAGTGACATCAGATATGACGTCAAAGTTGTCAGCTACATTTTGTAACATTGTGTCAAAGGCTCTTGGAGGGTAGTGGAAATTTGTATTAACTTCTAGAGAGTTCTTTTTTTTTTCTTCTGAGTTTTGGTTACGTTTTTTTCTGACTGGTTGTTTTGTGCGAATTTGCTGGATTGTTTTGGAAATATGTAATAGCATGGGGTATAAAAGACCGTGTTAGGAAGTATGTGTGTACATTGTATGAGAGACGCAATGTGTCAAAAGTGTTGATGCATTGTAGAGGAGACTGTATCAGTGTTGGTGCATTTGTGGATGCATTGTGCTGAGATCGCATCGCTGCTATAAAATATTGTTGAAACTGTTACTCTGTTGTCTACAACCTTATGCCATTTGTGACGAGGTGCAGCTGAGTGAAGTTTCTTTACACGAACCGCCTACGTGCGTGCGTCTGGTGTGATTGCATCATACTACGACTACCATGTAACACTGAGTGATTCCAATGAGCTCCTGCTGCAAAAGCCAGAGCATGAGGGTCTGTGCGTCTCATTAAGACTGAGAAGTTTCATTTCGCGTTCAAAATTGTGCTCACGCAAGTTTGCAAAAACGGCATAGATCTACATATGGAGTTCGGACACCCAAGAAAGATATTCCAGATCTCAACAGCACAGCTAGCGCATGAGCATCTATTCTTGTGATAGCTTGATTTCGTGTTTAATTCCTAAAGCAAACGCTATTCACCACTGTAGGAGGCAATAGATTATCATCATCATTTGTAGCCAAACAGTTCTGCATGAGCCCTGGTGAAAACACTTATGAGTAGTTGTGTTTGCAATCATTAATCAAAATTCAGCATACACTATACAAATGTAAGAATACACCCTCAAATACTTCTGAAGTCTCAGTGACTGTCATGAGCCCTTACGCCATATGTGGATGTCACGACACGGGTTTTTTTTTTCTCCCTATTTTTGTAGAGGATTTAAATTTAGAGGGGTGACAAGGATTAGTTAGTCACCGGACTTAAGGATAGCATAGGTGAGTTGTTTGGCCTTTACACGATGAATTGTTGCCATGAGAGAATACGAAGGTCGGCGTGACTCACGTGATCGCTCAGTCTGCGCGATCGGGTGGTTCAGTCTTGATTTACTGAGCGCATTTTTGCTAAACCGTACAGGCAAGGCATGTGGCAGATCCTGGAGCGACTTGGCTGTCCCCCAAAGTTCCTCAACATGATTGTCCAGCTACACG
This sequence comes from Semisulcospira habei, assembly GCA_036245525.1. Lineage (NCBI taxonomy): Eukaryota > Metazoa > Mollusca > Gastropoda > Semisulcospiridae > Semisulcospira > Semisulcospira habei. Next base: position 97,613,018 of record BTPG01000001.1, read on the forward strand.
AGGACCAGCAAGGCCAGGTCAGACTCAACAATGACCTCTCAGAACCATTCCCTATTCTCAATGGCGTAAAGCAGGGCTGCGTGCTGGCACCGACCCTCTTCACCATCTTTTTTAGCATGATGTTGAAGCAGGCCACAGTGGACCTCGATGATGACGATGCAGTGTACATCAGGTACCGTCTCGATGGCAGCCTGTTCAACCTCAGACGACTGCAGGCCCACACGAAAACCCTAGACCAACTGATTCGTGAGCTGCTTTTTGCTGATGATGCTGCCCTCGTTGCACACACAGAGAGAGCCCTGCAGCGCATCACGTCTTGCTTCGCAGATGCTGCCCAGCTCTTTGGACTCGAGGTCAGTCTGAAAAAGACAGAGGTCCTCCATCAGCCGGCACCCAAGACAGTGTATCGCCCTCCTCACATCACCATTGGTGAGTCTGAACTAAAGTCAGTGCACCAGTTTACTTACCTTGGCTGCATTATCACGTCGGACGCCAAGCTGGACAAGGAGCTTGACAGCAGGCTGGCAAAAGCGAACAGCGCTTTCGGGCGACTTTTCAAGCGGGTGTGGCACAATCAACAGCTGAAAACAGGCACCAAGATCAGCGTGTACAGAGCTGTGGTCCTCACCACCCTGCTGTATGGTTCCGAGTCCTGGGCCCTCTACCGCAGCCAACTACGACTCCTCGAACGCTTCCACCAGCGCTGCCTGCGCACCATCCTGGGCATTCACTGGAGTGACTATGTCACCAACGTCGAGGTCCTTGAACAGGCTGAAACTGTGAGCATCGAGGCTTTGCTGCTGCGGACACAGCTCCGCTGGGCGGGGCACGTCTCCAGGATGGAGGATCATCGCCTACCAAAGATCACCCTGTTCGGCGAGCTTGCTACTGGACACCGTGACAGAGGGGCACCAAAGAAGAGATACAAAGACTGTCTCAAGAAGTCACTTAGTGCCTGCCAAATCGACCACCACCAGTGGTCTTCGCTTGCTGCGGACCGTGACACCTGGTGCTCCACCATTTACAAGGCAGCTGTCTCCTTTGAGGACTCTCACAGAGCTAGCCTTAAGGACAAGCGGCTCAGGAGAAAAAACAGAGATGCCGCAGCTCAGAACCCTGGCCATACCTTCCCCTGCAGCCACTGCGGTCGAACCTGCCTGTCTCGGATTGGCCTCCGCAGCCACGAACAAGCCTGCAGACGTCGTGGGCAACTCCTATAAAATCTTCGTTCGCGAAGTCAAGCCAAGTCACAATATCCAAATTTTTAGTCGGTCACTTCTAAACCAGTCTCCGAGGGAGGACTTTCAGGCCTGGTTCGCCATTAGCTGAAGCCCTCAAGCAGTTGTGCCGCTCCCCTGTAACGGGTCGCTCCGGAGTCCGTGCCTTGGGAAGGAGAGAGAAAAGCTGCGACGACTTTACCCCTGGCTTGTCTTGTCTTTGTTTCAGGGGTGGGAATTTTCCGTGGACACTCTTTCACAATTCCGCTGAAGCATATTTATTTTCCCATGAAGATGACCACAGAGCACAGACGAAGTGGAATACAGTGGACACTGTGGACACAGCTTGACGACCTCGATTTTGCAGACGACTTGGCATTACTGTCCCACACTCATCAACAAATGCAGGACAAGACCACGAGGCTTGCTGACATCTCGTCCCAAGTGGGCCTCACCATTCACGAACAGAAAACAAAGACAATGAGGCTGAACGCAACCAGGGAAGAACCAGTCTTGCTTGCTGGCACCCCGTTGGAGGAGGTAGAGTCCTTCACCTATCTCGGGAGCATCATAGACAAAAAAGGCGGCACTGATGCAGATGTCAGAGCACGAATCGGTAAAGCCAGAGCAGCCTTTCTCCAGTTGAAAAAAGTGTGGAGTTCCAGAGAGCTGTCACAATACACCAAAGTCCGGATTTTCAACTCCAATGTAAAAGCAGTTCTCCTATATGGAGCAGAGACTTGGAGATTGACAAAAACCACAGTCAACAGAGTACAGACCTTCATGAACAGTTGCCTTAGAAGAATTTTGAAAATCCACTGGCCAGAGAAGATCAGCAACGTCAGACTCTGGGAGAGAACAGAGCAGATAACAGCAGAGAATGAAATTGGGCGAAGAAGATGGGGATGGATCGGTCACAGTCTGAGAAAGCCAGCTTCCAGTATCACTAGGCAGGCATTGTCATGGAACCCCCAGGGAAAGAGGAAAAGAGGTAGGCCGAGAAACTCCTGGCGTCCAGACCTCCAAGCAGACATCAAGAGACTGGGAACCACCTGGAGTAGAATCGAAGGAGAAGCACAGGACAGGAGTTGCTGGAGGTCTCTCGTCGACGGCCTATACCCGGGTAGGGGTGACAGGCGTGAGTAAGTAAGTATATTTATTTTCCCACGTCTAAAAACAAAAATACGGGGGGAAAAAAAAATTCTTCTTAAATGGCAAAAAATTCTCAAATGGGTTGGATTTGTATGTAGTTTGGTTCACTATCACCCGATACTTCCGGTAGCTTTAGGTCGCAGTGGAAAATCTTTGGCGGTGAAAAAGGATAATGTTCAAGACAGAGTGCTGTTTAGTGTGCATCTGACCATGATCTGGTAAGCACATTCCATTTTTACAGGGCGGATCAGGGGTGCCATAACAAGGTCCCTTTTTGGGGTGTTTGGCCTCGCTCCCCGAGTCAGTTGTTCAATACTTTGGCGAACGGTGGACACGCGCATCACAACACACACACCCCACCCCCCCCCCCCCCCCCCTGTCGTTTGATTTTTTTTGCCACTGAAATACGCTACACCCCCCACCCCCATCCCCCTTTCGTTTGATGTTCGGGCTGCTGGAATTAGCGATTTTCCTCGTTTTCTTTGTTACTGGAATCCCACCCCTGTTGTTTGTCTTCATCCCAGCTGGGGCGTCGGTCTTCACGGATGACAGTGAGTACACGGAACAATTCTTTAGTGGTCATATGCTCGGGGGGAGGGGGGGGAGGGGGACTTGCATGTGCATGTTCTGGTATTATTATTATTTTGGTTAATGCGTATTGGGGGGCAAGTGTAAGAATGTAGAAATAAATGCCATTTATTTTATTTGGTAGTATTTAGTGTCGGAAGTGAAACTTCGGAAGTGAGTCATGTGGTAATGTGTAAATATGCATTTTGTTGAGTTTGAATTTATTATTGTTGGAGAGAGGTGAAGGAATATAGAAAACGGCAGTTAAAGTTGTGGGAAGGGTGATGTGATTACCTTTCTTTTGTTGTTAGTTATTCATATGTGTATTTTTGCACCTGTGTTTTAGCGGTCTAAACATCCCAAAACCTAAAGATCTAAAGAACTAACTGGCTAAGTCCGCCGCCGTGCTGTGCAGAAGGCCTGGGTGGTTCGTTGTGAGAGTGGAGGCTGGCTGTGTCACTCCGCCTTGTGGGTCTACGATGCCGTACCTGAGCGCTGTTGCGAGCGTCGCGGCACGACCCGTGTTTAGCTAGGTCGGGTCGTCCCATTTAGTAGTTTCTAACTTATTTAAGTAAAGTCTTGTTTATTTGTAAACTTGTAAAGGAGTTGTAAGATTGATTTTATCTCCTCGTAGTGACAATGTTGTGAGAGGCGCTTTGTCGCAGTGACAGAAAGATTTTGAAATATATAAATATTGTATTATTTAAAAGCAGTTATGTGCTACGAAATATCTTATCGTGGAAGCAAGAGCGTTAAGCTGAGCTGAGCTGACCGTGGAGAAGGTCAAGTGACTTGTGAACTATATTAAGTTTGCTCAACTTTCATTTGTGTTTAATTAATGATATTTGTTTTATTATACATTTTTTGTTATTGTGTATGTCGGATATTTATGCTGGGGAGTCTGGACGTGCATGTGGATGTGATGCGTGAGTGTGGGGTTAGGATTGTGTGAGAATATTTTGGATTATTGTTAGTTTTATATGTAATAAATGTTGTCATAATTGTTCCAGAGTGTTTGTGTTAGGATTCGGTTGGTTGTTCTCGAGTGGTAGCGCTCCTAGTTCGCGCCCCGGAAGCAGGGGTCGTGACAGTGGATCTATGCGAATTCTCCACACGGCCGGTGGTTCCACGGCACGTTTAGGGAGCCCTCTCGCTGGAAGATAGATTTGAGTAGCTTGATATAAATTGACACCGGACAGCGTACACCATGTACAGTTTAACACAAAACAGTGTACACGGGAACGGTGTCCCAAAAATTATACTATAGTGACCACTTCAGCAGTACTGATGGATGTATGCATTGTACAGATTATAGCCTTCCTGGGGCTTATTGTTGTCTTCTATTTTCAGAGAAAGAATATTGGTGCAACTGCGTCATCTGTTATGTTATAAATTCCTGACTGAGGAAAGTGTAACACAAAAAAAAACTTAAGAAGGCACACAGTTGCATTGATATTCATCTCCAACAAGAAAGGTCAAGCCCTTAAGGCTCACGTGTATGACCGATCCACACGTTTGACAGTAAGTAAAGGGATGGCTTCTGCACTAACACAATCCATGTTTCTCAAAATTTAATCAGTTTTCACACATCTGTGAAACACCCATGACCCTTGACCTTTGCGATGAGTTGCCTAAATTAGGATGCATAGGAAGGTCTTATCATCAGCTACCTTTGTGCCAAATCTGATTGAAAAGTTTGCAAAAATGTTGATAACTACATTCTATACACATTTGTCGACCTCTTGTGACCCTTGACCTTTTCCGAGGGGTCATCCAAATTAGTATGCATAGATAGGTCTTACCATCAGGTATCTCTGTAGCAAGTTTGGGTTTGAAGTTGTGAATAGTAACTGAGAAAAAAATATTTCTTGTCAAAATATGGCTTTAAAAAAAAACAAAAAAACTATTTTTTCAGCTCTTCTGACCCTTGACCTTTCCGAGGGGTCATCCAAATTAGTATTCATGGATAGGTCTTACCATCAGGTATCTCAGTAGCAAGTTTCGGTCTGGAGTTGTGAATAGTAATTGAGAAAAAACATTTCTTGTCAAAATATGGCTATTTTTGTACAAAATAAAGTAGGTAACAGCACTGTCAGGGGAGAAAATTGTGCGATCAAGTTTGATCAGAGGGGGGAGGGGGCGGGGGCGGTAGGAAAGAAGGTTTGCTAAGTAAGTGACTGGAAGTAGTGAATATGGAAGCCTCCCCCCCCCCCCTCCCCCAAAAGGGGGGGGGGGGGGCGTATCGCATATTCCCTAGATTTCCAGCCCCTTGATGCATGGAAAGTTGGATTTAGGTCCCCCAAGGGGGGTCCAGATTGTTTAGCCGGTGTGGGCAGCTGTTTCGGTCAGCACACCATTCGGCATACTGGTGGAAGGCAGAAACTTTTGCCTACCTGCAAAGACAGCCACATTTTACTGTGTAATGCAAGGGCATACATTTCATGCCTCCACCTAGAGCTAAATTTCCATGCACCCTAAGAGAGAACCTACTAAAAGGGGGAAGGGGTTGCAGTCGATATTGTCATAAATGAAAAGAAAAGGGGCGACTGACAGTGCTAATATTTTAGGAAGATTTCAAAGTACGTAGTAGTAGGTAAAAGCACTGTCAGGGGAGAGAAGTGTGCAGTATCGCCCAATTATCATAAAGTTTGATCGAAGCACACACAAAAAGAAGATAGGAAAGAAGGGGGCGCTAAGTGACTGGAAGTAGTGAATATGGAAGCCCACCCCCAAGGGGGCGTATCGCATATTCACTAGATTTCTAGCCCCTTGATTCATGGAAATTTAGATCTATGTCCTCCAAGGGGGGTCCAGATTGTTTAGCCGGTGTGGACAGCTGTTTCGGTCTTTACGACCTCGTCAGCACACCATTCGGCATACTGGTGGAATTTTCTTTTTACCTATTTCCTGAGCTCCTGTGACCCTTGACCTTTCTGAGGGGTCATCCAAATTAGTAGGCCTATGCATAGGTCTAGAGATAGATAAGTAGACAGGTGATGGACACCCCTCCCCCAATCTATAGATTTATTTGATCCTCTCCGTATTCAGACAAACCCACTCGACCAATTACCACCAATACCTTTATTACCTAGCCATTTTAGTTCCACTCCAGAAATCATTCAAGCTACGTTTTTTGATCAGCTACCAACCTGTGATTATTAAGCCAGATCCCCCACCTAACCTAAATTATTAATGCTGTCATTGACTTCTTTAAGCAAAATTATTATATTATATTATAAAATGAATCAAGACGAATTACTTCTTTTAAGTGATATTTGTGCTGTAGAAAACAAAGACTTAGACTTTAAAAAACAGCGTCTTTTGTCTGTGATTGTGTCGGGCAAATCAAAGACTTATCTGGGTAGACAATACATGATAGAGGATATTGAATCTCTAAGCTCTGACGAGCTAATCAAGCTTCATTCAAAATATGAAAATCACATTGCCTCACTAATGACTCGTGATTTAAGTCGATCTCTTGTCTGCCTATATACAAAAGCTGTAAGTCACTTCCTACCTGTTGATAGTGAAAACCTTTCACACGACCTTGAAAGTAATCCTATTGTTTCAAGTTCAATTGGCAAATTAGCATGTGTCATGTTTTACAAGTTTGGGAATTACCTTGCACCTGCTGTAACCTTACTTGTTACTAGTAGTCATATTGATTTTTCTAAAATAAATTTTAAATTAGAAGAAAATGGACGAGACGACTCCACAACAGAGCCATGTCTTGACACAGGTTCAAACAGTGACTAAGACTAAAAGCCCAGGTAGAATAGAGGCTGGAAAAAGATTAGCTGAATATAACAGACAAAAGAAATTACAGCTTCAAGCATTAACAGAAAAGACTAACACACCATCACCACTTCCACCAGAACCAACACAACCACCCAAAAGTGAGAAAAAACCAACTACAAAATATATAGTTGCTGGATTTGTTGTCGGATTTGGTTACGTAGGTTACCAATTATATAAAAAATACAAACCAAACACTCGAACAGTGTCCAAAAAATCAAACACTCCAAAAACAAAAGAAGAAGTCTCCACATTACCAGCAGTTCCAAAACCTTTGGACCCATTTTACATGCAGTAAATAAATTTATTATTTTAATTTTTATGGTATAAGAAAATGAGCGACACAAAGAACTTAATGAACCTTGTCTATCACTCTGCTGTAATAAGTGGACTAGCAGTAGCATATTCTATGTTGGGAAAAAGTCTACTCAAAATGAAATCAGCAGACCTTAGTAAATTAGACTTTGAAGACAGTGCTAAGCTAGTAGTTGTTATAACAGCATCGATTGCAACAAAAGATTTTCTAGTCAAGCAAGGAATTATTCCAGAAAATATTTCTATGTAAATAAAAATATGGCAACTATAGCTGTTATGATTGGCGGTGCAGTTATTAACGCATTAGCTTTTAGTGGATCAAACTATTTCTTTTCAAAAGTTAGTAAAGAAGAATCAGCAGAAGAAATGAAGCGACACAATGAGGCATCTGAAAAACTAGCTCAAGCTCAACAAGATTATGAAAAGCAAAGAATTGAGAAACTTGATTTTATTAATGAAAAACTAAAACTTGAGGGTCATGCACAGCATACATTTTCAAATGTCGATGACGCTATCAAAGAATACTATCTTGTAACTGGTGAAGACATGTCTATTCCACAACCAAAACTTAGTGACTACTACCAACCAAGCCTAGAACAAAGAAATGGAGAAATAATATTTGTTTTAGTAGGAATGACATTAGTATATTTTACAGGAGTTTATATTGCTAGAAAAAATGGCAGACGCTAAACTATCAAAAATATATTACTCCCCAATTGGCTACTGGAAAGGGAATACTGCAGTAGAAAAATTACATGCTGCTGTGGGTGGAGATGTCAACCAAATAAAACAGTGGCTCAAAAAACAGGCAATTTGGCAAATATATCTTCCTGCTCCAAGAAAAATAACAAGGCCTCATTTTGAAAACACTATCCCTAATGACACACACCAAATGGACCTCCTGTTTCTTCCGCATGACACAATAAGAAAGAAACGATACAAGTATGCATTAACTGTTATTGACATAGCTTCAAGGTATAAGGATGCAGAACCCATAACTGACAAAAAAGCTGTAACAGTGGCCACTGCATTATCAAAAATATATAGTCGAGGTCCTTTAAAATACCCTAGGCTTGTGCAGGTTGATGATGGGAGTGAATTTAAAGGCGCTGTTAATCAGTTATTTGCAAAGCATGGAGTGCTAGTGCGGCGAGGCATACCAGGCTTGCATAGATCACAGGCTATTGTAGAAAACTTTAACAAGCAATTATCGGAGAGACTTTTTAGCTATCAGTATTCTAAGGAACTCATGCATGACACACGTAACACTGAGTGGGTTAAAAGATTACCGTCTGTAATAAAAGCAATGAATAATGAGGGTCACCCTAAACCTGTTGATTCTATTAAATTGAAAACAATACCGTCAGAAATAAAAACAACAACAACACATCCAGACACTAGCTTGTTTACAAAACAGGTGTGATATTTGTATCAACCAGGTGAAGCTGAAAATGACGTTAGACGTAGGGCAACTGATCCAATTTGGTCTACATCTGTTCATAATATAAAAAAAATAGTTCCTTCAGCTAATGCAACAATATATTATCTGTATGAGCCTGCACCAAAGAGGGCATTTGTCAGAGAAGAATTACAGATTATTCCCACAGACACTGTTACTCATTTTTAACAATTTCAATTCATCAATTAGTTTATCAAGCAGATTATCAGCTATTTCTTCAGATAACTTGAGCCTGTAATGACCTGGTGCATAAGCTTTTTCCTTAGTGTGAAACACTCTTTTTGTGTCTCCAACTGCTAGAGACTTTTTATATGTTTGAATCATTTCAATATTATGTTTGTTTGATCTTAGTGTCTTGTTTGGATAATCAGGCATTAATGCACCATCTAACACTTGCTTGTAATGTTCATGACGTATGTCTTTATTTTTTATTGCTGTTTTTTTTTATTCCTTTGGCTTTTGACTGACTTCCCTTCTGGTGCAGTATAGAATACATTTTTGATCTCAGTCCAACATACTCAACTATAGGCACACCATTCAGTTCATCTTTAAACTTACCAGGCACTTTCTTGTTTTGTGTGCTAAACAGTGGATGGTCTTTAGGGTAGTCAGACGTGTCATACATGTGTAGTTCTGTTTTCATGTCTTCATAAAAGTCTTCAGTAGGCACATCTATGATCATAGAGTCAGTGTCAGTGTATAGCAGACGACACTCAGGATACTTTGGTTTGAAGTAATCATAATAAAATTCAAGCATTAATAATTTTGACAACTCAAGAATAGCCATACCTATAAATACTGGCTTGTCCAGTTTAACAATCTTTTTTTTGAGTGACACTGCATACAATGATGAATGAAATTCTTTATACCCTGTGTACTGGGGCTTACCTGTAAGTTTAATTGCACCTGATTCAGTTGTGACTAGTCTCACATCTTTTCTGTGATGAGGATTTTCCATTGTCTTACCAAAACAAGCATTGTTCATAAGCTTAACTCTTAAACGTTTGCCTCCCTTGACATCGATGGAATTCCATCGATGCTTTCACAGTGGAATTTTCCACTGCTATGAAAAATTTAGAATCGTCTTTTTTTTTAAATTTCACTAATTTTATTAGTTGTATAGGGTTCACATTAATGTTTGAATGACTCCATGCTGTAAAAATACGAAATATATTAAAATAAAATAAAATAAATTCGCATCCTATCACGTACTTGCTCTCTGCAAATTCTTGTGCATTTGTGCTACGTTTACGTATTTCAGTCACTTTGTCTTCATGAGGATAGAACATACATTTATAAAGCAATTGTAACATACTTGGGCTTGTTTTGTCAGGAATTGTAGTGGCTTTCAGAATTAACTTCTTTTAGTGACTGTTGTACAGTAATAAAAAAATTTTCTTCTTTGCGACTATTGAATGTTTAATATTTTGCGGTAAAATAAAAATAAAATTTAGACATTGAACCCTTCTTCATGATTTACAGTGTAATTATTTCTTGTTGTTAGTGTGCCTGTTTGAAAGAAAATTCAATTTGCTTTCAACTGATATATAATATGTCTATAATATGTTAACACTTGCACTAGTTTTGTGTATTTTTAACCATTTACCTGTTGCGCTGTCAAAAATGCATACAATTTGCACGAACGTTTAAGAGTTAAAGAAGTCTTTGTCAAATGCAGTGTTACCTTCTCTTGCACGCAATGTTGTGTTTTTCATTATGTAATCTTTCATAAAAGCACTTTGATCAAATTGAATTCCTCTATGAACTTTCTTTAGTACTAAACCATGTCTGATGTAAAACTGTAACAATCGATAGTGACAAACGTAATTGAATTTGTCATTTAAATTTGGTACAAGTTTGGTGTCTTCTTTTTTCCCCGTTAAACTCAGTTTCTCAACTGCTAATGGATAATCATTATGGTAATCATGTAAATGGTGTGGATACTCCAAGTCTACTTCAAAGATCCAACCCTTTTCATCATTTTGACCTCGATCCATAATATATTTTGTTAATTTTTTTATGCCATACTGTGACAAATCATACAAACAAAAGTTTTTTAATGGCAACAATTCACACATTGCAAATCCATACAAATTATTAGCATCCAAGTATGTAATAAATGACATTGGCTTTGACGGGTCAAAGTCGTCAAGATATTTGTTGTTGGCCTTGCCATAATTGTTTGCTGCTAGACTAATACCTCCCCTCAATCCACGTTCCACCATTTCACCCATCGTACGATCAGACAACAGGTCTATAAATATCTTACTGGATTTCAAAAATGCATCCCATGTCATGCCAGGACTAGTTATGTAACAAGCAGGGTCAAGCTTGTAGTGTAACAAACCCTTTTCACGGTAACTTTCAAATACGTCTGCTAGCAAGCAAACATCGGCCTTTAAGTATTGGTCATGGTAGTCACCAATAGTTTTGCACCCTAGTTTTTCCCATGCATTAAGTGCGTGTTGGTATTCAGAGTCAGAAATGCCTTTTCCAGTTAGTGTAGAATAAAATTTCTCTTTTGGTGGCAGTCTTGTTTCCTCAAACACAACCCACTCACTGATGTACTCATACGGATACACACCTTTCTTAATCAAGTCTGGTTCAAAATATTTACTCGTTATTGGATACTCAGTCAGTCCTTCTGCCAGACTAGCAAGACCTAAAGACAAATGTTGCATGGAGTCATAAAATGCTAATTTATCTAACCTAAAAGTCAAGTATTTCTCAGTTGTCTGGGCAATACAACTAATTTTTTTGTACGACTCGTCTACAGCCTGCATGATAATGTGTGAATCATATCCCTTCAGATTGTGAAAAAAGATTGGTAACTTGTATGTCTTAGGATCTATTTTTAATAACAAGTTACAATTATTATGTGCAGCTCCTCTGTAACACCCAGTTATGTGATCATGGTCACGAACTTTATCACCCCCTAAAGGTTGTTCACAAATCCAACACATCTCAGCTGTATCAAAATTATGTTTGTCTTCTTCTGTCATAACCAAAGTCTTTTGACAATTTTTCAAATAATCAAATACCTTGTTATACAGTTGTCTCATTTCTGACAAAAACATAGCTGATGCATTTTTTCCCCTGTAAATAACAGGTTCTGAATGCTGACCGTCTGACATAACAAAAATATACCCGAAAGAACACACTACTTGATCACTCAACTTTATTGTCTTTGGTAATGAATCTGGAACAGGGCCATCATACGGAACAACCAGTGATTCAAAATCAGCATACACTACAAACGGTAGCTTTTGCTGATTTTTATAGTTACAAAAATGTACTTTAGTACCAGGCTCTGGATACTTAAGTACTGTTTGTACGTCATCAACAGACCTACAATTTAAAACATGTTTATTTGCTACTGCAATAGAAGAAAACCTTTGTAAACATTTTTTACAAAATTCCTGTTTACCATCATGTTTTGTTGTATGATGAATTAGTCTTGACATACTTCTGATAATTGTGTAGTGAAAGTTATCACCAGAGCTTATTAGTAACATGTCAACATGCTTATCTTCTGACTGTCCGTAGGTTGGGGCAATTGGTGACACTCTAATTGGTTGTAACTTGTTCTCAGAGTCATTATCCCATATATACACGTTTACAGATATACCAGGATTTAGGTTTTCAAACAAGTCTATGTCCTCCACCTTAACAGGGAACTCAATGCCACTGAAGTTTAGTTCATTTACAAATTTGGTATAGTTAGATACACGATCAGGTTTTGTTTTTATAAAATGCAGTTTGGCAAGCACACACCACATAAAACATAAATTATCATTGTTTTGAATATTGACGACAGCCTTTTTGTTTGCAACCTCTGTTGGTAGTGGTATCCATGATTTGCCTAAAATAGGATGATATCTTGACTGCTTTAGTTGAAGTTCAAGTACATAACCTTCATGCCAACCAGATCCACTTATTTTTGCCCTATCAATTGCTTCAAGGAAGTCAGGCAACAATCTTTCTCTAAACACTCTTTCTAATTCTCTTCTCGAATTAACTGTGTGTTGTCTCGTTGAAATATATGAAATAATAACTTGTCCAGATTCCCTTCTAAATTCTATGTTCGCAACAATCTGAATCTTTATACTACCAGAAAGAAGATTTTCTTGTATTACGGCAAAAGATCTTTGTATCGATTCATATACATTAAAATAATTAGATATAGGTAAGTCAATTGTGTGAAACACGTTTCTTAATCTTTGATGGTTGTCCATCTTTTTTATTTGTCCGACAAAAAAATAAATAGAAAATTATATAATGAAAATGGCACTTTATTGACAAAAACCTATATAATAGACAAAATTAATTACCAACAAATAAGCCACTTTCCTGGTATGTCTTCTGTTGTATCATGTTCAATCTTTTGCATGTGTAATATTGTTTTATTAACAGTAATAAATTTAACATTTTTATTTTCTTTTTTTATTTGATAGTATATGTTTAAACACATATTCTTAAACCAGTCAGATTTAGCATCATAAACTAAAAAATTTGCTGTCCTATTATTATAAAGTGGAAAAGTATTAGAATATCCAAGATAAAAACTATATGTCATGTACATCTTCATCGGTGATGGGAGTTCTGAAAAAGGGCGTCTAACTTGTGTTTTTAAGTCACTAATAAGCATAAAATCCCTGAAACTCGATGTAATATTCATGAATTTACCAATAGGCCAATTTTGATCCTCTTGTCCGTCCGTCATTTTTATAGACAAACCAAAAAGATAAATTAATTTACTAACCCATACCCTGTGGGCTGATCTGTCTTTAAAATGAGCTTTAGATGCTTAGTTGATTTCAGTTTATTTTTTACATCATCCCGTTCTTGCTTATTTGGAATGACATCGTTTTCTCTGAGACAGTCTTCGAAGCTGTCACGATCCTTACAGTAAAACAAACAGATAAACTTTAACTGTTCTCGAAAATCTTTTAGTACAGCATTATATTTCTGAGTGAGAATCCAAACACTGATGTTTGCGTGTCTGCCACTGAAGGCAAGTTCTGCTAAAGTATTTCTCTTTTTGACAATGTCTTTCTCTGCAGAGCAATCATCGACAATAAATAAAGTTGACTGTCCTTCAAATTGTTTGAAAAAATACAGCAGGTAGTCATTCAGTTTTTTCTCAGGGTCGACTAAATAGATATTACTGTCAGTCCAAATGAATAAACGGTTGTGATAAGCTTTGTTGTGTTTTATTGTTGGACAAAATATTACAATGTTTTCAAAGTGGTGTATGTATCTTGTTTGTAAGAGGTTAAGTACAAATTCAGTTTTACCACACCCTGTGGCACCACAAAACAATCCACAGTGTGGATCGAGTGTCATTAAGTTCATTTTAATACACAATATAATTTTAATATATGTGTCCACTCAGTCTGCTTTCTGCAATATTGAGTTGTGCGTCATAAATTAGATACAAATATATGTTTATGGCTGCAGCAGTTTCAACCTTCTTTTGTATCTGAATTGTTATTCCATCACTACCATTCTCAACAGTTCGTCCTGACCCATGAAGATAGTCATCATCTGTACTACGAAGGTCTAACCACAGTGCATACTTGTTTGTCAGGTATTGACCAATCCTAACATCATACAGATGTAGATCTTTGCACGCAATGTTTGCAGGTTTATCTCTAATCCTTCCACCCGCAAAATACTTTGTGATCTCATCGTAGTGTTGATAAGGCAGCATTCCAGATGCGTACACTTGATTAGGACGGCCTTCGATTGTGCAGGACAAATGTGTAATCTTAGGATTGTAGAATTTTTCTGAATCCCGTTTGTATGGACTCACAGGTTCAACAAACAACATAAGAATACCTTTCAATGACCTGGCAGGTGTGTTCAAGTTTATGTTCCACATTGGGTCGCTCTTGTCTTTTTGCATTAAACTGTGTCTAATCACCCTGTCATAATAAATTGGAAGTCTTGACTGGTACTGATTTTGAATGAGTCTGGCTAGTTCAGTATGTGTGACAATTTCGTATTCCAAGGAAATGTTAGAGATCTTGTATGTTGCATCTGTGGCAGATGATTTTATAACTTTGGAGTAGTCATTGAAAGTTAGTTCAAAGCTCAGACGGTCATTCAGTGCCCCTTGATAATAAGGCAAATGAGCTGTTAGGATTTCAAACTCAAGTGGAATGTAGAATCTGGATCCATATGTTTCGGCCATTATAACATCCATGGCTGTATTAGTTACTTTATCTCCGGCGTCGATTCGAAGTTTACCAACATTATCTGGCTGTATGCCTTGGTAAATACGGTCTTCTCGTTCTTCTCTTGTTAGCCAAAGGTCTTTGTAACAGTAGAACACATCTGAGTCATCAAGACTAAACACTTCCTGTCCTTCAAGTTTTACTTTAATAGTTCTAACAATTGCTCTACCAAGATTGTTAACTAGTGTTCTGTTCACGTCTGCGTCTGATGATAGTTCAATATTAAAAGCAAGGCGTGCAGTGCCAGGAACAATAACGTCACTGGGTCCTAGGTTTGGAAACTTGACTGTAAGTGTTTGGTTCTGGTCTATGGTACTTGGATTGTTCGTGATGACGATTGATTGTCGAATGGCCTTAACACCCAGAGGCTCACGTAGTTTTCTGTGTGGGTCTAACTTTGATCCGTAAGACTGTGTCATTTTTATTAGGCACAATAAAAAATAATAAATTAATAAAACAATGGCAGCAGGAGGATTTAATCATGAAGATTTTAAAATGGATGACATGAATGACTATGATACTGGTGCAACAGATATGACTGGAATGGTAACTAGTTCTAGTATGTATCACGAACTATTAAAAGACAAAGTAAACTCATTTTATGACAGTATTGGTGTCCACCCAGATGTAATAGATCCTAATCAATTTGAATATGATAAAGGGCACTTATTTGTAAATACAGACAGAGGGAAAATATATCTAACACATAAAAATAATCCTTCTAAGTTTAGGGCTTTAAGTACAATTAAAGGTGAAGTCGGTGGTAACTCTGGGTTGGCAAGATACCTTGGTATTGGAGGGTCTCCTGTTCCCCCAAGACTTGTTAGTGTGCTTCACGACACGCAAACAAAGTTGCCAACAGGGCAACAAATTGATGTGGCACCAGTAACAAGCCTACCAAAAATAGCAAACACAGTAATACAAGAAACTTCATTTACAGAAGAACAAATAAATGACGAATTAAAAACAATTGGTGACTCTCCTTTGACAAAGCGGGAGTTAGCTGGGTTGGATAAAACACTGCAGACGATAAGAGGTGAGATGGTTAATAATATTGCCAAACTGGGTGAGCTTGACAAACACATAGAACGAGAAAAAGAGAAACTGGCTACCGCAGACAATGGAAATCTTGACACAGAAATGAAAGAAAGAATTCAACACAGATTAAATGATTTGTATATAGAAAGATCAGCGAGGTTAGAAGTAGTTGAAATTGGAAGACAAAAACTAAAATCACAGGTCAACAGGATTAGAGAAACTATTAAAAAAATACTTAATGAAGACACTACTCTGTCTGAGAGACTTAAAACACTTTTCAGAGAACAGGGTATCACAATTGCTAGTTTAATTACAGCTCTTGGATTTATTATTAGTACTGTTGTGTTGGCTGTAACGGGTGGTGGTTCTCCACCTCCAGCACCACCAACCCCAGTCCCCACAGATCCAAAAGACTTACAGTCGTGGGTAAAGAAACAACTGTCTCACATTTCAGACTTGCTTAAGAAATTGGCTGTGAAAGCAATGGACGCTTTGCCTGGCATTATAGGCACTGTTGTCAGTTGGATGATTAGTACAGCGGCAAAGGCAGTAGGGTTTATGGCAGAACATGTGTGGGTCTTTTTGGTGACAGTAGGAGGATTGATAGTGGGTTATTTAATGAAACAGGTAAAGAAGTAATACCCCTAATCCAGTGAGACCTATTACCAATGCTGTTCTCTCTGACTCATGGGTGTCAAGGATTGGTGTTGGTGTTGGTGTTGGGACCGGGGTTGTTACTGTCTGTACGGGTGATGACGTTACTGGTGCTGGTGTCATTAATGGTTTTAATGTCTGTACATGTGTGGTTGTGACCCCCAAGTTTACAGATTGATTGAGTCCTAATTTCTGACCAACACCTGCAACAACTATTTCATTATTATAATTTGTTATTGTACCCATTTGGAGTTGAAGGTCTGATGGCAACATGTATAACCCAATACCAACTACAAAGTCAACTTTTGATCTGGCATATCTGAGTACATCTTGGTAACGTTGTATGCTTGATGGGAGATCAACTACTGAATTTACTGAATCTTCAAGATTTGCAAGAAACTGTTTTTGTGCTTCAAATTTACCACTTCCATTCAAAATGTTTGATTTTGTTAGTGATTGTGCACCTAGTATACACCAGACATATGTTCTGATAGACTCATTTACGCGCTCGACTCCTGCTTGAGTAAATCCGTCACTCCTGTCCAAGACAAATGTTGACCATGCGTTAGATTGTTTCTGTTCTATTGAGCCTAACCAGACTTGTGATTTTGATGAGAATGAAGTGTAGGGAGGCCAGTAATCTTGAGGGTATTGTCTGTGACTCAAAGCATAATATAATGTACCAATGCCGTGGTGATCATCAAGTTTTTGTGTGAAGTCATACTTAGTGCTTATGTTAAATTCATTACAGATGCGTTCAAATGCTTTCATATCCATGGGGTTGTTATACCTGTTGAAACTGGATTCAGTGGGTAGAGGTGTATGCAGTTCTGACAGTATACATCTAAGCTGGTAATAAACATGGAAACGATACACAGACCTAATCAGTTTGTTTGAGTGATTCAAGTGGTCTGTAAATGAAACACCACAGCCTGTAGTTGAACATAGTATGGCAAAGTTGAGTTGGTTTTGAAACATCTGTAGTGGACTTGAGGACCACTTTCTTGCAGTAGCATCATCTGTTATTGGAGGGTTTAGGTAATGATCAAAGGGGTTGGGTACTTTCACTTGAAATAAATCTTGTTCTGATACAGCAATATCAGGTTGATTTAGTTGAATTATTTTCTGTTCATAAGTAGGTGCAACATTATATTTGGCATTCACATTAAATTGAAATGCGTTTGTAGTAACGCTTGTTGGTGATTTAAATTCCATCCTTCTTTTTTATGAGATAATAAAAATGTTTATTACCTTAACAAATCTTGACACAAGCAAACCAGTGTGGTTAACTAATGGGATTGATAATCATGATGGTAGCAAGGCTGTAGCTATCCATGAAATGTTCTACACAGTAAAGTGGTTTAATGTAACGGATGATGAAAATTATTCTGTAAGTGGAACTCTTGATGGTATTGAGAAGGGTGATACTTTACGAGCTGGGTATTATGACTTTTGTACTTTAGCTGAATGGCTTCAAAATGAATTTAAAATTAAAGCAACTTTAAACCCAGCTAATTTACTTGTTACAATTGATTTTCCGAAAAGTGGTCAGTTTTCTTTATCAATTAGTCTTTTATTATTACTTGGATTTTTTAAAACAATAACACATCCAGATGAAGATTGGTCACAATCAGTTGGTAGTCTACTATCACCAAAAAAACCAAGAATAACTGGCAGATATCCTGTTCATTTGTCAGTACACACAGTGCTAAATGTTCATTTGAAAGAACTGAACACTACTGAAAATGTACACAATGGAAAGCCTTCAACTTTGTTAAGATGCTTGCCGACTGGAACTGCCCCATATTGTGAAAATGTGGTTGCTAGATTTCCTAATTCTCAGTTTAAAAAATTAGGTTCTAGTTTCTTTGAATCATTGTGCTTATCTGTAACTAATCAGAATGGTAAACCAGTTGTAATGCATGATTTTTATGTTGTTTTGGAAATTAAATAATTTTATTTTTGTTTATAAAAATGAGTGGTCTTGGTCCAAAGCCGAGAATCATACCAGTTGCGTGTCCAGTAACAGAGTTGAAAGATTTGGCAGACGTACAGGATTTTGAGAAGGAAGGGGAAATTGGAGAAATATATGGTTTTGAACTTGATTCCTATGGCATGTACAATAGAAAAGTAATTGTTGACATAAAAGACGGTGAAAAACAGATTCCTAAACTTGGTCAGCTTCGTGATGTTACTGTACCTACTCCACCTGTAAATAATGTGCCCTACAACTTAATACATGTGGGAAATAAGTGGGTTGTTTCACCTGTACCGGCACCACCACCCACAATTGACTGGGACATAAAGATTGAATTTATTAGTCCTTATGTATACACTGATGATGAAGGCGCCTTAGTGTTTAGGAAGGTTGTTAATTCTGGGCCGCTTATTGTAAGCCTTGTTCCAAGTTTTGCCCCAGACAACAATAGCAGAGAAAAACTGAAAGTTGAAAATTATGAGAGACGGAGATATCTTCTTACAACTAGAAAGGGTAGATCAGATACTTCTGTTGTGTTTATGCCAGCAAGCTTAGTCGTGGCTAGAGAAGCGACAATAGTATTTGAAATTATCATGAAATCTGTTGCTACTGCTAAAGAGGCTCAAATTGCACAAGGAATTAAACTTACATGGAATGAAACAGTAACAGAATCATCAAAGGTCTTTATTGCCATTACAAAAAATAATGATGTTATTAATGTTTCGAGCAGTGTTCCAGCTGTCAAGGTGGTGGTTGACAAAACAACTTTTGTTCGTCTAACTTACATAAACCTTGAACACATTGATCTTGTTGCATTTTATTATGCTAGTAAATTGTATACTTTTGAAGAGTTGCAAAATGTAATTGCTGATTAAAAAAATATTTGTCATAAAAAATGGTGAACTTGTATCCACAAATACCACCTGAGCAGCTTGAGCGTGATAAAACATTAAAGGCAGATTCATTTCGTTTAATGAATATTACAGAAGCGTTGAAGTATTTGGAAGAAGAACAAGCAAAATACTCGAGGTGTAAACGCCGTTACAATACGGTTTTCAATTCTGTACACAACACATCAATGGCCATGGGGGTGGTTTCAGCCGGATTATCTGTAGGAGGTATAACTCTTTTTGCAACGGGGGTGGGAAGTGTTATAGGAATTGCTGTTGAAGGTATTGGTCTTGTCACGAGTCTAGCATGCTTTGGTATGGAAGCTATTAACAAAAGATTTTATATGAAGTTGCAGAAGCATGAAGCATTAAGTACGCTCGCAGCAGCTAAGCTGACGAGTATGAAACTTATTATTAGTAAGGCTTTGGAAAATAATGAAATTGATGACGAAGAATTTAAGCGAGTCCAGGATGATTTGGCTAACTATAAACAACAAAAATCTGAAATACAGAATAAGATGCGTAGTCAGGCTGTAAATGTTGAAGAGCTAAAGAAATCTTTTTTAGAGGAAGGAAAGAAAATAGGCGTAGAAGAAACTATGAAAAAAGTTTACGGACTGTTAGGCAAGTAAAGATCAGTTTTGGTAATCATTCATTAATTCTGAAATACTCTTCACAAAGAGATGTCATGTCTTTTATGCCTGCTCATTTGATGCCATCAGCCCCACCACCAGAGTACTACTGAGAAAAAAAAGTTTTCTTGTTGTCCTTGTAACTTGGAAATTCTGTCCAAGTAAGTTGTGACTTGGTTCAATAACTTACAAGATCTTATGATTAGGTTCTTGTAAGAACTTGTTTTAAGTCACTTATCAGAACTTGCACCAACTAACTTCAAAGTTACCTGTAAAGTTAGTTAGCGGTTGTAGGTGACTTTGGAAATTTGTTAACAAGTGTCTGTAGGTAACTTAAATTTGTATCAAGTGTATATAAGAATGTTTTGTGTGTGTGTGTGGTTATTATTAAATAACTGTGTTTTGGGGTATTAACGTAGAGTCAATGGTATAAATGTTCTTGAAATTATCATATCTCTAACACTAACTATATATACACATGCATAAATACACGCACAGACGCACACACACACAAACACTCGCACACATACATACACGCATGCACATGCATACATACTAGCATGCACACACATACATACATGCACTCACACACAAACACTCGCACGCATACATACATGCACTCACACACTGACAGACAAACACACTCATACACTGACAAACACACGCATACACACTCACACATACCTACAAACACACACAAGCACTCACACACACAGACAGACAGACAGACACAAAATCTTTATTCAGCATGTAGACTCCAGTCCGCAGAAAACTTCACCGCATTTCAGTTGTATGACACGATATAGACGCGGCGACTGTGTACTTAGTCACTACTAAGTCCCTATGTCAGTGTTTACGTTAAAAACCGCGCTGACAGCGTTAGCGGCAAGGGTGTCATTAGAAGACTGAAGACTTTGTATTAAGAGTCATTTAACTCTATGTTCTGTCTATGTTTTTGCTTGCTACAGAGCTACAGGTCGCATTGCAGCTAGTGACGTATTTGTCTGCACGCTGTACTCAAATGAAACTGTCTGCACGCCGCGCGCCAGCGATGTTTGCTACGTAAGATCTATTTTAAAACCGCGCTGACGGCGTTAGCGGCAAGGGTGTCATTAGAAGATTAAATACTTTGTATTAAGAGTCATTTAACTCTGTGTTCTGTCTATGTTTTTGCTTGCTACAGAGCTACAGGCCGCTGAGCCCACGCCGCGCTATTTACCACCAGCGATGTTTGCTACGTAAGATCTATTTTAAAACCGCGCTGACGGCGTTAGCGGCAAGGGTGTCATTAGAAGATTAAATACTTTGTATTAAGAGTCATTTAACTCTGTGTTCTGTCTATGTTTTTGCTTGCTACAGAGCTACAGGTCGCTGAGCCCAGCGGTGGTTGCTACGTAAAATCTATTTTAAAACCGCGCTGACGGCGTTAGCGGCAAGGGTGTCATTAGAATTTTGAAGACTTTGTATTAAGAGTCATTTAACTCTGTGTTCTGTCTCTGTCCTCAACTGAATGACACTGTCTGCAGTCCGCGCTGACGGCGTTAGCGGCAAGGGTGTCATTAGAAGACTGAAGACTTTATGATAAGAGTCATTTAACTCTGTGTTCTGTCTCTGTCCTCAACTGAATGACACTGTCTGCAGTCCGCGCTGACGGCGTTAGCGGCAAGGGGAGTAAACAGAATATTAAATACTTTGTATTAAGAGTCATTTAACTCTGTCTCATTTCTTAGTTGTTTACAAACCAACCGTTACTCAACAGATTTAACGTGTTCCGTGTAGACGGGCTTACCACAGACCTTAACATGTCAGACTCGTTATTATCACCTATGTAAAGTCAGTTTCACTTACATGAGCCGCGGCAAAAACACCTCACACTTGGTCCATAAACCAAAATTCTGGAGCTTTGGTCAAAACGGAATTAATGTAAGTAGCCATTTTTTCATGGTATTCACCATGTGATTGTAAGATCAACACCTCTTCCTGAGTCCAATTCATTTTTATAATGAGTGAATGTTAGTCAGCGTAAGCAAATTAAACTAAACCGATCTGGTTAACACTAGCGCACTTCTTGTTTCTAAATATTACAAGTTTAACAGACAAATTACCGTCAAACTACCAGTCATTTGTAACTTACGTTAGTCAGCGTTCAAATAACAGTCACTTACCGCTCACCACGTAGGATATTAATTTACAAGATTTAGTGCTATCACCGGATAAGTTAGTCCGTCACTCTGAGAACACAACCGCACTTCTTCACGCCCTACGAACGTTTCAACGACGCAATACTTGATCACGAGACTAGGGTCACGAGTTGACACGCGGCGTTGCTATTGGCAACATTGACGTCACTTACTTTTGGGTTGGGTGTTGTGGAAATTATGTCTAACGGGAATTCCCACAATGAGGCAAGTAGTCATTTCCCGAAAACAGCTGATAGTAGTAAATGACAGCATTAATAATTTAGGTTAGGTGGGGGATCTGCTTAATACTCGCGGGTTGGCAGTTGATAAAAAAATCGTTGCTTGAATGATTTCTGGAGTGGAACTAAAATGGATAGGTAATAAAGGTATTGGTGGTAATTGGTCGAGTGGGTTTGTCTAAATACGGAGAGGATCAAATAAATCTATAGATTGGGGGAGGGGTGTCCATCACCTGTCTACTTATCTATCTCTGGTCTTGCCATCAGGTATCTTTGTACCAAGTTTGGGTTTGAAGTTGTGAATAGTATTTGAGAAACAAGGCGAGGATTTCATCCCAAAGTCTACCGTACTGTTTGGAGCTCGGATGCGTTTATCTTTTAGGAACATTCAGGGTTGTTCATATTTTTAGGCTTATTATGCTGATCCATCTCCCTCCTCTCTAAGCCAGCCCCTCATGAACACACGTCGGCGCACACAAATAAAGACTGACACACGGCGCTTCTGTGGGCTCGTGTAGCGACAGGAATTCATCTCCTACTCTGATCCACACACTGGCACAGAAATAAAGACGGACACACGGCTATTCCCGCCATTCGTAAGCTCCGTGGTCTGGCGTAGCGGCATAGCTATTCTGAAGAAGAAGAATGGCACGAGCAACGAAATGACGTCACTTCAAGCTTCACGTCATGACATTAGTCCCACGACGCTGTGTTCATAGCCGTGATGACTATGTTTTAGGTCATCATCGCAGTACTAACATTTGACATATCGGAGAGTCAACATTGCAATTTTCTTGCCGATTTTGACGTCTAGGGCTTAAAGGTCATAATTTGACCTAATCCTACCCCAGGGCCGGGACAAACAGCAGGCTTATGCAAACACTGTTTATGAAAAAGCATGCCTGTATTAATGAGAAGATAAAAGAAAAATTAAAGTTATGTTAGTTTTACAAATGACTCCTAAAAGGTGGTGCAGAACATTGATTTTCACACCTAGGGCATACAGGTCATAATTGACCTAATCAGACCCTACAGCCGAGACGAACTGTAAGCTTATGTAAATACCGTATATAAAAAAATCATGCGATTATTATTGAGAAGATTGCGAGTTTTTTCGTTAAAAAAAAAATTCAATTAAATCATGAAATTAATCCCAAAAACGTTCCCCCACCCGGGTCTGCCCTGGGGGACTTGGGTGGGGTTAGGTACTTTTTAGTTCCCAGGGTCACCCTGGTCAGCCCCACAGGGTGGGTTTCCTTTCTATTCTGGGGCATGTGTTTCTGTCTACCTTTGGTCCATTCACCTGTATTTGTCTATTTAAAACTCTCCCAACTGTCTGCACTGCCTGTAGCTCTTGATATTGGATGTGTGTTGCTAAATGGTCTTAGCTTTATTTAGGCCCCATGTTGTAGGTTTATTTAACGTATTTGACCGGCTGGCGACATACATTCAATTTTCTGTATAGTTTTTTTTTTCACAAGCAGTGCAGGCACGTCCTGAGAAAGCCTTGTTGCTGTCGGGACGTTAAGCAATGTACAATCAAAAAACCAAAAACGTTAAAATATATTTTTTCAAAAAATATTTAATTATCGCTCAAAAAGTTCTAAAGGTACAATGCTGGTTAACGAACTCATTCAATATCTCCCTTTTATCTATCTGTATGCAAGATATCTAGTAAAAAAAAAAAAAAAAAGATACATTACGGACACCATTGTGGATCAACCGATTTTTGTGAAACAGCCATTTTCTCGCCAATGAGCAGCTTAATCAAAAATAATATTTAAAAAAAAAAAAAAGGTCCCGAGATAATTCTTTTAGGGACAATATCCTAAAATTTCAAGCTTGTCCGTCCTCAAATGCGGACTCTAGTCGCTGTCACACACAGGCGCACATAAGCCTCACAGTGGGTTACCTACCATTTCATGTGAAAATGGGTTCCCATATTTCTATTTATTCTAGGGCTCTGGAATTGATGCGAATGTTTAGAACTCACCTTATAACTAAGCTCTATAACTTAAAATAAAATAGACATTTTCTAGAAACAGAGCCACTAGATGCCGAAAAAATGGGTTTCTGCCAATGAAGTGGGTGGGACAGTCAAAATGGGTGTCTTCACAACAGTAGGCGTCTGTAATAAGGTCAAGTTCATGGAATACTTCTTTTTCACATTATTTTTTTTTTCCCAACTTAATGTGTATGTGTGCTTTAACATTCTTTACATTGTATGGTGCAAAATTCAATAAACACTGGCCCGAAACCTTTCGATTATGATTTTTACAGAGGAAATCTTTTAAACATTGCTGCGTTTTGTCCTTCTGAAGCAAAACAGTTTATCATGGCATTGATGTGAGAATCAACATAATGTATTCTGGAAATTAAAGGACTTTTTGTTTTGTTTTTGGGTACTCTGGAGTTTCAGACAAACAGCAACAGAGCATTTTGAATATTAACCCTTATCATTCGGAATACACCAGTGTGTGCAACAAGTGTGACTGAAATAGTCCAAGGGTTAGTGCCAGAATAGCTTGGTGCCTCTAGGCGCCAAGCTATTGTGGCACCACCCTTGAACTAAAGCCATTGGTCTATGTCCTCATCTGTAAGTACTGTAATGTAGCTTGCATAGAATTATGGCAGTGAACAAATTTGAAGCTATTAGCCTCAGTATGACTATGATGCGGGTCAAAAAGTGTGGAAAAATATGAAAGATAGAAAAAGACCCAGACGAAGAAACGAACACTTAACTTATTCTACCCCAGCAAAATTTATGATCCACCGCGATAGTTCAAGGGTGATGCCAGAATAGCTTGGCGCCTATGGGCGCCAAGCTATTCTGGCATCACCCTTGAACTATCATGGTGGATCTGTGTCCTGCACTGCAACGCAGTCTTCTGAAGACGACTTCAACATTTGGGCTTAACTTATTCTACCCCAGTCACACCACAGCAAAATAAAGATCCACCATGATAGTTCAAGGGTGATGCCAGAATAGCTTGGCGCCTATGGGCGCCAAGCTATTCTGGCATCACCCTTCAACTATCATGGTGGATCTGTGTCCTGCACTGCAACGCAGTCTTCTGAAGACGACTTCAACATTTGGGGATTCCGGTCTTGAGGTAGAATGAGTTAAAATGACAGAACAGAACACTGACATTAATTAATTAACTGACAACATAAGAAATCACTTGAAACTTCAGCCTTTATTTAACGTCTTTCGTCTCCAACAACCAACCATTTTTTCATTTGCAGAGTTTTTAAAATGGTATGCAGTACAACCAACCATTCTTTCATTTGCAGAGTTTTTAAAATGGCATGCAGTATATTACAAAATGATCCGCCCCCCCCCCCCCCCCCCCCAATAACACTCTTGTAATCAATCTTTACATTGTCAATGGTTTTCTTATCTTATTATTGTCTTTTGTCCCCAGCCGGCTGTTTCGTTTTGCAAATCCAAAGGTTATACAGTATACAAAATGATCCAGGCGTCCCCTCAGATAAAAAAAAAAAAAAAGCAGGCTATACATGCTGAAACCACCCCAATAATAACACTCATGTAATAAATCTGTATGAAATCGAAAATGCCGCGAGTGGCGGGGAACCTCAATTCATTTCTTTTGTAACTTTTTCAGTCTGTTGCGGACGTAATCCTTAATGTTTGTCCAGCGCCTATGTCTAAGTGCAGGCTCCTCTGCCATTGCGTACTGTATCTCGGCCTTTCCAGGAAGTTTGTTCATGATGAGGTGTGTCTTGAAACGAGTTTGAACAGCTTTCTCTTCAGCTTCCCCCCATGGTTTCCTTGTAAATCTAGCTTTCTTTCGAACAGGAGCTGATGCAGTACTGTCATCATCAAAACTATCTAGATTGTCATCAGGCTCTGGACGTCTTTTCTCCGTCATGTTCATCGATTCCTGTGTTGCTGACTTGCTACTTGCTTCATTCACAGGTGCTGTTCCCCCCGAGACCTCTCTGCCAGTTTCTGATGTGTCTTCATTGTCAAAGTCAATCTCTTCATCATCGCCCAGCTCAGCTCTAATGCAACTCTCAAAATCTGTCATCCCATTGTTAACTGACAGAAGAATCTTTGCCACTTTTGCCTTTTGAAGGACGTCTTGAGGTTGGCGGTAGATATGGCGATGTATCCGAATATCATGGCCAAGGAAATCTGCCAGCTGATCCTGGTCTAACTCCGACTGAGCCAAAGTTGCAACCTGCTTCCGCAACTGAGTAAATGTGAACATGGCTGGGTATGACACCCCTGCTTCTAGGGCATGGGCCTTCAGAACATCATGGCCTCTGTAAGGCCTCTGACCAAAAGGTGTGGCAAAGATGTACTGGGAATCAGCGAGAGCTGGCACTGATTGCCTCATTTGAAGGATTCTGTCCACAGTTGTCATCTTCTTCTTCGTCAGTAAAACGGGAACACTCCTATTAAACTTGCCTCTGATTTCCACTCGCTGAAAATGATTCACCATTTTCTTCTCAACCTCTTTGAGACCTTTCAAGATATCTTGATTGGTGATCGATCCAATCTTAGCATTCTGGAAGTCTGACACCTTCATTCTCTGAACTTCTCCCCCTCGTTTTCGGTTGAAAAGTGATACAGCACAAAGAGTTGCTTTAACCACTGTCGGATAATCTTCCGAAACCATCCTTGTCTCAAGAAGCTGTTGGACCTTCCTCACATCTTCACATGATGGGATCAGCTTGGGTTTGTTCATGGTCATTTTCCCGACCGACTGGGCTGCTGTAGCGGACACACAATCATACCAGTCCCCGTTGAAGACAGAGTCAAACCGCTGCGCCTCAGAGAGCTCCTGTCGCCACCTGTCGTCTTAACCCTGCCCAAGCTGTTTGGATGCCTGTGACTGTTTGATCTGTGAACACTTTTTCAAAGCATGGCCTATGCGCATTGCGAGATTGCCTTTTTTGAACTGATGTGTGTCCTCATCAAAATCTGCTAGCTCTTTTACAGCCAGGACAACATGATCAAAGCTAGCTGAATTGATCACAGCATTTAAACTTGCGATTTTCATTTCTGACCTCACTCTGATAATCTTTAATAATCTCCCTAACTCCCGCATCCTGGAGCTGATTTGTCCAGCTGTGTGTTCTTCAATGTCCCTGCGGTCAAATAATCTCTTTCCATACTCAAGAAGCAAGGGGTCAGTTCTGATGAGACGGCTTATCTCATCATCTCTCTGGCTGGCCAAGACCTTGTGATAGAATGAAAATTCAACGTCTAAGGGTATTGGAAGCATTAGCCGACCACGGCGCGCCGCGTCTCCTCGCCGAGTGATCTGAAACCCTCCTGGCTTCTGACAGCAATGTTTTGAGTGTACAGAGATCAGCTTTTTTTGATAGAGCCCTTTGCAATGGCTACAGGCGAGAAGGTCGTCTACCTTACTAGTTTTGGTGCGATACTTAGGAATCAAACATCCGGATTTGTTTTCAAGAACAGCAACGTTATGCATGTAATCACCCTCATCTTGTAGTCTGATCCATGCTCGATGTCTCTGCTTGGTCCCTTTTTTCATCGACAAAATTTTAGCAACGTCTGCCTCATCTGCATGGACATCTTGTAAGTGCGTGCTCATTTTCAAGACAAGCTTGCCACACAATTTGCATGCATGTTTCTTGTCCCATTTGTACTTTCCTTTCCCTCTCTGCGACACGTGCACACCTGTTTCTTCTGTAAGTGCTCTTTCCCCACTGTTTCCAGCATCATGTTCCTCCTGCCTATCCACATTCTCGTTGCCACCCCCTAACGCACACTGCACCTTGCCAACACTGCACCCGTCACCAACACCTGGCCACCCCGAACCTGCCACTTTGATGAAATCTAACATAGTCGATACAATACTGTCTATGTCAGAGATCCCAGCAATTGATGCCGACACACCCTCTGAATCCGGTGAGCTCGAGCCAGGAACAAACTCCTCGTCATCACTGCCCTCGTATTGCGATGCGCTGGCACTACTCTCAGTCTCGGGTCCATCCCAGGCGCCATTTGCCAACTGGAGAAAGAAAGAAAGAAAGATTGAAACCAAAGCTGCATTAGAAACAGAAACAGCCCAATTTTGGTTTAAGGGGCCTTGCACAAGAATAAAAAGAGTAATCCTGTGTATGACCGATTTACATATGTGTGACGAGGGCTGGCTTCTGCAGCAGTCAAAATCCACGTTTTCTGAAAATGCAAGCAGTTTTCACACATTTGTCAACCCTGCGTGACCCTTTGAGAGAGGTCACTCAAATTGGCATGTTTAAAAAGGTCTTGCCACAAAGTATCCTTGGGCCAAGCTTGAAGAATTTGGCTTGAATAGTCTCCGAGAAAATGCCACCGTAAACTCATTCTACCCCCAGACACACCACAGCAGGATAACAGGGGTGGCATTCTAGTAACAAAGAAAACGCGGAAAATCAAATGACGGGGTGGGGGGGGGGGGGGGGGCATGTCCTTCATTTTCGGCGGCCGAAAAATCAAACGACAGGGGAGAAAGGGGGGGGGGGGGGGGATAGGTGCGTGTCCACCGTTCGCCAAAGTATCCAAAAACCGACAGGGGGAGCGAGACCAAACACACCTGAAAATGGACTTTGTTATGACACTCCTGATCTGCAGTATAAAAATGGAATGTGCGTACCAGTTTATGTTCAGATGCACACTAAACGGCACTCTGTCTTGGACAATATCCTTTTTCACCGCCATGTTCCACTGCGACCTAAAGCTACCGGAAGTGTCGGGCGATAGTGAACCAAACTACATACAAATCCAACCCATTTGAGATTTTTTTGCCATTTAAGAAGAATTTTTTATTTTTCGTTGTTATTAGACGCGGAAAATAAATATGCTTCAGCAGAATTGTGAAAGAATTTCCGCGGAAACGCAGAAGAATCCCACCCCTGGGATAAGGATCGACCATGATAGTTCAAAGGTGATGCCAGAACAGCTTGGCGCCTACGGGCACCAAGCTATTCTGGCATCACCCTTGAACTATCATGGTCGATCTGTGTCCTGCGCTGCAATGCGGTCTTGAGAGGACAGGGGCAAAATTTAAGGATTTTGGTGTTGGGGTAGAATGAGCTAAAGTTTACCATGGACGACGGACGGACGACCAGTGGCCCAGAACATAAACTCACTTTTGCTTCGCACGCACGCCAGCCAATAAAATGAAGATGATCATAGAATCACTTTACTTACCAGTTTGTAATTGGGAGCATTCCACTGCCGTCCATGCACCCTCCTACCAGACGCACCCTCTGTGGCAGAGGCTGGGGGGCCATGATTCTGCAGCATAGATCCCGATGGGTTTGGACATCCTGCTGCCATCCGGCGCTGGGTGTGTGCAGAAAGTCCTGAGCCGGTGTGACCAAAACGGTGTTGCTGAGAACATGTCCAATACAACCATGTAAACCAACTGACATTTTGAATCAGATTGATTGTACATTGCTTAACGTCCCGACAGCAACAAGGCTTTCATCTGGACGTGCCTGCACTGCTTGTGAAAAAAAAACACCTAAACAGAACATTGCCATGTATGTCGCTATGCTGCCGGTCAAATACGTTAACTCATTCTACCCCAACACCAAAATCCTTAAATTTTGCCCCTGTCCTCTTAAGACTGCATTGCAGTGCAGGGCACTGATCGACCATGATAGTTCAAGGGAGATGCCAGAATAGCTTGGCGCCCGTAGGCGCCAAGCTATTCTGGCATCACCCTTGAACTATCATGGTGGATCCTTATCCTGCCGTGGTGTGTCTGGGGTAGAATGAGTTAAATAAACCTAACACATGGGGCCAAGACATAAAGCTAAGACCATTTAGCAACACACATCCAATATCAAGAGCTACAGGCAGTGCAGACAGTAGGGAGAGTTTTAAAAAGGCAAATACAGGTGAATGTACAAAGGGTAGACAGAAACACATGCCCCAGAATAGAGAGAAAAACCCACCCTGTGGGGCTGACCAGGGTGACCCTGAGAACTAAAAACTGGCAATACAGTAAAAAGTGACACTTAAGTTGCACATTCCTAAAGACCTGTTTGTGGACGTTTGTTCTTCGAATCGCGAGGCAGTTTTGCGAATGAGGATTGAAATCTGGCGCCATTTTTGTTTTTAAAAAAAAAGTCAACTGATACTGTGCATGCATGTGGCAAGTTAACACATGTCAGAAAAAAAAAAAGAAGAAACAAAATCGCGTGGCAGATTGACCTTGTAATGGGGTTATTGAACGAATTCCTTTGATTGAAGAAGAAAGCTTTTGTTAAAATCATGGGGTTCTATTATCATTTACTAGAAGACTCAACGGTCAGAACGGGGAGGAAGACACGGACTGAGCCACGGCTGAAGCAGACGCCTTATTTTTCTGGGCCAAACGGGTATCGGGGATTGGAGGCATCTCTCAGTTAAATAACTGCACTGAACAAGTACATTTGGGCGTGCTCTTAACTAAGAAATATTGCATAAAGTACCTCTGCAAACGCGAAAGAATGACCGGTGACGGTTGGAGATGAAAGACGTTTAAGCAAGGGAAACAACTCCGTTCATCGGTGTTGGGCTAACCAATCAGCGATCATCAAATTGATCTGAAAACACTCTGGCCGCTTCCGTGTCCGCACACAGGCCCAGGGCATCCCTGAAACACAACCATGAAGTAAATCTGTTAAAATGGGGACATCGTATTTTGATATTTTTTTCTGACTTTTGAATGAAAGATAATACAGAAACAACCCTCAGAAAAAATGGGTGTCTGACTTGGTCACCCAGAATTTTACACACACCCATTTTGCATAAGGATGGTAAAGAAAGTAACCCATTTCAGTGATTTGGTGTACGCACACACACACACACACACACATACATACATATATATATATATATATATATATATATATATATATATATATATATATATATATATATATATATATATATATATATATATATATATATATATAATATGGCGCTTGGCGCCAAAAAGACGTTCTCTAGCAAGGTTTGCATAGCTAGACGTGACGTCATTTTTATCGTGTTTCTTCTTTGCCAGAATTTCTGCGCCGCACGCCAAAAACGTCATGTGCATGCCCCGGAATGCGCTCTGACCCAGCCCCATTTATCTTTTGTCAAAATATGGCGATTTTGAACCTATTTCCTGACCAGATAGACTACATCACTATCTCTAGGAAATGGAGACGAAGCCTGCAAGACACAAGATCCCAACGAGGGGCAGACGTAGCCTCGGACCACCATTTGGTGATTGGAACCATCAAAGTCAAACTACGAGCTTTTAGAGACATAGCCAACTGACCTCACATAAAGTTTAACACCCAGCGGCTGAAGGAGAAAGACTACAGAGACACCTTTTCAACCTCCCTGAAGAACAGATTTGAAGCCTTGAACTTGGTGACCGAAGAAACACCCCTGGAGGAACACTGGAGCTCCTTAAGAGACACGCTGATAGGCACATGCGAAGAAGTGCTGGGTAAAAGAGAATGGACAACCAAGGAATGGCTCTCCAGTGACACATGGCAGATGATAAAGAATAGAAGAGAAATCAAGCAACAGATCAACAGCAACAATAATGAAGTGGAAAAGAAAACTCTTCGAGATAAATTTACCCAAATAAACAAGAAAGTCAAGAAAAGTGCCAGGAAAGACAAGAGGCTCTTTTATGACGCTCTAGCGACAGAGGCGGAGCAGGCAGCAGAAAAGAGGGACCTCAGCACTCTGTACAAGGTCACCAGGACCCTCTCAACCAAAAAGACGAACGTAGACAAACCAGTTAAAGACAGAGAAGGAAACCCCATCAGCAAAGAGCAAGACCAAAGACAACGATGGGCTGAACACTTTGAGGAACTTTTAAATCAACCCCCACCGTCAGTGAGACCAGACATCCCCCCTGCAAACTCACCGCTCAAAGTCAACACCAACCCGCGAAAGCAGAAATCCTAAAAGCCTTGAAGACCCTGAAAAATGGGAAAGCAGCCGGCCCAGATGGAATTCCTCCAGAGGCGCTCAAGGTAGACCTTTCAGTCACAGTCAACATGCTGCTGCCTCTACTGCAGAGGTCTGGAGGGAAGAAAGAGTACCAGCACAGTGGAAAAAGGGACACCTGGTAAAACTTCCCAAAAAAGGAGACCTAGGATCCTGCAAGAACTGGCGCGGCATCATGCTACTGTTAGTACCTGGCAAAGTACTGACCCGCATTATCCTCGACCGGCTGAAAGATGCAGTGGACGAAAAACTTAGACCAGAACAAGCTGGCTTCAGGAAAGACAAGTCGTGTACAGACCAAATAGCAACGCTCCGAATCATCATCGAACAATCCTTGGAGTGGCAGTCGACGCTGTACCTCAACTTCATCGACTTCGCCAAGCGTTCGATAGTGTAGACAGAGAAACCATCTGGCAGCTCCTCCACCACTATGGAATCCCTCAAAGCTTCATTACCCTGATCCAGCAACTTATGAAGGCGCCACCTGCCAAGTTATCCACAATGGCAAACTGACAGAGGACTTTGAGGTGAAAACAGGAGTCCGACAAGGATGCATGCTCTCCCCAATGATCTTCCTGTTAGTGGTCGACTGGGTGATGAGACAGGCAACTAAAGCAGGAAAAACAGGAATCCAGTGGTTCCCTGAATCAGTTTCTTGAGGACCTGGACTTTGCGGACGACTTGTGCCTGATGTCCCAGAAATACCAACATATGCAACAGAAAACAGATAACCTGGCCCAAGAAGCATCCCAGACTGGACTGCAAATCAACCTGGAAAAGACAGAAACCATGACCTTGTTCAAGAAGCAGCAGAAGCTAATCACCCTTGGAGACAGCGAGCTGAAAGAAGTTGCCTCTTTCACTTACCTGGGCAGCATTGTATCAGCAACAGGTGGTTCTGACGAAGACATCAAAGCCAGAATCGGGAAAGCTAGATACGCCTTCATTACCCTGATACCAGTCTGGAGGTCAACATCTCTGTCTGTCCGCAACAAGCTACGAATTTTTAACAGCAACGTTAAGTCTGTCCTCCTCTATGGCTCAGAGACCTGGAGAGTCACCAACACCCTAACCAACAAGATCCAAGTATTCGTCAACGGCTGCCTTCGCAACATACTGAAGATCAGGTGGACAGACAAAATAAAGAATACCGATTTGTGGCAGCGGACAAACCAAGATCCCATCGACCAGCAGATTGCCAGGCGGAAATGGCGATGGATAGGACACACCCTGCGGAAACCCCCACAGGACATCACCCGGCAAGCTTTGCAGTGGAACCCCCAAGGAAAGAGACGGGTCGGTCGCCCTAAGACCACCTGGAGACGATCCTGTGAAGAAGAAATGAAGAGCTGCAACCTGTCGTGGGGTGAACTGAAAAAGGCTGCCCAGAACCGAGTGCGCTGGAGGACTGTTGCAGAGGCCCCTTGTTCCACGAGGAATCCAAGGAATTAAGCAAGTAAGCAAGAACCTATTTCCTGAGCTCTTGTGACCCTTGACCCGAGGGATCAACCAAATTAGTACGTATAGAAAGGTCTTACCATCAGGTATCTTTGTACCAAGTTTGAAGTTGTGAATAGTATTTGAAAAGAAACATTTTTTGTAATAAATATGGCTATTTTGGACCTATTTCCTGAGCTGTTGTGACCCTTGATCTTTCGAGGGATTAGTGTGCGTATAAAGGTCTTGCCATCAGGTATATTTGCACCAAGTTTGAGTTTGAAGTGAATAGTATTTGAGAAACAATAAATTATGTCCCAAAATAGCTATTTTGGATATATTTCCTGATCCTCTGTGACCTTGACCTTTGTGAGAGGTCACTGAAATTTGTATGTTTAGAAAGGTCTTGCCACAAAGTATCCTTGGGCCAAGTTTCAAGTCTGTAGCTTGAATAGTCTCCAAGAAACTTTTGCTTCGCAGGTGAGCCAAAAAGTCTAACCACTGAACTTTTCCCTGCTTTCATCAAAAAATTAATGTGTACATGTAGTTGCATAGTTTCTGTTGCAGCCAGAAAGAACAGTACACGTAATAATATTATAATAATCCAGTATTTCATACACCATTATTTTTCAGTGTTCGAGTAGTGGTATCCAAATGGAAATTACATTGTTTTGGATTTTTTAAAAAACTAACCAGCAGTTCGGAAGCTGTTTCATGGCCGCGATGACATGTAGCGGGAGTGGATATTCGACCTCGCCCCCAAACAGCCCTTGTCGTTGGCGTTTAACCCGGAAGAAAAAATAAATTACACCATGAAATGAATAAAAGTTCAATGATAATACAGCGAACTGGTGCATCTTTTGCGTTTATAGATACTACGTGTTAACGGGGAAAAAACACAGGTCTTGCCTTTGCTCGAGTTGTAGGTAAGTGCCGAAAGTCCCCACGACTTGATATCATGGCTATATGCAATCGGGAAAAGATCATCCTACGGTGTTGACGCGGTCTGCAATTCTATGCCCAAAAGGAGAAGAAAATCATGTTGTATGTACATTCATTATATTTTTCAAACACCGCACCGGACGACAGACTGACCACAGTCGAACATGTGCTAAACACACATTTTTCAGTAATGTCATTCGTCTGAAAAGCAGGCGGAACTTGATATATCTATCCTAGTGAAAGTTTATGGTATCGGTGAAATGTATGCATCTTGATATTTTAATTTGCCTATTTGCTCATCAGGCGGAACACAATGGAATAAAGTTCTGTCTCAGTTACCACCTTACAGCATTTTCTCACATGAAAATTAAAATTGTGTGGAACCTGTCAGTAAAACTTAGTCACAAATTTTCATTAGTTCTCCAACTTGCATGGACTCATGAGAATCTATGCATTGTGTCCCTGTGTAAAAAGGGTTCAGTCTCACACTGTACTATACCATTCACTAATTAACAACTATTTCCGTCTGGGGCAGGCATAGATCCTCATGCCGCCCCCTCATGCAAGAGTCACGAAAATCATGCCTCTAGTGTCTGCCTCATGAATACATACTAGTCCTCACATTGAGGATGCTGCGCGAGATTATTCAGTGAACACATGCCATTGTCTCAGTGTAAGACATGAAATATGTCAAATGGGGCTGCTAGGTTTCATGAGAATACATATACCTTACAGACTTATTTACTCATTCGGCATCGGGTCTACCCAATGTAATGCATGACACTCATCACTTGTTGACAGCAAGTTAAACAAACCGCTCGGTCGGGTTGGTGGGGCGGGCCAGAATAGCGCGAGCGCACATTCCATCGAATCAAAGTGATTAGGCTTTTCGGAGTCTGACCGAGTTAGAACTGTAGACGAGGCACTGGTGACTGATGAGACTAAGGAATGTCTACAGTCACTTGTGCGATCGGGGGTCACTGTATGTGGCGGACCGGCAAACTGTTGATCGAGTTGACTACAGCACAGCCGTGTTTTTTTAGTTAAGCTGACGTTACCGATTCCTGCCGTTTGAGTGTGTAGTCCGGGCGTGGGTCTATGTAAAATATAACGAAGTGTG
This sequence comes from Semisulcospira habei, assembly GCA_036245525.1. NCBI lineage: Eukaryota > Metazoa > Mollusca > Gastropoda > Semisulcospiridae > Semisulcospira > Semisulcospira habei. The sequence continues at coordinate 97,648,857 of BTPG01000001.1, forward strand.
TGTTGGAAGTACAATTTTTTTTCTTCTCCGGATTATTGTCTAACACCCCCTAGTTACGTATCCGATGTATGCCACTCACAGAAACTGAACTCGAGTTTTTTTCTATACAGCCATCGAAAGTTGGGGTGTGCGTGTCCCATTTTTGCCCAATCCTGGCGAGTAATATTTAGTTCAGCCCGATTAGTCCATTTTCAGCTGAGGGGTGATGCAATGAGGAGTGACTTATCTGCAACCTAAGCCGTTTGCCGAGTCAGTGTGGCGGTTAGCTTACCTGTCAGTCGGGCGGCTGGTGGACCAGTCGAGGAAGTCCCCCCAAACAATAACAGGCCTTGTCTGACACCGCTATGCACGTTGACAGAGGTCATTTACAACACAATTGGATCAAAGATCCTAGGATCTTAGATTGGATGATGATCATAGCAGAAATTGTAAACATTGTCTGCACTTGACAAGGACTGCCTTAGCGGCTTTAATGAACATACGCCATGCAGTATACTTCGCTTATAGTCTAGCAGCTGCCCTTCATAGACGATCAGCCGTTTACGAGATAGTGATTTTCTAGAGAGTAACAAAGGTTTGGGTATATCCAGGGACGTAGCGGGCATGAGAAAAGTAGTCCGGCGGTTTCGGAAAGTCGGAAACTATTTGAGGGACGATGGCGACCAGACGCTTATGTATTGATACTAAAATGTTAACTCTATTTTAAAGAAACAACATTCACATCCAAAGACAGACTTACCTATGATATGCTGGCTTGGAATCAAGAATTGGGAAATGTCACAATTGTTTAAATCCTTCATGTAGTCATGGGGAAACCAATCAATTAGTGAACAAACTCGCCTTTCTGTAGTTAGAAGATTACAACATGTCAGAGTTGAAGATCGTTTGTTGTAGATGAGACTTGCGAAACAAAATTTTAAAAAGAGATATAATCCATGAAAAAATGTTCATCACAAAAGCTTTGCATCCAGTCCTGAATCAACTTTGACAGCAGACGTTTGTGTTGCACGGGATTTTTGAAGCACATTGGTTCTTAATAATAATAATAATGGCTACTTATATAGCGCTTATACTAAAATAAGCTCTTAGCGCTTTACAAATAAAGAGTGGGAGTGGAGGGGGTCTTAAAGCCAGAGAAACAAAGGATTCTGCAATACACACGCACACACACAGACAAACACACAGGTACATAACGGCCACTGACGAAGAACTGCGCGCGAGCTACATTGGGGTATCGAACAGCTGGAGTCTTAAGGGCAGATTTAAAGGCAGTGAATGAGGGAGAATGTATAATATCTATGGGTAGAGAGTTCCAGACAACACTGAGGTCCAACGAGCGCAAAACAACGGTCACGTCTGTTTGCAGAGAGGGACTCTGAGAAGGCGCGCCGTGTCACTACTTGAACAGAGGGAGTGGGAGGGAGTGTACAGTTGAAGAAGATCAGCGAGATAGGCAGGGGTAGAGTAGTTAATAGTTTTGTAGCACAGACAGGCGATTTTGTACGAGACTCGTTGTTAGACTGGCAGCCAATGAAGTTGTCTCATGATAGGAGTGATGGGCTGATGCTGTGAGGCGCGGACGATAAGACGTGCAGCACAATTCTGAACTCACTGCAATTTCTGAATGAGAGACTGAGGGAGGCCAGCTAAGTAATCAATTGCAGTAATCAATGCGGGACAAGACTAAAAAGACGACCAGTTTGGTGGCAGATTCAGTGGTGAGGTAATGACGGATAGAACTGATACGTCTTAATTCCAGAAAAGCAATTTTGCAGACATGATTTACATGGTCCTTCATTTGAAGATCTTTATCAAGAAAAACGCCAAGATTGCGAACTGAATCAGAAAATGGAATAGGTGCGTCACAAATGCGCATAGAGTCAGGAGAATTGGGCAGCAGTCGAGAGGCACCGATAAGAAGAGCTTCTGTCTTGCCCTCGTTTAACTGGAGTTTATTTTCACACATCCAGGACTTAATATCTGAGATACAGTTCTGAACATCTGAAATAGCCTGACTGGAGCTGTTTGAGATGCAGATTTCGGAAGTTGTGTATCATCCGCATACATGTGATGATCGGTTAAATGCGATGCGATAACCTGAGACAGAGGCTGAGTGTACAGCGTAAATAGAATGGGGCCCAGGACAGAGCCCTGGGGGACCTCAAACTCTAGCGCAGCAGCTTCAGAAGTGAAGAGCGTTCTTGACAGAGACGTTAATCTGACGGGAAGACAGATAAGAGTAGAACTTACCAGAAATACCAAAGTAGTTTTCTGGACGCTGGAGCAAGATGGAGTGGTCAATGGTGTCAAACGCAGCTGATAGGTCTAACAGGGCACGAACTGAGCTCAGGTTTTCATCATAGGCACTTACTCACTATACTAGGCCATTAACGACACATAGGAGAGCAGTTTCAGTACTGTGCCTAGCACGTTAAGCAGACTGAAGTGGATGGACGAGATTGTTTGACTGTAGATATTTAGTGACCTATGTCAGAACGACTCTCTCAAGAACTTTGGAGAGAAAGGGTAGGTTTGAAACGGGGAGATAGTTCTTTAGCTTGTTGGGGTCAAGATTCGACTTTTTCAGGAGAGGTTTGACAACGGCTGATTTGAATTCTGACAGAAAGATGCTTTACTCGAGGGACTGATTTATGATTGGTTTCTTGACACATCCAGCTCAGAAAATGTCCTAAAAACTGTTTGCCTGCGTGCTGCAGAAGCAAAAATTAAAGTTGTTGGCAACACGAATCAAGTTGAGTGAGTCAGTTTTAGACTTTTGGACGTGGTTCAATCGAGCCTCGTGCATACGTGATCTTTTTTTTTCTTTTCTTTTTTTTGGTACATCGCACACCACTGTTTGATGGCTTGATGTGACCAGCCGTATACCCATATGACAATTCACAAATCAGTCACGTTTTGAGTTAGCTGTCAGGTGTATTTTGGGCATGTTTAAGCCTTTATTGGGTAAGGGCTGCCTTCATCAGCGTGCTGACCCTTTTGTTTTTGTTGACTGAGTAAACCTTTGTTGTTAGGCTTTATGGTAGTTTATTTTGTGGTTTATTTTGTATTCTTATTGTTGACTGAGTAAACCTTTGTTGTTAGGTTTTATGGTAGTTTGTTTTGTGGTTTATTTTGTATTCTTCAAGAGGATGTACTCTCGCTCACACTATAACTTGGAAAGGCTAGTGGAGAGTGGTAGTGTGTTCTTTTCATGTCGTGTCCGGCCTTAGTTTTGATTGTTGGTGGGACAATTCCGTCGTTGTCTGTGGTGTTTCGGGGTTCCATCTAAGTATACGAGCGCCCGTTGATCAATGATGTCGTAGGCGTACAAAGCTTTGCTGTATCTGCCCTCTTTAAAGTATACGAAGAGGTATTCTAGTTGTTTCCTTGCCGGCTCCCTTGTCTCTGCAAAGGCCCATGAAGTAGACCCATTTAAAGAATATCGTAAGAGTTCAGTCCATTGGAGAAGATGAATGCGGCTAGTAGGATTTTTTGAAAGTCAGTGTGGGAGGTTTTTCGTCCTCATGTATTCACTTCTTTTTTTCCCCGCCCATTTGTGTGCTGGTCCTATGATGATTTCATAGTTCAAAAGTCTGGCGGTTTTTCTGTTTCTGGTTCATTCCGTTTTCTTTTCCCCGCCGGTTGTGGGGGCCGGGGGGGGGGGGGGGGGGGACCTTGTATTGGTTGCGGTGTGGCGCGTAGAAATAAGATATTTCCAATGCCAGTTGGTTCAAGTTCTTATTGGGAGGTTGTTCTGCTTCGTTTAATGTGTCATGACTTGAGGCTGTTACCGTTTTGAGTCGGCGTGCGGCTTTTGTCATGTCCTCATGTCCTTATTTCCGTTTTTTACCTCTGCTAAATGGGTGGAGCTAGTGGTGCATAAGTCTGTTGTGTTGATGCACTTCGGCCAGTAGCTTTCGTTGATTGATTGTACATTGCTTAACGTCCCGACAGCAACAAGGCTTTCTCAGGACGTGCCTGCACTGCTTGTGAAAAAAAAACCAAACTAAACAGAACATTGAATGTATGTCGCCAGCCGGTCAAATACATTAAATAAACCTAACACATGGGCCTAAATACCATTTAGCAACACACATCCAATATGAAGAGCTACAGGCAGTGCAGACAGTAGGGAGAGTTTTAAAAAGGCAAATACAGGTGAAGGGACAAAGGGTAGACAGAAACACATGCCCCAGAATAGAGAGATAAACCCACCCTGTGGGGCTGACCAGGGTGACCCTGGGAACTAAAAAATACCTAACCCCACCCAAGTCCCCCAGGGCAGACCCGGGTGGGGCAGTAGCTTTCGTTCTTAGGCCGGCGATTTTGACACTTTTCTGTTTACCAGCCACTGCTAAGTGGTGCACTGAGCTATTGGCGCAAACATGCCATTTTTGGTAAACATAAATACACTTGCGAAGTTTTGACACCACGACAGGTTTGCTCTCTCAGTCTCTCTCTCTCTCTCTCTCTCTCTCTCGCTCTTTTTTTTTTTTTTTTTTTTTTTTTTTTTTTGTCCAAAAAGTACTCCGGCGGTCGCCGGAGCGCCGGAGTGGCCCGCTACGTCCCTGATATCAAAATGAAGTCTAGTATGAATAAAAGCAGTGTGCACTCGTTTTAAACCGCCGGAGGACGGAGACATTTTTCTATAGCACATTTTGTTTCCAGTATGGCTGCAGACGAAACCAGGACCGTAGAGGCCATGTTTACACTGAGGGGATCAGTAGTTTACACGGGTCTCATTGTTCCTGTATTCAGTGGTAGTATGCACTATATGTCACTTAAAAGGATTTCATTTTTAAAAGTAAAATTTTCACACTTAGATATATTAAGAGAAGAAACAATTACGAAAACGCTTGCCTTGAACTCAAAATTAATATCGTTACTCAACAATAAGGTATCCCAAATCACGTGATCAAAACATCACGTGATGCCACGACTGACCTCCGCGGACGTGAATTTTGGTGTGCCGACGGGTTCTTTTTGATTTGTTCTACATAAGCTTGTTTGCTATTAAAAAAAAAAAGCAAACGTGTAAAGTTGCTGTGTGGATTTTTACGGCTTGAAGGTTTTTTAAGGTTTGTCACGTTTATTTCCATTCACTTTACCATCGCTTTGCCCGTTTCATTTCGACAACACAGCACCAAAACAAAACGCAACCCACAACACAAACGCTATCTTCAAAACATATGCTGCATTCTGTAAAAGAAAAAGAGTGCCACACCACTTGGTTTTAACTGTCATGGCTGAGCAAAGTTTCGGAACTTGATTAATTATTTTATGCAGCAGTAACATTTATTTATTTATTTATTTATTTATTTTTAAAGTTTAAACATTTTTATTATCTCATAAAAAAGAACATGATGGAATTTAAATCACCAACCATTACCACAACAAACGCATTTCAATTTAATATGGATGCCAAGTATAATGTCGCACCAACTTATGAACAGAAAACAATTCAACTAAATCGGCTTGATCTAGCTATGTCGGAACAAGATTTATTTCAAGTCAAAGTACCAAATCCCTTTGATCATTAAATAAACCTCCAATAACAGACCACTCAACTGCAAGAAAGTGGTCTGCAAGTCCACTACAGATGTTTCAAAACCAACTTAACTTTGCTATACTGTATTCAACTACAGGCTGTGGTGTTTCATTTACAGACCACTTGAATCACTCAAACAAACTTATTAGGTCTGTGTACCGTTTCCACACTTATTACCAGCTTAGAAGAATACTGTCAGAACTTCATACCCCACTACCTACTGAATCCAGTTTCAACAGGTTTAACAACCCCATAGATATGAAAGCGTTTGAACGGATCTGTAATGAATTTAACATCAGTACTAGGTATTACTTCACACAAAAACTTGATGATCACAACGGCATGGGTACATTGTATTACGCTATGAGTCACAGACAATACCCTCAAGATTACTACCTTGGTTACACTTCATTCTCATCAAAATCACAAGTCTGATTAGGCTCAATAGAACAGAAACAGTCTAATGCCTGGACCACATTTCGAGGGTTGACTGCCGAAAAGCAGTATCTTGCTTTTCCCTAGTTTTGCAGGAGACGCTTTTGAAATTTTGGACCTACTTTGAACCTTTCTGTACAATGCAAGAATTTAAGATGCCCCTCAAAATTTTACAATGTTATTGAGCAGCCTATTTTTTTTTTTAATTATTATTTATTTTTTATTTTTTTCATATTTCTTTTTTTTTTTTTTTTTTTGAATTCTTTATTTCGGTATTTAAATTAGGCATACAGTATATATATACAAAAGCCATATATACATTACATAATTACATTGCAAATCAAGTTACACAATCACAGATCGAAAAGTATAGAAAAAATATCAGCATATAAGTATGTACCCCCCTCCCCACCCCTCCCACGATCCTATTTACCCCCCCCCCCCTCCCCGCCCCACTCTCTTAGAACACACACCGCTCGAACACACAACAAATGACAAGCAAAGTTTACATAGGTCTGAACAGTCGTGCTGGACAGACACAAATGTGACCGCCTGGGCATGCTTTCCTCAGTGCTATAGATAGCACTGGTGGATACATGCACAAGGGAATCCAGCTAAGCCACCCTTGCTACCTTAAACCAACCCTGGATGCCTTAGTGAGATGCCTGGCAGTGCCAGAAGCCGTCTGCACACTATCGCCAATGGTGAGGCTGCAGCCTCTAACACTGTAATAGCATTACAATTCGCCAAAAAGTGTAGCATAGTGATACCACATATGACAAAACTTGTTACTCTGACCAGTAATTCCAAATCGGTACTTCTCACATAGATAGCGACTCTTCATAATTCTAACAAAGTGCCTTAGATTAGGCGGGGTTTCTTCTAATCTACATTTGTAAACATAGAACTTAGCAACTAATATTATGAGGTCTAAGACAATGTCTGACCTAAAGTGCGTAGCTGTGCCAAAGACAATAAGACTTTTTGTGAACTCAAAATTAGTGCAGTTTGCACAGTTGTCTCGCAACCATTGTCCCATGTCAGACCAAAATATCTGTACATACAAGCAGTCCCAGAACAGGTGGGAAAGGGTTTCGTCCTCGTTCTTACAAAAGGTGCAAATTGCAGATTCAGACAATTTACTCAGGAATAGAAATCGCTTTGTGGGCAGCAACCGATGCAATAATCTTAGCTGGAACCATTTTAGTTGGGAGTCTGGTGTGGTTTTGAAGGGTTTTGAAAAAAAAATACATTTCCAGCTTGGTATGTCGTCAATATCAAAACATTGAGACCACTTTTGAATACAAATAGGCCTTGACTTTGATTTGACCAATGTTAAATAATATATGGTTTTACAACCCTGCAAGATAATGTTCCAGACCTTATTGCCGGTACTATTTCCTTCCTTAACTGGCTCTACTGCTAATGAGGTTAAGTAGGCCCTGACAGCATTAGCTACACCAGAGTACACCAAGAAATGTGTAGAAACATTAGGGAACAGCAACTTGAATGACTCGAAAGACAACAGAGAGCCGTTCTCATCAAGCAGATCCCCAATAACCAAAATTCCTTTTTCTCTCCATTCGGTGATATGAACCGTTTTCCTGTCTCTAATAATGTTCTTGTTATAATGAATACGTTCTGAGAGCACTTCATCAGAATTTTCAGGTACACACTTGTTACAAACAATCTTGTAATGTTTGGCAACATCGGCCCAGAAGCAATTATCACAATGAAGCATTAAAACGTTTGCATATTCACCACCAAACACCTGCATGTTACTAAACATAGGGTAGCAGCTGACCAGAATCCGACGTACCAATGAGTCACACGATACACCAAAGACCCTTCTAAGCCAACTGACCTTCATAGATGTCAAAAAAGAATAAACATTTAACATTCGCAAGCCACCTTCATTGTATGCTGAACAGACAACAGCTTTATTTATTTTTGCACTCTTTCCATCCCACAAGAATGTAAACAACATTTTTTCAAGGTCAGTCAAAAACTGTGCAGGAGGATCTGGGAGGTTCATAAAAAGATGGACAATCTTTGACACTGCAAGTGTTTTGATTACCGTAATTTTACTAATGGTGTAAGTTGACGCTTAGACCAAACATACAAAACTTGCTGAATTTCAGCAAGTTTGCCATCGTAATTAATAGCGGTTATAATATTAATGTTTGTGGAGAGCTTTATACCAAGAACCTTAAAAATCCCAGGGTCCCAGATGAAGTTGAATTCGGGCATGAACCGAATGTGTGAATTCCTCATAGGTCCAAGCCAGACCACCTGCGTTTTATCCATATTCATCTTGAGACCTGAGATAGATGCAAAGTATTGTAGACTGTGGATGCTTTCTTCGAAAGACCTTTTGCTTCCATTTAAAAACAATGAAGTGTCATCTGCAAACTGAGACAGAAGTAAGTATATATCTTTAACTTTTAACCCACTTATATTTTCATTCTGGCGTAGAATAGAGGCCAGAATTTCCGCGCAGATTAAGTAAATGTACGGAGAGCTTGGGTCGCCTTGACGACACCCTCTTTCTACTGGAAACCACCCAGAATAGCGACCATTAACAGAGACACAGGCCTTAATATCACAGTAAAATGTTTTAATCCATTTCTTCATATCTGGACCAAAGTTGAAAAAGTCAAGACATTTTTCCACAAAGGACCAGGCAACCGAGTCAAATGCTTTCTCAAAGTCTATGAGAACCAGTTGACCCGGCACCTGGTTTACATGAGTGTAAAAAGTACATCGTAAAGAAGCCGTATGTTGTCACCAATATATCTGCCCTTCAAAAAGCCCTTTTGGTCTTGGTGTATAATAGAGGGTAAGTAACATTTATTTTAATCAGTTGCACTGACAAGCTATGTTGTGATGTGCGATCACTGCCAGTGCCAATTATGCAGTCTCAGTGATCACTGATGGTACAGTACACTTCACACTGAAAAAAATACACAGCACAATGTGAACACGCTTGGAAGTTCATGCAACGCTTTGTTTAAAATTGAACCCTATCTTGCTAGCAGTAGCCTACTGCACAAAAGAGGAAGTTATTTTGCTGCTGTGTTATTTGCAGTTTGTCTGCATATAGACATTTGCAGTTCGCTGCAAGGATTCTTAGCAGCTGACATTAGCACTGACATATTGGGATTAAAACGAGAAAGAAAACGGAGAAAGGTGACACAGAGATGATTTAATAAATCAGTCAAGTGATCAAATGAATGAGATATCTATGTTTTATGATAAACAGCTAGTTATGGGAGGGGGGGGGGGGGGGAGGAGGCACATACTTTATAATGTACACGTACTATTTCTTTCAGTGTTTCCATCACCCACTCATAACACCATTAGACTCAATGAGTTGTCATGTTTTGAGTGGTTTACAAAATACATGTACTTGTTGCTGTTACATTATCTTCTTACTGGTTTTGACATTTCGCTGTAAGATTTACAGTCCCATACTTTAAGCGTGTTCCCCCTAACGCACACAGAGGTTGACTGTATCATTGATATGTGTGTGTAGGTAGCGTTTGGTTTTGTTTGAGGTGGCAGTTTTGGCCTCACCTTTAAGTTTGGTGCCGCTGTGCATGTGGCCACCAGTACTATTTACAGAACTGATGACTGCATGTGCAGGCTAGTTCACGGTATCAAAATGTGAACTGGGCAGCCTATTGTTTGAAGTGATCAGTGGTAGCAACATCCATGATGTATGTGTGCATTTGGCCACTGGTACTGTTTACAAAGGTGCTGTTTACAGAACTAGTGGCTGAGTAGGCATATTATTATTAGTACTGTTATTGTTATCAGGTGTGGCCTTATCTCTAAGTTTTGGTGCCCCTGTGCATGAGGCCAACCGGCAGTACTTTTCACAGAACTGATGGCTGCATGTGCAATGTGGTTAACTGTACACATGAAATTTGTAGGTGGGCAGCTAAAATACAGGCAGTCAATACAAGCCACTTGCTTAACCTGAAGTCTCTATATATAGATTTTACAGTCCACTAATGCCCATCAGTATACAATTGTGCATGTCTTTTGTGGGTATTCTGTGGTTTTGTATGTGGGCTGGGGTTGAAAGTGGAGCAGTATGGCACCTATTACCGTGTATGTACAAAACCTTCATTACAAACAAACATAAATTAATAATTTTAATAAATAGTTATTTGGGTTTAACGCCGTGCGGTAGACTACGGCCATCTCATGGCAGTTAAATAAATAAGATAAAGTAAGTCAAAGATACCTGGGACATAAGAATGCTAAGTAAAGTATAGATTATGATCATGCACAGATGTACATTGGTGGATGTTCTGCGGTTTTGTGTGTGTAACTGGATTGGGGTTGGGAGCGAGCGATACTGCACCTATTACCATGTACGTGTATAAGACATAAGACATTTATTCACCAAGTAAAACGTTACAAGGATTTTTGTGTGGCATGGCGACAGTAAAATATGTCCTCACTTGTAGAGCATTCATCATGTCATACACTTAGTTGGCGATCATCCTATATACAGCACTAAAAGATAGATAAACACAATATTAAACACAAATCAGTCATATGTCACAAATCATGGAATCACGTTGTTCCGTGCATGGTGATGTATTGAGGACAGCTTCTGGAAAAAAAATTGCATCTGAATCGAGAGGTTCTGGCTTTAAAAGCACGAAACCGCCGGCCAGAGGGCAGAAGCTCGAAGAGATGATTGGCTGGGTGTGACAGATCTGACAGAATAGTACTGGTGGCTACATGCACAGGGGCACCATGGTGTATGTTCTTGAGCTGTATGCTGATGTGTATGTACAAAACCTACATTACAAACAAACAAAATAAATAAATAATTTAAATAAATAAGATAAAGTAAGTCTAAGGTACCTGGGACATATGCATGCTAGGTAAAGGATAGATTAAAAATTATGAACATACACAGATGTGTATGTCCTTCTTTTGGTAGGTGTTCTGCGGTTTTATGTGTGTATTTAGGTAAGGGTTGGGAGCAGGCAGTATGGCACCTATTACCATCTATATATGTGTATATTTTCTTGTTTGCTGATGTGTATGTACAAAACCTTCATTACAAGCAAACAAAATAAATAAATAATTTAAATATATACTTATTTGGGTTTAATGTCGAGCAGGCGACCAATGCCATCTCATGGCGGTTAAATAAAAAAGATAAAGTAAGTCAAGATAACTGGGACATATGAATGCTCAGTAAAGGATAGATTATGAACATGCACAGATGTAAGTGTCGTTTGGTGGGTGTTCTCTGGTTGTGGAGTGGGGTTGGGAGTGGGCAGTATTACCATATATGTGTATGTGAACATCAGCATATAAACAAAACCTACTTTTCAAACAAATAAAAATAAATAATAAATTTAAATAACTAGGACATATGAATACCAAGTAAAGGATATATTATGAACATGCACAAATGTTTGTTCAGTGGTTTTGTATGTGGGGTGGGGAGCGGGTGGTATGCACCTATTACCATATATGTGTACATGTTATGTTCACATCATATATGTGTATATGTATGTTCTCATCTTGTATGCTGATGTCCCCCACCCAGGTCTACCCTGGGGGACTTGGGTGGGGTTAACTACTTTTTAGTTCCCAGGGTGACCCTGGTCAGCCCCACAGGGTGGGTTTTCCCCTCTATTCTGGGGCGTGTGTTTCTGTCTACCCTTGGTACATTCACCTGTATTTACCTTTTTTAAACTCTTCCTACTGTCTGCACTGCTTGTAGCTCTTGATATTGGATGTGTGTTGCTAAAGGGTCTAGTTAGGTTTATTTAGTGTATTAGACCAGCTGGCGACATACATTCAATATTCTGTTTAGTTTGGTTTTTTTCACAAGCAGTGCAGGCACGTCCTGAGAAAGTCTTGTTGCTGTCGGGACGTTAATGTAAATCAATCATTTTATGCTGATGTGTATGTGCAAACATACATCACAAACAAACAAACAAACAAAATAATAAATTAATAAAATAAGTTGGGGATACCTGGGACCTATGAATATGCATGTTAAGTAAAGGATAGATTATGAACATGCACAGATGTAAGCATATTGAAAACAAATTTCCTCTCCTTGGTGACCACTACCATACCACTATAGTGATCATGTGCATCAAGGAATTCCTTCCATCCATAATTAAAAGGATAAATAATAAATAAATATGTAAGTGAATACATACATGAATCAATAATAAATAAATAAAACATGTAATATAATAGAGAGGGCTACTATCTGTATTGTGTCTCATGCAGTCCTGATAAAGCTTAATCATAAGAGTCCTTGTGAGTACTTGAGTGCGGATTGGTTGAATTGGTTGCAAAAACTAAAATTTTATATTTAGGTGTTTAGCTGAACATGGTGATTTTGATGGAAACGGTTTCGGAGATGGATTTCACTCTGCCTGGCTTGTGCTTAAGACCAGTCGGATATGAGTGTGCTTGACCAGTTAAAAATCCCATCTCCACTAAGAAAATAAACAAAAAGAGCAGACCTGCACTTAGAGCCGTTAGGCTGAAAAACAGACGAACAACATGCATGTTGTATCCGGCCAAAAAGTCTTCAGAATATTGAAGATGGTCGGCGGACACATTGCACAACATGCACAAAGGGAGTTTACTTTCGATATGCTTTCCTCCCACAAAAGACCGAGTTCTATGGAAAAGGCTGTTTTCAAGACCAGGAAAAATAACGTATTTGACGTTGATAAGATGTTCAAATCGAAAATAATCTCTGTTTCAATTCAGGAGCAAAGTAAAGTTTCATCAACCGTGCGCATCTGATTGACTTCTTTAGAAGGCTTCTCGCTGACCGCCATTTTGAAACTAGCGACGCGACCATGCTTACCGCATTAAAAATAATACTTTTAAACTTATTTTATCGTATATATGTATGCATGTTTACTTGCTGATGATTTTAATTTACTCACTGGAATAAACTTGTAACTTGTATGCTTGAAATTTTCAATGTTATGCACAAAAAATGTCTTGCACCTTATCCGGGCTGTGTACGAGGACTGGTTCCCTCACATCGAAAAATAGCTTTCGAAAAACACTTCTACAAAAATGTCTCCATCCTAAGGACAAATATTGTTGCCATGCATAAACTATATGGCATTAGTACTTTCGTTTCGTACCTGCAAACCATTGTTACTCTTTTGACGAACTACTTAGTCTGCAGAAATTGCGAAAAGCTGCTAGAGATTATAACAAGGTCGGATAAAATAAAGTCGGATATAACAACACTTTTTCAGAGGTCCCGACACAACATTCTAGGTACCGTAAATTGCTTTGCTTATAACAAACATCGGAATAACAACAACATGTTTGGTAGCCTGGCGATTGGTTACTGATATCCGAAGCCGTTCATTGTATATATTCCCTAGAGTGAACTAAGAATAGTCATCCAATATGAAGAGAGCCACTTTGTTTTTTTTGGTCGGCGAAAAGTTTGATAATTTCAGTTCTTCCCCCACCCCCTATGATCTCTCTCTCTGTTTATAGTATATAAGCTAAGGTATGTGCGGTGAGAGAGAGAAGAACGGGGGCTCGATGAGCCCCGTTCCTCTCTCTCTTGACTTATTTTAATTAACACGGTAATCAGACAAACGCACTCCAGCAAATCATGTACCATCAAAGCTTTGATTGTCTAGCCATCATTAGTTCCATTCCGGAAATCATTAAAGCTACGTTTTTGATCAGCTGACAACCCGTGATTATTAAGGCAGATCCCCTACCCCACCTAAATAATTAATGCTGACACTGACTTCTTTAAATAAAGGCTAATTAATTAATCAGTGCTGACACAGCCTTACCTTTTCCAATGCATTCTCTCACCGCGCACACACACAGAACACAATACACACAGCTGTTACCATTTCATAACGCACAAGGCTAGTCAGGCCACCCTATCCCCTTGGAATGTGTGCATACGCGACACACGAGAATTTTGAGAAACACTATACCTGTTGAAAGCCAATTCAAATCCGCCTTGTAACACACACTGCACCTGTAAGTACTTACTTACTTACGCCTGTCACCCCTACCCGGGTATAGGCCGTCGACGAGAGACCTCCAGCAACTCCTGTCCTGTGCTTCTCCTTCGATTCTACTCCAGGTGGTTCCCAGTTTCTTGATGTCTGCTTGGAGGCCTCGACGCCAGGAGTTTCTCGGCCTACCTCTTTTCCTCTTTCCCTGGGGGTTCCATGACAATGCCTGCCTAGTGATACTGGAAGCTGGCTTTCTCAGACTGTGACCGATCCATCCCCATCTTCTTCGCCCAATTTCATTCTCTGCTGTTATCTGCTCTGTTCTCTCCCAGAGTCTGACGTTGCTGATCTTCTCTGGCCAGTGGATTTTCAAAATTCTTCTAAGGCAACTGTTCATGAAGGTCTGTACTCTGTTGACTGTGGTTTTTGTCAATCTCCAAGTCTCTGCTCCATATAGGAGAACTGCTTTTACATTGGAGTTGAAAATCCGGACTTTGGTGTGTTGTGACAGCTCTCTGGAGCTCCACACTTTTTTCAACTGGAGAAAGGCTGCTCTGGCTTTACCGATTCGTGCTCTGACATCTGCATCTTACTTACTTACTTACGCCTGTCACCCCTACCCGGGTATAGGCCGTCGACGAGAGACCTCCAGCAACTCCTGTCCTGTGCTTCTCCTTCGATTCTACTCCAGGTGGTTCCCAGTCTCTTGATGTCTGCTTGGAGGTCTCGACGCCAGGAGTTTCTCGGCCTACCTCTTTTCCTCTTTCCCTGGGGGTTCCATGACAATGCCTGCCTAGTGATACTGGAAGCTGGCTTTCTCAGACTGTGACCGATCCATCCCCATCTTCTTCGCCCAATTTCATTCTCTGCTGTTATCTGCTCTGTTCTCTCCCAGAGTCTGACGTTGCTGATCTTCTCTGGCCAGTGGATTTTCAAAATTCTTCTAAGGCAACTGTTCATGAAGGTCTGTACTCTGTTGACTGTGGTTTTTGTCAATCTCCAAGTCTCTGCTCCATATAGGAGAACTGCTTTTACATTGGAGTTGAAAATCCGGACTTTGGTGTGTTGTGACAGCTCTCTGGAACTCCACACTTTTCTCATAATCCACAAAGTTGACGTACAGCGGGGAGCTCCACTCCAGAGACTGTTCCACGATGATGTGGAGAGTGGCGATCTTGTCTGTACATGATCGGTTCTTCCTGAATCCTGCTTGCTGGTCTCTCAGCTGGGGGTCAACGGAGCTCTTCATTCTCTCCAGGATGATCCTGTTGAAGACCTTTCCTGGTACTGACAGCAAGGTGATTCCTCTGTAGTTGGAACACTTGCTGAGGTCGCCTTTCTTGGGAAGCTTGATTAGGTACCCCTCCTTCCAGTCAGCCGGCATCACCTCCTCTTCCCAGATCTTTCCAAACAGTGGGTACAGCATCTCCACTGTTGTCTCTAGGTCTGCTTTCAGAGACTCCGCTGGGATGCCATCTGGGCCTGCTGCTTTGCCGTTTTTCAAGAATGCCACTGCTCTTCTGATCTCTTCCCGGCTGGGTCTGTCACAGCTGATGGGTAGGTCGGTCTCTGCCGGCTGGATGTCTGGGGGGTCGGGTGGGCTAGGTCTGTTCAGTAACTCTTCAAAATACTCGGCCCATCTGTCGAGTTGGTCTGCTCTGTCTGCAATAGGCTTGCCTTCTTTGTCTTTTACTGGTCTTTCTGTATGACCATACTTGCCTGACAATCTTCTGGTAATGTCATAGAGCTGTTTCATGTTGCCGCTGCCTGCTGCCTTTTCTGCCTCTGCTGCCAGGCTGTCTGTGTAGGCCCTCTTGTCTGCCCTGATACTCCTCTTCACCTCGCGGTTGGCTTCCGAGTATTCCCCCTGTGCCCTTACTTTGGCTGCTCTCGTGCGACTGTTGTTGACAACTGCTTTCTTCTGCTTCCTCACTTCTATCTTCTTCAAGGTCTGTGCCGACAGCCAGTCCTTGTGATGGTGTTTCCTGAACCCTACAGTGTCTTTGCAGGTTGAGTTCAGCGCCTCTCTAACTGCCTTCCACTGCTGCTCTGTGGTGACCGCCTCCTCTTCATTTACTAGCTCCTGTAGCGCTTGAAACCGGTTGGACAGCACCAGTTTGAACTCTTCTCCATAGCGCTGTCTTCTTGTTGTCTCTGTGCGGCTTTTCTTTAGCTTGAGCTTCATTCTTAAGGTAAGCAGATGGTGGTCGGAGGCGACATCTGCTCCCCTCCTCACTCGAACATCTTGAAGGGATCTTCTAAATTTCTTGCTAATGCAGACATGGTCTATTTGGTTCTCTGTTGTATGGTCAGGTGAGACCCAAGTTGCCTTGTGTATTCTTCTGTGTGGGAAGATGCTGCCTCCAATGACAAGTCGGTTTAGAGCACAAAAGTCTACAAACCTCTCCCCGTTCTCACTCATCTCCGAGCCTAGTCCCTGTCTCCCCATCACCTCTTCGTATCCGGTGTTGTCCTCCCCTATTTTGGCATTAAAATCGCCCATGACGATGGTGATGTCTCGCTCCGCACATTTGTCCAAGGCACTCTGGAGTCGGTCGTAGAACTCTTGTTTCTCTTCCTCGTCACTGTCATTAGTGGGCGCATAACACTGGATGACGTTTAGCTTGATCTTTTTCTTGGTTCTAAAGGCTGCTGTTCCAAAACCTGACAGACAAACTTTCAAGTAGCGCAGGGTCTTATGGCATGGAGATCAGTACGGATAAAAGCAAAGTGATGATCAACACCACAAGCGACAGCAGCAGCAACATTCACATGAACGGCCAGAAGCTAGAAGAGGTCAATAGCTTCAAGTACTTGGGAGCCACCCTGTCCAAAGACGGTAGTTGCATAGCAGAGATCCGTATCAGGATAGGTACAGCAACATCCGCAATGGCCAGGCTGGACAGGATATGGCGAAGTAACTCCATCAGCTTCACCATCAAGTACAGGCTTTACAAGTCCCTCGTAGTGTCTATTCTACTCTACGGCTGTGAGACTTGGACACTGCTTGCAGACTCAGAAAAGAAAATCCAGGCCTTTGAGAACAAGTGCCTGAGGAAGTTGCTCCGCATCTCGTACCGCGAGCACAAGACCAACGAATATGTACGGAGCATCGTCACTTCCCTGGTGGGCCCACATGAACCCCTTCTGGCAACCGTGAAACGGCGCAAGCTTGCTTGGTTTGGCCACGTGACCCGACACAACACCTTGTCCAAGACTATCCTCCAAGGCACTCTCGAAGGAAGTCGTCGGCGAGGTCGTCAGAGAAAGAGTTGGGTCGCAAACATAAAAGAATGGACCGAACTCGAGATGCCAGACTTGCTTGCCACCGCCCAAAATAGAACTCAGTGGAGAGCACTGTCTGTTGCTGCTGCCTTTCAGTCCCCCCAACGCCCAGTTCGGGCAAGGGACTGATGATGATGATGAAAGGCTGCTGTGATAATTCTTGGCCCAAGAGGTTCCCAGCCCATCAGCGCTCTCTGTGCCACTGGTGACAGCATGAATGCTACACCTTCTGTATGGGGGGCATTCTCCTCTTCATGACCTGAATACAGGATCATCTCCCCACTTAACAGCCTTTTCTGGCCAGACTGCGTCCATCTGGCTTCACTGATACCTAGCAGGGAAAGGTTGTACTTTTGCATTTCCGCTGCTATCTGGGCGGCCTTGCCGCTCTGGTACATGGTCTTGACGTTCCATGTGCCCATGGTTATATCCCTGGATAGAGAGAGGCGGCTCGGTCCTGTGGCTTCCGAAGACTTCCGGCTTTCACCACAGGACGTCATAAGTCTTCTGGTAGAAGAACCTTCCTCCTCCAGGAATGGAATTACTGTTAGTCTTTTCGTCGGCGTTTTTGTAGCTATTTCCTTTTTTGCAGGGTGGGGAAGCTACCCCCATGCCCAACCCCCTTACTAGGAGGACCAGGGGTTTTCTATCGGGGTCACCTTCCCTTAGACCATGTTGGTTCACGGCACCTTATTTCATTCGGTGCACCCCTCTCACGAGGGACCCCCTATCCACCACCCAGGGGACGCGCCTCAACGCCATATGATCCCAGCGCGAGGGAAGACTGCTGTGTGGTCGGGTAGTTTGATAGCCCGGTCCGATTTGTTGGGGACGTGGATACCTAGTCCGGTTGTGTGGGTAGTTGGGTCGTGGGACCCGTCTGTATAAATGAGCTCGTAGTTTTTATATGTAGTGGGTTTTTTTAATGTCAAACTCCATTTTCATTTTGGGCCCGTGTAACTCTTTCTGATATTTAGTGAGGTCCAGATCTACCTCTATTTGTGGGAGTCTCCACGGTGGTACCGTTATTTGTGTGTTCGGTGTCTTATTTGGCAGTTTGAGGTTTATAGTGTCCTCCATTTCTTGGACCACCATTTTTATTTGTGGTGTTTGCTTGCGTTTACCTCTATGGGTGTGGTCTGTGGTGAGTGTGTATTTGGCCGGGTGGTCCTCTGGCATGCATATTGTTTTGTAATATTGGTTGGCCGCTCTCTCTTTTATTATGAGTGTTACGGGTTTTTGACCACTCTCTGCCAGCACAAGCAGATTGGGGGTGTGTCTGGGGACCCCCAGGACCACCTTCAAGGCGTCCGCTTGTACTGACATCAGTTTTTTTGTTTGAGATTTGTTTAGGTTGGTAAGCAGTGGGGCTGTGTACAGTAGTCTGGACATTACAAAGGCATGGTACATGTTTAGGAGTGACTTGGGGTCAGTGCCCCAGTCTGCTCCGCTGATCTTGCACATTAGGTTTATTCCTTTCCTGGCAGACTGGCATATGTGCTCAATATACGATGTCCAATTATTGTTTTTTGTGAATGTTACTCCTAGGAATTTGATGCTTCGGCCATATTCTATCTCTGTTTTACCAATTTGTAATTTGGGGATAGGGGCTTTCATTTGGTATTTTGGACTTTGATTGGTCCTAAATATGATTGCTTGGGTTTTGTTGGGGGAAATTTCGAGGCCTGCTCTTACTAGCCAATTTTCTATTCTTGTTAGGTCTTGTTGGAATTCTTGGAATCCTACTAGTTCCCATTTAAACTTTCTTTGTCTGCTCTTGATCTTTCCTATGAGGTGTCGTCGGCGAATTGCATTATTTTGTTATGTCTGACGACGTGCTGCAGGCCTGTGAGCAGGATTGTGAATAGGATGGGGCTGAGTACCGATCCTTGTGGTACACCGTTATTTAGGGTGTGTTCTTTGGATATCGCATTACCTATTCTTACTGTTATTTTTCGGTCTGCCAGGAAGCATTTGACAAAGTTATACATTTTGTTTGTTATTCCGAGGTCGCCCAGTCTGCTAAGTAGTTTTTCGTGCCAAACCATGTCATAGGCTTTCTCTATGTCGAGGAAAATTCCTATGAGTTCAGTTCCCCTCTCTCGGTGGGTGTTTAGGATCTCTTGTTGTAAGGTAGTTAGGTGGTCAAGTGTACTGCGCTTTTTCCTAAATCCACTTTGCTGTGGGGGTAGGATGTGGTGTTTATCGCAGTGGGACATAAGTCTGTATTTGAGTATTTTTTCTAGTATTTTGCCCAACTGAGATGTTAATGCGATGTTCCTATAGCTGTCGGGTTGGTGTGTTGGTTTTCCTGGTTTCGGGAGGGGAAAGACTAACGCTTTTTTCCACTGTGTGGGGAATATGCCTTTGGAGTAGATGTCGTTGAAGAGGGTAACTATAGCTCTTTTCATGGAGGGGTGACTTTTTTGTATCATCTCGTATGTGATTAGGTCTATGCCGGGGGCTTTACCTTTCCCCGCGGTTCTTAGGGCTTGGATTAGTTCTAAGATTGTTATTTCGCTATCTAGCTCGTAGTTGTTTATCTGGGGTGGTTGTTCGAAGCAGATACTCAGATGGGGTTTGAGGTCCCTGAATTCTGGTGTTAAGTTGTCATTTGAGCTAGCTAGGCTAAATGCGTGGGCTAGTAATTCTGCTTTTTCTTGGTCCGTGGCATACACTCTGTTTTCTGTTTTAAGGGATGGCATGCTAACTCTCGGGCCATTGTTGATGGCTTTGATTTTATCCCAACTTTCTTTAATCTTAGTGTTGATGTTAATTGATTCTGTGAAGGCATGCCAATCTTCCTTCTTGGCTTCTTTAATGGTGCGATCTGCTATGGTTTTGGCACGTTTGTACTCTATCCTATTTTCGGGCGTTTTGTGTTTTATTTCCATATTTGGAGCTTTCTTTTTCTGTTTTTTACTTCTCGATCACAGGCCTTGGTCCACCAGGATTTTCCTGGCCTTCCATTATCGGGTCTGTCCGGTGTGCACTCCGTGACTGATCCGATAATGTGGTCTGTGATTTGGGCCGTTTTTCCATCTATGTCGTTTGGGGTGAACCTAGTCAGTTCGTGGTATTTTACCCAGTCTGTCCGCCTGGTGTTGATTTTTTTGCGGGGCCCCTGTGGGTGGTTGTAGTTTTTTTTTTTTCTTCTATCGTTAATTGTTATCAGTGCTGGGAAATGGTCGCTCCCTAGGTTGTCGCTGTTTATTTGCCACTGAGTTTCCACGGCGATGGTGTTGGTGGCTATGGCTACGTCTAGGGCGTTCATAGTGTCTCTGTTGCCCTGGGCGAACATGTGAGTGGGCTCTCCCGTGTTTAAAATGCATCGCTGGGTCTCATTTATGGCTGTTTCAAGTTTTTTTCCCAGGTGTATCTGATGATATTTGGTTATCGTCCCATTGGGGGCTTTTAGCGTTAAAGTCTCCCACCACTATGTCCCCTGCTAGTAGTAGATCTTTGAGGTTTTCTATTGTTATCTGGCTGTATGTTTTTTCGTTGGGGATGTAGACGTTTACTATCTTTAGTTTGCGGTTTGTTGGTGTGGTTATTTCTCCTATTATGGCCTCTATCTGTGGGTTTAGAGTATGGGTGATTTCTGTGATTGCTATTTCGGTTTTGGTGTAGATGGCTACTCCTCCTCCTCGTTGATTTGTCCTACTTTTATAAATGGGTGGGTATTTGTACCCCTTTATTTGGGGAGGTTTATCCCGAAAACCCGTCTCCTGGAGGGCGAGGATTTCCGCGGGGTTTGGGGTTAACCAGTTTTTGAGTTCGTCTAGTTTTGAATAGAGGAACCTGCAGTTCCATTGAAGGATGCGGAGGCCTGCGAAAGCTTTAGAGTTGGATGTTTTGCATCATGCCGAGGAATTGTCCCATAAACTGGTTTAACCCTCTCATGTTACCGGATCTTCTCATCTCTGCAGTGACCATATTTCCCCATGCTGTCATGGAGATAATGTGATGGTGTAGGAGGAGTATGTCCTGGCTGATCGTCGGGCTGTCTGGCCGCGCCCCCCCCCCCCCCTGTCCCCGCCTGGTTGGTACATGGGGGACAGGCTGGTCCATTCGAGGGCTGTGGGGAGGGCGGCAGCCACCTCTTTTCTGGCCCGTTCCTCGATCATCCCGGGTGGGATCTCTCTTTCCATGTTTCCAGGGGAGTGTCCTAGTGTGTTGATTGGTTGGTGGCTCGGTGTGACCGGACGATTTGTTTGTTAGGTGGGGATTGCCCTCCGGCTGCTCTCTGTGTGGAGTGTGTTATTGTTGTCTGTTGCGGGTGTTTGGTCCCGGTTTCGTTTGTGGGAGGAGTTTCTAAGTTTGCGGGTCGGGGTGTCGGTTCGGTTTGTTTCTCGTTTTGGCGTGGGTGTTTGGGGCCGTTTGATTTGGTCCGGTAGCTCATGAGAGCTTCCCAGTAGGGTGTTTTTCTTTAGTTAGCGGTGCGGGCTGCTCTGTTGTGGTCTCTTTTGAGATTGCAACCGCCGTAGTGTGCGGAATGGCCGTCACTTGAACAATTTGGACACTTGTACTTTTTTATATCTGTGATCTCGCATTCGTTGGTTTTCTGGTTTTGGCTACATTTCGCACATCTTGGCTGTGCCGTGCAAGCTTTGGTGGGGTGTCCAAATCTTTGACAGTTTTTGCACATGATTGCTTCCCCATTATACCTTTCAGTGTGGAAGATCTCGCCTCCTATTTTGACCACTCTGGGGAGGGCTTCCCCACGGAACTCCACCAGTATGGCCCGGCTTATTTGACCGTCTCTAAGGGTCAGTCTTTTTAGTACTTTGGCTCTCGGGTGGCGCTGCCTAATGCTCTCCTCGATAAATTGGATATCTTCCTCGGGGGAGATAGGCTTCACCACCCCGAGTGCCTTGACCTCTTTGTTTTTGTCTCTTGGTGCGTTGGGGATGGTACACTTTACCTTCCCTACGAGTGTTGTCAGTAGGGCCCTTGTTTGCTGTTCCTTTGAGAAGCAAGCAATCAAAATTCGTTTGCCGTATGGGATTCTCTTGGTGTCCGACGGCGGCCCCAACGCGACCGCGAGTGCCTCATGCAAGTCCGTAATGCTCTGTTGAAAGAGGTCCGCTGACCCGTTCTCCGGTGTGATCATCACTGGGAGGGCAAACCAGGTTTTTTTCCCTCGGCTTTTGGCGGTTTCGCCGTTTTACCGCGATAAACTGTTGCGCGGGGGTTCTTTCTGATTCGGCCTCTGAGTCCGAGTCAGGTGCTTCGAAGTTCTCAACGGGGAGTTCGGTCCCGCGGTTTTCGGGGT
Organism: Semisulcospira habei; assembly: GCA_036245525.1. Taxonomy (NCBI): domain Eukaryota; kingdom Metazoa; phylum Mollusca; class Gastropoda; family Semisulcospiridae; genus Semisulcospira; species Semisulcospira habei. The sequence continues at coordinate 97,671,412 of BTPG01000001.1, forward strand.
GGTTACCGGTATCATTGCTTTCCGAGTATTCTAGAGAAAGAAAGAATGAGAGAATTGAACCAGCATTAACACAATGAATGAGTTAACCCCCTTAACTAACTTTTAGAAACTCATCAGCTATGTTCCCCACACAGAGTAAATACCCCCTTAATCATTGCTTTTTAAAACAGTCACAATTTTATGTACCTCCACATATTAATAATTAAGGGGTTAACTCAATTCTCTCATTCTTTCTTTCTCTTAGAAAATCCTGAAGCTTTTCCATTGTCTTAAGTTGACCTTAATTAATTAACTAATTAAGGTCATTAACGTCCACATGACCGTTTCTCTCAAATACTCAAACCAAAAATCGTGATAGTGCACTCTGTAAATAAAAACTAATGACATTTTACACACACCCCTGTCAGAGTCGATTTCTGAGGAACACGATTTTCTCTACCAGTTAGCCTAACCCCTCACTGTGTACACAAACTCTTACAGTAGTCGTTTATGCATACAATTCAGTACTCCGTCCCCATTTCTTTTCATGCTACGCTTGACAAGAGAGGGCCTATTGAAATTGTCAATGCAGTCAGGTATGCAGTCAGGTTGAATGCGTGTAGGGACAGCACAAAAAACAAGGCCAGGCAATGCCTTTTGTGACACTCCACCGTTCTATTATTGGCCGCTGTGTCAGTCTTGACTAAATGTAAACCTTACACACACATACACACACACACGCACGCACAAACACACACACACACACACACACACTCACACACATACACATTGACACACACTAACAACACCACGTTACAAATACACACGCACTAACACACACACACACACACACACACATACACACACACATACACACTCACACACACATGTATAAACAAAAACAGTAAGTGTCCTACCTTGCAACATACACACCGTTTATACAAGGTAACATCCATGACAAATCACACTTACAGAGCTGTTTTTTTCTCAAACAGTTTACAATTTCCAAACCGGCTAGCTTTACTCTTCCACCCTGTCTGCAACACACACTCTTTCAAAATGCTGTTGTAGTCTATACAATTTCAGCTATGTTACACATGGACCCTTGCATGCGTAGGCTTTTGCTCAAAATTATGACGAGACTGATTTCGGTGCAAACATGCAGGTGTTTATGACTCACTATAGCCAAACAAGACTACAGCTTTTTCATGTTGATTGTACACAGACAAGGCAGATATTACCTTTCAGCACAGGTATACTGTTCTCTTTAAGTCTCTTTGCGAGTAGACAGCGGGTCTGTGTGAGAGTGTGTGTGTGTGTGTGTGTGTGAGAGAGAGAGAGAGAGAGAGAGAGAGAGAGAGAGAGAGAGAAAGAGAGAGAGAGTTTTCTGCTCCTTGCAGATCAATGTATTTTTGTTGTTGTATGTGCCTGTTTTTGTATTTTGCTTTATGTTTGATTACTGTGATTGTAAAGTGCCTATAACACCTTGGTGATTAGGCGCTATACAAATTACGTTTATTATTTTATTATATGTTGTCTAGAAGGCTCTTTCGAGATGTCCAGGTATCTGAAGGGAGCTCTTCGCACATCTTTGAGCTTGGTTCCAGGACGTCAGTTTTAGCCCTTTGCAGGACCTTCAGTTGGCGGTTCAGACTTAGGCGTTTCTGACGGTTCTTGGTTTGCTCCTGTAGTCTCCAGTGCTGTCGGTGTTTAAAAAGTCTCTTCGTCGTGTGTGCTGTTCTGTGTTCCAGTGGCTCCAATGTCCTCCATTTCCTAAATCGGGATGCTCCAGATGGCCCTAAGAATGTCACTGCATCATTAGAATGACCCATGCTCTGCATCTTGTCAACCCTGTCCTTTTTGGTTTTGCAGGCAGTGTTTCATGTTGTCGATGTACAGCACTACAGGTCTGACTGAGCTGGTGTTTGCTTGTGCCAGGATGCTATAATTTGCGCCAATGTGGTCCACACCAGTTTCTTCATCAGAGACTTTTTTTTCGCAGCTCTAGCTTCCATGGCTTCGATGTCAGGCCTCCACATGAATCCAGTAATTTATTTGTTGCCAGTAAAGTTGGCCTGCCTGTCTTTGGTATTGGAAGGTCTCCAGTTTCAAGGTGACCTCTTCCATCTAATTGAAAGAGATGGTTTAGCTCAGTTTGAGTGGCCATCTTTCAGTCTCGCTGCTGACTATTGGCAGCATCCTGGATTCTGCAGGATGCTATTTCTTTATGTTCTGCTGCGCCCCACACTGTAAAGTCATCCGCATGGAGGATGTTCGTGACGAACCTTGATACTGCTGTACTGATGTCATTATTGTAGACCAAGAACAGCATCAGACACAACATCTCCCTCAGGTACACCTTCCCCGAGTTTTACAAGACTGGCGAATATGCTGACGGTAGAAGCTTCAGCGGCAGCCCCTGTTTACAGACAATTCCCCCTTTTTATGCCTTAACTAAAAAGAATTACAATTAATTTGTTGGGTCACATTGAAATTAATGAAATGATTACAAATTGTTATGCTCAATATGCATACTTTGTTAAGAAAACTGGCAACAAAAATATTTAAACAGAGGAGTAAGCAATTGTTGTGATCATTTTGCATTCCTTTGCGTACTGATAAAATGGGGCTAGGGCAGCAGATTTAGCCACTGTGGCCCCTAAATGCATCACAGTATCATAAATCAGGTTGGGAGTAACTGTGGTACTCTATCCTAACCAATACAACCTAAAAAAAAAAGACATATCAGTTATATCCAAAATTTCTGAGGACATCGGAAACAACGTACGTTTCCCAATTCGGCAATTTTAAATGGGGGAAAAGCTATCATTCACCACGAACGTACCGTAAAGAATGCCGACTTTCCTTATTTTCTTGCAGTTTATGCTCACATTATTGAAACTTAATAGGGAAAGAGAGGTCAAAATGAAATGGAATAACTTTAGTAATTTTTTCTAATTAATTTTGTGTATTTTTACAACTTGCGGGTAGGGATACACAATCAACCACTGTGGCACTCACAGTGATCACAGCATCACCTAGTCACGTTCTATAATAATTGTGACATCCTGTTTTAATTCTGTTAAACCTGAAAATGTACTGCCAGTGCTATAGAAAATGTCTGAAGGCATCTGACACATTATTTTTGTCTTTTTTTTTTTGTTTTTTGTTGATTTCGCAGAAATTTGCCGTTTACTGGGTACACTGCGAGCCAGAGATTCAATATTTGTTCATTCTGTTTTTTTGCACAAGATGCAGAAGGTGTGCCTTAACATAACACTGCCTGATTTGGACTTCTGGAATGAATATTCTGGTTTATTTAGAGGAAAATGTTTCTCAACCTTATTTTAGCATCCGCGAAGAGATTGAATGGGGGTACCCTTGCGCCATCGGCTATATCTCTGTTGAGTTCCTAAGGATTTTAGGGAAACATAGCTTAAACAGCTCCGGACATACTAAGGTACACTTTGAAACCTATCTTATTGAGTACTGGATGAGGGGTGTGTGCACGCACGCCAGGACTGGCTTATGGACTATCGCGACCTCGTAATTTGCTGGCCGGCATATGCACTAATATAATCTTGCAAAGTCAATAATGAAAAGAAAACTGTTGTCAAAGTTTACATAATTTTACATCAGAGTTCCAGCATTGTACGAAGAAGAAATTATTATTTAAACAAGAGAAAATGCATGCGACACAATAAAAAAAATTAATAGACTTATCCGTTAACTACAATGAAATCAATAATATCCACTATTTGACAGTAGTCGTGGAATTGTGACGGGAACTTTTTCAGAAACAAAATGTTTGCGAAACGAAGTTTGTAACAAGTATATGTTCATCAGTCGTAGGTCCAACGCCACCGGAGTCCCTGAAATTTCAGGGAAACCTTGATACCCCCTGACCCAGGGTGAGGTCGGAAACCTCATCAAGCCGATGTCAGCGCTCGTGTTTTTGTTCATGCCACTTGCAAAAATGTTCCCCTGTCAGATTATTTCAACTACACTTGACATAGATCCCCATGCACCTTCACAGGCTGAGTCATCTCACGAGAATCTGTGCGGCGTTTTGCGGCCCTATTTACATCCACATTAGCTCCCCTAAATGAGTGAATTCTTGCGGTCGTATTTACATATCCAGGAACCTCCGTCTACAAGAGGCATAGATTCTCATGAGCAAAAGGCTGTTGAAGATCATACAGCTTCTTGCCGACATCGACCCTGTGTTCATCCTATATGAGGAAAATGTTTCTCAACCTCATTTTAGCATCCTCGAAGTGCGTGAATGGGGGTACCCTTGCGCAATCGGCTATGTCTCTGGTGTGTGCCTAAGGATTTTAGGGGAACATGGCATAAACATCTCAGGATATACTAAGGTACACTTTGAAACTCATTTTATTGAGTACTGGGGGTGGAGGTGGGCGGGGGGGGGGGGGAGGGATGGGGGTTGCACGGTAGACCGGGATAGCTTTTGGACTATTTATAGAAGGGACTCTTTTTAGGATGGGTTGCAGGGGTGCGAATTTAATAACATGTCCATGATGTCAAAGGTGGGCAGGCAACCTTGAACTGCTAACCGTGTCGCTGCGACCACACTACTTGCCACGTGAATTCGGCCAGCTGACTATAATTACCGTTTATGTTCCGGGTCCCGACTTCAAAGCTGCAGCTGAGACGATCGCTGACTGTTATTCTAGAGTGGTATCAAACTATCCTGACCAGCCAGTATTTATTTTTGGCGACTTCAATCAGTGCGATCTAACACCACACCTCTCTCTACAACAGTACATTACATGTCCTACAAGACTTAATCGCACCATTGATCTCTGCTTTGGCAACATTGACGATGCGTTTAAGCCGTTGTGTAGGCCCCCACTGGGGCGCTCGGACCACAACATCATACACTTGTTGCCAAAGTATAGACAAAAAATAAAGACGTCCAAGACTGTAACGAAAACCACACAGCTGTGGACACCGGACAGCATGGAGGAGCTCCGTGGGTGCTTTGAGGCGACAGATTGGGATATGTTTACTCATAACTGTGATGACCCTAATGAACTTGTTGAGACAGTCACTTCTTACGTAAGATTTTGTGAAAACACTGTAATTAAAACCAAGACAGTGAAGGTGTTTGCTAACAATAAGCCATGGGTCAGCAAGGAGCTAAAGGTGTATTTGAACCAGAAGAAACTTGCTTTCTTACAGGGTAACACTGATGAATTTCGGGAAAAGGAGAGGGATTTTAGAAGGGCTGCTAGGACTGCCAGACTGAACTATAAAAGCAAGATCGAAACAAAATTTTCTTCTGGCAACGCTAGAGATGCATGGAATGGTCTGAACGGCATGATGGGTAGGCAGCAAAAGAAACAAGCCAGGCTCTGCACTGGGAATCCAGTTGAGATGGCCAATGATCTAAATCGTTTTTACTCACGGTTCGATGGCAGAAACCTTAGTGATAACTGTGATGAATTGTGCCAGTCCATTGTGCCGGAACCTTTGTCAATTACTGAAGAGGAGGTAGTAAACATCTTTTCTAAGCTGAATGCACACAAAGCACCTGGACCAGATGGGTTAGGTGGCAGAGTATTGAAAACCTGTGCAGGTCAATTGGAGAAGATCTTCACTACTATTTTTCAGTTCCTGCTTGATCATCATACTGTCCCTACGGCTTGGAAATCATCAATCATTGTCCCGATTCCTAAAAAAACGAACGCTCATGAATTCAACGATTTCCGTCCAGTTGCATTGACTTCTATTTTGTCAAAATGTATGGAAAAAGTGGTGAGGAGGCATCTGTTAAATGATGTTGCCGAACTACTGGATCCCTTCCAATTTGCTTACAAAAACCATAGGGGTGTGGAGGATGCATGCCTTACTCTGTACAATCTTGTATTTCAACATCTTGAGAAATCAAAGGCACATGTGAGAATTCTTTTTATTGACTTTTCTAATGCTTTCAACAGCGAACAGCCACAGTCATCGAAGACAGCAGCGGCCAACTCCTTACGGAAAACACTGTTGTACTAAACAGATGGACTGAGTACTGCCGAGACTTGTATAACTACAAGGCTGAGCCAGACACCAGCATCCTCCAAAACAACCAGGCTGGGGCCAGGAAGGCTGAAGACCTGCCAGTGTTAGCTGAAGAGGTGGAAGCAGCCGTACACGGCCTGAAGGGAGGAAAGTCTCCAGGTGTAGACAACGTACCTGCTGAACTGTTGAAGCATGGAGGAGAAGTAACAACGAAGGTCCTCACTACACTCTGTCAAAAGATCTGGGAGCAAAAGAAATGGCCAGTAGAATGGACACAGTCTCTAGTGATCCCGCTCCCCAAAAAAGGAAACCTGAAACAGTGCCAGAACTACAGAACTATCAGTCTGATAAGTCACCCTAGCAAAGTAATGCTTAGAATCATTCTCAACCGCCTCAAAACTTTCGCCGAGGAACTGCTGGCAGAAGAACAGGCTGGCTTCAGAGTTGGAAGAAGCACTGTAGAGCAGATTTTCAACTGCCGCGTCCTGATCGAGAAACATCTGCAGCATCAGCGCGAACTCTACCACAACTTCATTGATTTCAGGAAAGCATTTGATCGCGTCTGGCACGACGGACTCTGGCAAGTCATGAGATCGTTCAACATAGAGGAGGGACTGATCCAAATGATAGAAGCGCTTTACAAGAACGCCTGCAGCGCGGTTCTACTTAACAATCAGTCAGGCGAGTTCTTCAGGACGACGATCGGTGTCCGTCAAGGATGCCTGCTCTCTCCTGTCCTTTTCAACATATTCCTGGAGAAGATCATGCAGGAAACCCTCCACGACCACCATACTTCAATCTCTATTGGTGGCAGATCCCTGTGCAATCTTCGATTCGCAGACGACATTGACCTCATGGCAGGCAGCAATAGTGAGCTCCAAAACCTGACAGACAAACTTTCAAGTAGCGCAGGGTCTTATGGCATGGAGATCAGTACGGATAAAAGCAAAGTGATGATCAACACCACAAGCGACAGCAGCAGCAACATTCACATGAATGGCCAAAAGCTAGAAGAGGTCAATAGCTTCAAGTACTTGGGAGCCACCCTATCCAAAGACGGTAGTTGCATAGCAGAGATCCGTATCAGGATAGGTACAGCAACATCCGCAATGGCCAGGCTGGACAGGATATGGCGAAGTAACTCCATCAGCTTCACCATCAAGTACAGGCTTTACAAGTCCCTCATAGTGTCTATTCTACTCTACGGCTGTGAGACTTGGACACTGCTTGCAGACTCAGAAAAGAAAATCCAGGCCTTTGAGAACAAGTGCCTGAGGAAGTTGCTCCGCATCTCGTACCGCGAGCACAAGACCAACGAATATGTACGGAGCATCGTCACTTCCCTGGTGGGCCCACATGAACCCCTTCTGGCAACCGTGAAACGGCGCAAGCTTGCTTGGTTTGGCCACGTGACCCGACACAACACCTTGTCCAAGACTATCCTGCAAGGCACTCTCGAAGGAAGTCGTCGGCGAGGTCGTCAGAGAAAGAGTTGGGTCGCAAACATAAAAGAATGGACCGAACTCGAGATGTCAGACTTGCTTGCCACCGCCCAAAATAGAACTCAGTGGAGAGCACTGTCTGTTGCTGCTGCCTTTCAGTCCCCCCAACGCCCAGTTCGGGCAAGGGACTGATGATGATGATGAATGCTTTTAATACTGTTGAACCACTAATGCTTTTGCAGCGTATGATGGACTTTAATGTGAACACAAACATTATTCTGTGGGTGCGAGACTTTTTGAAGGACAGGCCACAACGTGTAAATGTACACGGCAGTCTGTCTGACCAAGTGGTGCTAAATTCAGGCTGCCCTCAAGGTTGTGTCCTCTCTCCGACATTGTTTTCTATATACACAGACCATATGCGTTGTCACACTGCCACTTCTCGTCTCTTAAAGTTCTCAGACGACATGGCCCTTGTACGCCTACTCCAAAAAGAAGACAGTTTGGCCGAGTACTTTGCACAGATAGCAGTATTAGAGTCATGGTGCAAAGATAGTTTTCTGGAAATGAATGTACAGAAAACCAAGGAACTCGTCATTGATGACAGGAAAGTTGATGATATTTTTGTACCTGTCTCAATTAATAATCAACCTGTAGAGGTGGTCACTGAATTTAAGTACCTTGGCACAGTCGTGGATAGTGGGCTGTCCTTCACTGGAAACACTGATCTGATTGTGAAAAAAGCAAACCAGCGTCTGTACCTTCTTAGGAAACTGAGAAGTTTTGATGTCAGTTCCAGGGTTTTAGAATCCGTTTATAGAAGCCTGATCGAAAGCATACTGACGTTTAACATCACTGCTTGGTATGGCAATCTCAGTATGAAAAACAGGGGCAGACTGTCACGTATCGTCAGAACAGCTGAGAAGATCATTGGCCTAGGACAGTACCCAGTAGATGATCTGTACCATAGAGCTGTCCGAAGGATAGCTGCTAGCATTGTCAATGATCCTAGTCACCCACTCTCTGATCAGTTTCAAATGCTACCATCAGGCAGACGTTTCAACATGCCACTTGCCAAAAGGAATGTTTTTAAGAAGTCTTTTATTCCAACTGCTGTCTCGATTTTGAACTCTCGTTTATAACGCCGCGATAAGTATGATCTACTTAACATTACCTCCCATCTTGTGACAGATTGCTTGTGATAGATTGCTTCAATGATAATTTTTCATGATATGCTTTTGCAGCGTTTGTTAATGTCTTATATTGTTGTTTCATGACGAGCCGAAAGGCAAATTTCTGTCGTGCCTGGACTCGAACAGACAATAAAGTTGTATTGTATTGTATTGTATTGTATAAACCTCTAACAATTAAAGTAACAAGATAAAAATTACGTCATGTCTAGTTACGTTAACCCTGCTGCTGAACGTACATTTGACGCGAAGCGCCGTATGTGCGTATGTATGTATGTATGTATGTACGTATGTACTAGATGTGTGTGCGTATATATGTATGTAAACAAGAGAATCTCCGATATTTCTGTACACACAATTCTGAAACTTGGCAAATACTTTCTTAAGTGGTTGGCTAAGACAGCCTCCGAGCATATTGTAATTGAATGTCTCATTGAAGACATAAACTACCGTTTATAGGAAGTCAGTTGACCCAGATTAGAGTTCAATTTTTCTTTTCATATTTACTTGACCTTTTGTATATAGCTAGTTTGGAGAAGGCCATTGCATGAGTTCGTTAGCCAGCTTTGTATCCTTTGAACTTCTTTAGTAAAAATTAGTGCTGTAGAAAACAAAGACTCTAAAAAAAACAGTGGCTTCTCTCTGTAGTTGTTTCAGGCAAATCAAAAGCGTATCTCGGAAAACAATACATGACAGAAGATATAGAATCCCTCACGGCTGAGGAATTAATTAAACTACACTCCAAATATGAAAATCATATCGCTTCACTAATGACTCATGATTTAAGTCAATCTCTTGTCTGTCTATACACAAAAGCAGTGAGTCACTTTCTACCTGTAAACACTGACAGTCTATCACACGACCTTGAAAGCAACCCTATTGTTTCAAGTTCAATTGGTAAATTAGCATGCGTCATGTTTTACAAGTTTGGGAATTACCTTGCGCCTGTGGTAACCTTGCTTGTTACCGGGAGCCATATTGATTTTTCAAAAATAAATTTTACTTGCAGAAGAAAATGGACGAAACCCAGACGACTCAACAACCGAGTCTTGTCTTGACACAGGTTCAAACGGTGACTAAGACTAAAAGTCCAGGCAGGGTTGAGGCTGGGAAAAAATTAGCTGAATGGAACAGACAAAAAAAATACAGCTTCAAGCATCAATAGAAAAGGCTCATATATCTGACCCATCACCAACAGCACCAGCCCCAGCACCAGTGTCTCTGCCGTCAGGACAGTCGGGACCACCAGGACCATCACCCCCTCATCAAAGTGAGAGACAAACAACTGAGTCTAAACCCGAAACAACAAAATATATAGTTGCTGGATTTGTTGTCGGATTTGGTTACGTAGGTTACCAATTATACAAAAAATACAAACCACAGACTCGAACAGTGACAAAAAAATCAGACACTCCAAAAACAAAACCAGAAGTCGCCACATTACCAGTAACACCCAAAGTCATTGACCCATTTCATATGCAGTGAATAAAAAATATTATTTTAATTTTATTGTATTAGAAAATCAGTGACACAAAGAACTTAATGAACCTTGTCTATCACTCTGCTGTAATAAGCGGAGTAGCAGTAGCTTACTCTATGCTGGGAAAAAGTCTGCTCAAAATGAAATCGGCAGACCTGAGTAGATTAGACTTTGAAGACAGTGCTAAGCTAATAACAATTGTAACAGCGTCAATTGCTACAAAAGACTTTCTGGTCAAGCAAGGAATTATTCCAGAAAATGTTTCTATGTAAATAAAATAAGTATGGCGACTTTAGCCGTAATAATTGGAGGTGCGATGGTCAACGCCCTGGCATTCAGCGGATCAAATTATCTCTTTTCAAAAGTGGGTAGAGAAGAATCTGCAGAAGAATTGAAACGACACAATGAGGCATCAGAGAAACTTGCACAAGCCCAGCAAGAGTATGAAAAGCAAAGAAAAGAAAAACTTGATTGCATCAATGAAAAACTCAGACTAGAAGGTCACGCGCAACATGCATTTTCTAATGTCGATGACGCAATCAGAGAATACTATCTTGTCATGGGAGAAGACATGTCTACCCCAAAGCCGAAACTTAGCGACTATTACCAACACAGCACACAACAAAGAAATGGGGAGATAATCTCTGTTCTAGTGGGAATGACATTTGTTTATATAAAAAAAACCGAAAAAATGACAGATGCTAAACTATCGAAAATATATTACTCTCCAATAGGTTATTGGAAGGGAAACACCGCTATTCAGAATTACATGCAGCCATGGGTGGAGATGTATCACTCAATCAAATTAAACAATGGTTACAGAGACAGGCGATTTGGCAAATATATTTACCTGTGCCAAGAAAAATAACACGTCCTCATTTTGAGAACACAACACCAAATGACACACATCAAATGGACCTCCTGTTCTTACCGCATGACATAATAAGAAAAAAGCGTTACAAGTATGCACTAACTGTCGTTGACATTGCTTCAAGGTATAAAGACGCCAAACCTATAACTGACAAGAACGCTACCAATGTTGCTACAGCATTAACAAAAAATATATAGTCGAGGCCCTTTAAAATTTCCCAGACTTGTGTAGGTTGATGACGGATCTGAGTTTAAGGGCGCCATTAATCAGTTATTTGCGAAGCATGGCATACTGGTTAGAAGTGGCATTCCAGGTGTACACAGATCACAGGCAATTGTAGAAACCTTTAACAAACAATTATCAGAGAGACTTTTCAGCTATCAGTATTCTAAGGAACTCATGCATGACACATGTAACACTGAGTGGGTAAAAAGATTATCGTCTGTGATAAAAGCAATGAATAATGAAGGTCATGTAAAACCTGCTGATGCTATTAAATTGAAAACAATACCGTCAGGGCCAGAGACTGCGCTAAAATCAATGCCACTGCTGGCGCCAGACACAAGTTTATTTACAAAACAGGTAAGATATTTGTATCAGCCCAGAGAATCAGAAAATGATGTCAGACGCAGAGCAACTGACCCCATCTGGTCTACTTCCATACACAACATAAAAAAATAATTCCTGGAAACCCATTGATTTATTATCTGTATGAGCCAGCCCCGCATTTGTCAGAAAAGAATTACATATTATTCCCCCAGACACTGTTACTCATTTCAGTAACTAACTCGTCAATTAATTCATCAACTAATTGATCAGCTATTTCTTCAGATAACTTAAGCCTGTAATGGCCAGGTGCATAAGCTTTTTCCTTTTTATGAAACACACGTTTTGTGTCCCCCAACTGCCAGTGACTTCTTATGTGTTTGGATCATTTCTAGATTGTGTTTGTTTGATCTCAGCGACTTGTTTGGATAATCAGGCATTAATGCTCCATCTAATACTTGCTTGTAATGCTCATGGAGGATGTCTTTTTTTTTATCGCTGTTTTTTTTTTTTATTATTCCTTTAGCTTTTGACTGACTTCCCTTCTGGTGCAGTATAGAATACATTTTTTATCTCAGACCAACGTACTCAACTATCAGCACACCATTCAGTTCGTCTTTAAACTTCCCAGGCACTTTCTTGTTTTGTGTGCTGTACAGCGGGTGATCTTTAGGATAATCAGATGTGTCATACATATGTAGTTCTGTTTTCATGTCTTCATAAAAGTCTTCAGTAGGCACATCTATGATCAAAGAGTCAGTGTCAGTGTATAGCAGTCGACACTCAGGATATTTTGGTTTGAAGTAATCATAATAAAATTCAACCATCAACAGTTTTGATAACTCAAGTATTGCCATACCAATGAATACTGGCTTGTCCAGTTTAACAATCTTTTTTTTTTGAGTGACACTGCATACAATGATGAATGAAACTCTTTGTACCCTGTGTACTGTGGCTTACCTGTAAGTTTAATTGCACCCAATTCAGTTGTTACAAGTCTCACATCTTTGCGGTGATGAGGATTTTCCATCGTCTTCCCAAAACGGGCATTGTTCATAAGCTTAAAGAAGTCTTTGTCAAATGCAGTGTTGCCGTCTCTCGCATGCAGTGTTGTGTTCTTCATTATGAAATCTTTCATGAAAGCACTATGATCAAATTGAATGCCTCTGTGAACTTTTTTTAGTACTAACCCATGTCTGATGTAAAACTGCAGTAAGCGATAATGGCAAATGTAATTGAATTTGTCATTCAAATTTGGCACAAGTTTAGTGTCTTCTTTTTTCCCCGTCATACTCATTTTCTCAACAGCTAATGGATAATCATTGTGGTAATCGTGTAGATGGTGTGGGTACTCCAGGTCGACTTCAAAGATCCAACTCTTCGCATCATTCCGGTCATGATTCATAATATAGTTTGATAACTGTGTTATGTCATACTGTGACACATCATGCAGACAAAAGTTTTTCAAGGGCAATAACTCACACATCGCCCAGCCATACAAATTATTAGCGTCCACGTAGGTAATGAATGACCTTGACCTTGATGGGTCAAAGTCAAGGTCGTCCAGATATTTCTTGTTTGCTTTGGCATAGTTGTTCGCGGCTATACTTATGCCTCCCCTCAATCCACATTCCACCATTTCACCCATTGTATGATCAGACAACAGGTCTATAAATATCTTACTGGATTTTAAAAAAGCATCGCAGGTCATGCCAGGACTAGTTATGTAACAGGCTGGGTCAAGACTGTAGTGTAACAAACCCTTTTCACGGTAACTTTCAAATATGTCTGCTAGCAAGCAAACGTCAGCTTTCAAGTACTGGTCATGGTAGTCACCAATTGTCTGACACCCTAATTTACCCCATGCATCAAGTGCATGTTGGTAATCAGAGTCAGAAATACCTTTTCCATTTAGTGTGGAATAAAATTTCTCTTTTGGTGGCAGTCTCCTTTCTTCAAACACAACCCAGTCACTGATGTACTCATAAGGGTAGACACCTTTCTTAATTAACTCAGGCTAAAAATATTTACTTGTTATTGGAAACGATGTCAGACCATCTGCCAGACTAGCAAGACCTAAAGACAAATGTTGCATTGAGTCATAAAATGTTAATTTGTTATCAAGTCTAAAGGTCAAGTACTGTACTTTTCAGTTGTCTGTGCAATACAACTAATTTTTTTGTAAGACTCATCCACATCACATATGATAATGGGTGAATCATACCCCTTGTGAAAAAAAGATTGGTAACTTGTATGTCATATTTTTAATAACAATTTACAATTGTTATGTGCAGCACCTCTGTACCGTCCAGTTATGGGATCATGGTCACAAACTTTACCTCCATCGAGGGCTTGTTCACAAATCCAACACTTCTCTGCTGTATCAAAATTCAGTTTGTCTTCTTCTGACATCACCAAAGGCATCTGACATGTTGTGAGATAATGTCTCTTGGCTGGCTCTTGGCTGGACTTCGCAAACGAAGATTTTATAGGAGTTGCCCACGATGTCTGCAGGCTTGTTCGTGGCTGCGGAGGCCAATCCGGGACAGGCAGGTTCGACCGCAGTGGCTGCAGGGGAAGGTATGGCCAGAGTTCTGAGTTGCGGCATCTCTGTTCTTTCTCCTGAGCCGCTTGTCCTTAAGGCTAGCTCTGCGAGAGTCCTCAAAGGAGACAGCTGCCTTGTAAATAGTGGAGCGCCAGGTGTCACGGTCCACAGCAAGCGAAGACCACTGGTGGTGGTCGATTTGGCAGGCACTAAGTGACTTCTTGAGACAGTCTTTGTATCTCTTCTTTGGTGCCCCTCTGTCACGGTGTCCAGTAGCAAGCTCGCCGAACAGGGTGATCTTTGGTAGGCGATGATCCTCCATCCTGGAGACATGCCCCGCCCAGCGGAGCTGTGTCCGCAGCAGCAAAGCCTCGATGCTCACGGTTTCAGCCTGTTCAAGGACCTCGACATTGGTGACATAGTCACTCCAGTGAATGCCCAGGATGGTACGCAGGCAGCGCTGGTGGAAGCGTTCGAGGAGTCGTAGTTGGCTGCGGTAGAGGGCCCAGGACTCGGAACCATACAGCAGGGTGGTGAGGACCACAGCTCTGTACACGCTGATCTTGGTGCCTGTTTTCAGCTGTTGATTGTGCCACACCCGCTTGAAAAGTCGCCCGAAAGCGCTGTTCGCTTTTGCCAGCCTGCTGTCAAGCTCCTTGTCCAGCTTGGCGTCCGACGTGATAATGCAGCCAAGGTAAGTAAACTGGTGCACTGACTTTAGTTCAGACTCGCCGATGGTGATGTGAGGAGGGCGATACACTGTCTTGGGTGCCGGCTGATGGAGGACCTCTGTCTTTTTCAGACTGACCTCGAGTCCAAAGAGCTGGGCAGCGTCTGCGAAGCAGGACGTGATGCGCTGCAGGGCTCTCTCTGTGTGTGCAACGAGGGCAGCATCATCAGCAAAAAGCAGCTCACGGATCAGTTGGTCTAGGGTTTTCGTGTGGGCCTGCAGTCGTCTGAGGTTGAACAGGCTGCCATCGAGACGATACCTGATGTACACTGCATCGTCATCATCGAGGTCCACTGTGGCCTGCTTCAACATCATGCTAAAAAAGATGGTGAAGAGGGTCGGTGCCAGCACGCAGCCCTGCTTTACGCCGTTGAGAATGGGGAATGGTTCTGAGAGGTCATTGTTGAGTCTGACCTGACCTTGCTGGTCCTCGTGTAGCTGGACAATCATGTTGAGGAACTTTGGGGGACAGCCAAGTCGCTCCAGGATCTGCCACATGCCTTGCCTGCTCACAGTGTCGAACGCTTTTGTTAGGTCGACAAACGTTACGTACAGCCCTTTGTTCTGCTCGCGGCACTTCTCCTGTAGCTGTCTCAGCACAAAGACCATATCGGTGGTGCTCCTGTTTGCTCTGAAGCCACACTGGCCCTCTGGGAGTTGGTCTTCAGCGATGGCAGGTACCAGCCGATTCAGGAGCAGCCTTGCAAGGATTTTTCCAGCAATGGACAGCAGTGTAATTCCCCGATAGTTGGAACAGTCAGACTTCTCACCTTTGTTCTTGTACAGGGTGATAACGACTGCATCACGGAGATCCTTTGGTAGTGTTCCTTCCTCCCAGCAGCAGAGAAAGAGGTCATGGAGCTTGTTGTGCAGTGCTGTGCCTCCATGTTTCCAGATCTCTGGCGGTATTCCATCAATGCCTGCTGCTTTGCCACTCTTGAGCTGGTGGATGGCTGTGAGGGTCTCTTCAGCGGTGGGCGGTTCGTCCAATTCATCTTTTACTGGGAGCTGTGGGATTTGTAGGACGACTGCTTCTTGAACAGTGCGCTCAGCGCTGAAGAGGCTCTGAAAGTATTCCGACCAGCGGTTCAAGATGGAGGTATTATCTGTGAGGAGTGCCTGGCCATTCGCGCTTCGCAGGGGACTTTGTACCAGGTGCCTGGGGCCATACACTGCTTTCAATGCTTCGTAGAAGCCCCTGTAGTCACCATTGTCTGCGCAAAGCTGGGTCCTCTGTGCAAGTCTGGTCCACCACTCATTCTGGAGATCTCTGAGCTTGCGCTGGAGACTGCTGCAGACGAGGCGGAAGGCAGACTTCTTCACAGGGCAGGAAGGCTGGGCTAGGTGGGCCTGATGGGCGGCTCTTTTTTTTTGCTAGGTGTTCCTGGATCTCTACATCGTTTTCGTCAAACCAGTCTTTGTTCCTCTTTCTAGCGAAACCCAAGACTTCTGCAGAGGATTTTGCAATAGCAGTTTTCAGTTCTTCCCAAAGTGTTTCAGGGGAGGAGTCTGCTGGGTCCGCTGTGTCTTTGAGCCTGCGCTGTAAATCTGTCTGAAAGGCAGCTTTCACGTCGTCACGCTGAAGGCTCGCAACATCAAGCTTTTTCTTGGGGGGCCCCCATTTCTTGGGTTTTGGCTTGAAGTGGAGCCTGAGTTTGCAGCGGACAAGGCGGTGGTCAGTGTGGCACTCTGCGCTGGGCATCACTCTGGTGAGGAGGACGTCACTGCGGTCCCTCTGACGCACTAGGACATAGTCGATAAGGTGCCAGTGCTTGGAGCGAGGATGCATCCAGGTGGTCTTTCGACTGTCCTTTTGCTGAAAAGTAGTGTTGGTGATGACCAGTTGCTGCTCTGCACAGAACTCCAACAGTAGGCGGCCATTGTCATTGCAGTTCCCCACGCCATGCTTGCCGAGGACTCCTTTCCAGGCTTCAGAGTCCTGGCCCACTCTGGCGTTGAAGTCGCCAAGGATGATGACTTTGTCGTCTGCAGGGGTGCTCTGTATGAGGCTGCGCAGGTCAGTGTAAAACTTGTCCTTTTCAGCAGGCTCTGCCAAGAGGGTTGGGGAGTACACACTGAGAAGGGTGACGTGTTGCTGGTGTCTCAGTGGGAGGCGCATGGACATGATGCGGTCTGAATGACCCGTTGGTAGGTTTTCCAGCTTAGTCGCAATGGAGGTCTTGACCATGAAACCCACGCCTGAGAGCCGTCTTTCTGATGCAGGCCTGCCTGACCAGTAGAGGGTGTACCCAGCGCCAAGTTCTTGGAGGCTGCCTTTGTCCGGAAGGCGTACTTCGCTGAGCGCGGCGATGTCAATGTTTAACCTCCGCAATTCATGGGCAATGAGGGCGGAGCGACGTTTGGGGCGTCCGCTGTCTGCTTTGTCGAGCATGGTTCGGATGTTCCAGCATGCTACGTTGAGTCCGGTCGTGGTCGTCATCAGAGTGGATCCGTTATTCTTTCTTGTTTTTTGACCGCATGAGAAGATGCCCGTTGACCGCGGCTAGCCAACTGGGGTTGCGAGGGGACGAGCTTTGGTTAGGCCACCTTTTCTAGGCCCCTCTCCGTGTGGAGCAAGCAGTGCTGTCCCTAGAGAAGGCTGCTTGGTCGTTCAGGGTGTGCCGAGTGATGTTGTCATCCCCAGGTCAACATCAGGCGACCAATATCCTGAACCGCCTGCATGCAGGTTTGAGACTGCGGCTTCCAGTGACATCTTTCGCCGTTTCGCCCCTTGCCCATCGCTACAGGACTTGGAATGGTCAGTGTCATGGTCCGTGGACGTTTCCTAAAGCCTGCGCGGTGGAGCTTTTTGGTGGAGTGCAGTGTGCGCAGTACTGGCCCCACCCTTTAAACCCTTGGTTCATCTGCCATGGCCTAGCAAGCTGGGACGATGGCATCGAGGTCCTCGGGTCGTAGGTTTTATATCAGACTGTCCTTGTCCTAGTCTCTGGCTCAAAAGCCTTCCCCGGAGACACGGGGGCTTTGATGTCAGGGGTTTCCTCCCTTAGCCTTTCCGCAGCCAAGCGGCCAGGCCTGCAAGGCAGCAGGCAACTCGTGGAGGGCGGGGTCGTCTATGTCCCGTGCAGATGTGAACATCTGCCCACTGCCCAGAATGAGATAATGTACTACCTGACTATACAGTTGCCTCATTTCTGTTAAAAACAGACATGCTGCATTTTCACCCCTGTAGATAACAGGTTCTGAATGCTGTCCATCTGACCTAACAATAATGTATCCGAAAGAACACGCCACTTGGTCACTTAGTTTTATAGTCTTTGGTAATGATTCTGGAAAAGGACCTTCATATGGTACAACCAGTGATTCAAAATCAGCATACACTACAAACGGCAGCTTTTGCTGATTCCCATAGTTCTTAAAATATACTTGACTACCAGGATTTGGATACTTAAGTACTGTTTGAATGTCATCAGCTGACCTACAGTGCAAAACATGTTTGTGCGCTGTTTATAGAGGAGAATCTTTGTAAACATCTTTTACACACTTCCTGTTTGCCATTGTGTTTTGTTGTATGCCCATGAATTAGACGTGACATACTCCTGATAATTGTGTAGAGAAAGTTATCATTATCACCGATTAATAACATGTCAACATGTTTATCTTCTGACTGACCATAGGTTGGGGCAAGTGGTGATACTCTAATGGGTTGTAACTTGTCAACAGACTCATTATCCCACACATACACATTCACAGATATACCAGGATTTAGTTTTTCAAACAAGTCTATATCTTCTATTTTAACAGGGAAATCTATACCACTGAAGTTGAGTTCGTTTACAAATTTGGTGTAGTTAGATACACGGTCAGGTCTTGTTTTTACAAAGTGTAGTTTAGCAAGCACACACCACATGAAACAATGGTGGTCTTTGTTCTGTATATTGATGAGAGCCTTTTTGTTTGCAACCTCTGTTGGCAGTGGCAACCATGATTTACCTAATATAGGATGATATCTTGTCTGCTTTAATTGTAGTTCATGTACACGACCTTCATGCCAACCAGACCCCTTCATTCTTGCACTGTCAATTGCTTTGAGGAAGTCTGGTAACAGACTTTCTCTAAACAGGTTCTCCAATTCTCTTCTTGTGTTAACTGTGTGTTGTCTTGTCGATATATATGAAACAATCGCATCACCATCTACTCTAGTAAATTCTATTTTAGCAACAACCTGAATCTTTACACTTCCTGTAAGAAGATTATCGTGTATAACAGAAAAAGATTTTTCTATCGATTCATAGACATTGTTACTATTAGATAGTTACTATTAGATATAGGCAAGTCTGTTGTGAAACACGTTTCTTAAGCCTGATTGACTTGTCGAGCCTGATGAGCTTTGAGCATTGTCCGTCATTTTTATTTGTCCGACAAAATAATAAATGAAAAAAAAAATTACTGCTGGCTCACCTTATGTAATACTTTATTAGTTGTAGCTACAATAAACAAATTTAGTTTATATATACTCACCAAAACAAATCGATCACTTCCCTGGTGAGTGTCTTAAGGTCTTGTCCTGCAGGTGTAATATCACTTTATTGAATGTAACACTTTCAATATAACAATGTAGTTTTCTTAGTTGATCAAATATGTCATTACACTGTGCTTCAAACCAGCTACAGATAGCATCATAAACTTTAAAAGCATTTGTCTTAAGATCGACAGTCTCGTAATCATAACGTGGTGTACCATCAGAATATTCCAAAGTTACATTATATGTCATGTATATCTTTGCTGGTGTTGAGAGTTTTAAGCCTGGTTCAAACACACGTGTTTTTAAGTCATAAAAGCGTTCAACATCTTTGAAGCACTCTGTAACATCAATCACTTGCATTTGTCCGTGGACAAAACAAAAGACTACATTAATTTACTAACCCATACCCATGTGGGCTGATCTGTCTTTAAAATAAGCTTTAGATGCTTAGTTGATGTCAGTTTGTTTATCACAATGTCGCGTTCTTTCTTATTTGGGATGACGTCATTTCTCTCTGAGACAGTCTTCAAAGCTGTCATGACCCTTACAGTAAAACAAACAGATAAACTTTAACTGTTCTCGAAAATCTTTTAGTACAGCATTATATTTTTGAGTGAAAATCCATACACTAACATTTGCGTGTCTGCCACTGAAGGCAAGTTCTGCTAAAGTGTTTCTCTTTTTGACAATGTCTTTCTCTGCAGAGCAGTCATCGACAATAAACAAAGTTGGCTGTCCTTCAAATTGCTTGTAAAAATACTGCAGATAGTTGTTCAGTTTTTTCTCAGGGTCGACTAAGTAAATGTTGCTGTCATTCCAAATGAATGAACGGTTGTGATAAGCTTTGTTGTGTTTTATTGTAGGACAAAATATCACAATGTTTTCGAAATGATGGATGTATCTTGTTTGTAATAGATTAAGAACAAATTCAGTTTTACCACTCCCTGTGGCACCGCAAAACAAGCCACAGTGTGGGTCGAGTGTCATCAAGTTCATTTTAATACACAATATAATTTTAATATATGTGTCCACTTAGTCTGCTTTCTGCAATATTGAGTTGTGCATCATAAATCAGATACAAATATATATTTATTGCTGCAGTGGTTTCAACCTTTTTTTGGATCTGATTGTAATTCCGTCACTGCCATCTTCAACAGTACGACCTGACCCATGTAGGTAGTCATCCTCTGTACAACGTAGGTCTAACCACAGTGCATACTTGTTCGTCAGGTTGTCCAATTCTTACGTCATACAGATGTAAATCTTTACAAGTTATGTTTGCTGGTTTTTCTCTAAGTCTTCCACCCACAAAATACTTCGTGATCTCATCGTAGTGCTGGTATGGTTGCATTCCAGATGCGTACACTTGGACAGCCTTCGATTGTACAGGACAAATGTGTGATTTTTGGATTGTAGAATTTTTCTGAATCTCTTTTGTATGGACTCGCCGGTTCAACAAACAAGATGAGTATGCCTTTCAGTAACCTAGCAGGTGTGTTCAAGTTTATGTTCCACATTGGGTCGCTTTTGTCTTTATGCATTAAACTATGTCTAATCACCCAGTCATAATAAATCGGCAGTCTTGACTGGTACTGATTTTGAATTAGAGTAGCTAGATGAGTATGTGTGACAATTTCATATTCCAAAGAGATGTTAGAGATCTTATATGTTGCGTCTGTGGCAGATGATTTAATAACTTTGGAGTAGTCATTGAAGGTTAGTTCAAAACTCAGATGGTCTAATTGAAATGATGGATGTATCTTGTTTGTAATAGATTAAGAACAAATTCAGTTTTACCACTCCCTGTGGCACCGCAAAACAAGCCACAGTGTGGGTCGAGTGTCATCAAGTTCATTTTAATACACAACCTTTTTTTGGATCTGAATTGTAATTCCGTCACTGCCATTTTCAACAGTACGACCTGACCCATGTAGGTAGTCATCCTCTGTACTAAGTAGGTCTAACCACAGTGCATACTTATTCGTCAGGTATTGTCCAATTCTTACGTCATACAGATGTAAATCTTTACAAGTTATGTTTGCTGGTTTTTCTCTAAGTCTTCCACCCGCAAAATACTTTGTGATCTCATCGTAGTGCTGGTATGGTTGCAT
Organism: Semisulcospira habei; assembly: GCA_036245525.1. NCBI lineage: Eukaryota > Metazoa > Mollusca > Gastropoda > Semisulcospiridae > Semisulcospira > Semisulcospira habei. The sequence goes on from BTPG01000001.1 coordinate 97,692,822, forward strand.
TCCAGATGCGTACACTTGCGTCTGTGGCAGATGATTTAATAACTTTGGAGTAGTCATTGAAGGTTAGTTCAAAACTCAGATGGTCATTCAGTGCTCCTTGGTAATAAGGCAAATGCACTGTTAAGATTTCAAATTCATGTGGAATGTAAAATCTGGTTCCATATGTTTCAGCCATTATAACGTCCTTAGCTGTAGTAGTTACTTTATCTCCGGCGTCAATTCTAATTTTCATAATGTTATCATACTGTATGCCTTGATAAATACGATCTTCTCGTTCTTCTCTTGTAAGCCACAAATCTTTGTAACAGTAAAACACATCAGCATCATCAAAACTCAACACTTCCTGTCCTTCAAGTTTTACTTTGATGGTTCTAATAATTGCTCTGCCAAGGTTGTTAACTAGTGTTTTGTTTACATCTGCGTCTGATGTCAGTTCAATATTAAATGCTAGGCGTGCAGTACCAGGAACAATAACATCACTGGGACCTAGGTTTGGAAACTTGACTGTGAGTGTTTGGTTTTGGTCTATAGTACTTGGATTGTTTGTGATGACGATTGTCTAATGCCCTTAACACCAAGAGAGAGAGAGACAATAGGAGATCCGTAAGGCAATGAATTCAATAAAGCCACATCAGTCATTAAATTACGTCATTTTTAATAATAAAATTTTTGACACCATTACACCCCCGTTATTACCGAATCAACCCTTTGATTTTTAAAAACTGACAAGCATGACCGATGCGGCCTCATTGATCTGATTATCTTACGGATCTCCTATTGTCTCTCTCTATAACTATTGTCTCTGTGAATCATACACTGTTAATTAAAAAAATCGCGACCATGGCCATGTTTATGAACTTTACCATTACAGCTCTGCATTCATGGCTACGGTACACACTGAATCAGGAAGTTAAAATCGGCTGTAGACGGTAAAACCACCAGTATCTGGTTGCCTTGTACCAAGTATATGGGGTTTTACATAGTCTAAGATTCTCACGAGCCTAGATTTTATTTTTATAAGTGGACACAGGTAAGATCCTCAAGAACCTTGGACTCCAGGCATAACCCACGTTTAAAAGAGTATTAGTCAACTTTTTTTGTTAGCTCTCTCGTAACGAGTATGCTGGCGGGTCCTGTTCAATATTATTTTACTGCAAATACAATTTCTGAAAAGGTGACTGCCGTCTTATGTATACCCAAAATGTGTTGTACAACACAGTACAAGGTCAGGCACTCCACCATTCTATTATAAGCAGTACTGACACACACGCACGCACACGCATACACACACATAAATACACATACCAACACACACACGCAAACACACACGCACACGCACATGCACACGCACGTACGTACATACTAACATAAACACGCATACACTGACTTGAATAAATCAGTGCAAACAAGTACACAGCTCTTTGAATCAGCCCATGCGTGGACAAAAGCCTTTCAGTCTCGAGCATAATGGCTTGTTATGATAAAGCCATATTGACTGCGTTATTCACTTAAACAGGACTGTGAGTTAAATTTCTGAGCATTACACCACGTTGCATACACACACACACACTAACACGTACACGCACTGACACACACACACACACATACACACACACAGATACATGAATAAACACACACACACACACATACACACACACAAGACACACATAACTACAGACAGACACGCATGCAAACACACACACACACCTCCCCCCCCTCCCCCATAGACAAAACACCCAGTCAAACCAGTGCTGGTAACCCCGGAGCGATCACATACACAAACACCTCATGTCTAAGCTTGACTGGTTCTGAAAGAAACTCAAACCCTCCACTTCAATTCAGGTAAGATATGAATAGACCTGTTCTGAAAATACAAAGGGCCTGCAATTATTCACATTTTCATGTTGGGACGAGATTGCTTTTTGAAACAGTAATCGAAATCTTTTGAATCAGATCGGTATGCACCCCACCTGACTCGATATGTACCACACTTGACTCGATATTCATAAAGGAATTTTTAATTTTTCCAATTATGTGTTCACCCCTTTGATTCTCCATTAAATGTAAATGGCCAACACCCACACACACACAGTCAATCCCACCCTTTCTTACACAGAGAGAGGCCCGTTATAAAGTCAGTAATCATACACCTTTACCCCGCTCTGTTTTATGTCTGTGCTTATGACAACTGACAAACACTAGTAAATCTCTGCCCTTAATGCCACACACCACATGTCACACTTGAATGCCCTATTCAATTTCAGGTGGGGGACATATCTTTTCAAATGCAGCACGCTTATTGCTGAGAGGTGTCAGCTTAAAACATCTATCTTGTCAACAAGTCATGCATTTGTGGATGTTTCTGAAAAACTGGAAAATTGGCTACTTACAACGTGTAGGTTACCTCTGCAATTTCTTAAAAGCTTTCAAGCTGAAAAGAGACGCATTCCTCAGAAAATCATACCTTGCTTTATACAGACAAAGTACAAAGTTCATATACAACAGATCCTCAACCCCCCCCCCCACACACACACACACAAACACAGACATGAATACCAACACACACACACACACACACACACACACACACACACACACACACACACACACACACACACACACACACACATATACACACAGAGGACACATATACAGGAAGAACACAGTAAACAACAACACGGCTCGCAGTTAACACACACTGTAACCAGCATAGTGGCCTTTGTATAGCCGAGCGAAGCTATAGACAAGAAGCACATGACTCTGACACACCTGACTTTCTACCTTTGAGGAGGTAAAAACCAGGGATTATTTTTGCAAAATACTTAGATTCTCAGGAGCCTCTTTCTTTGTAGGTTTAGATTCTTAAGATTTTATCTTACTTAGATTCTCATGAGCACTGCTTTTCAGGATTTCAGTCAACAGACAAACATAAATACATAAATAATCTAAGTTTCTTTGGGACTGCGAAGTGGCCAAGAGGATAGATCGCTGGTTTAGTGAGGCTTAGTAATTGATCAAACTAACTTCACTGTGCCGGGTTCGTTTCCCGATTGCGTCCAGTTGTCACTCTGCACTACAGGGCTTTCACAGGAAAAGGTGAATGCGCTACCCGCCAGGGTTAACCCCCTCCATAGGGGGTTAATAGCGCATGAGTTAACCCGGGTTACATCGATTTCTGTGAAAGCAGGTGCAAGGTCACAAAGCAGCCCTTTTATTAATTTTTTTTTAAAAAATTTCTCATAGATTTATTTTTAGAAAAAGAGATATATAATTTTTATTTATTTATTTATTTATTTTTTAATTTTTCTTTGGATTTATTATTACATCCACACACACACTAGCCTCACACCAGTCAGAGTGGTAAAAATGATTCTTAAAATCTGTGGGTGTGCATCGATTATGGGAGACAACTCCTGTTTAGTGGTTGACTGTGGTTGACTTTTTCAGTGATTATGTCCCATGTGCAGAAAATAAATAATGTGTTTACTGTGGTAGCAGTAATATTTTTCATTTATTATTTTGTCGGACAAATAAAAATGGCGGACAATGCTCAAAGCTCATCAGGCCCATCTGGTTTAAGAAACGTGTTTCACACAACAGATTTGCCTATATCAAATACTAATAATGTCTATGAATCAATAGAAAACTCTTTTTCTGTCATACAAGATAATCTTCTTAAAGGCAGTGTGAAGATTCAGATTGTTGCTAAAATAGAATTTACTAGAGTAGACGGTGAAGTGATTGTATTGTACATATCAACAAGACAACACACAGTTAACACAAAAAGGGAATTAGAAAACGTGTTTAGAGACAGACTATTACCTGACTTCCTCCAAGCAATTGACAGTGCAAAAATGAAGGGGTCTGGTTGGCATGAAGGTCATGTACATGAACTACAACTAAAGCAGTCAAGGTATCGTCCTATATTAGGTAAAGCATGGATACCACTGCCAACAGAGGTTGCAAACAAAAAGGCTGTTGTTAATATACAGAACAAAGACAACTATTGTTTCATGTGGTGTGTGCTTGCTAAACTACACTTTGTAAAAACAAGACCTGATCGCGTATCTAACTACACCAAATTTGTAAATGAACTCAACTTCAGTGGCATTGAGTTCCCTGTTAAAATAGAGGACATAGACTTGTTTGAAAAACTAAATCCTGGTATATCTGTAAATGTGTTTGTGTGGGATAATGAGTCTGTCGACAAGTTACAACCCATTAGAGTATCACCACTTGCTCCAACCTACGGTCAGTCAGAAGATAAGCATGTTGACATGTTATTAATTGGCCCTGCCGGTGATAATGATAACTTTCACTACACAATTATCAGAAATATGTCACGTCTAATTCATGGGCATACAACAAAACACAATGGCAAACAGGAAGTGTGTAAGAAATGTTTACAAAGATTTTCTTCTATTGCAGTGGCACACAAACATGTTTTACACTGTAGGTCGGCTGATGACATACAAACTGTACTTAAGTATCCAGATCCTGGTAGTCAAGTATATTTTAAGAACTATGGGAATCAACAAAAGCTGCCATTTGTAGTGTATGCTGATTTTGAATCACTGGTAGTACCATATGAAGGTCCTGTTCCAGAGTCATTACCAAAGACTGTAAAGTTGAGTGACCAAGTGGTGTGTTCTTTTGGATATATTATTGTTAGGTCTGACGGCCAGCATTCAGAACCTGTTATCTACAGGGGAGAAAATGCAGCATGTCTGTTTTTAACAGAAATGAGACATCTGTATAGTCAGGTAGTACAGTATCTCACAACATGTCAGATTCCTTTGGTGATGACAGAAGAAGACAAACTGAAATTTGATACAGCTGAGACGTGTTGGATTTGTGAACATCCCCTCCAGGGTGATAAAGTTCGTGACCATGATCACATAACTGGACGTTACAGAGGTGCTGCACATAACAATTGTAACTTGTTATTAAAAACAGATCCTAAGACATATAAGTTACCAATCTTTTTCCACAATCTCAAAGGATATGATTCACACATTATCATGCAGGCTGTAGATGAATCTTACAAAAAGATAAGTTGTATAGCGCAGACAACTGAGAAATATTTGACTTTTAGGTTAGACAAATTATCATTTTATGACTCCATGCAACATTTGTCTTTAGGGTTGGCTAGTTTGGCAGAAGGACTGACTGAGTATCCAATAACGAGTAAATATTTTGAACCAGACTTGATTAAAAAAGGTGTTTATCCGTACGAGTACATTGATCACTGGGTTGTGTTTGAGGAAACAAAACTGCCACCAAAAGAGAAATTTTATTCCACACTTAATGGTAAAGGTATTTCTGACTCTGAATACCAACACGCACTTGATGCGTGGGGGAAGTTAGGGTGTCATACTATTGGTGACTACCATGACCAGTACTTGAAAGCTGACGTTTGTTTGCTAGCAGATGTATTTGAAAGTTACCGTGAAAAGGTTTGTTACACTACAAGCTTGACCCTGCTTGTTACATAACTAGTCCTGGCATGACATGGGATGCATTTTTGAAATCCAGTAAGATATCTATAGACCTGTTGTCTGATCGTACGATGGGTGAAATGGTGGAACGTGGATTGAGGGGTGGGATAAGTATTGCAGCGAACAATTATGCCAGAGCCAACAACAAACATCTGGACGACCCGGACTTTGACCCCTCAAGGTCAAGGTCATTCATTACGTACTTGGACGCTAATAACCTTTATGGATACGCGATGTGTGAGTTATTGCCCTTGAAAACTTTTGTCTGTATGATTTGTCACAGTATGACATAACAGAGTCAGGGTTAGCAAACAATATTATGAATCTTGATCAAAATGATGCGAAAAGTTGGATCTTTGAAGTCGACCTGGAGTACCCACACCATCTACATGATTACCATTAGGATTATCCCTTAGCTGTTGAAAAAATGAGTATGACGGGGGAAAAAGAGGACACTAAACTAGTGCCGAATTTGAATGACAAATTCAATTACGTTTGTCACTATCGATTGCTGCAGTTTTACATCAGGCATGGGTTAGTACTAAAGAAAGTTCACAGAGGAATTCAATTTGATCAGAGTGCTTTCATGAAAGATTATATAATGAAGAACACAACATTGCGTGCCAGAGATGGCAACACTGCATTTGACAAAGACTTCTTTAAGCTTATGAACAATGCCTGTTTTGGCAAGACGATGGAAAATCCTCATCACCGCAAAGATGTGAGACTAGTCACAACTGAATCAGGTGCAATTAAACTTACAGGTAAGCCACAGTACACAGGGTACAAAGAGTTTCATTCATCATTGTATGCAGTGTCACTCAAAAAAAAGATTGTTAAACTGGACAAGCCAGTATTCATTGGTATGGCAATTCTTGAGTTGTCAAAACTGTTGATGCTTGAATTTTATTATGATTACTTCAAACCAAAATATCTTGAGTGTCGTCTGCTATACACTGACACTGACTCTATGATCATTGATGTGTGTACTGAAGACTTTTATGAAGACATGAAAACAGAGTTACACATGTACGACACATCTGACTACCCTAAAGATCATCCACTGTTTAGCACACAAAACAAGAAAGTGCCTGGGAAATTTAAAGATGAACTAAATGGTGTGCCAATAGTTGAGTATGTTGGTCTGATTGTACATTGGATTGTACATTGCTTAACGTCCTGACAGCAACAAGGCTTTCTCAGGACGTGCCTGCACTGCTTGTGAAAAAAAATAAAAATAAACAGAACACTGAATGTATGTCGCCAGCCGGTCAAATACATTAAATAAACCTAACACATGGGGTCTAAATAAAGCTAAGACCATTTAGCAACACACATCCAATATCAAGAGCTACAGGCAGTGCAGACAGTAGGAAGAGTTTTAAAAAGGCAAATATAGGTGAATGGACAAAGGGTAGACAGAAACACATGCCCCAGAATAGAGAGAAAAACCCACCCTGTGGGGCTGACCAGGGTGACCCTGGGAACTAAAAAATACCTAACCCCACCCAAGTCCCCCAGGGCAGACCCGGGTGGGGGGTATGTTGGTCTGAGATCAAAAATGTATTCTATACTGCACCAAAAGGGAAGTCAGTCAAAAGCCAAAGGAAAAAAAAACCAGCAATAACAAATAAAGACATCCGTCATGAACATTACAAGCAAGTGTTAGATGGGGCATTAATGCCTGATTAGGCTTAAGTTATCTGAAGACATAGCCGATGAACTGGTTGAAGAATTAATCGATGAGTTAGTTACTGAAATGAGTAACGGTGTCTGGGGGAATAATCTGTAATTCTTCTCTGACAAATGCCCTTTGGGGTGCAGGGTAATACAGATAATATATTGTTGCGTCAGGACCGGGGACTATTTTTTTTATATTGTGTACAGACGTTGACCAGATGGGGTCTGTTGCCCTGCGTCTGTCGTCGTTTTCAGCCTCCCCTGGTTGATATAAATATCTTACCTGTTTAGTAAACAAGCTTGTGTCGGGTGCTGGGGTTGGTCCTGTTTTTGGCTCTGCAATTGTTTTCAATTTAATAGCATCAACAGGCTTAGGATGACCTTCATTGTTCATTGCTTTTATCACATGTGGTAATCTCTTTACCCACTCTGTGTTACGTGTGTCATGCATGAGTTCCTTTGAATACTGGTAACTGAAAAGTCTCTCTGATAACTGTTTGTTAAAGTTCTCTACAATTGCCTGTGATCTGTGCACACCTGGAATGCCTCGTCTAACCAGTACGCCATGCTTCGCAAATAACTGATTAACTGCACCTTTGAATTCTGATCCGTCATCAACTTGAACAAGTCTGGGGTATCTTAAAGGGCCTCAACTATATATTTTTGATAATGCTGTAGCAACTGTGGTAGCTGTTTTGTCAGATATGGGTTCAGCGTCTTTGTACCTTGAAGCTATGTCTACGACAGTCAGTGCGTATTTGTATCGTTTCTTTCTTATTGTATCATGTGGTAGGAACAGGAGGTCCATTTGATGTGTGTCATTAGGGGTAGTGTTTTCAAAATGGGGTCTTGTTATTTTTCTTGGAGCAGGGAGGTATATCTGCCAAATTGCTTGTCTCTGTAATCTTTGTTTGACTAGATTGAGAGTTATATCTCCCCCCACAGCGGCATGTAATTTCTGAATAGCGGTGTTACTTTTCCAGTACCCTGATGGGGAGTAATATATTTTTGATAGTTTATTTTCGGCTGCCATTTTTTCTAGCAATATAAAGACCAGTAAAAAATACAAATGTCATTCCCACTAGAACAAAGATTATCTCCCCGTTTCTTTGTTGTGTACTCGGTTGATAGTAGTCACTTAGTTTCGGTTTTGGGATAGACATGTCTTCACCCGTGACAAGAAAATACTCACGGATTGCTTCGTCTGTATTTGAAAACGTATGCTGTGCGTGGCCTTCTAGCCTCAGTTTTTCATTAATGAAATCAAGTTTCTCAATTCTATTCTTTTCATAATCCTGTTGCGCTTGTGCAAGTTTCTCAGACGCTTCATTGTGACGCTTCATTTCTTCTGCAGATTCCTCTCTACCTACTTTTGAAAAGAGATAATTTGAGCCGCTGAATGCCAGGGCGTTGACCATCGCGCCTCCAATTATTACTGCCAAAGTCGCCATAGTTTTTATTTACATAGAAACATTTTCGGGAATAATTCCCTGCTTGACAAGAAAATCTTTTGTCGCAATCGACGCTGTGACGACTACAATTAGCTTTGCGCTGTCTTCGAAATCTAATCTACTCAAGTCTGCTGATTTCATTTTGAGAAGACTTTTCCCCAGCATAGAATACGCTACTGCTAGTCCGCTGATTATGGCAGAATGATACACAAGGTTCATTATGTTCTTTGTGTTGCTCATTTTCTAAGGCAATAAAAATTAAAATAATATTTTTATTTACTGCATATAAAATGGGTCAACGGCTTTGGGTGTTACTGGTAATGTGGCGACTTCTGGTTTTGTTTTTGGAGTGTCTGATTTTTTGGTCACTGTACGAGTCTGTGGTTTGTATTTTTTGTATAATTGATACCCTACGTAACCAAATCCGACAACAAATCCGGCAATTATATATTTTGTTGATTGAGGTTCGGGGTCAGGGTTAGGGTCAGGGTTAGACTTAGTTGTTTGTCTCTCACTTTGTTGTGGGTGTGATAGTAGTGACACTGGTCCTGGCGGTCCTGATGGTCCTGACACCTGGTTAGTTACATGAACCTTTTCTGTTTGTGTTTGAAGCTGTAATTTTTTCTGCTTGTTCCATTCGGCTAATCTTTTTCCTGACTCAACGTGGCCTGGACTTTTAACCTTAGTCACAGTTTGAACCTGTGTCAAAACAGGGCCGGGGTTCAGTTGTGGAGTCGTCTGGGTTTCGTCCATTTTCTTCTGCAGTAAAATTTATTTTTGAAAAATCAATATGACTTCCGGTAACAAGTAAGGTTACGACAGGTGCAAGGTAATTTCCAAACTTGTAAAACATGAGGCATGCTAATTTGCCTATTGAACTTGAAACAATAGGCTTGCTTTCAAGGTCGTGTGATAGGCTGTCACAACCCACAGGTAGAAAGTGACTCACTGCTTTTGTGTATAGGCATACAAGAGATCGGCTTAAATCACGAGTCATTAGTGAAGCGATGTGGTTTTCATATTTTGAATGAAGCTTGATTAGCTCGTCAGAGGTTAGAGATTCAATATCCTCTGTCATGTATTGTTTACCGAGATAAGCCTTTGACTTCCCCGAAACAATTACAGAAAGAAGGCGCTGTTTTTTTGAGTCTAAGTCTTTGTTTTCTGCATCATTGATATCATTCAATAAAAGGAGTTCATCAGGGTTCATTTATAATGTAATTAAAAAATAATAACGTTAACTCTGCTGGCTCACCTTGTGTAATACCACTTTATTAACTGTAACACTGTTAATATGAACATTTAGTTTACGTAGTTGTTTAAATATGCTATAACAAATTTCCCCTAACCAACCATAGTTGGTATCATTAACTTTAAAAGTAGGTGTCTTTAAATCAACTGTCATGCACTCCACATCTGGATGCTCATCAACATAATCCAAAGTCATATTATATGTTGCATATATTTCCGATGGTGCTGAAAGACTTATGTAAGTCTGTTTGGGTGATGATATTAAGTCAGTAAAGTGCATAACATCTTTGAAACAGTGCATGAGATCAATCACTTGTATGATTTGTCCATCTGTCATTTTTATTGGACAAACAAATGTATAAATTAATTCACCAACCCATACCCTGCGGGCTGATCTGTCTTTAAAATGAGCTTTAGATGCTTAGTTGATTTCAGTTTATTTTTCACATCATCTCGTTCATGCTTATTTGGGATGACATCATTCTCTCTGAGACAGTCTTCAAAGCTGTCATGATCCTTACAGTAAAACAAACAGATAAACTTTAACTGTTCTTGAAAATCTTTCAGTACTGCATTATATTTCTAGAGATAGTAACTATGGGCGGAAATGGACAATTTATATCTATCCCGAATTTCCAGGATTTTTCAACCGCTTACTCCCACGCCTTGACGCCGCCCGTTTTTCTAGGTTTCTCCTTATTTTTTTCAGTAAAATAAAGGTTTCCAAATTCAATGTCATTAAAATTAATATTTTTTATTATAAAATGAATCAAGACGAATTACTTCTTCTAAACGATATTAATGCTGTAGAAAACAAAGACTTAGACTCGAAAAAACAGCGCCTTCTTTCTGTAGTTGTGTCAGGCAAGTCAAAGACTTATCTCGGAAAACAATACATGACAGAGGATATTGAATCTTTAACCTCTGACGAACTAATCAAGCTTTATTTAAAATATGAAAACCACATCGCTTCACTAATGACTCGTGATTTGAGTCGATCTCTTGTATGCCTATACACAAAAGCAGTGAGTCACTTTCTACCTGTGGATAGTGACAGTCTTTCACACGACCTTGAAAGCAATCCTATTGTTTCAAGTTCAATTGGCAAATTAGCATGTGTCATGTTTTACAAGTTTGGAAATTACCTTGCACCTGTCGTAACATTGCTTGTCACTGGGAGTCACATTGATTTTTCAAAAATAAATTTTCTAGAGAAAGAAAAAGAAGGATCAAATGGATGAGAACAAGATGACTACACAACAGAACCCCGACCCTGTTTTGACACAGGTTCAAACTGTGACTAAGGCTAAAAGTCCAGGCCGCGTTGATGCAGGAAAAAGATTAGCTGAATGGAACAGGCAGAAAAAAATTACAGCTTCAAGCACAAACAGAAAAGACTCATGTAACTGATCCACCGTCAGCACCTGTGTCAATACCGTCAGGGCCGTCACTCCCTCATCAAAGTGACAAACAACTAAGTCTGACCCTGACCCCGACCCCGAACCTCAATCAACAAAATATGTAGTTGCCGGATTTGTTGTCGGATTTGGTTACGTAGGTTATCAATTATACAAAAAATACAAACCACAGACTCGTACAGTGACCAAAAAATCAGACACTCCAAAAACAAAACCAGAAGTCGCCACATTACCAGTAACATCCAAAGCCGTTGACCCATTTTATATGCAGTAAATAAAAATATTATTTTAATTTTTCTTGTATTAGAAAATGAGCGACACAAAAAACATTATGAACCTTGTCTATCACTCTGCCGTAATCAGCGGACTAGCAGTGGCGTATTCTATGCTAGGAAAAAGTCTACTCAAAATGAAATCAGCAGACCTGAGTAGATTAGATTTCAAAGACAGTGCTAAGCTAATTGTAGTTGTCACAGCGTCGATTGCGACAAAAGATTTTCTTGTCAAGCAAGGAATTATTCCCGAAAATGTTTCTATGTAAATAAAAATAATATGGCGACGATAGCTATTATGATAGGAGGTGTGATGGTTAATGCCCTCGCATTTAGCGGCTCTAATTATCTCTTTTCTAAAATGGGTAGAGAGGAATCTGCAGAAGAAATGAAACGTCATAATGAAGCGTCAGAAAAATTAGCACAGGCAGAACAGGCGTATGAAAAACAAAGAATTGAGAAACTTGATTTTATCAATGAAAGATTGAGGCTTGAAGGCCACGCACAACATACGTTTTCAAATACAGACGAAGCAATCCGTGAATATTTTCTTGTCACAGGTGAAGACATGTCTATACCGAAACCAAAACTAAGTGACTATTACAAACCAAGCACACAACAAAGAAACGGGGAGATAATCTTTGTTCTAGTGGGAATGACATTTGTTTATTTTACAGGAGTTTTCATTGCTAGAAAAAATGGCAGCCGAAAATAAACTATCGAAAATATATTACTCTCCATCAGGGTATTGGAAAGGGCAAACAGCTATTCAGAAATTACATGCCGCTGTGGGCGGAGATATAACACTCAATCAAGTCAAACAATGGTTGCAGAGACAAGCAATTTGGCAGATATATCTCCCTGCTCCAAGAAAGATAACGAGACCCCATTTTGAAAACACTACCCCAAATGACACACACCAAATGGACCTTTTGTTCTTACCACATGACACAATAAGAAAGAAACGATACAAGTATGCACTGACTGTTGTAGACATTGCTTCAAGGTATAAAGACGCTGAACCCATATCTGACAAAACAGCCAGTACAGTTGCTACTGCTTTATCTAGTATCTATAAAAGAGGCCCTTTAAGATACCCCAGACTAGTGCAGGTTGATGATGGATCTGAATTCAAAGGTGCAGTTAATCAGTTATTTGCTAAGCATGGTGTACTGGTCAGACGAGGCATTCCAGGTGTGCACAGATCACAGGCAATTGTAGAGAACTTTAACAAACAGTTATCAGAAAGACTTTTCAGTTACCAGTATTCTAAGGAACTCATGCATGACACCCGTAACACTGAATGGGTAAAGAGATTACCACATGTGATAAAAGCAATGAACAATGAAGGACACCCAAAACCTGCTGATGCTATTAAATTGAAAACAATTACAGAGCCAAAAACAGGACCAACCCCGGCACCAGACACAAGTTTATTTACTAAACAGGTAAGATATTTATATCAGCCAGGGGAGGCTGAAAATGACGTAAAGCGCAGGGCGACAGACCCCATCTGGTCAACATCTGTTCATAATATAAAAAAAATAATTCCCGGCACAGACGCAACAATATATTACCTGTATGACCCTGCACCCCAGAGGGCATTTGTCAGAGAAGAATTACAGATTATTCCCTCAGACACCGTTACTCATTTCAGTAACTAAGTCGTCAATTAATTCATCAACCAGTTCATCGGCTATGTCTTCAGATAACTTGAGCCTGTAATGTCCAGGTGCATAAGCTTTTTCCTTAGTGTGAAACACTCTTTTCGTGTCTCCAACTGCAAGTGATTTCTTATGTATTTGGATCATTTCAAGATTATGTTTGTTTGATCTCAGTGACTTGTTTGGATAATCAGGCATTAATGCACCATCTAACACTTGCTTGTAATGTTCATGACGAATGTCTTTATTTTTTATTGCTGTTTTTTTTAATTCCTTTGGCTTTCGACTGACTTCCCTTCTGGTGCAGTATAGAATACATTTTGGATCTCAGTCCAACATACTCAACTATTGGCACACCATTTAGTTCATCTTTAAACTTCCCAGGCACTTTCTTGTTTTGTGTGCTGAACAGCGGGTGGTCTTTAGGATAGTCAGATGTGTCATACATGTGTAACTCTGTTTTCATGTCTTCATAAAAGTCTTCAGTACACACATCAATGATCATAGAGTCAGTGTCAGTGTATAGCAGACGACACTCAGGATACTTTGGTTTGAAGTAATCATAATAAAATTCAAGCATCAACAGTTTTGATAACTCAAGAATTGCCATACCAATGAATACTGGCTTGTCCAGTTTGACAATCTTTTTTTGAGTGACACAGCATACAATGATGAATGAAACTCTTTATACCCTGTGTACTGAGGCTTGCCTGTAAGTTTAATTGCACCCAATTCAGTTGTGACCAGTCTCACATCTTTTCTGTGATGAGGATTTTCCATAGTCTTGCCAAAACAGGCATTGTTCATAAGCTTAAAGAAGTCTTTGTCAAATGCAGTGTTGCCGTCTCTGGCACGAAGGGTTGTGTTCTTCATTATGTAATCTTTCATGAAAGCACTCTGATCAAATTGAATTCCTCTGTGAACTTTCTTTAATACTAACCCATGTCTGATGTAAAACTGCAGCAAGCGGTAGTGACAAACATAATTGAATTTGTCATTTAAATTTGGTACAAGTTTGGTGTCTTCTTTTTTCCCTGTCATACTCATTTTCTCAACAGCTAATTGATAATCATTATGGTAATCATGTAGGTGGTGTGGATACTCCAGGTCTACTTCAAAGATCCAACCCTTAGGATCGTTTCGGTCAAGATTCATAATATTGTTTGTTAACCCTGACTCTGTTACATCATACTGTGACAAATCATGCAGACAAAAGTTTTTCAAGGGCAATAACTCACACATTGCCCAGCCATACAAATTGTTAGCGTCTACATAGGTAATAAATGACCTTGACCCTGGGCTTGAGGGGTCAAACCCCCGGCCAAGGTCACCATGCCCATCCAGATATTTATTGTTGGCTCTGGCATAGTTGTTTGAAGCTATACTAATCCCTCCCCTCAAGCCACGTTCCACCATTTCACCCATCGTACGATCAGACAACAGGTCTATAGATATCTTACTGGATTTCAAAAATGCATCCCATGTCATGCCAGGACTAGTTATGTAACAGGCAGGGTCAAGTCTGTAGTGTAACAAACCCTTCTCACGGTAACTTTCAAATACATCTGCTAGCAAGCAAACGTCAGCTTTCAAGTACTGGTCATGGTAGTCACCAATCGTCTGACACCCCAACTTCCCCCACGCATCAAGTGCGTGTTGATATTCAGAGTCAGAAATACCTTTGCCAGTTAGTGTGGAATAAAATTTCTCTTTTGGTGGCAGTCTTGTTTCTTCAAACACAACGCACTCACTGATGTACGCATATGGATAGACACCTTTCTTAACCAAGTCTGGTTCAAAATATTTACTCGTTATTGGATACTCGGTCAGTCCTTCTGCCAAACTAGCAAGACCTAAAGACAAATGTTGCATGGAGTCATAAAATGCTAATTTATCTAACCTAAAAGTCAAGTATTTTTCAGTTGTCTGGGCAATACAACTTATGTTTTTGTACGACTCATCTACAGCCTGCATGATAATGTGTGAATCATATCCTTTGAGATTGTGGAAAAAGATTGGTAACTTGTATGTCTTAGGATCTATTTTTAATAACAAGTTACAATTGCTATGTGCAGCACCTCTGTAACGCCCAGTTATGTGATCGTGGTCACGAACTTTATCACCCCCTAAAGGTTGTTCACAAATCCAACACGTCTCAGCTGTATCAAATTTTAGTTTGTCTTCTTCTGTCATCACCAAAGGCATCTGACATGTTGTGAGATACTGTACTACCTGACTATACAGATGTCTCATTTCTGTTAAAAACAGACAAGCTGCATTTTCACCCCTGTAGTTAACAGGTTTTGAATGAAGACCGTCTGACCTAACAATAATGTATCCACAAGAACACACCACTTGGTCACTCAACTTTATAGTCTTTGGTAATGACTCTGGAACATGACCTTCATACGGAACAACCAGTGATTCAAAATCTGCGTATACTACAAACGGCAGCTTTTGCTGATTCCCATAGTTCTTAAAATACACTTGACTACCAGGATCTGGATACTTAAGTACAGTTTGTATGTCATCAGCTGATCTGCAGTGTAGGACGTGTTTGTGCGCTACTGAAATAGAGGAGAATCTTTGTAAACATCTTTTACAAACTTCTTGTTTACCATTGTGTTTTGTTGTATGTCCATGAATTAGACGTGACATATTTCTGATAATTGTGTAGTGAAAGTTATCACCAGAGCTTATTAATAACATATCAACATGACTATCTTCTGACTGACCGTAGGTTGGGGCAATTGGGGATACTCTAATTGGTTGTAACTTGTTCTCAGATTCATTATCCCACACAAACACATTCACAGATATACCAGGATTTAGTTTTTCAAACAAGTCTATGTCCTCTATTTTAACAGGGAACTCAATGCCACTGAAGTTGAGTTCATTTACAAATTTAGTGTAGTTAGATACACGTTCAGGTTTTGACTTTACAAAGTGTAGTTTAGCAAGCACACACCACATGAAACAATAGTTGTCATTGTTCTGAATATTAACAACAGCCTTTTTGTTTGCAACCTCTGTTGGCAATGGCAACCACGATTTACCTAGTATAGGATGATACCTAGACTGCTTTAGTTGTAATTCATGCACATGCCCTTCATGCCAGCCAGATCCTTTCATTTTTGCACTGTCAATTGCCTGTAGAAAGTCTGGTAATAGTCTGTCTCTAAACACGTTTTCTAATTCCCTTCTTGTGTTAACTGTGTGTTGTCTTGTTGATATGTACGATACAATCACTTCACCGTCTACTCTAGTGAATTCTATTTTAGCAACAATCTGAATCTTCACACTGCCTGTAAGAAGATTATCTTGTATGACAGAAAAAGAGTTTTCTATTGATTCATAGACATTGTTAGTATTAGATATAGGCAAATCTATTGTGTGAAACACGTTTCTTAAACCAGGTGAGCCAGGGTTTGATGGGCCAGGGCTTTGTGAATTGTCCGTCATTTTTATTTGACCAACAAAATAATAAATGAAAAAATATTACCACTGGCTCACCTTGTGTAATACCACTTTATTAACTGTAACACTGTCAATATAAACATTTAGTTTGCGTAGTTGTTTAAATATGCTATAACAAATTTCCCCTAACCAACCATAGTCGGTATCATTAACTTTAAATGTAGGTGTCTTTAAATCAACTGTCATGTGCTCCACATTTGGATGCTCATCGACATAATCCAAAGTCACACTATATGTAGCATATATTATTATTTCTGATGGTGCTGAAAGGCTTATGTAAGTCTGTTTGGGTGATATTAAGTCAGTAAAGTGCATAACATCTTTGAAAAGGTGTGTAAGATCAAGCACTTGTATGATTTGTCCGTCTGTCATTTTTATTGGACAAACAAATGTATAAATTAATTTACATCAATTTACTAACCCATACCCTGTGGGCTGATCTGTCTTTAAAATGAGCTTTAGATGCTTAGTTGATTTCAGTTTATTTTTTACATCATCACGTTCATGCTTATTTGGTATGACATCATTTTCTCTGAGACAGTCTTCAAAGCTGTCACGATCTTTACAGTAAAACAAACAGATAAACTTTAACTGTTCTCGAAAATCTTTCAGTACAGCATTATATTTTTGAGTGAGAATCCATACACTTACATTAGCATGTCTGCCACTGAAAGCAAGTTCTGCTAATGTGTTTCTCTTCTTGACAATGTCTTTCTCTGCAGAACAGTCATCAACAATAAACAATGTTGGCTGTCCTTCAAATTGCTTGTAAAAATATTGTAGGTAGTCATTCAGTTTTTTCTCAGGGTCGACTAAGTAAATGTTGTTGTCAGTCCAAATGAATAAACGGTTGTGATAAGCTTTGTTGTGTTTGATCGTAGGACAAAATATTACAATGTTTTCAAAGTGGTGTATGTATCTTGTTTGTAATAAGTCAAGTACAAATTCAGTTTTCCCACACCCTGTGGCACCACAAAATAATCCACAGTGTGGGTCAAGGGTCATTAAGCTCCGGTTCATTTTAATACACAATATAATTTTAATATATGTGTCCACTTAGTCTGTTTTCTGCAATATTGAGTTGTGCGTCATATATCAGGTACAAATATATATTTATGGCTGCAGCAGTTTCAACCTTCTTTTGTATCTGAATTGTTATTCCATCACTACCATTCTCGACAGTTCGTCCTGACCCATGAAGATAATCATCATCTGTACTACGAAGGTCTAACCACAGTGCATATTTGTTTGTAAGGTATTGACCAATCCTTACGTCATACAGATGTAGATCTTTGCACGCAATGTTTGCAGGTTTATCTCTAATCCTTCCACCCGCAAAATACTTTGTGATTTCGTCATAGTGCTGGTATGGTAACATTCCTGAAGCGTACACTTGATTAGGGCGGCCTTCGATTGTGCAGGACAAATGTGTAATCTTAGGATTGTAGAATTTTTCTGAATCCCGTTTATATGGATCTGCTGGTTCAACAAACAACATAAGAATACCTTTCAGTGACCTGGCAGGTGTGTTCAAGTTTATGTTCCACATTGGGTCGCTTTTGTCTTTGGGTATTAAACTATGTCTAATCACCCTGTCATAATAAATTGGAAGTCTTGACTGATACTGATTTTGAATGAGTCTGGCTAGATCAGTGTGTGTGACAATTTCATATTCCAAGGAAATGTTAGAGATCTTGTATGTTGCATCTGTGGCAGATGATTTTATAACTTTGGAGTAGTCATTGAAGGTTAGTTCAAAGCTCAGACGGTCATTCAGTGCTCCTTGATAATAAGGCAAATGAGCTGTTAGGATTTCAAACTCAAGTGGTATGTAAAATCTGGTTCCATATGTTTCTGCTAATATAACGTCCTGGGCTGCTGACGTTGATTTATCTCCAGCATTGATTCGAAGTTTACCAACATTATCTGGCTGTATGCCTTGGTAAATACGGTCCTCTCGTTCTTCTCTTGTAAGCCAATGGTCTTTGTAACAGTAGAACACATCTGAGTCGTCAAGACTAAACACTTCCTGTCCTTCAAGTTTTACTTTAATAGTTCTAACAATTGCTCTGCCAAGATTGTCAACCAGTGTTCTGTTTACGTCTGCGTCTGATGATAGTTCAATATTAAATGCTAGGCGTGCAGTGCCAGGAACAATAACGTCACTGGGACCTAGGTTTGGAAACTTGACTGTAAGAGGTTGGTTCTGGTCTATAGTACTTGGATTGTTCGTGATGACGATTGATTGTCTTATGCCCTTAACACCCAGAGGCTCACGTAGTTTTCTGTATGGGTCTAACTTTGATCCGTAAGACTGTGTCATTTTTATTATGCACAATAAAAAATAATAAATTAATAAAACAATGGCAGCGGGAGGATTTAATCATGAAGATTTTGAAATGGATGACATGAATGATTTTGGTAATACAACAGATATGACAGATATGACAGATATGACTGGTACAAGAAATATTTACAGTTTACGTCATGAACTTTTAGAAACCAAAGTGAACTCGTTTTATGATCATGTTGGTAATCGCCCAGACAACGTAGACCCTAACCAGTTTGAACTTGATGGCAAGGGTCATTTATATTTAAATACTGTTGACAAAGGAAAAGTACTATTGACTAACAAAAAAGACCCTAGTAGGTTTAGGGCTTTAAGTACAATAAAAAATGAAGGTGGTGTTGGTGCCTTGCGTCAACTGGGTATTGGTGGGTCTCCTGTCACGCCGCTTGCGCCTAGACTGGCTAGTGTTCTTCATGACACGCAAACAAAGTTGCCAACAGGGCAACAAATTGAAATGGCACCAGTAACAAGCCTACCAGAAATAGCAAACACTGTGATACAAGAAACCTCATTTACTGAAGGTCAATTAAATGATGCTATGAAAACAATAGATGATCCACCTTTGTCAATGAGGGAGATTATGGGATTGGATAAATCACTGCAGACGATAAGAGGTGAGATGGTAAACAATGTTGCCAAACTAGGTGAGCTTGATAAACACATAGAACGTGAAAAAGATAAACTGGCTACCGCAGACAATGGAAATCTTGACACAGAAATGAAAGAAAGAATCCAACACAGATTAAATGATTTGCAGATAGAAAGATCAGGACGGTTAGAAACAATTAGTATTGGAAGACAAAAACTAAAATCACAGGTCAACAGAATTAGAGAAACTATTCAGAAAATACTTCACGAAGACACTACTCTGGCTGAGAGACTTAAAACACTTTTCAGAGAGCAGGGTATCACAATTGCTAGTTTAATTACAGCTCTTGGGTTTATTATCAGTACTGTTGTATTAGCTGTCTCCGGCAGTGGTGGTGGAGCACCCCCGGCACCAGCACCACCAACCCCGGGCCCCCCGACTCCAACAGACCCAAAAGACTTACAGTCATGGGTAAAGAAACAACTGTCTCACATTTCAGACTTGCTTAAGAAATTGGCTCTGAAAGCAATGGACGCTTTGCCTGGTATAATTGGCACTGTTGTCAGTTGGCTGATTAGTACAGCGGCAAAGGCAGTAGGGTTTATGGCAGAGCATGTGTGGGTCTTTTTGGTTACAGTAGGAGGGTTGATGGTGGGTTATTTAATGAAACAGATAAAGAAGTAATACTCCTAATCCAGTGAGGCCTATTACCAATGCAGTTCTTTCTGACTCATGTGTGTCAGGGGTTGACTGTACTGGTTGTATGAGTGCCGGTGTGGGGGCTGGGGCCGGGGCCGGGGGTGTTACCGTCTGTAATGGTTTTAATGACTGAACATGTGTGGTTGTGGCCCCCAAGTTTACAGATTGATTGAGTCCTAATTTTTGACCAACACCTGCAACAATGATTTCATTATTATAATTTGTTATTGTCCCCATTTGGAGTTGAAGGTCAGATGGTAACATGTATAACCCGATGCCAACTACAAAGTCAACTTTTGATCTGGCATATCTGAGTACATCTTGATAGCGTTGTATGCTAGATGGGAGATCAACTGTTGAGTTGATTGAATCTTCTAGATTAGCAAGAAACTGTTTTTGTGCTTCAAATTTACCACTTCCATTCAAAATGTTTGATTTTGTTAGTGATTGTGCACCTAGTATACACCAGACATATGTTCTGATAGACTCATTTACGCGCTCAACTCCTGCTTGAGTAAACCCGTCAGATTTATCTAAAATAAATGTGGTCCACGCATTAGTCTGCTTCTGCTCTATTGATCCTAACCACACTTCAGATTTTGATGAGAATGAAGTGTAACCAGGGTAATAATCTTGTGGGTATTGTCTGTGACTCAAAGCATAATATAATGTACCCATACCATTGTGATCATCAAGTTTTTGTGTAAAGTCATACTTGGGACTGATGTTAAACTCATTACAGATGCGTTCAAACGCTTTCATATCCATGGGGTTGTTATACCTGTTGAAACTGGATTCAGTGGGCAGTGGTGTATGCAGTTCTGACAGAATACGTCTAAGCTGGTAATAAACATGAAAACGATACACAGATCTAATTAGTTTGTTTGAGTGATTCAAATGGTCTGTGAATGAAACACCACAGCCAGTAGTTGAGCATAGTATTGCAAAGTTGAGTTGGTTTTGAAACATCTGTAGTGGACTTGAGGACCACTTTCTTGCAGTAGAGTCATCTGTTATTGGAGGGTTTAGGTAATGGTCAAACGGATTCGGTACTTTGACTTGGAATAGATCTTGTACAGACACAGCTATGTCAAGCTGATTTAGTTGAATTATTTTCTGTTCATAAGTAGGTGCAACATGGTATTTAGCATCCACGTTAAATTGAAATGCGTTCGTTGTGGTAATGGTTGGTGATTTAAATTCCATCCTTTTTTATATGAGATAATAAAAATGTTTATTACCTTAACAAATCTTGACACAAGCAAACCAGTGTGGTTAACTAATGGGATTGATAATCGTGATGGTAGCAAGGCTGCAGCTATCCATGAAATGTTCTATACAGTAAAATGGTTTAATG
This sequence comes from Semisulcospira habei, assembly GCA_036245525.1. Taxonomy (NCBI): domain Eukaryota; kingdom Metazoa; phylum Mollusca; class Gastropoda; family Semisulcospiridae; genus Semisulcospira; species Semisulcospira habei. The sequence goes on from BTPG01000001.1 coordinate 97,714,528, forward strand.
TAACAGATGATATATATAATAAAGTAATTTTTGATGGTAAGACTGAAGCTATACCACCTGGGTATTATGACTTTTGTACTATAGCTGAATGGTTTCAAAGTAAATTTAAAATTAAAGCAACTTTAAATCCAGCTAACCTACTTGTTACATTAGAATTTCTGAAACAAGATTGGTTAAAAATTTCAGATAGATTTGCATATTTACTTGGATTTTATATTGACGAAGATTGGTGGAGATCAGATGATTTAGATGAAGCTATGTTTGGTATTATAACAATGAAGACAAAAAAACTTAAAATAACTGGAAAACGCCCTGTCAATTTGTCAGTACACAGAGTACTAAATGTTTATTTGAAAGAACTAAACACATCTGAGAATGTTCACAATGGAAAGCCTTCAACTTTGTTGAGATGCTTACCAACTGGAACTGCTCCGTATTGTGAAAGTGTGGTTGTTAGATTTCCTAATTTGCAGTTTAAGAAATTAGGTTCTAGTTTCTTTGAGTCACTGAGTTTATCTGTAACTAATCAGGATGACAAACCAGTTCTTATGCATGATTTTAGTGTTGTGTTGGAAATTAAATAATTTTATTTTTGTTTATAAAAATGAGTGGTCTTGGTCCAAAGCCTAGAATCATACCAGTTGCATGTCCAGTAACAGAGTTGAAAGATTTGGCTGACGTACAGGATTTTGAGAAGGAAGGGGAAATTGGAGAAATATATGGTTTTGAACTTGATTCAAATGGCATGTACAAGAGGAAAGTAATTGTCGACATGAAAGACGGTGAAAGACAGATTCCTAAACTTGGTCAGCTTCGTGATGTTACTGTACCTACTCCACCTGTAAATAATGCGCCCTACAACTTAATACATGTAGGTAGTAAGTGGGTGGTTTCACCTGTGCCTGTTCCACCACCCACAATTGACTGGGACATAAAGATTGAATTTATTAGTCCTTATGTATACACTGATGATGAAGGCGCCTTAGTGTTTAGGAAGGTTGTTAATTCTGGGCCGCTGATTGTAAGCCTTGTTCCAAGTTTTGCCCCAGACAACAATAGCAGAGAAAAACTGAAAGTTGAAAATTATGAGAGACGGCGGTATCTTCTTACAACTAGAAAGGGTAGATCAGATACTTCTGTTGTGTTTATGCCAGCAAGCTTAGTCGTGGCTAGAGAAGTGACAATAGTATTTGAAATTATCATGAAATCTGTTGCTACTGCTAAAGAGGCTCAAATTGCACAAGGAATTAAACTTACATGGAATGAAACAGTAACAGAATCATCAAAGGTCTTTATTGCCATTACAAAAAATAATGATGTTATTAATGTTTCAAGCAGTATTCCCGCTGTCAAGGTGGTGGTTGACAAAACAACTTTTGTTCGTCTAACTTACATAAACCTTGAACACATTGATCTTGTTGCATTTTATTATGCCAGCAAATTGTATACTTTTGAAGAGTTGCAAAATGTAATTGCTGATTAAATAAAAAAAAATATTTGTGAATAAAAAAATGGTAAACTTCTATCCGCAACTACCGACGCTTGAGCCGACTGAAACAAATGTGACGGCTAAAACAATACTTACACCTGATCCACAGGTAACAGCTGTGCCAATTGCTTCAGATAAAACATTACAGGCAGATGCATTCAGATTAAATAATATTACAGAAGCTTTGAAATATTTGGAGAGTGAGGAGGCTAAGTACTCACGGTGCAAAAGGAGGTATAAGTCAGTATTTAATTCTGTTCAAAACACTTCTATGGCTATTGGTGCAGTTTCAGCTTCATGTTCTGTAGGGGGTATTGTTCTGTTTGCCACGGGAATTGGGAGTTTGGCTGGAATAGCAGTTGAGGGTGTTAGCGTTGCTACATGCCTGGCTTGTTTTGGTTTGGAGGCCTTGAACAAGAGGTTTCACACGAAATTACAGAAACATGAAGCATTGAGTACGCTGGCTGGTGCAAAGCTGAGCAGTATGAAACTTATTATCAGTAAGGCATTAAACGATAATTGTATTGATGACGAGGAATTGAAGCGCGTCCAGGATGATTTAAATAATTACAAGAAACAAAAATCTGAAATACAGAATAAGATGCGTAGTCAATCTCCCGTAAATGTTGAAGAACTTAAAGCCAGTTTTTTAGAGATGGGGAAACAGATCGGTGTTCAGGAAACCACAGAAAAACTACACAATCTTTTAAGCAAATAAAAATCAGATTTGGTAATCGTTTATTAATGTCATACACTTCACAGAAAAATGCCATGCCACCTAACTATTTAACCCCATCAGCACCACCACCACCTGACTATTACTAAAAAAAAGTTTTTTCATTGTCCTTGTATCTTGACAAATCTGTCCGAGTAAGTTGTGACTTAAGTTGTGACTTGAGTCAAGAACTTACAATTTGTTATGTTTAAGTTCTTATAAGTTCTTGACTTAAGTCACTTAATAACTAATTATAGGTTCTTAAAAGGTTACCTGTAAAGTTATTTGTCAGTTATAATTGACTTTGGAAAATTTGTTAACAAGTATTTGTAGGTAACTTAAATAATTTGTTATCAAGTGCATATAGCAATATTTTTGTGTGTGTGTGTGTGTGTGTGTGTGGTTATTATTTAAATAACTTTGTTTTGGGGGGTATTGGCACAGAGGCAATGAAAAAAAAATGTTCTTGGAATCTTATATTTTATATCTCTAACACACATATATACACGCACGCACGCACGCACGCAAACACAGACGCATACACACACATATTCACTCGCACACACGCACGCAAACACACATACATACATACACGCACACATGCACTCACACACACACGCATACACACACACAAACACTCACACGCATACACATGCACTCACACACACACACACATGCACTCATACACTCATACAGACTCACACACAAACACTCACACGCATACACATGCACTCACACGCACACACACGAACACACATGCACTCATACAGACTCACACACTCACACGCATAGACAGACAGACAAACAAACACAAAATCTTTATTCTGCATGAATATTGTAGACTCGTCCACAAAACACCGCGGGCCGTATGACACGCGATACACATCCTGTGTACTCGAATCGATACTGTGCACTTCGTCCCGTCACTAAGGCTCTACGTCATGTGTTTACGTTGGATACCTGTCCCCAGTGGGGGACGAATCGCTAAGGACATACGTCATGTGTTTACGTTGGATACCTGTCCCCAGTGGGGGACGAATCGCTAAGGACATACGTCATGTGTTTACGTTGGATACCTGTCCCCAGTGGGGGACAAATCGCTAAGGACATACGTCATGTGTTTACGTTGGATACCACGATATGAAGGCTTGACCAGGGCGCTGAGTGATTTATAAATCAATTATTCAGATACAATGCAAATAAACACATTTCTTTGACAGCGTGCTACAAGTGGGCTGACCAGGGTGCCGTTTTGTAAATCAATTATTCAGATACAAAGCCAAAATCATCTTTCTTTGCCAGTGTGCTACAGGTATACCCCACCGTCTGTCTTGTTACTAAAACCTATGTAAAATCCGTTTCAATTCACTTGCAAAAAGCAAGCTACTTGCATGAGCGCGGCGAAAACACCTCACACTTGGTCCATAACATTTGGAATAATACAAACATAAAAAGCATGGTTACGGGCCATTAAGGCCACGCCAGAGCCTTTGTGCAACGTGACAACACAAACAACAAATAAGATTATGGTCCTCCAGAGCCTCTTTGTTCAATTTCAGTTCTGAACAAGGTTACGGACCGTTTAAAACAAAAGGTTACGAGCATTTAAAGCCGCGCCAGAGCCTTTGTTTTAAACAGCAATATTATGGTTCTTTTGGTCGTGCCAAAAACTTTTGTTCAAATGTCAGTACTGAACAAGTTTATAAACCGTTCAAAACAGTAGGTTACGGGCCTTTTAAGCCACGCCAGAGCCTTTGCACAAACAAAACAAACAAACAATAAACAAGGTTACAGACCAGCGTCAGGGTTTTTTCCAAAAATCGGCTATTTCCTGTATTTTCAGCATTTGTTCAATTTGCTCCCACAAACTAAACACCTTTTGGAAAGACAGTGCAAGAAAATGAAATTTGGGGTACCCTCGTAGCAGCCTGGCTAGAACACACAACCGATGAGCATACGACTTGGAAATTTTTACGTTTACTTTTAGCCAATCTGGCCAGTTCAATTTAGTCTGTTTTCGTATTTTCTGAATTTTAAGGATTTCAGCACCTTGGATTAGCCACTCTCCATAGCAGATTGAAGCTGAAATGTTTAGGCGTTTGGTTTCCTGAAGTATTTTGTAGCCGTCTTCCAAATTCTTTTTTAACATGTCTAAAGTAAATATGGTCAAATCGCAATGTTCTACTCTACTGCACGCAGGCGGCTTGCCATCAGAAAGATTTTGTCTAAAGAACAAATCTAGTTCTTTTGGTTCTTTATTTGTCTTTTGTTTTTTCGAACCACTGTTGAGTATATCACTCAAATTTCCAAGTGGTTTCCCCGGTTTTTCAAGCCAAAATTCCGGAGCTTTGTTCAAAACGGAATGAATGAAAGCGGTCATTTTTTCATGGTATTCACCATGAGATCGCAAGATTGTCACCTCTTCCTGAGTCCAATTCATTTTTGAAATGAGCGAATGATAGTTAGCGTAGCCTGGGCAAATAAAACTAGACCGGTCTGGTTAACTATTGAACAGTAAGACTGAGCGCAACTTATCCAGACTAACCGCGAGGCCTGTCTTGTTTCTAAATGTGACAAATTAAACAGACAAACTATCGATCTTACCGTCGTATATATTCACAAGATTTATCGACCACTGAATATCACCTCTGAGAATCAAGTCAGTCCTCAAAACACGTCCCGTCTCCTACAAAGCCGCTTAACAGAAAGAAACTCGACCCGCTTGGTGTTTACAAACTAACACGTGACCGTTGCCAGGAGCCGTCGGCGGTGAGAGCGCGTTTATGTCTAAGGGAAGTAACTGTGTATGTCGTTTTGCTTTATAACCAAAAGTTACATCCCTTTTGTCTGTGCTATCGGAAATACCTGTAATTGGCTAAGTAATCAATAAACTACGCATTGCAGAATAAACACACTTACATAACCGATATATTAATAAACTCAGAGGTTAATTTTGCTTTAGTCATGAATATCATTGATTTTGGAAAGCTTTATTTTACTGAAAAAAGGAGAAAACCAAGAAAATTGGGCGGCGGAAAGGCGTGGAAATTTGTGGTCTCAAAATCCCGGAATTTTGGGATAGATATAAATTGTCGATTTCCGCCCATAGTTACTATCTCTTTTCTGAGTGAGAATCCATACACTAACATTTGCGTGTCTGCCACTGAAAGCAAGTTCTGCTAGAGTGTTTCTCTTCTTGACAATGTCTTTCTCTGCTGAACAGTCATCAACAATAAACAGGGTTGGCTGTCCTTCAAATTGCTTGTAAAAATATTGTAGGTAGTCATTCAGTTTTTTCTCAGGGTCGACTAAGTAAATGTTGTTGTCAGTCCAAATGAATAAACGGTTGTGATAAGCTTTGTTGTGTTTAATAGTAGGACAAAATATTACAATGTTTTCAAAGTGGTGTATGTATCTTGTTTGTAATAGGTTAAGAACAAATTCAGTTTTCCCACACCCTGTGGCACCACAAAACAATCCACAGTGTGGGTCAAGGGTCATCAAGCTCCGGTTCATTTTAATACACAAAGTAATTTTAATATATGTGTCCACTCAGTCTGCTTTCTGCAATATTGAGTTGTGCATCATAAATCAAATACAAATATATGTTTTTGGCTGCAGCAGTTTCAACCTTCTTTTGTATCTGAATTGTTATTCCATCACTGCCGTTCTCAACAGTTCGACCTGACCCATGAAGATAGTCGTCATCTGTACTACGAAGGTCTAGCCAAAGAACATACTTATTTGTAAGGTATTGACCAATCCTTACGTCATACAGATGTAAATCTTTGCACGCAATGTTTGCAGGTTTATCTCTAATCCTTCCACCCGCAAAATACTTTGTGATCTCATCGTAGTGTTGATAAGGTAACAAACCTGAAGCGTACACTTGATTAGGACGGCCTTCGATTGTACAAGACAAATGTGTAATCTTTGGATTGTAGAATTTTTCTGAATCTCTTTTGTATGGAGCCGCTGGTTCAACAAACAACACGAGTATACCTTTCAGTGACCTGGCAGGCGTGTTCAAGTTTATGTTCCACATTGGGTCGCTCTTGTCTTTATTGATTAAACTATGTCTAATCACTCGGTCATAATAAATTGGAAGTCTTGACTGGTACTGATTTTGTATGAGTCTAGCTAGTTCAGTGTGTGTGACAATTTCGTATTCCAAAGAAATGTTAGAGATCTTGTATGTTGCATTGGGATCAGATGATTTAATAATTTTGGAGTAGTCATTGAAAGTTAGTTCAAAACTCAGACGGTCATTCAGTGCCCCTTGATAATAAGGCAAATGTGCTGTTAGGATTTCAAACTCAAGTGGAATGTAAAATCTGGTTCCATATGTTTCTGCTATAATAACTTCCTTGGCTACCCCAGTAGTTACTTTATCTCCAGCATCGATTCAAAGTTTACCAACATTATCAGACTGTATGCCTTGATATGACTGTATGCCTTCATTCTTCTCTTGTGAGCCAAAGATCTTTGTAACAGTAAAACACATCAGCATCATCAAGACTAAACACTTTCTGTACTTCAAGTTTTACTTTAATAGTTCTAACAATTGCTCTGCCAAGATTGTCAACCAGTGTTCTGTTTGCATCTGCGTCTGATGATAGTTCAATATTAAATGCTAGGCGTGCAGTGCCAGGAACAATAACGTCACTGGGACCTAGGTTTGGAAACTTGACTGTAAGAGTTTGGTTCTGGTCTATGGTACTTGGATTGTTTGTGATGACGATTGATTGTCTAATGCCCTTAACACCAAGAGGCTCACGTAGTTTTCTGTATGGGTCTAACTTTGATCCGTAAGACTGTGTCATTTTTATTATGCACAATAAAAAATAATAAATTAATAAAACAATGGCAGCAGGAGGATTTAATCATGAAGATTTTGAAATGGATGACATGAATGTCTCAGATACCAGTATCACAGATATGACTGGAATGGTAACTAGTAGTAGTATGTATCATGAACTGTTAAAAGACAAAGTAAACTCATTTTATGACAGTGTTGGAGCGTGTCCAGATGTAATAGATCCTAATCAGTTTGAATATGATAAAGGACACTTATTCGTAAATACAGACAGAGGGAAAATATATCTAACACATAAAAACAATCCTTCTAAGTTTATAGCTTTAAGTACAATTAAAGGTGAAGTCGGTGGTAACTCTGGGTTGGCAAGGTACCTTGGAATTGGGGGGTCTCCTGTCACGCCAAGACTGGTTAGTGTTCTTCACGACGCGCAAACAAAGTTGCCAACAGGGCAAGAAATTGAAATGGCACCAGTAACAAGCCTACCAGAAATAGCAAACACAGTGATACAAGAAACCTCATTTACTGAAGGACAAATAAACGATGCTATGAAAACAATAGATGACCCACCTTTGTCAATGCGGGAGATAATTGGCTTGGATAAATCATTACAGACAATAAGAGGTGAGATGGTAAACAATGTTGCCAAACTGGGTGAGCTTGATAAACACATAGAACGTGAAAAAGAGAAACTGGCTACCGCAGACAATGGGAATCTTGACACAGAAATGAAAGAAAGAATCCAACACAGATTAAATGATTTGCAGATAGAAAGATCAGGGTGGTTAGAAACAATTAGTATTGGAAGACAAAAACTGAAAACACAGGTCAACAGAATTAGAGAAACTATTCAGAAAATACTTCACGAAGACACTACTCTGGCTGAGAGATTGAAAACACTTTTCAGAGAACAGGGTATCACAATTGCTAGTTTAATTACTGCTCTTGGATTTATTATCAGTACTGTTGTGTTAGCTGTCTCTGGTGCTGGGGGCACAAGCGGTGGTGGGGGTCCAACCCCGGCACCGCCAGGTCCACCAGGTCCACCGGCCCCAACTGACCCAAAAGATTTACAGTCATGGGTAAAGAAACAACTGTCTAACATATCAGACTTGCTTAAGAAATTGGCTCTGAAAGCAATGGACGCTTTGCCTGGTATTATAGGCACAGTTGTCAGTTGGCTTATTACTACAGCAGCAAAGGTAGTTGGATTTATGGCAGAAAATGTGTGGGTCTTTTTGGTTACAGTAGGAGGGTTGATGGTGGGTTATTTAATGAAACAGATAAAGAAGTAAAACCCCTAACCCCATTAGACCTATTACCAATGCAGTTCTCTCTGACTCATGTGTGTCCGGGGTTGGTAGAGATGTGTTGGGTGTTACTGGCTGTATGGGTGTTGGGGCAGGGGAAGTAACCACCTGTAATGGTTTTAACAACAGTACAGGCGCAGTGGTTCCTCCTAAGTTTACAGATTGATTGAGTCCTAATTTTTGACTAACACCTGCAACAATGATTTCATTATTATAATTTGTTATTGTCCCCATTTGGAGTTGAAGGTCAGATGGTAACATGTATAACCCGATGCCAACTACAAAGTCAACTTTTGATCTCGCATATCTGAGAACGTCTTGGTAACGCTGTATGCTTGATGGGAGATCAACCACTGAATTAATTGAATCTTCAAGATTTGCAAGAAATTGTTTTTGTGCTTCAAATTTTCCACTTCCATTCAAAATGTTTGATTTTGTTAGTGATTGTGCTCCTAGTAAACACCAGACATATGTTCTGATTGACTCATTTACGCGCTCGACTCCTGCTTGAGTAAACCCGTCACTCTTGTCTAAGATAAATGTTGTCCAGGCATTAGACTGTTTTTGCTCAATGGAACCTATCCAGACTTGTGATTTTGATGAGAATGAAGTGTAACCAGGGTAGTAATCTTGTGGATATTGTCTCTGACTCATAGCATAATACAATGTACCCATACCATTGTGATCATCAAGTTTTTGTGTGAAGTCATACCTGGGGCTTATGTTAAATTCATTACATATGCGTTCAAATGCTTTCATATCCATGGGGTTGTTATACCTGTTGAAACTGGATTCAGTGGGTAGAGGTGTATGTAGTTCTGACAGTATACGTCTAAGCTGGTAATAAACATGAAAACAATACACAGACCTAATCAGTTTGTTTGAGTGATTCAAGTGGTCTGTAAATGAAACACCACAGCCTGTAGTTGAACATAGTATGGCAAAGTTCAGTTGGTTTTGTAGTGGACTTGAGGACCACTTTCTTGCAGTAGCATCGTCTGTTATTGGAGGGTTTAGGTAATGATCAAAGGGGTTGGGTACTTTCACTTGAAATAAATCTTGTTCGCTTACAGCTATATCAAGTTGATTTAGTTGAATTATTTTCTGTTCATAAGTAGGTGCAACATTATATTTGGCATTCACATTAAATTGAAATGCATTTGTTGGTGATTTAAATTCCATCCTTCTTTTTTATGAGATAATAAAAATGTTTATTACCTTAACAAATCTTGACACTAGCAAACCAGTGTGGTTAACTAATGGGATTGATAATCGTGATGGTGGCAAGGCTGTAGCTATCCATGAAATGTTCTTTACAGTAAAATGGTTTAATGTAACAGATGATATAAATTATTATGTATCTGTTAGTAATGAATCCTCTCCTATTGAGAACCATAAAATAACATCTGGGTATTATGACTTTTGTACATTAGCTAACTGGTTTCAAAGTAAAATAAAAATTAAAGCAACTTTAAATCCAGCTAACTTACTTGTTACATTAGAATTTTCTTCTGAGCGTAGGATAACATTTTCAGATGATCTTCTATTATTACTTGGTTTAATAAATGAAACTGAAGCTAAAACAAAGCTTTGGAAAATAGAGATGATTGATGGAAAATTAACTGGAAAATATCCTGTTCATTTGTCAGTACATACAGTACTAAATGTTTATTTGAAAGAACTGAACACAACTGAGAATGTTCACAATGGAAAGCCTTCAACTTTGTTGAGATGCTTACCAACTGGAACTGCACCCTATTGTGAAAGTGTGGTTGTTAGATTTCCTGCACAGTTTAAGAAATTAGGTTCTAGTTTCTTTGAGTCACTGAGTATATCTGTAACTAATCAGGATAACAAACCAGTTGTTATGCATGATTTTAGTGTTGTGTTGGAAATTAAATAATTTTATTTTTGTTTATAAAAATGAGTGGCCTTGGTCCAAAGCTGAGAATCATACCAGTTGCATGTCCAGTAACAGAGTTGAAAGATTTGGCAGACGTACAGGATTTTGAGAAGGAAGGGGAAATTGGAGAAATATATGGTTTTGAACTTGATTCAACTGGTATGTACAAGCGGAAAGTAATTGTTGACATGAAAGACGGTGAAAGACAGATTCCTAAACTTGGTCAGCTGCGTGATGTTACTGTACCTACTCCAGTAAATAACGTGCCCTACATGTGGGTAATAAGTGGGTTGTTTCACCTGTGCTGGCACCAGCACCCGTAATTGACTGGGACATAAAGATTGAATTTATTAGTCCTTATGTATACACTGATGACGAAGGCGCCTTAGTGTTTAGGAAGGTTGTTAATTCTGGGCCGCTGATTGCAAGCCTTGTTCCAAGTTTTGCCCCAGACAACAATAGCAGAGATAAACTGAAAGTTGAAAATTATGAGAAACGACGGTATCTTCTTACAACTAGAAAGGGAAGATCAGATACTTCTGTTGTGTTTATGCCAGCAAGCTTAGTCGTGGCTAGAGAAGCGACAATAGTATTTGAAATTATCTTGAGATCTATAGCTTCTGTGAAAGAGGCAAATATTGCACAGGGAATAAAACTTACATGGGATGAAACAGTATCAGAATCAACAAAGGTCTTTATTGCTATTACAAAAAATGTAGATGTTATTAGTGTTTCGAGCAGTATTCCCGCTGTCAAAGTGGTGGTTGACAAAACAACTTTTGTTCGTCTAAGTTACATAAACCTTGAACACATTGATCTTGTTTCATTTTATTATGCCAGCAAATTGTATACTTTTGATGAGTTGCAAAATGTAATTGCTGATTAAATAAAAAATATTTGTCAATAAAAAAAATATGGTAAACTTCTATCCACAACTACCGACGACGCTTGCGCCTGAGACTGTGTCGTCGTTTGCGCTTGATCCACATATGCCAATTGCATCAGATAAAACATTACAGGCAGACGCATTCAGATTAAATAATATTACAGAAGCAATTAAATATTTGGAAAGTGAAGAGGCGAAGTACTCCAGATGCAAAAGGAGGTATCAGACCATTTTCAATTCTGTACAAAATACATCTATGGCTGTTGGCGCTTTTTCAGCTGGTTGTTCTGTAGGAGGTATTGTATTGATTTCAACTGGAATTGGAAGTTTGGTTGGGACGGACTGGAAGGAGCTAGCATTGCCACAGGACTGGCTTGCTTTGGTTTGGATGCCATAAACAAGAGGTTTCACACAAAGTTAGAAAAGCATGAAGCATTGAGTACGCTGGCAAGTGCAAAACTGAGTAGTCTTAAACTTATTATAAGTAAAGCGTTGCAGGACAATTTTATTAGTGACGAAGAATTTAAGCGAGTCCAGGATGATTTAAATAACTACAAACAAATTAAATCAGAAATACAAAATAAAATGCATAGTCAGTCTCCCGTGAATTTTGAAGAACTGAAGGCTAGTTTTTTAGCAGAGGGAAAAAGGATAGGGTTACAGGAAACCACAGAAAAGCTACACAATCTTTTAAACAAATAAAAATCAGATTTGGTAATCGTTTAATAATGTCATACACTTCACAGAGAGATGTCATGCCACTTACACAGTTTAGGCATGATTATTTAATAATAATAATAATAATAATGGGTATTTATATAGCGCTTAATCTTACTCAAAAGCTCTAAGCGCTTTACAATCTGTACACAAAAATAAAATACAATGACATATGCACATAACAAACAAAGCACAATGCCCGAACACACCACTTTTACAATAAACTAAACAACAATACATACATAATAATTTATATTCTAATTAACATTCAGTCTAAACAAGGAGGATTGCAGAACTACAACTAAGGCATCAAACATTGGCAGTCATTCAAAGTAAAGCTTGAAGAGGTGAGTTTTCAACGACCTCCTGAAGTCAGAGACAGACTCACTGTTTCTGACCTCAAGAGGAAGTGTATTCCATAACACTGGGGCTTGATAAACAAAAGTGCGCTGACCAAATGTTTTAGTTTTGACAGAAGGTACGCACAGCTTCCGTTTATCAGAAGAGGAGCGGAGCTCACGAGAGGGTGTATACACATGCAGCAAAGAGGACAAGTATTCTGGGCCGGTGCCTGAAAGGCAGTTAAAACAGATTGACATAACTTTGTATTGAATACGTGAGGACACAGGTAGCCAGTGAAGGGACTTCAAGATGGGTGTGACATGCTCAGTCTTACGGACTCTCACAACAAGCCGGGCTGCATTGTTCTGAATTTTTTGGAGGCGATCAATGAGATACTGAGGGCAGCCACAAAGCAAAGAACGCACTGGACAGGTCCAGCAAAGCAAGGACTGTGATCTTACGCTCGTCCAAAGCACAAAGCAGGTCATTGAATATCTTCAGCAAAGCTGTTTCAGTGCTACGATGGAGACGATATGCAGACTGGAATACACTGAACAGACTATTAGAGTTGACATGCTTTAAAGTTTGAACAAGGACAATTTTCTCAAGAATCTTTGATAGAAATGTAAGATTGGAAACTGGGCGATAGTTTTCCAGTACATTTGGGTCTAAAGATGGTTTCTTCAATAGGGGTTTCACAAGTGCAGTCTTGAAGCTTTCAGGAAAAATACCAGTGGAGAGAGAGTTGTTGATGACTTGTGTAATGGCAGGCAACACTTCATCCAGGCACTCGTACAACAAGGGAGTGGGTATGGGGTCTAACTGACAAGTTTTTGGGGCAGTGTTCGTGATCACTTTTCTGACCTCATCCTGAGATCCAGAGAATCACGAATTTCGCGGACCTTATCAATGAAGTAATCTGCAAAAAGCTGAGGCAGCTGGCACGGGGGAAATGTAGTGGGAAGAGGTGATGGAGTCTTCTTCACCATAAGCTTATTGGTCACATTATACAACTCTTTGCTTGTTGTGCACTCACTGATCTTCCTGTTGTAAAACGAAGATTTTGCTCCGTGAACAATCTCATTTACATGCTTCTTAGAACATGTGTATATCTGCTTGTGAACAGTCAACCTAGTTGAGCACCACATTCTCTCAGCTTGGCGCCGCATCTGCTTAGCCGAACGCAGCTCTTTGCTCACAAACCTATACCACGGGCTGATTCTATGAGCTGACTTTTTACGCTTTGAAGATGGTGCATGATTGTCTAAGACAGTGCGTAAACATGAATCAAACTCCTCGGCACTAGGACTAGGATGGTGAGACAGTGACTGAACGAGGTCAGCCTTGAAGGCTAGTCTGTCAATGGCACGAACATTGCGCACTATGGTAAGCATAGGCACTGGAGGTGGGACTATGGCCCTCAAATGACTGATCACACAGTAATGGTCTGAACATATTGCATCAGAAACCTGTGCTGAGCACAAGATATCATCGTCACATCTATGAAGGATCCAGTCAATAGTATGCCCTTGTCTATGATTTGGTTTGTCGACAACTTGTGAAAGACTGAACATGTGTAAAATGTCCATGAGTGCAGAGGTGGTGTGGTGCTTCTGATTGTCAAAGTGGATGTTAAAGTCACCAAGGACTATCAGACTGCCAGCAAGAGAATTACAGTGATCGAGAAGATCATGAAATTGATCAACAAACATTGAATCAGTTAATTTGTTCTTGCGGTTTGGCGGGGGTCTGTAGAGGCATAGAAAATGAACAGTTTTCTGAGTTAAAGCTAGAGTAAACTGTACAAGCTCAAAAGACTCATGGGAGAAACTAAAAGACGTTGAAAATGATGCAAAAGGCTGCAGTGCTTCATGGAGGACGACTGCAATACCACCCCCACGAGAATCGCGGGGGAAGGATTTCACAGAGTATCCAGATGGGGCAAGATCAGCACATTTGGCCTCATCACCAGAGGCACGAAGCCAGGTCTCTGTTAAGAACAGAATGTCAACATGATGGTCGGTAACAAACTCGCACACTTCAGAGCGCTTCTTGGCACAACCAACTGAGCGCACGTTAAACAGTGCCAAGCACAGCTGACCTGGTACTTTGGTAGTGTCTTGAAGATGAACCTGAATAAGGTTAGATACATTACCATTTAACCCCATCTGCACCACCGCCAGAGTACTACTGAGAAAAATTTTTTTTTATTGTCCTTGTATCTTGACAAATCTGACCGAGTAAGTTGTGACACCACCTCTGCACTGATGGACATTTTACACATGTTCAGTCTTTCACAAGTTGTCGACAAACCAAATCATAGACAAGGGCATACTATTGACTGGATCCTTCATAGATGTGACGATGATATCTTGTGCTCAGCACAGGTTTCTGATGCAATATGTTCAGACCATTACTGTGTGATAAGTCATTTGAGGGCCATAGTCCCACCTCCAGTGCCTATGCTTACCATAGTGCACAATGTTCGTGCCATTGACAGACTAGCCTTCAAGGCTGACCTCGTTCAGTCACTGTCTCACCATCCTAGTCCTAGTGCCGAGGAGTTTGATTCATGTTTACGCACTGTCTTAGACAATCATGCACCATCTTCAAAGCGTAAAAAGTCAGCTCATAGAATCAGCCTGTGGTATAGGTTTGTGAGCAAAGAGCTGCGTTCGGCTAAGCAGATGCGGCGCCAAGCTGAGAGAATGTGGTGCTCAACTAGGTTGACTGTTCACAAGCAGATATACACATGTTCTAAGAAGCATGTAAATGAGATTGTTCATGGAGCAAAATCTTCGTTTTACAACAGGAAGATCAGTGAGTGCACAACAAGCAAAGAATTGTATAATGTGACCAATAAGCTTATGGTGAAGAAGACTCCATCACCTCTTCCCACTACATTTCCCCCGTGCCAGCTGCCTCAGCTTTTTGCAGATTACTTCGTTGATAAGGTCCGCGAAATTCGTGATTCTCTGGATCTCATGCCCACTTCAGTTTTGTTCACCGAAAAACGCTTTAGTGGAGAACCTCTCTCAGCCTTCGAACCTGTGCTAGAGGATGAGGTCAGAAAAGTGATCACAAACACTGCCCCCAAAACTTGTGAGTTAGACCCCATACCCACTCCCTTGTTGTACGAGTGCCTGGATGAAGTGTTGCCTGCCATTACACAAGTCATCAACAACTCTCTCTCCACTGGTATTTTTCCTGAAAGCTTCAAGACTGCACTTGTAAAACCCCTATTGAAGAAACCATCTTTAGACCCAAATGTACTGAAAAAAAACTCCGCCATGGCCGGTCCCAAGCCCGGATGTGAAAGGAGGAGGGTTGGGCGTGGGGTTAGCTGCCCCACCCCATAAAAACACACATTGCTACAGAAACGCCAACAAGAAAACCAACAACCGACTCGGCCCTGGGAGAGGATGGACCTTCAGCTGGAGGATTTATGACGCGGGGTGGTGAAAGCCGAAAGGAAGCCACTCAGCAGACTACCATCCTTTCGACCAGGGCAACCATCAACATCGGAACATGGAATGTGAAGACCATGTACGAAGCAGGGAAAACAGCTCAGGTGGCAGTGGAGATGAGGAACTACCGTCTCGACGTCCTTGGCATTAGTGAGTCCAGATGGACGGGCAGCGGACAGAAGAGACTGACCACAGGAGAGAGGCTGCTGTTTTCCGGCCATGAGGAGGACAATGCACCACACACAGAGGGAGTGGCTCTCATGCTCTCCAAAACTGCGCAGAGTGCTCTCATCGGGTGGGAAGCCCATGGCCCACGCATCATCACAGCCTCGTTCAGAACACAGCAGAAGAGGATTAGCATGAACATCATCCAGTGCTATGCTCCAACCAACGACAGCGATGACGAGACCAAAGACCAGTTTTATAACAGACTTCAGACCATCGTTGGAACCCTCCCTAGAAGAGATTTCAACATCATCATGGGCGATTTCAACGCCAAGGTCGGCAGTGATAACAGAGGCTTCGAGGAGGTCATGGGGCAGCAGGGTTTGGGAGTAATGAACGATAACGGAGAGAGATTCGCAGACCTATGCGCCATAAGCAACCTTGTCATAGGCGGCACAGTCTTCCCGCACAAGCGCATCCACAAGGCGACATGGGTATCACCGGACCATTTAACCGAGAATCAGATCGACCACGTGTGCATCTCGAGAAGGTTCCGAAGATCTCTCCAGGACGTCCGAGCGAAGAGAGGAGCCGACGTTGCTTCAGACCACCACCTGGTTGTTGCCAGACTGAAACTGAAGCTGAAGAGGAACTGGACCGGCGAGACCTGTCAGCGCCAGAGGTTCAACACTACGCTGCTGAAAGATGCAGGCAATCATGAGGAGTACAGACTCGCCCTCTCCAACAGGTTCCAGGTTCTCCAAGAGCTTCTGGACGAAGGAACCATTGACGAGCAGTGGAGAGGGGTGAGAGACGCAGTAACTGCAGCATGTAAGGAGGTGTTGGGCTACAGGAAGCACACCCACAAAGAGTGGATAACACCAATGACACTCGAGAAAGTAGTAGATAGAAAGAAGAAGAAAGCAGAAGTAAACAACAGCCGCACAAGAACAGAGAAGGCCCGCGCTCAGGAGGCATACACAACAGCCAACAAAATAGTAAAGAATAGCATCAAGGCAGACAAGAGAAATTTTGTAGAGTCACTGGCACAAGAAGCAGAGGAGGCAGCCCGACATGGAAACATGAGAGAGCTCTACAACACCACAAAAAAGCTTTCAGGGAAGTTTGCCAAGCCAGAGAGGCCAGTAAAGGATAAACAGGGAAGAGCCATCCAAGGAGAGGAGGGACAGAAGAACAGATGGAAGGAGCACTTTGAGGAGCTCTTAAATAGACCAGCTCCACAAGACCCACCAGACATTCAGGTAGCCGAGAGAGACCTGCCGATAGACTGTAGCGAGCCCACCAAGGAGGAGATCCGGAAAGCCATCAAACAGCTCAAGTCGGGCAAGGCAGCCGGACCCGACAGTATACCGGCAGAAGCGCTAAAGGCGGATACTGAAACCACAGTTGAGATGCTCCACCCCCTCTTCAGGAAAATCTGGCAGAGAGAACAAGTACCAGCAGAGTGGAAGGAGGGTTACCTGGTCAAGCTGCCAAAGAATGGAGACCTCAGCAACTGTGCCAACTATAGAGGAATCACCCTACTGTCTGTTCCAGGCAAAGTCTTCAGCAGGATCCTACTCAACAGGATGAAGGACACAGTGGACCCCCAACTCCGAGATCAACAGGCGGGCTTTTGCAAGGACCGATCATGCACTGACCAGATCGCCACGCTGCGAATCATCCTGGAACAGTCGCTAGAGTGGAACTCGTCCCTCTACATCAACTTCCTTGATTATGAGAAGGCCTTCGACAGCGTCAACAGAGCCACCTTGTGGAAGCTGCTGAGACACTATGGAGTACCTGAAAAGCTTACCAACATCATCAGGAACTCCTACGAGGGACTGACCTGCAGAGTGATCTGTGGAAACCAGCTCACCCACGCCTTCCAAGTCCGGACAGGGGTGAGACAGGGGTGTTTGCTGTCACCGTTCCTGTTCCTGCTGGCCATCGACTGGGTCATGACGACATCCACAGCACAGAAGCGAAATGGCATCCAATGGACACTTTGGACCCAACTGGATGACCTGGACTTCGCAGATGACCTAGCCCTGCTCTCGCACACCCAACAGCAGATGCAAGAAAAGACAAACGCAGTGGCAGCGAACTCCGCAAGGCTAGGCCTGAACATCCACCGTGGAAAGAGCAAGGTGCTGAAAGTCAACGCTGCCAGTGGAACGCCCATCACATTGGAAGGCGAGGCGCTAGAAGAGGTGGAGAGCTTCACCTACCTCGGCAGCATAGTCGACAAGAAGGGTGGGACGGATGCTGACGTGAAGATCAGGATAGGCAAGGCCAGGGCAGCATTTCTCCAGCTAAAGAACGTCTGGACTTCAAGAGATCTGTCAGTCAACACCAAGATCCGACTGTTCAATACCAACGTGAAACCAGTACTCCTCTATGGAGCAGAGACCTGGAGGACCACAGTGTCGACCACCAAGAAAATACAGACGTTCATCAACAACAGTCTGAGAAGGCTCCTCAGGATACGCTGGCCGGACAAAATCAGCAACGAGGAATTGTGGCAGCGGACAAAGCAGAAGCCTGCAGAAGTGGAGCTCCAACAACGCCGCTGGAGATGGATAGGTCACACACTACGCAAGCCAGCAACCAACACCACAAAGCAAGCCCTAAGATGGAACCCCCAGGGAAAAAGGAAGAGAGGTCGGCCACGAAACACCTGGCGACGTGACCTGGAGACAGATGCCAAGAAGATGGGCCACACCTGGGGACAGCTGGAGAGACTCGCCCAGGACAGAGACGGCTGGAGGGACCTTGTCGGCGGCCTATGCCCCAGAGGGGGTGATGGGCGTAAGTAAGTAAGTACTGAAAAACTATCGCCCAGTTTCCAATCTTACATTTCTATCAAAGATTCTTGAGAAAATTGTCCTTGTTCAAACTTTAAAGCATGTCAACTCTAATAGTCTGTTCAGTGTATTTCAGTCTGCATATCGTCCCCATCGTAGCACTGAAACAGCTTTGCTGAAGATATTCAATGACCTGCTTTGTGCTTTGGACGAGCGTAAGATCACAGTCCTTGCTTTGCTGGACCTGTCCAGTGCGTTCGACACTATTGACCATGAAATTTTGCTGTGCCGTCTTCAATCTGTATTTGGCATTGAAGGCACAGTCTTGGCATGGTTTAGTTCATACCTGACTGAACGATCCCAGATTGTTTCTGTCGACGGCTGTCGTTCTGAGCCATCACCTCTTCGGTTTGGTGTACCCCAGGGCTCGGTCCTAGGACCTGTATTGTTCTTACTGTATGTTCAGCCCCTGTCCGACCTGATTTGTAGTCGCTCCATTTCCCATCATGCATTTGCAGATGATACACAGATGTACAAAAGTGATACTGTCGAGCGAGCTGTGAATGCCGTCCAAAGTATAAGCCAGTGCATTGACCATGTCAAATCATGGATGACCACCAACAAACTGATGTTAAATGATGGCAAAACTGAAGCAATGTTGGTAGCTAATCCAAGATTATCTTCGTCCCTGCCTTTACCGTCATCATTGTCTGTGGATGGAACACTCATTGGCTTCTCTGCGAGTGTGAGAAACCTGGGTGTTACACTTGACAGCGAGTTATCTATGTCACAGCATGTCAGTGCAGTGTGTAGATCCGCTTATCTGGAACTTCGTCGTATTAGTTCTGTTCGACACCTGCTGACCGTGGAAGCCACTAAAACACTAGTTTGTGCATTTGTGCTGTCCAAGCTAGATTATTGTAACTCTTTGCTTTGTGGCTGCCCTCAGTATCTCATTGATCGCCTCCAAAAAATTCAGAACAATGCAGCCCGGCTTGTTGTGAGAGTCCGTAAGACTGAGCATGTCACACCCATCTTGAAGTCCCTTCACTGGCTACCTGTGTCCTCACGTATTCAATACAAAGTTATGTCAATCTGTTTTAACTGCCTTTCAGGCACCAGCCCAGAATACTTGTCCTCTTTGCTGCATGTGTATACACCCTCTCGTGAGCTCCGCTCCTCTTCTGATAAACGGAAGTTGTGTGTACTTTCTGTCCAAACTAAAACATTTGGTCAGCGCACTTTTGTTTATCAAGCCCCAGTGTTATGGAATACACTTCCTCTTGAGGTCAGAAACAGTGAGTCTGTCTCTGACTTCAAGAGGTCGTTGAAAACTCACCTCTTCAAGCTTTACTTTGAATAACTGCCAGTGTTTGATGCCTCAGTTGTAGTTCTGCAATCCTCCTTGTTTAGACTGAATGTTAATTAGAATATAAATTATTATGTATGTATTGTTGTTTAGTTTATTGTAAAAGTGGTGTGTTCGGGCATTGTGCTTTGTTTGTTATGTGCATATGTCATTGTATTTTTATTTTTGTGTACAGATTGTAAAGCGCTTAGAGCTTTTGAGTAAGATTAAGCGCTATATAAATACTCATTATTATTATTATTATTATTATTATTAAGTCAAGTTGTTGTAAGAACTTATAAGAACTTACAGTAAGAAATTAATAAGTTCTTATGGTAAGTAATTAATAAGTTCTTATGATAACTAACTTAAAGGTTACCTCTGCAGGTTCCTAAAAGTTAGTTGCAACTTGTTAATAAGTATTAAGTTTCACTTGGCATTACTTAGACAGGTAAATGATTAGGTGTTCACAGAGACAATAGTTATAGAGAGAGACAATAGGAGATCCATAAGATAATCAGGTCAATGAGGCCGCATCGGTCATGCTCGTCAGTTTTTAAAAATCAAAGGGTTGATTTGGTAATAACGGGGGTGTAATGGTGTCAAAAATTTTATTATTAAAAATGACGTAATTTAATGACTGATGTGGCTTTATTGAATTCATTGCCTTACGGATCTCCTATTGTCTCTCTCTCAAGAGGCTCTCGTAGTTTTCTATATGGGTCTAACTTTGATCCGTAGGACTGTGTCATTTTATTATGCAAAAATAAAAAATATTAATGAATAAAAACGATGGCCATGGGAGGATTTAATCATGAAGATTTTGAAATGGATGACATGAATGATTATAATACTAGTACCACAGATATGACAGATATGACTGGAATGAGAAATACACTTTACATCACAAACTTTTAGAAAGCAACGTAAACTCATTTTATGATCATGTTGGTGACTGCCCAGACAACATAGACCTAATCAGTTTGAAATTGATGGCAAGGGTCATGTATATTTAAATACTGTTGACAAAGGAAAAGTACAATTGACTAACAAAAGAGACCCTGGTAAGTTTAGGGCTTTAAGTACAATCAAAGGTGAAGGTGGTGTTGGTGCCTTGCGTCAACTTGGAATTGGAGGGTCTCCTATCACGCCTCGAATTGTTAGCGCCCTTCACGACACGCAAACAAGATTGCCAACAGGACAAGAAATTGAAATGGCAGCAGTAACAAGCCTGCCAGAAATAGCAAACAATGTGAAACAAGAAACCTCGTTTACTGGTGAAGTAATGAAAACAATACAAGACTCTCCTTTACCCATGCGAGATTTAATGGGCTTAAATAAATCATTGCAGTCAATAAGAGGTGGTATGGTAAATAATGTTGCCAAACTAGGTGAGCTTGATATAGAACACATAGAACGTGAAAAAGAGAACTGGCTACTGCAGATGAGGGGAATCTTGACACAGAAATGAAAGAAAGAATCCAACACAGATTAAATGATTTGCAGATAGAAAGATCAGGAAGGTTAGAAGTGATTAGTATTGGAAGAGAAAAACTGAAAACACAGGTCAACAGGATTAGAAAAAAATATTCAAAAAATACTTCACGAAGACACAACTCTGGCTGAAAGACTTAAAACACTTTTCAGAGAGCAGGGTATCACTATTGCGAGTTTAATTACTGCTGTTACGGGTGGTGGTGGTGGTCCGTCTATTCCAGCACCACCAGGTCCACCGGTTCCGTCAGACCCAAAAGATTTACAGTCGTGGGTAAAGAAACAGTTGTCACACATATCAGACTTGCTTACGAAATTGGCTGTAAAAGCAATGGATGCTTTGCCTGGCATAATAGGTAGTGTTGTCAGTTGGCTGATTAGTACAGCAGCGAAGGTAGTAGGGTTTATGGCTGAAAATGTGTGGGTCTTTTTGGTTACAGTAGGGGGATTAATGGTGGGTTATTTAATGAAACAGGTAAAGAAGTAATATACCTAATCCAGTAAGGCCTGTTATCTCTGACTCATGTGTGTTTGGTGACGGTGTAGGAGACGGGGCTGTTACTGTCTGTACGGGTGCCGGGGTCAAAGTCGGAGATGTTACTGTCTGTACGGGTGATGGTGTTACCGGGGCTGGTGTTATTGATGGTTTTAATGGTTGTAGATGTGTGGTTGTTGCCCCCAAGTTTACAGATTGGTTGAGTCCTAATTTCTGGTCATGACCTGCAACAATGATTTCATTATTATAATTTGTTATTGTCCCCATTTGTAGTTGTAACGCACGCAGACTTGCACGTACAGACTCTTACGCAACAGACGCATACACCACCACTGACTCAGACGGGCGCATTCATGCGGTAAAACTCAACACACGGGCTCCCTTTCTAAAGTAACTTTATACAATATAAAAGAAAAGAAACGCTTAAATGATTATCAAACTATACACATTTCCCCACACCCTGCATCCACATCACATACACATCACACACTATCTCCTTGCCAGGCTAGGTATTAGTTTCTCACTGTCTCCAACCTGTTTGATGTTATCGCCTGGTTACGTTGGTCCTTCTCACGTCTAGGCGTGCAAGTCCTCCGTTGTATGCTCTTTCCTGTCATCCTGTCTCTTTATCACGGACGTCCTCGTACTCGTACCGTAGCGCAGTTCTCGCTTTGACTCGGGTATCTCGGTCCCGATCGCTTCACTCCCTGAGTGAAGAGCTGGAGGGATGATGACCTCACGTTGGGTCTGGTGACTGACGTCTCGGCGTCCGTCGCTCCCTCTTTACAAGCACTCTAAACACAACAACAAGGATCCAAAACGTAATGCTTGCTAAACACACAACATATTGGATGACATGAGAAACATTACATAACCTGGCCGATACAAACAACTCACACGTTCATTCACACACATGTGCTTCATAACCGAACTACTTTCATTACACCCCCCATATCACTGTCACTATCTTGAAACAGACTATACATTATTCTATACACTGGAAAAGACTGCTTAACCAACCACGTACTACCTTCCTAGCGACTTAGGCATACACACCTTACATTCCTTTAATTATCCATCTCGGTACATGAACTAACTCCCATTCCTTTAGTTATCCATCTCGGTAAATAACTGTAAACCAAAACACTGGTTACTTCACTGAATTCTAAACCAACATTACTGAACCAAACCGGTCAACACTATACAAGCAAATTACTCTTAGCAACGCATACTGTCTTTAACTAAGCAACTATCAATACTACATATATAGAAACATACCTGAATTCTAGGTTTCAGAGTCTTGGAATACGGGCTAGGTATCTCAAACACATCCGTTTCATACAACAAGAAAGCCTGTACTAACGTGTTCACTGCTCTGCCAGACAGCTTCCACCTAGAACTCACTATAACAGAACTCACTAAAACTCCCGTGTTAACCATGTCTTAAAGATTTCACGTGGGCAATGGGCCTCACGGACTATCGGCACAAAACAAACTGTTAACAAAAACCGTACCATATTTAACCTAATGTGTGAGCACTATGCACGAGCATAGAGCTTCATCACAGTAGTTGAAGGTCAGATGGTAGCATGTATAACCCGATACCAACTACAAAGTCAACTTTCGATCTCGCATATCTGAGAACGTCTTGGTAGCGTTGTATGCTTGATGGTAGATCAACCACTGAATTAATTGAGTCTTCTAGGTTTGCAAGAAACTGTTTTTGTGCTTTAAATTTACCACTCCCATTTAAAATGTTTGATTTTGTTAGTGATTGTGCTCCTATGTTCTGGTTGACTCTTTTACGCGCTCGACTCCTGCTTGAGTAAACCCGTCACTCCTGTCCAAGACAAATGTAGTCCACGCATTAGACTGTTTCTGTTCTATTGAGCCTAACCAGACCTGTGATTTTTGTGAAAATAAAGTGTAACCGGGGTAATAATCTTGAGGGTATTGTCTGTGACTCATAGCATAATACAATGTACCCATGCCGTTGTGATCATCAAGTTTTTGTGTAAAGTCATACTTTGTACTAATGTTAAATTCATTACAGATGTGTTCAAATGCTTTCATATCCATGGGGTTGTTATACCTGTTAAAACTGGATTCAGTGGGCAGGGGAGGGGGGGGGGGTATGAAGTTCTGACAGTATTCTTCTAAGCTGGTAATAGGTGTGGAAACGATACACAGACCTAATCAGTTTGTTTGAGTGATTCAAATGGTCTGTAAATGAAACACCGCAGCCTGTAGTTGAACACAATATAGCAAAGTTAAGTTGGTTTTTAAACATCTGTAGTGGGCTTGAGGACCACTTTCTTGCAGTTAAATTGTCTGTTATTGGAGGGTTTAGGTAATGATCAAATGGGTTGGGTATTTTTACTTGGAATAAACCTTGTTCAGACACAACTAAATCGAGCTGATTTTGTTGAATTATTTTCTGTTCATAAGTTGGTGCGACATTGTACTTGGCATCCACATTAAATTGAAACGCGTTTGTAGTGGTAACGGTTGGTGATTTAAATTCCAGCTTTTTTTATGAGATAATAAAAATGTTTATCACATTAACAAATCTTGACACAAGCAAACCAGTGTGGTTAACTAATGGGATTGATAATCGTGATGGTAGCAAGGTTGTAGCTATCCATGAAATGTTTTACACTGTAAAGTGGTTTAATGTAGAAGATGATATAAATTATAAAGTAATTTTTGGTGGTGTGACTGAAGCTTTACCAGCTGGGTATTATGACTTTTGTACTATAGCTGAATGGTTTCAAAGTAAATTTAATATTAAAGCAACTTTAAATCCAGCTAACCTACTTGTTACATTAGAATCTTCGAAACAAGATTGGTTAAAAATGTCAAACAAATTTGCTTATTTACTTGGTTATTATTTAGATGAAGAATGGTTTATAGCTGAAGGTGATGCTTTTTTAGTTTGAGGATAAAAAACTTAAAATAACTGGAAAACGACCTGTCAATTTGGCAGTACACACAGTATTTAATGTGCATTTGAAAGAACTAAACACGACTGAGAATTTACAGAATGGAAAGCAATCAACTTTGTTAAGATGCTTACCGACTGGAACTGCACCCTATTGTGAAAGTGTAGTGGTTAGATTTCCTAATTTGCAGTTTAACAAATTAGGTTCCAGTTTCTTTGAATCACTGTGTATATCTGTAACTAATCAAGATGACAAACCAGTTGTGATGCACGATTTTAGTGTTGTCTTAGAAGTTAAATAATTTTATTTTTGTTAAATAAAATGAGTATTGGTCCAAAGTTGAAAATTATTTCAGTTGCGTGTCCTGTAACAGAGTTAAAAGATTTGGCTGACGTACATGATTTTGAGAAGGGGGGGGGGGGGGAGATAGGGGAAGTGTATGGTTTTGAACTTGATTCTTTTGGTATGTACAAGTGGTGACATGAAGGATGGCACAGAGAGACCGATTCCTAAACTTGGTCACTGTACCTGTTCCGCCTGTAAATAATGTTCCCTACAACTTAATACATATGGGTAATAAGTGGGTAGTTTCGCTTGTGCCGATCACGCCTGTTCCAGCACCAACAATTGACTGGGACATAAAGTTTGAATTTATTAGTCCTTATGTATATACTGATGATGAAGAAGCCTTAGTATTCAGAAAAGTTGTTAACTCTGGGCCTTTGATTGTGAGCCTTGTTCCAAGTTTTTCTTCAGATAACAATAGCAGAGATAAACTAAAAGTCCTTGAGTTTGAGAAACGGAGGTATCTTCTTACAAATATAAGGGGAAGATCGGATACTTCTGTTGTGTTTATGCCAGCAAACTTTGTCATAGCTAAAGAAGTGACAATACAGTCGTAGGTCCATCGCCACCAGCATCCCTGAAATTTCAGGGAAACCTGATACCCCCTGACCCCGGGGTGAGGTCGGAAACCTCATCAAGCCGATGTGAGCGCTCGTGTTTATGTTCATGTCACTCGCAACAATGTTCCCATCAGATTATTTCAACTACACTTGACATAGTTCCCCATGCACCTTCACAGGCTGAGTCATCTCATGAAAATCTGTGTGGTGTTTTGCGGCCCTATTTACATCCACATTAGCTCCCCTAAATGAGTGATTTCTTGCGGTCGTATTTACATATCCAGGAACACCCCCCCCCCCTGTCTACAAGAGGCATAGATTCACATGTGAAAAAGGCTGTTGAAGATCATACAGCTTCTTGCAGAGATCGACCCTGTGTTCATCCTACGGCTAAGGGAGGATATTTCCGAAAATGTACGATTACATGCGGACGACAAGGTACACAGTTGCCTAATAGTAATACATAAAACTATGTGTGGACGTCAGTATATAATTCTGAAACATATGCGGTGCACATTTCATTTCTGCAGTTGCTGGAGATATAATTTCAAAAATCAGCTGCGAATTTTCTTTGTTTTTTGTCATATTGTGTGTCGTATTCGAATACTTGATATCGCTTCACAAGTCTGAGATGGCCTCCAAATTTGCGGCTGTCGTCAACTTGAACTCAGCGAAGATGTCATCATTATCCGACGGGAGACCGTTCGGCCCCGGGGCTTTTGAGGCTTTCATTTTTTAAGTCCCTTCTATTTTACTCCGTAAGGCAGTTCTGGCTACCGTTCACCCGCGCCCCCCCCCCCCCCCCCCCGCACTCCCCAGTACTCAATAAGATGGGTTTCAAAGTGTACCTTAGTATGTCCTGAGATGTTTAAGCCATTTTCCCCTAAAATCCTTAGAAACATACCAGAGATTCACGCTCTTCGCTTATGTTAAAATAAGGTTGAGAAACATTTTCCTCTAAATAAATCAAAATTCATTCTGGAAGCCCAAATCAGGCAGTATTATGTTAAGGCACACCCGCGTCCCTCCCCCCCCCCCACCCCCCAGTACTCAATAAGATGGGTTTCAAAGTGTACCTTAGTATGTCCTGAGATGTTTAAGCCATATTTCCCCTAAAATCCTTAGGAACACACTAGAGATATAGCCGATGGCGCAATTCACTTTCTTCGTGGATGTTAAAATGAGTTTGAGAAACATTTTCCTCTAAATAAATCAAAATTCATTCTGGAAGCCCAAGTCAGGCAATATTATGATAAGGCACACTTTTACGTTCTCTGCACACAAAAAAACACCAAAAAAACAAAAAAACAGAATGAAAAAATATTGAATCTCTGGCTCACAGTGAAGGTATTTGTGCACCCAGTAAACGGCCATTTCCGTGAAATCGCAAAAAAAGACAAAAAT
The DNA here is from genome assembly GCA_036245525.1 of Semisulcospira habei. NCBI lineage: Eukaryota > Metazoa > Mollusca > Gastropoda > Semisulcospiridae > Semisulcospira > Semisulcospira habei. The sequence continues at coordinate 97,741,734 of BTPG01000001.1, forward strand.
TATGTGCCTTCAGACATTTTCTACAGCACTGGCAGTCCATTTTTAGGTTTACATCATTAAAACAGCATGTCACAATTATTATAAAATTGACTAGGTGATGGTGTGATCACTGTTAGTGCCACAGTGGTTGATTTTGAATCCCTACCCCCAAGTTATAAAAATACACAAATTTAATTAGAAAAAAATACTAAAGTTATTCCATTTCAATTTGACATCTCTTTACATATTAAGTTTCAATAATGTGAGCATAAAGTGCAAGAAAATAAGGAAAGTCGGTATCCTTTACGGTACATTCGTGGTGAATGATAGCTTTTTTCCATTTAAAATTGCCGAATTGGGAAACATACGTTCTTTCCGCTGTCCTCAGAAATTTTGTATACAACTGATAGTTTTGTTTTTTTTAGGTTTTATTGGTTAGGCTAGAGTACCACAGTTATCCCCAACCTGATTTTATGAATCTGCTGCCTTACCCCAATTTTACCAGTATGCAAAGGAATGCAAAATGATCATAAAAATTGCTTAGATCATACTCCTCTGTTTAAATATTTTTGTCTTTTTATGCGATTCGCGGAAATTGCCATTTACTGGGTGTACAAATACCTCCACTGTGAGCCAGAGATTCAATATGTTTTCATTCTGTTTTCTGCAGATAAGGACTGCCGAAACATATATTAAAAAATATGTTTTTACTCTAGCCCTGAAAATGGCCAAAGATAATGCATGGCAAATATCATCGGAAAGACCATTCCACACTTTGGGAGCTTGGAAAGAAAAGGACCGCTGTCCAAAAGTTTTTAAGGACACTCTGGGGGTAGTAAATATTCTGTAGTCAGTACTGGAGCGAAATACTCTGCCTGGTGTATAGACAGGGAGACTGGAAGACAAGTATGTCGGGTGTGTTTTTATCAAAGGCCTGAAAAATGAGGGAAGCAATTTGGTATTCAATTCTGAACTTCACAGGAAGCCAGTGTAACTGCTTAAGCAAAAGAGTGATGTGGTCACGCTTTGATTTTTTCAGTACAAGTCTTGCTGCTTGGTTTTGAATCTTCTGGAGCCTGTAGAGCAGATCGTTCGAGATACCTGACATTACAGAGTTACAGTAGTCAAGTTTTGACAAAATCTATTTGCTTACAGGTATCGTCAATACAGAGCTAAGCCTCCTGAGCTCAAGATGGCAGCAGCGGGACAGGTGAGACACATGATCGTTCATTTACAGCACATTATCAATATAAACACCTAGGTTTTTCACACCATTTTTGGAGAGGGATGTCCCTGTCCACAAACGATCAAATACTCATCATGGGAGACACTCACCCTGGAGCGAGTGCCTACCACAATGGCATCCGTTTTTCCTTCATTGAGCTTTAGCTTGTTGTCTGACATCCAGTCCTTAACAGTTTATATACATTGTCCCATGGCATGCAGAAGAGATTTTATTACGCCAGGAAATTATACACTTTTGACGATTTGCAAAATGTAATAGCTGATTATTTTTTTTAAAATTTGTCATAAAAAAATGATGAACTTCTATCCGCAACTACCGATGCTTGAGTCTGTGCCGACTTGATCCACGTGTGACAACTGTGCCAATTGCACCAGATAAAACATTTCAGGCATACTCATTCCGATTAAATAATATTACAGAAGCAATTAAATATTTGGAAAGTGAAGAAGCAAAATACTCCAGGTGTAAAAGACGGTATAAGACAGTTTTCAATTCTGTTCAAAACACATCTATGGCTGTGGGAGCTGTTTCAGCTGGATGTTCTGTAGGGGGTATTGTTCTGTTTGCCACAGAAATTGGAAGTTTAATTGGAATTGCAATTGAGGGTGTTAGCATTGCTACATGCCTGGCATGCTTTGGTTTGGAAGCCCTTAACAAAAGATTTCATACAAAGTTACAGAAACATAAAGCATTGAGTATGCTCACTGGAGCAAAGCTCAGCAGTATGAAACTTATTATCAGTAAAGCTTTGGTAGATAATTTTATTGACGATGAAGAATTTAAGAGAGTGCAGGATGATTTGATCAATTACAAGAAACAAAAATCTGAAATCCAGAATAAGATGCGTAGTCAATCTCCCGTAAATGTTGAAGAACTAAAGGCTAGTTTTTTAGAGATGGGCAAACAGATTGGGGTTCAAGAAACCACAGAGAAACTTCAAATTCTACTTTCAAACAAACAAAGATCAGTTTTGGTAATCGTTTAATAATGACATACACTTTACAGAGAGATGACACGCCACTTACATGGCTTAGACCTGTTTATTCATCCCCATCTACCCCGCCACCAGAGTACTATTGAGAAAAAAAATTTTTTGTTGCCCTTATACATTGAAAAAATTGTCAGAGTATTGTTGACTTCAGTCAAGAACTTGCAAGTTGTTATAATTAGGTTAAGTTCTTATTTTAAGACACTTATAAATTCTTATGTCAACTAATTTACAAGAACTTATGTCAACTAATTTATAAGAACTTAAAAAGTTACCTGTAAAATTAGTTGACAGTTGTAAGTTAATTAGAAAATTTGTTATCAAGTATATGTAGGTAACTTAAAAAATTTGTTGTCAAGTGCATATAACATGTTTTTTGTTTTGTGTGTATGTGTTTGTGGTTATTATTAAAATAACTGTGTTTTTGGGTATTGAGTCAGAGGCAATGGTAAAAATGATCTTGAAATGCCTTTTTTCCTATCTCTAACACTGATCCATATATATACACACACACACACAAACACACATACATGCACACACACATACACAAACAGACAAACATATACACAGACACATACACGCACACACACATGCGCACACACATACATACACGCACACACACTCTCTCTTGGCTTGACTTCGCGAACGAAGATTTTATAGGAGTTGCCCACGATGTCTGCAGGCCTGTTCGTGGCTGCGGAGGCCAATCCGAGACAGGCAGGTTCGACCGCAGTGGCTGCAGGGGAAGGTATGGTCAGGGTTCTGAGCTGCGGCATCTCTGTTTTTTCTCCTGAGCCGCTTGTCCTTAAGGCTAGCTCTGTGAGAGTCCTCAAAGGAGACAGCTGCCTTGTAAATGGTGGAGCGCCAGGTGTCACGGTCCGCAGCAAGCGAAGACCACTGGTGGTGGTCGATTTGGCAGGCACTAAGTGACTTCTTGAGACAGTCTTTGTATCTCTTCTTTGGTGCCCCTCTGTCACGGTGTCCAGTAGCAAGCTCGCCGAACAGGGTGATCTTTGGTAGGCGATGATCCTCCATCCTGGAGACATGCCCCGCCCAGCGGAGCTGTGTCCGCAGCAGCAAAGCCTCGATGCTCACAGTTTCAGCCTGTTCAAGGACCTCGATGTTGGTGACATAGTCACTCCAGTGAATGCCCAGGATGGTACGCAGGCAGCGCTGGTGGAAGCGTTCGAGGAGTCATAGTTGGCTGCGGTAGAGGGCCCAAGACTCGGAACCATACAGCAGGGTGGTGAGGACCACAGCTCTGTACACGCTGATCTTGGTGCCTGTTTTCAGCTGTTGATTGTGCCACACCCGCTTGAAAAGTCGCCCGAAAGCGCTGTTCGCTTTTGCCAGCCTGCTGTCAAGCTCCTTGTCCAGCTTGGCGTCCGACGTGATAATGCAGCCAAGGTAAGTAAACTGGTGCACTGACTTTAGTTCAGACTCGCCAATGGTGATGTGAGGAGGGCGATACACTGTCTTGGGTGCCGGCTGATGGAGGACCTCTGTCTTTTTCAGACTGACCTCGAGTCCAAAGAGCTGGGCAGCATCTGCGAAGCAAGACGTGATGCGCTGCAGGGCTCTCTCTGTGTGTGCAACGAGGGCAGCATCATCAGCAAAAAGCAGCTCACGAATCAGTTGGTCTAGGGTTTTCGTGTGGGCCTGCAGTCGTCTAAGGTTGAACAGGCTGCCATCAAGACGATACCTGATGTACACTGCATCGTCATCATCGAGGTCCACTGTGGCCTGCTTCAACATCATGCTAAAAAAGATGGTGAAGAGGGTCGGTGCCAGCACGCAGCCCTGCTTTACGCCGTTGAGAATAGGGAATGGTTCTGAGAGATCATTGTTGAGTCTGACCTGGCCTTGCTGGTCCTCGTGTAGCTGGACAATCATGTTGAGGAACTTTGGGGGACAGCCAAGTCGCTCCAGGATCTGCCACATGCCTTGCCTGCTCACAGTGTCGAACGCTTTTGTTAGGTCGACAAATGTTACGTACAGCCCTTTGTTCTGCTCGCGGCACTTCTCCTGTAGCTGTCTCAGCACAAAGACCATATCGGTGGTGCTCCTGTTTGCTCTGAAGCCACACTGGCCCTCTGGGAGTTGGTCTTCAGCGATGGCAGGTACCAGCCGATTCAGGAGCAGCCTTGCAAGGATTTTCCCAGCAATGGACAGCAGGGTAATTCCCCGATAGTTGGAACAGTCAGACTTCTCGCCTTTGTTCTTGTACAGGGTGATAACGACTGCATCACGGAGATCTTTTGGTAGTGTTCCTTCCTCCCAGCAGCAGAGAAAGAGGTCATGGAGCTTGTTGTGCAGTGCTGTGCCTCCATGTTTCCAGATCTCTGGCGGTATTCCATCAATGCCTGCTGCTTTGCCACTCTTGAGCTGGTGGATGGCTGTGAGGGTCTCTTCAGCGGTGGGCGGTTCGTCCAATTCAACCTTTACTGGGAGGTGTGGGATTTGTAGGACGACTGCTTCTTGAACAGTGCGCTCAGCGCTGAAGAGGCTCTGAAAGTATTCCGACCAGCGGTTCAAGATGGAAGTATTATCTGTGAGGAGTGCCTGGCCATTCGCGCTTCGCAGGGGACTTTGTACCAGGTGCCTGGGGCCATACACTGCTTTCAGTGCTTCGTAGAAGCCCCTGTAGTCACCATTGTCAGCACAAAGCTGGGTCCTCTGTGCAAGTCTGGTCCACCACTCATTCTGGAGATCTCTGAGCTTGCGCTGGAGACTGCTGCAGACGAGGCGGAAGGCAGATTTCTTCACAGGGCAGGAAGGCTGGGCTAGGTGGGCCTGATGGGCGGCTCTTTTTTTTGCTAGGTGTTCCTGGATCTCTACATCGTTTTCGTCAAACCAGTCTTTGTTCTTCTTTCTGGCGAAACCCAAGACTTCTGCAGAGGATTTTGCAATAGCAGTTTTCAGTTGTTCCCAAAGTGTTTCAGGGGAGGAGTCTACTGGGTCCGCTGTGTCTTTGAGCCTGCGCTGTAAATCTGTCTGAAAGGCAGCTTTCACATCGTCACGCTGAAGGCTGGCAACGTCAAGCTTTTTCTTGGGGGGCCCCCATTTCTTGGGTTTTGGCTTGAAGTGGAGCCTGAGTTTGCAGCGGACAAGGCGGTGGTCAGTGTGGCACTCTGCGCTGGGCATCACTCTGGTGAGGAGGACGTCACTGCGGTCCCTCTGACGCACTAGGACATAGTCGATAAGGTGCCAGTGTTTGGAGCGAGGATGCATCCAGGTGGTCTTTCGACTGTCCTTTTGCTGAAAAGTAGTGTTGGTAATGACCAGTTGCTGCTCCGCACAGAACTCCAACAGTAGGCGGCCATTGTCATTGCAGTTCCCCACGCCATGCTTGCCGAGGACACGCACACACACATACACACACAAACGCACATAAACAGACAAACACACATACACGCACGCACACATACAAACACACACGTACATACGTACATACACACAAACACACGCGTACATACGTACATCTCTCATGGCTTGACTTCGCGAACGAAGATTCTATAGGGCTTGCCCACGTCGTCTGCAGGCATTTTCGTGGCTGCGGAGGCCAATCCGGGACAGGCAGGTTCGACCGCAGTGGCTGCAGGGGAAGGTCTGGTCAGGGTTCTGAGTTACGACAACTCTGTTTTTTCTTCTGAGCCGCTTGTCCTTAAGGTTAGCTCTGCGAGAGTCCTCAAAGGAGACGGCTGCCTTGTGAATGGTGGAGCGCCAGGTGTCACGGTCCACAGCAAGCGAAGACCACTGGCGGTGGTCGATTTGGCAGGCACTAAGTGACTTTTTGAGACCGTCTTTGTATCTCTTCTTTGGTTCCCCTCTGTCTCGGTGTCCAGTGGCGAGCTCGCCGAACAGAGTGATCTTGGGTAGGCGATGATCCTCCATCCTGGAGACGTGCCCCGCCCAGCAAAGCTGTGTCCGCAGCAGCAAAGCCTCGATGCTCACAGTTTCCGCCTGTTCAAGGACCTCGACGTTTGTGACATAGTCACTCCAATGAATGCCCAGGATGGTACGCAGGCAGCGCTGGTGAAAGCGTTCGAGGAGTCGTAGTTGGCTGCGGTAGAGGGCCCAGGACTCGGAACCGTACAGCAGGGTGGTGAGGACGACAGCTCTGTACACGCTGATCTTGGTGCCTTTTTTCAGCTGTTGATTGTGCCACACCCGCTTGAATAGTCGCCCGAAAGCACTGTTCGCTTTTGCCAGCCTGTTGTCCAGCTCCTTGTCCAGCTTGGCGTCTGACGTGATGATGCAGCCAAGGTAGGTAAACTGGTGTACAGACTTCAGTTCGGACTCGCCGATGGTGATGTGGGGAGGGCGATGCTCTTCCTTGGGTGCCGGCTGATGAAGGACCTCTGTCTTTTTCAGACTGACCTCAAGTCCAAAGAGCTGGGCGGCATCTGCGAAGCAGGATGTAATGCGCTGCAAGGCTCTCTCTGTGTGTGCAACGAGGGCAGCGTCATCAGCGAAGAGCAGCTCACGAATCAGTTGGTCTAGGGTTTTCGTGTGGGCCTGCAGTCGTCTGAGGTTGAACAGGCTGCCATCGAGACGATACCTGATGTACACTGCGTCGTCATCGTCGAGGTCCACTGTGGCCTGCTTCAACATCATGCTGAAGAAGATGGTGAAGAGGGTCGGTGCCAGCACGCAGCCTTGCTTCACGCCGTTGCGAATGGGGAATGGTTCTGAGAGGTCACTGTTTAGTCTGACCTGGCCTTGCTGGTCCTCGTGGAGCTGGACGATCATGTTGAGGAACTTTGGGGGACAACCTAGTTGCTCCAGGATCTGCCACATACCTTGCCTGCTCACAGTGTCAAACGCTTTTGTTAGGTCGACAAACGTTACCTACAGCCTTTTGTTCTGCTCGCGGCACTTCTCCTGAAGCTGTCTCAGCACAAAGACCATGTCGGTGGTACTCCTGTTGGCTCTGAAGCCACACTGGCCCTCTGGGAGGTGGTCTTCAGCGATGGCAGGTACCAGCCGATTCAGGAGCAACCTTGCGAGAATTTTCCCGGCAATGGACAGCAGGGTAATTCCACGATAATTAGAGCAGGCAGACTTCTCTCCTTTGTTCTTGTACAGAGTGATGATGACTGCATCACGGAGATCCTTTGGTAGTGTTCCTTTTTCCCAGCAGCAGAGAAAGAGGTCGTGGAGCTTGTTGTGCAGTGCTGGGCCTCCATGTTTCCAGATCTCTGGCGGGATTCCGTCAATGCCTGCTGCTTTGCCACTCTTGAGCTGGTGGATGGCTGTGAGGGTCTCTTCGGCGGTGGGTGGTTCGTCCAATTCAACCTTTAGTGGAAGGTGTGGGATTTGGAGGATGACTGTTTCTTGAACAGTGCGTTCAGCGCCGAAGAGGTCCTGAAAGTATTCCGACCAGCGGTTCAAGATGGAGGTATTATCTGTGAGGAGTGCCTGTCCATCAGCGCTTCGCAGGGGACTTTGTACCAGGTGCCTAGGGCCATACACTGCTTTCAGTGCTTCGTAGAAGCCCCTGCAGTCACCGTTGTCAGCGCAGAGCTGGGTCCTCTGTGCGAGTCTGGACCACCACTCGTTCTGGAGCTCTCTAAGCTTGAGCTGGAGACTGCTGCAGATGAGGCGGAAGGCAGACTTCTTCACAGGGCAGGAAGGCTGGGCTAGGTGCGCCTGGTGGGCGGCTCTTTTTTTTTTGCTAGAAGTTTCTGGATCTCTACGTCATTTTCGTCAAACCAGTCTTTGTTCCTCTTTCTAGCAAAGCCCAAGACTTCCACAGAGGATTTTACAATAGCAGTTTTCAGTTGTTCCCAGAGTGTTTCAGGGGAGGAGTCTGCTGGATCAACTGTGTCTTTGAGCATGCGCTGTAAATCGGCCTGAAGGGCAGCTTTCTTGTCGTCATGCTGAAGCTGGCAACATCAAGCTTTTTCTTGGGGGGGCCCCCTTTCTTGGGTTTCAACTTGAGGCGGAGCCTGAGTTTGCAGCGAACAAGGCGGTGGTCAGTGTGGCACTCTGCACTGGGCATAACTCTGGTGAGGAGGACGTCACTGCGGTCCCTCTGACGCACTAGGACATAGTCGATAAGGTGCCAGTGCTTGGAGCGAGGATGCATCCAGGTGGTCTTTCGACTGTCCTTTTGCTGGAAAGTAGTGTTGGTGATGACAAGTTGCTGCTCTGCACAGAGCTCCAACAGTAGGCGACCATTGTCATTGCAGTTCCCAACGCCATGCTTGCCGAGGACTCCTTTCCAGGCTTCAGAGTCTTGGCCCACTCTGGCGTTGAAGTCGCCAAGGATGATGACTTTGTCGTCTGCAGGGGTGCTCTGCAGGAGGCTGCGCAGGTCAGAGTAGAACTTGTCTTTTTCTGCAGGCTCTGCCAGGAGGGTTGGGGAGTACACACTGAGAAGGGTGACGTATTGCTGGTGTCTCAGTGGGAGGCGCATGGACATGATGCGGTCGGAGTGACCCGTTGGTAGGATTTCAACTTAGTCGCAATGGGGGTCTTCACCATGAAGCCCACGCCTGAGAGCCGTCTTTCTGATGCAGGCCTGCCTGACCAGTAGAGGGTGTAGCCAGCGCCAAGTTCTTGGAGGCTGCCTTTCTCCGGAAGGCGTACTTCGCTGAGCGCGGCGATGTCGATGTTTAACCTCCGCAATTCATGGGCAATGAGGGCGGAGCGACGTTCAGGGCGTCCGCTGTCTGCTGTGTCGAGCATGGTTCGGATGTTCCAGCATGCTACGTTGAGTCCGGTCGTGGTCGTCATGAGAGTGGATCCATTGTTTTTTCTTGTTTTCTGACCGCATGAGAAGATGCCCGTTGACCGCGGCTAGCCAACTGGGGTTACGAGGGGATGAGCTTTGGTTAGGCCACCTTTTCTAGGCCCCTCTCCATGTGGAGCAAGCAGTGCTGTCCCTAGAGAAGGCTGCTTGGTCGTTCAGGGTGTGCCGAGTGACGTTGTCATCCCCAGGTCAACATCAGGTGACCAATATCCTGAACCGCCTGCATGCAGGTTTGAGACTGCGGCTTCCAGTGACATCTTTCACCTGCCGTTTTGCCCCTTGCCCATCGCTACAGGACTTGGAAAGTTCAGTGTCATTGTCCGTGGGCGTTTCCTAAAGCCTGTGCGGTGGAGCTTTATGGTGGAGTGCAGTGTGCGCAGTACTGGCCCCACCCTTTAAACCCTTGGTTCGTTTGCCATGACCTAGCAAGCTGGGACGGTGGCATCGAGGTCCTCGGGTCGTAGGTTTTATATCAGACTGTCCTTGTCTTAGTCTCTGGCTCAAAAGCCTTCCCCGGAGACACGGGGGCTTTGATGTCAGGGGTTTCCTCCCTTAGCCTTTCCGCAGCCAAGCGGCCATGCCTGCAAGGCAGCAGGGGACTCGTGGGGGCCGGGGTCGTCTATGTCCCGTGCAGATGTGAACATCTGCCCACTGCCCAGAACATATGTACATACACACAGACATACACACACTCACGTACATACGCACATACCCACAGACAAACACACATGCACACACAGACAGATAGACAAACACAAAATCTTATTCAGCATGCATAAATATTGTAGACTCCAGTCTGCAGAACACTTCACCACAATTTAGTCGTATGTCACGCGATACACAGCGGCTGTGTACACAAATTGACACTGTGCACTTAGTCCCGTTTCTAAGGCTCTATGACGTAGTACGATAGATACCGGTTCGACATCGTCGAACTCGTTTCTATCGTACTACGTCATTTGTTTACGTTGGTTACCAGTCAGACTCGTTTCTAGTGTACTACGTCATTTGTTTACATTGGATACTGGTCCACCACCGGGGGGGGGGGGGGGGGGGGTGGCGTTTCTAAGGCTCTACGTCATTTGTTTACATTGGATACCACGATTTGAAGGCTTGTCCAGGGTGCTGAGATCAATTATTCAGGTACAAAACCAATACCTTTCTTTGCCAGGGTGCTGCAAGTGTGCTGACCAGGGTGCTGTTTTGTAAATCAATTATTCAGATACAAAGTCAATAAACGCCTTTCTTTGCCAGGGTGCTACAGGCATACCCTACCGTCAGTCCTGTTGCTAAAACCTATGAAAATTCTGTTTCAATTCACTTGCCAAAAACAAGCTACTTATGAGTCGCGGTGGCACAAAATAATAGCAAATGACTCTGTTCAAAAGGCTCAATCTTCTGTTTACACTGCCACTACTGCGCAGCGATAGGCCAGCTTAGCGACATCACATTAGGCAGTGACTCGGCAGCAATTGAAGGCTTGTCTTGACCGGGTTTCTACGCAGTTGTTTTTAAAAGATCTAACGTGACACTGCCTAGCTAAATTAAACAACTGACAAAAACAACTGACCATATTGCATAGAAACCGACTTGATTTTTCGTACGGTACCACCAAGAAACTGTAAAACACCGGTCTGTTTTACTCACAGCCGTGTTTTAAGTAGAACCCGGTTGTACTCACTCGACTAGCTAACGAGGCTATCGCTAAGTTTACAGGTTAACCGCAAGGCCTTTTCTTATTTAAAAAATGCCATGAATTTAAACAGTCAAACTAACAATCTTACCATAGTATATATTCAGCAAGATTTAGCAAAAACACAAACTATTAGTCTGGGATAGTCCGTCCGCAGTGAAAACACCCCCGTCTAACACACAACAGCGTAATGTAAAGACGACCAGTTGAATGTTTGCCAGAAGTCACATGTCTGTTGTCACGGGCAATTGACAACAGCAGCGCGCGTGTGTGCTGAGTGGTGTGTTAGCGGCCTGCGGCTGTTAGCGGCAATCAACAGCGACGGCTAGACAAGCCCGGGTCGCTTATTTATTGCGTTCATTTCAGAATGTACACACTAACATAATCGATAGATTATTAACTCAGGTGTTAACCCCTGTTGGTATTACTATGTGGGGAGGTATATAAAAGGGTGTATGTTTAAATAATAATGTTTTAGGGGTAAATTCCGACGGTATTTACTCTGTGCGGGGAACATGACTGATGAGGGTTCAAAAAGTTATAATTAAGGGGGTTAACTCAGTCATTGTGTTTATGAAGATTCAGTTCTCTCATTCTTTCTCTCTCTATGGGTCGCTTACCATTTCGGCATGGGGCTTCGTGTTGATGCAATGAATCGAACTTACGATCAATCAGCCACAAAATAAACATATCAAAGTCACTTTCAGTCCACAAAGTGTACTTACTTGTGTACAGTTCAAGCAGAAAAACACATAAGAAGTCACAAATCGTCTCTAATTCACGGTACCCAGTTACGGAGACTGCCGAACAAATTTTCAGATTTGCCGCTCGGCGGAAGTGACATCACAGGCCAGAGTTAGGAAAACTAACAGTTGATAGGCACCACTCCCCTAATCAATACATTTATTATAATCAACTAGCCATTCAGACAAACGAACTCCAACACTTACCGCCAATGCCTCTATTACCTAGCCTTACTACTTCCATTCCGGAAATCATTCAAGCAACGATTTTTGATTAGCTGCCAACCCGTGATTATTAAGGCAGATCCCCACCCCACCTAAATAATTAATGCTGTCATTGACTTCTTTAAACAAAATTATTATATTACATTATAAAATGAATCAAGACGAATTGCTACTTTTAAACGATATCTGTGCTGTAGAGAACAAAGACTTAGACTCTAAAAAACGCCTTCTCTCTGTTGTTGTTTCTGGAAAATCAAAAGCTTTTCTCGGTAAACAATACATGACAGAAGACATAGAATCCCTCACCGCTGACGAGCTAATCAAACTACATTCAAAATATGAAAATCACATTAGTTCACTAATGACACGAGATTTGAGTCGATCTCTTGTCTGCCTATACACAAAAGCTGTGAGTCACTTCCTACCTGTTGATAGTGACAGCCTTTCACATGATCTAGAAAGCAACCTCATAGTTTCAAGTTCAATAGGCAAATTAGCATGCCTTATGTTTTACGTGGTAACCTTGCTTGTTACTGGGAGTCATATCGATTTTTCTAAAATAAATTTTAAATTAGAAGAAAATGGACGAGACCCAGACGACTCCACAACAGAGTCCTGTCTTGACACAGGTTCAAACGGCGACTAAGACTAAAAGCCAAGGTAGGGTTGATGCTGGAAAAAAATTAGCCGAATGGAACAGACAAAAAAAAATTACAGCTTCTGACATTAACACAAAAGACTGACACACCATCAACAGCACCAGTGTCACTACCGTCAGGACCAACACACCCCCCTCAAAGTGAGAGACAAACAACTGAGTCTAAACCTGAAACAACAAAATATATAGTTGCTGGATTTGTTGTCGGATTTGGTTACGTAGGTTACCAATTATACAAAAAATACAAACCACAGACTCAAACAGTGTCCAAAAAATCAAGCACTCCAAAAACAAAAGAAGTAGTCGCCACATTACCAGCAACACCCAAAGCCGTGGACCCATTTTACATGCAGAAATAAATTTATTATTTTAATTTTTGTGGTATAAGAAAATGAGCGACACAAAGAACATAATGAACCTTGTCTATCACTCTGCTGTAATAAGCGGGCTAACAGTTGCTTACTCTATGTTGGGAAAAAGTCTTCTCAAAATGAAATCAGCAGACTTGAGTAGATTAGACTTCGAAGACAGTGCTAAGCTAGTAGCTGTTGTAACAGCATCAATTGCAACAAAAGACTTTCTAGTTAAGCAAGGAATTATTCCAGAAAATGTTTCTAAGTAAATAAAAAAATATGGCAACAATAGCTATTATGATTGGTGGTGCAGTTGTTAATGCATTGGCATTTAGTGGATCAAACTATCTCTTTTCAAAAATGGGTAGAGAGGAATCAGCAGAAGAAATGAAGCGTCACAATGAGGCATCTGAAAAACTGGCACAAGCCCAGCAGGATTATGAGAAGCAAAGAATTGAGAAACTTGATTTTATCAATGAAAAACTCAGACTTGAAGGTCACGCACAGCATACATTTTCAAATGTCGATGACGCGATCAAAGAATATTTTCTTGTTACTGGCGAAGACATGACCATCCCACAACCAAAACTTAGTGACTATTACCAACCAAGCCCAGAACAAAGAAATGGAGAAATAATATTTGTTCTAGTAGGAATGACATTTGTTTATTTTACAGGAGTTTTTATTGCTAGAAAAAATGACCAACGTCGGAAATAAACTATCAAAAATATATTACTCCCCTATTGGTTACTGGAAAGGAAAACCGCAATAGAAAAACTACATACCGCTGGACACAGAACAAATAAAACAGTGGCTCAAAAGACAATTAGTTAGTTAGTTATTTGGGTTTAACGCCGAGCAGGCGACTAAGGCCATCTCACGGCGGTCAAAAGACAAGCAATTTGGCAAATATATTTACCTGCTCCAAGAAAAATAACAAGACCTCATTTTGTAAATACTATTTCTAATGACACCCATCAAATGGATCTTCTGTTCTTGCCACATGATACAATAAAAAAGAAACGATACAAGTATGCATTAACTGTTGTCGACATAGCTTCAAGGTACAAGGATGCTGAACCCATAATTGACCACAGTGGCCACTGCGTTAACACAAATATATAGTCGAGGACCTTTAAAATATCCTAGGCTTGTGCAAGTCGATGACGGAAGTGAATTTAAAGGTGCTGTTAATCAGTTATTTGCAAAGCATGGAGTGCTAGTGCGGCGAGGCATACCAAGTGTACATAGATCACAGGCAATTGTTGAAAACTTTAACAAGCAATTATCTGAGAGACTTTTCAGCTATCAGTATTCTAAGGAACTTATGCATGACGCTCAAAACACTGAGTGGGTTAAGAGATTACCATCTGTGATAAAAGCAATGAATAATGAGGGTCATTTAAAACCTGCTGATGCTATTAAATTAAAAACAATACCGTCAGGGTCAGAAATAAAAACAAAAGTGCCTGACACAAGCTTGTTTACAAAACAGGTAAGATATTTGTATCAACCTGGCGAGGCCGAGAATGATGTCAGACGTAGGGCAACTGATCCAATATGGTCTACATCTGTCCACAATATAAAAAAAATAGTTCCTAGCGCTAATGCATCGATTTATTATCTGTATGAGCCTGCACCAAAGAGGGCATTTGTTAGAGAAGAATTACAGATTATTCCCCCAGACACTGTTACGCATTTTTAATCATTTAATCAACTAATTCATCGATAAGTTCATCAACCAGTACATCAGCTATTTCTTCAGATAACTTAAGCGCATAATACCCAGGTGCATAAGCCTTTTCCTTAGTGTGAAACACACGTTTTGTGTCCCCAACTGCAAGTGACTTTTTATGTGTTTGGATCATTTCAATATTGTGTCTATTTGACCTCAGTGTCTTGTTTGGATAATCAGGCATTAGTTTTACATCTAATACTTGCGTGTAGTGTTCATGACGGATGTCTTTATTTTTTATTGCTGTTTTTTTGATACCTTTAGTTTTGGACTGACTGCCTTTTTGGTGCAGTATAGAATACATTTTTTACCTCAGTCCAACGTACTCAAATATTGGCACACCATTTAGTTCATCTTTAAACTTACCAGGCACTTTTTTGTTTTGTGTGCTGAACAGCGGGTGATCCTTAGGGTAATCAGACGTGTCATACATATGCAACTCTGTTTTCATGTCTTCATAAAAGTCTTCAGTAGGCACATCTATGATCATAGAGTCGGTGTCAGTGTATAACAGACAGCATTCAGGATACTTTGGTTTGAAGTAATCATAATAAAATTCAAGCATCAGCAATTTTGATAACTCAAGAATTGCCATACCAATGAATACTGGCTTGTCCAGTTTGACAATCTTTTTTTTTTTGAGTGACACTGCATACAATGAAGAATGAAACTCTTCGTACCCTGTGTACTGTGGCTTACCTGTAAGTTTAATTGCACCCAATTCAGTTGTGACCAGTCTCACATCTTTGCGGTGATGAGGATTTTCCATTGTCTTACCAAAACAGGCATTGTTCATAAGCTTAAAGAAGTCTTTGTCAAATGCAGTGTTGCCATCTCTTGCACGCAATGTTGTGTTTTTCATTATGTAATCTTTCATGAAAGCACTTTGGTCAAATTGAATACCTCTGTGAACTTTCTTTAGTACTAACCCATGCCTGATGTAAAACTGCAGCAATCGATAGTGACAAACGTAATTGAATTTGTCATTCAAATTTGGCACAAGTTTGGTGTCTTTTTTTTTACCCGTCATACTCATTTTCTCAACAGCTAATGGATAATCATTGTGGTAATCATGTAGGTGGTGTGGGTACCCCAGGTCTACTTCAAAGATCCAACCCTTTGCATCATTCCAGTCATGACTCATAATATTGTTTGTTAACTGTGTTATGTCATACTGTGACAAATCATACAGACAAAAGTTTTTCAAGGGCAATAACTCACACATTGCGAATCCGTAAAGGTTATTAGCGTCAAGGTACGTAATGAATGACCTTGGCCTTGAGGGGTCAAAGTCATCAAGATATTTGTTGTTGGCTTTGGCATAGTTGTTTGCGGCTATACCTCCCCTCAATCCACGTTCCACCAATCGTACGATCAAACAACAGGTCAATAAATATCTTACTGGATTTTAAAAAAGCATCCCATGTCATACCAGGACTAGTTATGTAGCAAGCTGGGTCAAGACTGTAGTGTAATAGACCCTTTTCATGGTAACTTTCAAATACGTCTGCTAACAAACAAACGTCGGCTTTTAAGTACTGGTCATGGTAGTCACCAATTGTCTGACACCCTAGTTTATCCCACGCATCAAGAGCGTGCTGGTAAACAGAGTCAGAAATACCTTTACCATTTAGTGTGGAATAAAATTTATCTTTTAGTGGCAGTCTTCTTTCCTCAAACACAACCCAGTCACTGATGTACTCGTACGGATACACTCCTTTCTTAATCAAGTCTGGCTCAAAATATTTACTTGTTATTGGATACTCAGTCAGTCCTTCTGCCAGACTAGCAAGCCCTAAAGACAAATGTTGCATAGAGTCATAAAATGCTAATTTATCCAACCTAAAAGTCAAGTATTTCTCAGTTGTCTGGGCAATGCAACTAATTTTTTTGTAAGACTCGTCCACAGCCTGCATGATAATATGTGAATCATACCCCTTGAGATTGTGGAAAAAGATAGGCAACTTATATGCCTTGGGATCAATTTTTAGTTTCAAGTTGCAATCACCATGTGCAGCACCTGTGTAACGTCCAGTTATGTGGTCATGATCGCGAACTTTATCACCATCAAGAGCTTGTTCACAAATCCAACACATCACTGCTGCATCAAAATTTAGTTTGTCTTCTTCTGTCATCAACAAAGGCATCTGACAGTTTTCCAAATACTGTACTACTTGACTATACAGTTGTCTCATTTCTGTTAAAAACTCAGCTGCTGCATTTTCACCTCTGTAGATAACAGGTTCTGTATGCTGACTGTCTGACCTAACAAGAATATAACCAAAAGAACACACGACTTGGTCACTCAATTTTACAGTCTTTGGTAATGATTCTGGAACAGGACCATCATATGGAACAACCAGTGATTCAAAATCAGCATACACTACAAACGGCAGCTTTTGTTGATTCCCATGGTTTTTAAAATAAACCTTGCTACCAGAATCTGGATACTTAAGTACTGTTTGAATGTCATCAGGTGACCTACAATGTTTAACATGTTTGTGTGCTACTTCAATAGAGAAAAACCTCTGTAAACATTTTTTACAAAATTCCTGTTTACCATTATGTTTGTTGTATGATGAATTAGTCTTGACATACTCCTAATAATTGTGTAGTGAAAGTTATCACCAGAGCTTATTAATAAAAGGTCAACATGCTTATCTTCTGACTGTCCGTAGGTGGGGGCAATTGGTGATACTCTAATTGGTTGTAACTTGTTCTCAGACTCATTAGCCCATACATACACATTTACAGATATACCAGGATTTAGTTTTTCAAACAAATCTATATCATCCACCTTAACAGGAAACTCTATGCCACTAAAGTTGAGTTTATTTACAAATTTGGTATAGTTAGATACGCGATCAGGACTTGTTTTTACAAAGTGTAGTTTAGCAAGCACACACCACATAAAACATAAATTATCATTGTTCTGAATATTGACTACAGCCTTTTTGTCTGTAACCTCTTTTGGTAGAGGCAGCCATGATTTGCCTAAAATAGGATGATACCTTGACTGCTTCAGTTGCAGTTCATGTACACGACCTTCATGCCAACCAGACCCCTGCATTTTTGCTCTGTCAATTGCTTCGAGAAAGTCAGGCAACAGTCTTTCTCTAAACACTTTTTCCAATTCTCTTCTCGAATTAACTGTGTGTTGTCTTGTTGAGATATACAAAACAATCACTTCACCATCTACCCTTGTAAATTTTATTTTCGCAACAATCTGAATCTTTACACTGCCAAAAAGAAGGTTATCTTGTATGACATAAAAAGACCTTTCTATCGATTCATAGACACTGTAAGTGTTGGATATAGGCAAACCTGTTGTGTGAAACACGTTTCTTAAGCTTGATGGGCTTTGGGCATTGTCTGTCATTTTTATTTGTCCAACAAAATAATAAATAGAAAAATTACACCTTGTGTAATACCACTTTATTGACTGTAACACCTACAATAAACAGATTCAGTTTATATAGTTCACTCACCAACAAATCAACCACTTTCCTGGTATGTGTCTTAAGGTCTTGTGCTCATGCTGCAGGTGTAATATCACTTTATTGACAGTAACAAATTCAATATAATCATGTTGTTTACTTAGATGGTAGAATATGTGTAAACACATACTCTCAAACCAGTCACAGTTAGCATCATAAACTATAAAATTTTGTGTCTTTAGATCAACAGTCTTGTAATCATAACGTGGTGGACAATTAGAATATCCAAAAGTTACATTATATGCCATATATATCTTCGTTGGTGTTGAGAGTTTTATCAAGGGCTCAAACGGGTGTTTAACTTGTGTTTTTAAGTCATAAAAATGCTCAACGCCTCTGAAGCTCTCTGTGATATCAAATGCTCGCCCGCTTTGTCCGACCATCATTTTTTTTATGGACAAAATAAAAGGCTAAATTAATTCACTAACCCATACCCTGTAGGCTGATCTGTCTTTAAAATAAGCTTTAGATGCTTAGTTGATTTCAGTTTGTTTTTTACGCCGTCTCGTTCATGTTTATTTGGTATAACATCGTTCTCTCTGAGACAGTCTTCAAAGCTGTCACGATCTTTACAGTAAAACAAACAGATAAACTTTAACTGCTCACAAAAATCTTTCAGTACAGCATTATATTTTTGAGTGAGAATCCAGACACTAATGTTTGCGTGTCTGCCACTAAAAGCCAATTCTGCCAGTGTGTTTCTTTTCTTGACAATGTCTTTTTCTGCAGAACAGTTATCAACAATAAACAGGGTTGGCTGTCCTTCAAATTGCTTGTAAAAATAATGCAGGCAGTCATTCAGTTTTTTCTCAGGGTCAACTAAGTAAATGTTGTTGTCAGTCCGAATGAATAAACGGTTGAGATAAGCTTTGTTGTGTTTGATCATAGGACAAAATATCACAATGTTTTCAAAATGACAGATGCATCTTGTTTGTAAGAGATTAAGAACAAATTCAGTTTTCCCACAGCCCATGGCACCACAAAACAAACCACAGTGTGGGTCGAGTGTCATCAAGTTCATTTTAATATAGAATATAATTAATATATGTGTCCACTTAGTCTGCTTCTGCAATATTGAGTTGGGCATAAAAAATCAGATATAAATATATATTTATTGCTCCAGCGGTTTCAGTCTTTTTTTGTATTTGGATTGTAATTCCGTCACTACCGTTTTCAACAGTACGACCTGACCCATGTAGATAATCATCATCTGTACTACGCAGGTCTAGCCACAGTGCATACTTGTCTGTCAGGTATTGAGCGATTCTTACGTCATACAGATGTAAATCTTTACACACCATGTTTGCTGGTTTTTCTCTAAGTCTTCCACCTGCAAAATATTTTGTGATCTCGTCATAGTGCTGGTAAGGTAGCATACCCGAAGCATACACTTGATTAGGACGCCCTTCAATAGTACAGGACAAATGAGTAATCTTTGGATTATAGAATTTTTCTGAATCTCGTCCGTATGGACTCGTCGGTTCAACAAACAACATAAGAATGCCTTTTAGTGACCTAGCAGGTGTGTTCAAGTTGATGTTCCACATTGGATCGCTTTTATCTTTAGGAATCAAACTGTGTCTTATCACATGATCATAATAAATAGGCAGTCTTGACTGGTACTGCTTTTGAATGATAGTAGCTAAATGAGCATGTGTGACAATTTCATATTCCAAAGAGATGTTAGAGATCTTGTATGTTGCGTCTGTGTCAGTTGATTTAATAACTTTGGAGTAGTCATTAAAAATTAGTTCAAAACTAAGACGGTCATTTAGTGCTCCTTGATAATAAGGCAAATGCGCTGTTAGGATTTCAAATTCAAGTGGAATGCAAAATCTATTTCCATATGTTTCTGCCACAATAATGTCCTTGGCTTCTGTTGTTGATTTATCTGATGCATTGATTCTGAGTTTGGCAACATTATCAGCCTGTATGCCATGGTAAATACGATCCTCTCGTTCTTCTCTTGTGAGCCACAAATCTTTGTAACAGTAGAATACATCAGCATCGTCAAGATTGAACACTTCCTGTCCTTCAAGTTTAACTTTAATAGTCTTAATAATTGCTCTGCCAAGGTTGCCAACTAGTGTTCTTTTGTCATCTGTGTCTGATGAAAGTTCAATATTAAAAGCAAGGCGAGCAGTACCAGGAACAATAACGTCACTGGGGCCTAGGTTAGGAAACTTTACAGTAAGGGTTTGGTTCGGGTCTATAGTACTTGGATTGTTTGTGATAACAATTGATTGTCTAATGCCCTTAACACCAAGAGGCTCACATAGTTTTCTGTATGGGTCTAACTTTGATCCGTAGGACTGTGTCATTTTATTATGCAAAAATCAAAAATATTAAATTAATAAAAACAATGGCAGCGGGAGGATTTAACCATGATGATATTGAAATGGATGTCATGAATGACTTTAATACTAGTGCAACAGATATGACAGATATGACTGTAACTACTTCTATTATGTATTGCGAACTGTTAAAAGACAAAGTGAACTCGTTTTATGATAGTGTTGGTGACCGCCCAGATGAAATAGATCATAATCAGTTTGAATATAAAAAAGGACATTTATATTTAAACACTGTTGACAAAGGAAAAGTACAATTGACTAACAAAAGAGACCCTGGTAAGTTTAGAGCTTTAAGTACAATCAAAAATGAAGGTGGTGTTGGCGCCTTGCGTCAACTTGGTATTGGAGATAAACAGTTACCACCTCGTCTTGCTAGTACCCTTCATGATGTACAAATAAGGTTGCCAACTGGACAAGAAATTGAAATGACTGAAGTAACAAGACTGCCAGAATTAGCAAACACACTAATACAAGAAACTTCATTTACAGAAGGGCAAATAAATGAGGCTATGAAAACAATAGAAGACTCTCCTTTGACAATGCAGGAGTTAGCGGGTTTGGATAAAACACTGCAGTCAATAAGAGGTGAGCTTGTAAATAATGTAGCCAAACTAGGTGAGCTTGATAATCACTGTGAAAGAGAAAAAGAAAAATTATCTAAAGCTGAGGATGAGAATTATGACACAGAAATGAAAGAAAGAATACAACACAGATTAAATGATTTGCAGATAGAAAGATCAGCACGACTAGAAGTGATTGAAATTGGGAAAGAAAAACTGAAAACACAGGTCAACAGGATTAGAGAAACTATTCAGAAAATACTTCACGAAGACACAACTTTGGCTGAGAGATTGAAAACACTTTTCAGAGAGCAGGGTATCACTATTGCAAGTTTAATTACTGCTCTTGGATTTATTATCAGTACTGTTGTGTTAGCTGTAGCCAGAGGTGGTGGTAGTCCAGCTCCACCTGCCCCTCCAGCTCCTCCAGTTCCATCAGACCCAAAAGATTTACAGTCGTGGGTAAAAAAACAGCTGTCTCATACATCAGACTTACTTCAGAAATTAGCTGTAAAAGCAATGGATGCCTTGCCTGGCATAATAGGGAGTGTTGTCAGTTGGCTGATCAGTACAGCAGCAAAGGTAGTAGGGTTTATGGCAGAGCATGTATGGGTCTTTTTGGTGACAGTAGGAGGGTTAATTATAGGATATTTAATGAAACAGGTAAAGAAGTAATATTCCTAATCCAGTAAGGCCAATTACCAATGCAGTTCTGACTCATGTGTGTTTACTGGGGTTACTGGCTGTACTGGTGCAGGTGCCGATGCTGGGGCTGTTACTGACATTACTGCCTGTACAGGTGATGATGATGTTACTGGCGTTATTAATGGTTTTAATGGTTGTAGGTGTGTGGTTGTTGGGCTCAAGTTTACAGATTGATTGAGGCCTAATTTTTTATCACGCCCAGCAACAATTATTTCATTATTATAATTTGTTATTGTCCCCATTTGAAGTTGAAGGTCTGATGGTAACATGTATAACCCAATGCCAACTACAAAGTCAACTTTGATTTAGCATATCTGAGAACGTCTTGGTAGTGTTGTATGCTTGAAGGGAGATCTACTACTGAATTAATTGAATCTTCAAGGTTTGCAAGAAACTGTTTTTGTGCTTCAAATTTCCCACTACCGTTTAAAATGTTTGATTTTGTTTGAGCTTGTGCTCCTAGTATACACCACACATACGTTCTGATAGACTCATTAATGCGTTCGACTCCTGCTTGAGTAAACCCTTCACTCCTGTCTAAGACAAATGTGGTCCAGGCATTAGACTGTTTCTGTTCAATTGAGCCTAACCACACTTCAGATTTTGATGAGAATGAAGAGTAGGGAGGCCAGTAATTTTGAGGGTATTGTCTGTGACTCATAGCATAATACAATGTACCCATGCCTTTGTGATCATCAAGTTTTTGTGTAAAGTCATACTTTGTACTGATGTTAAATTCATTACAGATCAGTTCAAATGCTTTCAAATCCATGGGATTATTAAACTGGTTAAAACTGGATTCAGTGGGCAGTGGGGTATGGAGTTCTGACAGTATTCTTCTAAGCTGGTAATACATGTGGAAAAGATAGACAGACTTAATCAGTTTGTTTGGGTGATTTAAATGGTCTGTAAAAGAAATGCCACAGCCAGTAGTTGAGCATATATAGCAAAGTTAAGCTGGCTTTGAAACATCTGTAGTGGGCTTGAGGACCACTTTCTTGCAGTTGCATCATCTGTAATTGGAGGGTTTAGGTAATGACCATAAGGATTCGGCACTTTCACTTGAAATATATCTCCTTCAGACAAAGCTATATCGAGCTCATTTAACTGAATTATTTTCTGGTCATAAGTTGGTGCGACATTGTTTTTGGCATCTACGTTAAATTGAAATGCATTTACAGTGGCAATTGTTGGTAATTTAAATTCCATTGTTCTTTTTTATGTGATAATAAAAAATGTTTATAACCTTAACAAATCTTGATACAAGCAAACCAGTGTGGTTAACTAATGGGATTGATAATCGTGATGGTAGCAAGGCTGTAGCTATCCACAAAATGTTCTACACTGTAAAGTGGTTTAATGTAACAGATGATAAAAATTATTCTGTAAGTGGAACTCTTGATGGTATTGAGAAGGGTGATATTTTACGAGCTGGGTATTATGACTTTTGTACTTTAGCTGATTGGCTTCAAAATGAATTTAAAATTAAAGCAACTTTAAACCCAGCTAATTTACTTGTTACAATTGAATTTCCGAAAAGTGGAAACTTTTCTTTATCAATTAGTCTTTTATTATTACTTGGATTTTTAGGTAAAAAAATAATACATCCAGATGAAGATTGGTCATCATCAGTCAGGCGTCTACTTTCACCAAAAAAAAACCCCAAAAATAACTGGCAGATATCCTGTTCATTTGTCAGTACACACAGTGCTAAATGTTCATTTAAAAGAACTAAGCACTACTGATAATCTTCACAATGGAAATCCTTCGACTTTGTTGAAATGTGTGTCGACTGGAACTGCTCCTTATTGTGAAAATGTAGTTGTTAGATTTCCTAATTCACAGTTTAAAAAATTAGGCTCCAGTTTCTTTGAATCACCCTGGTCAGCCCCACAGGGTGGGTTTTTCTCTCTATTCTGGGGCATGTGTTTCTGTCTACCCTTGGTCCATTCACCTGTATTTGCCTTTTTAAAACTCTCCCTACTGTCTGCACTGCCTGTAGCTCTTGAAATTGGATATGTGTTGCTAAATGGTCTTAGCTTTATTTAGGCCCCATGTGTTAGGTTTATTTAATGTATTGGACCGGCTGGCGACATACATTCAATGTTCTGTTTAGTTTTTTTCACAAGCAGTGCAGGCACGTCCTGAGAAAGCCTTGTTGCTGTCGGGACGTTAAGCAATGTACAATCAATCAATTAATTCTTTGAATCATTGTGCTTATATGAAACTAATCAGGATGACAAACCAGTTGTCATGCATGATTTTTATGTTGTGTTGGAAGTTAAATAAATTTTATTTTTGCAAAATAAAAAATGAGCGGTCTTGGTCCAAAGCCGAGAATTATTCCAGTTGCATGTCCGTCAATAGAGTTGAAAGATTTGGCTGATGTGCAAGATTTTGATAAAGAAGGTGAGATAGGAGAGGTGTATGGCCTTGAACTTGTTTCCGTTGGATTGTACAAACGAAAGGTAATTGATGATGTAAAAGATGGCACTGAGAGACAGTTTCCTAAACTTAGTCAACTTCGTGATGTTACTGTTCCTACTCCTGTAAGTAATGTGCTCTACAGCTTAAAACATGTGGGTAATAAGTGGGTAATTATTCCTACCCCTGTTCCGCTTGCACCTATTCCAATTGTATGGGATGTAAAGTTTTTTTTCATCAGTCCTTATGTTTATTTTACTGATGAAGGTGCCTTAGTATTTAGAAAAGTTGTTAACTCTGAGCCAATGCTTGTAAGTCTTGTGCCAAGCTATTCCGAAACCAATAGCAGAGAAAAACTAAAACTTCAAGAGTATGGAAAACGAAGGTATTTTCTTACAAATAGAAAGGGTAGAACAGATACTTCTATTTCGTTCGTACCAGCAAATTTTACCATAGATAGAGAAGCGACAATAGTTTTTGAAATTTTCATGAGATCTGTGGAAGCTGTGAAAGAAACAGATATCACACAGGGAATCAAACTTACATGGGATAGGTCAGTAGCAGAGTCAATAAAGGTTGTTATTGCTATTAGAAAAACCAATACAGATTTTGAAGTTTCGAGTAGTGTCCCTGCTGTTAAGGTAGTGATTGATAAACAAATTTTTGTTCGTCTAAGTTTCATAAACCTGGAACATATAGATCTTGTTTCATTTTATTACACTAGCAAATTGTATACCTTTGAAGAGTTGCACAATAAATTAGAAGATTAAAAAAAAAATATTTGTCATAAAAAATGCCACCACTGTATCCACAAATACCACCTGAGCCGCTTGAGCCTATTGAGCGTGATAAAACATTACAGGCAGACTCATTCCGTTTAATAAATATTACAGACGCGTTGAAGTATTTGGAAGGAGAACAAGCAAAATACACCCGGTGCAAAAGACGATATAAAACGGTTTTCAATTCTGTGCACAACACTTCAATGGCTGTGGGTGTGGTTTCAGCCGGATTATCTGTAGGAGGTATAGCTCTGTTTGCAACGGGAGTGGGAAGTGTCATAGGAATTGCTATTGAAGGTGTTGGCCTTGTCACAAGCCTGGCATGCTTTGGTATGGAAGCCCTTAACAAAAGATTTTATACAAAGTTGCAAAAGCATGAAGCCTTGAGTACGCTCGCTGGAGCTAAGCTGAGCAGTATGAAACTTATTATCAGTAAATCTTTGGAAGATAATAAAATTGACGATCACGAATTTAAGAGAGTGCAGGATGATTTGGCCAATTACAAACAACAGAAATCTGAAATACAAAATAAGATGCGTAATCAACCCATAAACGTTGAAGAGCTAAAGAAATCTTTTTTAGAACAAGGGAAAAAGATAGGCATAGAAGAAACTATGAAAAAGGTTCAAGGACTTATAAGCAATTAACGATAGGTTTTGGTAATCCATTATTTTTGTCATACTCTTCACAAAGAGATGTCATGCCTTTCGTGCCTGCACATTTGATGCCATCAGCTCCACCACCAGATTATTATTGAGAAAAAAAGTTTTTTTTATTGTCCTTGTAACTTGGGAAATCTGTCCGAGTATCTTAATGACTTGGGTCAGAACTTACAAGTTCTTATGTTTAGGTTCTTGTAAGATCTTGTTTTAAGTCACTTAAAAGAACTTATGACACTAACTTTAAAGTTACTTGAAAGTTGTAGTTATCTTTGAAGTTAGTTGGCAAGTAAAGTCATGTTATTCTAGAAAGTCACATCAACAGTAACTTCCTAAGTTTACTTCCCACTCAGCTATAAGAACAGTAAGTTTTTACATTTACCCCACTCAGTCTTTGAAAGACCTACCACTAGCTGTAATGTGTAGATTTCACAAAATTCAAAATATAATCTCACTGTGGCAGCATTGATAGATTAATTAGTTATTGTTTAAAGAAGTCAATGACAGCATTAATTATTTAGGTGGGGAGGGGGATCAGCCTTAATGATCACGGGTTGGCAGCTGATCAAAAATCGTTGCTTGAATGATTTCTGGAATGGAACTAGTAAGGCTAGGTAATAGAGGCATTGGCGGTAAGTGTTGGAGTTCGTTTGTCTGAATGGCTAGTTGATTATAATAAATGTATTGATTAGGGGAGTGGTGCCTATCAACTGTCAGTTTTCCTATCTCTCAGGCCTGACTTGGTTTGTTTACGCCTAGCCGGACAGCGTGCTAACTTGTGACAGAGAAAATGAGCTCATCAGCTGAAAGTTCTGATTCGGACTCTTACGTGGATTCACCGGAATCGTGGGAAAAGGCGTGTTTCAAGCAGGTGCACTGCGAGGCCTCAAACCTTATATGTTTGATCCTCTTGCACAGACAAATAGAAAAGAGCATATGGAAAGACCAGCCACGCCAGAGAAGCCAGTGCACAGCACCCCATTAATCCCCATGTGCATGCAGGCACAGGTCTTGTAAACCGTACCAATGTCTGCATGCAGAAAGGGGTGAATTGTGCTGTGTGTGCATGTAGATGAAATAAACATTTGTAGAGCTACCTATTTTGACTTGTTCATTACTTAGACCAGTCTCTGTACCCATTCTGTCAGAAAGGTAACATTGGTGACTATTTGTGAGCAAACGAAATGCAGCAAGGGGTGTGCATGGTATTATGTGTCAAAAGTATGCATGTACAAAAACTCGATTTAAATTTCTGCATCTATTGGGTCACATTTCTTATGCTCAAGTACTCATGTGTACAAGTTGGCAGATGGAAAGACAAAAATCAGTACATTATTACTCTTGTGTATGGAAGCTTACATATTTACAAAATTAAACCATATTCTGCGCTAAATAGAAATGTCACACCTATGTTGAAGACAAAGCAACAAAAATGCTTGGAAAGTGCAAAGTAGTCCTCTTTCTGAATCTGTATTTCCCATTTGCCAACTTCACTCACGAGCATATATATATATATATATATATATATATATATATATATATATATATATATATATATATATATATATATATATATATATATATATATATATATATATATATATATATATATATATATATATAATTTTGATCAACAGGTCACGCACTCAGATGAACAGGAAGAAAAAAAAGCCACCAGTCATGTTCATTGAATATTTAAGAAACATTGCAGTATTTACTACAGTGCATCCAACAACAAGCATTCAATTTTCTGTTTAGAGTTTTCCACATGCATACTTGTGAGCAAACTGGTTGATGTTAACTCATCACATGCTGAGGATGAAATTACAAATTATTTTCCTTCGAGATACATGTCAAGGTCTGGACAAATTGACTATTATTTTTAATATAATTCACAGATAGTGTCAGAATAGCTTGGCGCCTACAGACGCCCAACTATTCTGCTGCCAGGCTTGAACTATCACAGTCAATCCACAACCTGCCCTAGCATGTCCAAGTTAATACTAATAATAGATAAACAAGTTTGATGCTTTGTGTGTTAGCAAAATCACACGAGTCCAGTGGTCTCTTCAGTATAACAGTAGCAGTATGAATCGTACAGACATGTAGAACACCATTCCAGGTGGCAAAATAATAATACATGCATCAGGTATCTGTGAAATCAGCTATTAAAAAAAAACCAAAAAAAAAAAAAAAAAAACAACAAAAAACAGTGCCGACAGTGTGCTCTTTGCACGCTGACAATTACAAATCACTTTATTGTCCATGAGATGGAAATTTTATTGTGCAATTATTACAGCAAAAGAAAGAAACGCTGTGCTGGCCTGCATACAGCACAACCTACTACAACAAAAGTAACTCCGACGGATAACTACCATGCACAAATGGGTGCATGTAGATGAAATAGTCACAAACCAGATAGGTGAGGCTAGCGCTGGCAGAATTGTACAACAAACCAAGGAAAATTACTCAGCGCTGGACAACAGTTAGATCCCCTGCCCCCGCCTATCAGGCACCCAATCGCCAGCCCACAGAGAAATACGCAGGTATAGAATAAGACGATCATTTGCATCTTCAAATAAGATGCATCAGGTCTCTTATATAACCCATGTCTTTCTCCGGAACTTAGGAAGTAGGCAGGGGAAACATACATACACAAACACGAAGGTGCATTACTATATGTGGTCGGGTAAATACCCTGTATTCCCACAGTAGATGCACAGAACATTACACAACAATGTAACGATACAAATTTGCCTCGAGTTATACTGAGATACTCACAAACCAGATAGGTGAGGCTAGCGCTGGCAGAATTGTACAACAAACCAAGGGGAATTACTCAGCGCTGGACAACAGTTAGATCCCCTGCCCCCGCCTATCAGGCACCCAATCGCCAGCCCACAGAGAAATACGCAGGTATAGAATAAGACGATCATTTGCATCTTCAAATAAGATGCATCAGGTCTCTTATATAACCCATGTCTTTCTCCGGAACTTAGGAAGTAGGCAGGGGAAACATACATACACAAACACGAAGGTGCATTACTATATGTGGTCGGGTAAATACCCTGTATTCCCACAGTAGATGCACAGAACATTACACAACAATGTAACGATACAAATTTGCCTCGAGTTATGCTGAGATACTCACAAACCAGATAGGTGAGGCTAGCGCTGGCAGAATTGTACAACAAACCAAGGGGAATTACTCAGCGCTGGACAACAGTTAGATCCCCTGCCCCCGCCTATCAGGCACCCAATCGCCAGCCCACAGAGAAATACGCAGGTATAGAATAAGACGATCATTTGCATCTTCAAATAAGATGCATCAGGTCTCTTATATAACCCATGTCTTTCTCCGGAACTTAGGAAGTAGGCAGGGGAAACATACATACACAAACACGAAGGTGCATTACTATATGTGGTCGGGTAAATACCCTGTATTCCCACAGTAGATGCACAGAACATTACACAACAATGTAACGATACAAATTTGCCTCGAGTTATACTGAGATACTCACAAACCAGATAGGTGAGGCTAGCGCTGGCAGAATTGTACAACAAACCAAGGGGAATTACTCAGCGCTGGACAACAGTTAGATCCCCTGCCCCCGCCTATCAGGCACCCAATCGCCAGCCCACAGAGAAATACGCAGGTATAGAATAAGACGATCATTTGCATCTTCAAATAAGATGCATCAGGTCTCTTATATAACCCATGTCTTTCTCCGGAACTTAGGAAGTAGGCAGGGGAAACATACATACACAAACACGAAGGTGCATTACTATATGTGGTCGGGTAAATACCCTGTATTTCCACAGTAGATGCACAGAACATTACACAACAATGTAACGATACAAATTTGCCTCGAGTTATACTGAGATACTCACAAACCAGATAGGTGAGGCTAGCGCTGGCAGAATTGTACAACAAACCAAGGGGAATTACTCAGCGCTGGACAACAGTTAGATCCCCTGCCCCCGCCTATCAGGCACCCAATCGCCAGCCCACAGAGAAATACGCAGGTATAGAATAATATATATAGATGAAATAGACATTTGTAAGCTAACTATTTTGGCTTGTTCTTTACTTAGAGCAGTGCTATGTACCCATTCTGTCAGAGAGGTAACATTGGTGACTATTTGTGAGCAAACGAAATGCAGCAAAGGGTGTGCATGTTATTATTTGTCAAAAGTATGCATGTTACAAAAACTCAATTTAAATTTCTGCATCTATTGGGTCACATTTCTTATGCTCAAGTACTCATGTGTACAAGTTGGCAGATGGAAAGACAGAAATCAGTACATTATTACTCTTGTGTATGGAAGTTTACATATTTACAAAATTAAACCCTAATCTGCTCTAAAAAGAAAAATAGGAATGTCATACCTATGTTGAAGACAAAGCAACAAAACAGTTATGTTCATTGAATAAAGAAAATATATTTTTCATGTTTCATTATTTAAACATTGCAGGTGCATCCAACAACAAGCATTCATTTTTCTCTTTTCCACAGTCATACTCAGTATGAGCAAACTGGTTGATGTAGTGTTTTCGACATGCATATTCATTATGAGCAAACTGGTTGATGTTAACTCATTACATGCTGAGAATGAAATTATAAACTATTTTCCTTCGAGATACATGTCAAGCTCTGGACAAATCGGCCATTATAATTCACAGTTAGTGTCAGAATAGACGCACCTACAGACGCCAAACTATTCTGCTGCCAGCCTTGAACTATCACAGTCAATCCACAACCTGTCCAAGGTAATAATAATAGTTTTAAAAGTTTAATGCTTTGTGTGTTAGCAAAATCGCACAACACGAGTCCAGTGGTCTCTTCAGTATGACAGTAGCAGAATGAATCGTACAGACATGCAGAACACCTTTCCAGGTGGCAAAAGAATAAATCAGGGCTCACAACGATCCACTATGAAAAAGGAGGAAAATAAAACCCAGAAGGTATAGATGCGGTACACGGTTTTGTATATTGTGACAGACATACCAGAACAGATATAGAAGCAACAGAAGCACACACTGACCAAAACTCCACCGCAACCTCCATCCAATCCCATCTCCATTTGTTTCTTACACTGTCATCAAATTTTGAACCACGCTGTGGCCACACAGGGCAATTAGGTTATGCCCCCTTTTCACACACAGTTATCTGTTAACCTCTTGCAGCATAAAACTATGGACGAAGAACCTTTCTGCCAAAACAAAACATCCACGCGGAGCACATCACTGGAGAAAAATTTTCAGCAATTCTTAAAAAAATGAAGAGTTAGCATTTTTCACAACTCTCTAATGCACTAAGTACCCCATGACAAAACTGTCGTCTGCAAGCCTGCATACAACCGTGCACATGCCCCAATTAGGCTCCCATGAACACACTAGGTCAACTAAAATTACCCAGATTTTGCTCTTTTTCACACCACCTGTCATGCCTTTTGTTGCTCAAAACGCCAAAAATTTAAGTTTTAAGTCCTAAAACAATTGCAAAAAGGGAGGAAATTTTTGTAACTTTCTTGCGGAAAAGTTACTACATGCACCGGAAGCAATTGCCCTGTGTGGCCTGTACGATTGTGCGCTGCGCCATTTTAAAACGAAAACGGTAGCTTGTGCTACTTCCGGTAACACCGCGATTCTAGCAAACAGCAAAACGTGAATAAGGCATAATAGCAATAAAATCGAATCACTTCATCTTTTTTCTTCCCCCCTACTATGGCAGAATCTTGTCATTTGTGCGGCGGAAAGGTTACCTTCATTGGCGGATTATCGCCGAAACGGCGGAGGATCATTTGTGAGCCCTGATAAATACATACATCAGGTCACACTATCTGTGAAATCAGGTATTTAAAAAAAGAAAGTGCTGGACGTGTGCGCCTTACAGTTACACGCAGAAAGTTACAATTACAAATCACTTTATTGTCCATGAGATGGAAATTTCCTTGTGCAATTATTACAGCAAAAGACAAAAACGCTGTGCTAGCCTGCATCCAGCACAACCTACTACAACAACAAAAGTCATTCTGACAGATAACTGTCATCATCTGCAGGGCCATCAAAATTATCCTCAGGGACGTCACTGCCATCACACATGGTCTGTCTGGGGCGAAACCTATGTAGATGGTTGGCTACCGCCTCATCTCTTGGCACACAGCCGTCTGCCTTCTCGGTCAGGTAGCCAGGCTCTTCCTCTCTGATGTGGTCAATGCTTTTGCAGAGAGTCCCAGGACGTTCACTGTGCCTCTGGAGGAGGGCCCTTTGCAGTTTAACAGCATATCCTAGAAAAATAACTTAATATCAGCTTATTTTTCACTTAACAAGTGGGGCTAGAATTACATGAACAGAAATTCGGACATCTCAGTGCAACATGATAAACAAATTGCTGTAATTTCTGTAGGTCGGAGTAGTAAACAGCATTCAGAATGCAAGGAAAGTGATGACATTGCAACTATGGTATGGTATCTCTGAGGCGCACATATCCATCTAATTAAAGATGCTCAAGGCGCCGTAGGATGGAAGCTGAAGCTTTGAAAGCCTGCTGCTACTAAGCGCTACTTTATGTGCAAACCTCTACCTACTATCACTTCGGTACATGTAATATATTTCTGTTTCCATTTCACTGGCCCTTCCCTTTTTTAATAGTGGTAATGGGATTTTTAACGTGCGCACTTGATGATTATGCGTGATTATACGAAGGCGAGACAGGCAACATAAGCCGAGTCTGTACGTAGATTTGACTCGATGGGGATGAGGAAAAGTCCACATCCCATTCCTGCCACCAGGGGACTCGAACCCGGGATCTTACGACTGCCAGCACAGTGTCTTATCCGCTAAGCTACGTCCCCATGTCAGAGGACAAGTCTCAAATTTTAGATTTTTTTTTTTTGTTGTTGCGCCCTGAGCATGCTGCTGGCATGGAGTGGATGCGCATTGAAGTTGACATCATCACCCTGCAGGCGCCACATCCATCACAGATGACAGCAGTGTCTGCCATTGTAGTTCAAATAACGTATGGTAACATAACAATTTTCTTACTGTATGTGTGTTCTGTTGTGACTGGCCTCACATGAGCTTCACAGATTTTTGCCTTGCCATAATAGTCCTGGAATCTTGGTTCTCCGTCTTTGGTGGTCGCCTGGTACCTGTTGCTGTTGTCATTATAATGCATGGCCGCCAGTTTGTGCCTGTAACACATATTGCAGGTACAATAGAGGTCCCTGGTGGTCGCCTGGTACCTGTTGCTGTTGTCATTATAATGCATGGCCGCCTGTTTGTGCCTGTAACACATATGCATGCAGGTACAATAGAGGTCCCTGGTTAAATGGCAGTTAATACTAAAAATATATATAATAGATAAACAAGTTTGATGCTTTGCGTGTTAGCAAAATCACACAACACGAGTCCAGGGGTCTCTTCAGTATGATGTTAGCAGTATGAATCATACATACATACAGAACACCTTTCCTGAATACTAGCGACATACAATCTGTCTGACATTGCAGCAACCTTCTGAACATCTCCTTACATTAAACAAGGCAGTGCATAAAATGTGACCAAATCCTCTGTTGCGCGGCAATGAGCAGCCCTTGTCGCAGTTCACTGCACAATGCCTTGCACTTGAAGCAAACTAATTCTATCTAGCAGGAAGATGTCCTGCACTGCATCCAATGCCCAACCCCGACAATTCACAGGAGACTGACCTTGTTCGCATTCCCAGCCAACTGAAGGCAGTGTGCTTGGGAGCGAAGTGCAGCAGCAAGCTATGAAAGG
Source organism: Semisulcospira habei (assembly GCA_036245525.1). Taxonomy (NCBI): domain Eukaryota; kingdom Metazoa; phylum Mollusca; class Gastropoda; family Semisulcospiridae; genus Semisulcospira; species Semisulcospira habei. Next base: position 97,774,875 of record BTPG01000001.1, read on the forward strand.
CCTCCAGGTTCGAGGTCTGGTCACCAGAGGACTTTGCGTTTAGTTGTATATGTCTCCTTGCACATACATGTGTCTGTTTTCTGTAGCCTGCAATTTAAACAATTAAAAGAATTTCAGCTCATCCACAGATGATATAGCTTATACACCTACTGTGTAAATTAATTAAAATGTAACTGCTTTATACTAAGAGTCTTATACAATTATTATACAAATGTGCGATTCCAGAGAAATCGTGCAACACAAATTATGTCTTTAATATCGCACAAAGGCTTTAGTATCGCACAAAGGATTTCACAAGGATAAGCATTAGCAGGCAAAAGCTGTAAGTCTTTCCTGTGTAGTATATCACCATGCATCATTATGCACGCACGTATACAAACTGCAATTATAGATTGAATTCAAATCAGCAGTAGTACAACACTACTAGGTGGCTGATGAGAGCCACGCCTCTTTCGCGACCGCCCCCTCCCGACACACACAAAGCACACACACTAAACTTTTATCTTCATCTACCTAAAATATTCAGAATATGATAGTTGATATACTGTGGCTTACCTCTCTCGCCAGTTGCAGCTTCATTGCGAGGACATTTCTGTGTTTCTTCTCCGCTGCGATGCCGTGTTGGTGAAGTGCCGATCGGCCGGATGCTTGGAATGGCTCCGGGTTTTACTATCAACTTTGTCGCAAATTTTATTCTACTTCTAAATTTTATTAGGTTTTAAAAATCGTCTTCCTTGAAATGTGCGGAGCACACTAACGTCCTTTTATTTCCCTTCTGGAAGTCTCTGCGAGTGGAACGGACGAAGCGGTCCCACGACGGCCACAAAGTCTGATCTCAGTGTGGGGTGGAGAGACCTTTCTTTCGGTTGCGGCTGCATCCACCTGAACAACACAAACTTGTCCCGGCATATTTCTAGATCACCACACAAAGAGTTCGCGAAAAACTGAAAACGATACAACTATCACACAGCGTGCAGTCCAGGTCAGTGTGGTGTTGATGCTTCGACAAACGGGACGGAGCGAACCAAGCGTGTCAGGTGTGTGACGTCATGTCACGTGACTTTTCCGAAGATTGCCGAAGATTTTTTTTTTTTCGGAGGCCAGGTTATATTTTTGCTAATATCAAAGTATATACGCAAAGGCAAAATAAACCATGCACATATTTCCATTCCTCGTGCTTTTTTCAGTTGGATAAATATATTTTATATCACAAAATGACTGTATTTCATGATTTGATGAAATGCAGCTAGGCACCCAAGAGCTACACTTTAAGTGTCTGGTGTTGGATATTTCACTCACATTTCGGAGCTCAGCAGCCGAAGAGAACGGACCTCCGCTCTTCGCTCCTCACAAGCAAACAGCCAAGTACCAGCGTCACGCCAAGCCCCAGGGAGAACGGACACCGCTCCTTGTGCAGCCACCCGAGACGCAAGCTTCGCCCCAAGCGGCCACTACAAGCCACAGATACAGCACAGATGGCCACAACAAGAAAGAACCAACCACCCGCCCTTGTTAGGGCGAACAGGCGACGGACAAACAAAGAACAGGTATAATCATACCTCTAGCCTCCCCCAGGCGCCTCAAAAACAGCCCACGGCCACCAGAGAGACAAGGAGCTACCGGCCCCCCTTGTACCCACCGATACGGCGACAAGAACAATCAACGTGGGGGCCGCCGCCCCCACAACAAACGGTCCACTCACATCGACAGATGTCATCCCCGATCATCCCCACTCCAACGGCACAGCCGGCAACACCTCGAGCGCCAGCAACAGATTATCACTATGATCTGCAGGAAACCCTAGGGCAGTTCCCCTTTCCCGCACCACTAAGGGGAATGTTCCCGGGCCTGGACACCCTTCTGACAAGAGCATTTAGCCCTCCAAGCTCTGCTACAGCGCAGAACTATTACTAAGATAAAGAAACGGCATCCGCCAGCCCCCCATCACCACCCCCACAAAAAGAGGAGCCCGAGAATTCGACGGAGCAGTCTTCGGAGCCGGACTTCCCACCGCCGGTCACCATTCACGAACCACTTACTCGGGAACGGCCGGCATCGTCAGAGGAGGAGGGGACTCGGCTCCTGGGAATGAACTTTGAAGATCTGGTGCTCCTACTTCAGGACGCCATACCGGCAATCATATCAATTGACGGAGACACCTACCATCGGGCACTGGTCACCTCCCGGTGGCTGGTGTACACAGGTGCGCTCCGCGATTTGTACCCCCCCCCCCCCCCCCAAGACAGAAGACGCAGCTAGCCAAGCGACAGCCAACGGGGAATGTCAGGCAACAACCACCGCCCCCCCAAACAGCTACAAAGAAAACCGGCACCACGCCCACCTACTCCAAGCACAAAAGCTGTGGCAATACCTCGCCCACAATGCAAGAAGCAAGCACCGAAACGGAGCCAACCGTAACCCAGACCACCGAGACCAAGAACACGGGCACCGACCCGATACCGCAAGAGACCAACACCACCCCAACGCATCTGCCTCTACCACCGCCAGTCAACAAACCAGCCACCACCCAACGGCAACATCGACGTCACCGACCACCCAAGCGCTTCAGAGAGCAGCGCCCGGCACTACTCCCCACGCCGCCACCCCACCTACGCCTGCCACCCCACCACCGATACCCACCACGCGCAGCCCAGCGCCCGACCCCCAGGCCTACGATCCATTGGCCACCACCACCACCACCACATCTCCCCCGGGCGATATTTTTTGCCAGTACCGATATTTTCCAACGGTATACCGCCGTCCCCGATCCCATGTAATTTGATGACAATCTGGCCACTTGTACGTACAAGAATGCATGAAGAAGTTGAAACAAAATGAGAAAAGACAGACTCAAACACACCAGTGATCGTTTTTTTATAAACAAACTTTAATTATTCAGTGTTCACTTTGAATACAAAATCAGGTAAACAAATACTATGGGGGAAAAAAACCCCACTGAATCATTAAATGAAACCTACAGACGTAGACTTTCTGGATGGATAACAAAAAAAAAAAAAAAAAAAAAAAAAAAACCAACAACAAACAAAACAAACAAAACAACAACAACAACAACAACAGAAAATGAAAATTACACTCCTACTAAGAGAAACATTTTAATACTTTTTTTTTTTTTATTGAACTGTACGAAAACGATTAGGCATGGCAGCCATATCAGTAGGACAGTCTCCACTTTCTGAAAAGAACAGTGCATGACTTTACAAGTTCTTTTTCAGAAAGAGGAGCTTGTCCACATGCTCTGGGTTCAGGGTAGCCCTTTGGCTGGTCAGAATGTCCCCAGCTCTCAGAGGGCACCTCGTAGCCGGGATGGCGAGGTAAATCCTCGCCACCCTAGCCAACAGAGGGAAGCGGTACTCATTCTGTTTCCACCACAAGAGTGGGTTCTCCGCCATGCCAATCGATTTCTCCTCTCGATACTTCTCGACTTCTTCAGCTCTCTGCTGGTAGATGGTCTTGCTCGGCTCGACATGTGTGACAGACATCTGCCAGGAGGGAGTCAAGCAGGCACGCTCCTTTGCTCTCGTACTTCCGTTCGTCCTCGGGTCTCTCTGTCTTTACAAAATGCTCTTCTTGGATCTCCTCAAGAACCTCAACATCATGGGCATGCTCATCAAGAGCTGGCGGACTGGGGGTGGCTGAAGTTCCAGGTTCTGCTGAAGTTCCATGATCTGCTTTGACTGCTTCGACGGTCTTGGGTTTTGTGTGCAAGCTCACTGTGACGTCAGTGAGTTTGCGGAAGATGCCATCGCGTTGTTCTGGTGCCATGTAGGAGAGAGACTTGAAGCGCGGGTCCAAAGCTGAAATCGTCTGCAACATCTCTCTCTGTTCTGCATACCGGCCCTCCAGATCTGCTGCCATGATAGCCTTCATTTGCTGGACGGACATGGAGTTGTCTGGCTTTGGGCGAATATGTCCTTTTTCGCCAAGCAGACTCTCAAGAAGGGGCATGATCACAGACGAAGTCGGCATCGCCTCCGTGCACATGAAGGTCGTCATGTCCTTCAGAGGTTTCAGAAAAGCGTCAAGTTCATGTGCGGCGGCGGCCTCCTCGTCATTCAGACTCGTGATGTCACGCTCTTTGAGATAGCTCAGTTCTTTGGAGCGAATCACAGCTACGACAGCATCCTGCAGGTACAGAAATCGTGACAGCATGTCAAAGGCGGAGTTCCACCTGGTACAAACATCAACCTTCAGCTTTTTTGCCTTCAGTTGAAGCAGTTCTGCCTTTGCATGGAGAAGGTTGGAAGCCAAATGACTCCTGTGAAAGAAGGTAGATATCCGCCTGATTCTACTCAATATGGCTGCGGTTCCATCCACCTTGAGCGCCTTCTGAACTGCAAGGTTGAGTGTGTGTGCAAAGCATCCCAAGTGCAGATGGCATTGCAGCAGCTTTCCAGCCTTGACCATGTTTGATGCGTTGTCCGACACAAGTGTGAGACCCAGCACACCCGGCAGTTTCCATTCTTTGATTGCTTCCGTGATGACCCTGGTGATGTTTTCAGCTGTAACAGATGAAATAAAAAATCAATCAATTCTAGTTATTTTAAATGTCCACAAAAGGAGAAAAAAAACTCACAATCGTTCCTAAATGTTGATTTTTTTTTTGTTTTACAGCTTTTATCACAACACACACACACACACACACACACACCCACACACACACACACACACACACACACACACACACACACACACACAGACACACACACACACACACACACAAACACACATACACACACCACACACGGAGAGAGAGAGAGAGAGAGAGAGAGAGAGAGAGAGAGAGAGAGAGAGAGAGAGAGAGAGAGAGAGAGAGAGAGAGAGAGAGAGACCTGTATTACCTGTATGGCTCTCAGGCATTGGTCTTGTTTGTAGCACATAGTTCACCATCTGCCAATCAACCACCAACACAGCAGTGACAGTGACGTAGGAGTCTGTTGCTCTGGAGGTCCATCCATCTGTAGTCACAGTTACCTGCACCGGAATTCACGTCTATTATTTTGCATCCTCGTTGTGATTTTTTTTAATAAACTTTTTTATTTGCATAACACACACACACATACACATAACACAACCAAAGTTACAAATTGCAGAGTTACAGATCCAATACAATGTACTACACATAGCTTTCAACCCTAACAAGAAACACATAATGTTTATGTTCACTTATAATCTACAATATACGGAGTAAGATGAGAGAGAGCGAGAGAGAGAGAAAGAGAGAGAGAGAGAGAGAGAGAGAGAGAGAGAGAGAGAGAGAGAGAGAGAGAGAGAGAGAGAGAGAGGAAGCACGAAAATCAGTAATAAAATAATACAATTATGAGGTAATTTCTGAATACAGAGACCAATGACGATTAAATATCTCTAATTTACCTTTCATTATGTATGTATGTTTTTCTACAGAATAGCTGTATTTAAGCATCTGCTTAAAATGCACAATATTTGGAAGAATATTTTGCAGTCTTGATTTGTATATGTGAAATTTTGCCAATAACAGAATGAGGTCAAACACCTTATCTGAAACAATATTTTGCTGTCTACCAAAAAGTACAAATATCTCGGACAGGGAGAGAGTGGGAGAGTGATTATATGTATCTTTTAACCAGTCGATTAGATCTGTCCAGAAGGACTGGACATGCCCACAGTTCCAGAAAAGGTGTGTTAAGGTTTCTTCCTCATTTCCACAAAAGGTACAGACAGATGAATCTGACAATTTTATCAGAAAAAGATATCTTTTTGTTGGAAGCATTCGGTGGATAGGTCTGTGCTGATACCAGCGTAGCTGAGGATCAGAAGTAGTTTTTTATGGCCGTACAGAATATTTTCTCCCACTCTAAATGAGTTTTAAAGTGCTTGTTTCATTTTTCTACGCAGATGGGATTTGATCTTATTTTGGTCAGCCGTTCATAAGTACTCTTGCACCCTTGGCAGATAACTTTCCAAGCACAAGTGTCCGAGATGACTAATGAACTATCTGCGTCGATGTTGACACGTTTTTTGTATTCTCCAATTGCTCTAATAATTCCAGCATACGTCAGAAAGTGTGTGCTTATATCAGGATATTTTACCTTGAAGTCTTCAAAACTTAAAAAGTTTCCATAATTGTCCATAAGATCTCTAACTTGAAAGATCCCATTGCATACCCATTCGGGAACATGTACAATTTTTCTATCAAGCACAATATGTACATTATAATAAATACATTCATTTGCAAAATCACTAAAACACTCTATCGTACACTTAGTGTACACTTTTTTTTTATAATGTCTGAGAACATCAAACCAAAACTTGTTGTCTGCATACTTTAACATCAGTATATTTACAAACTCTCCTCCGAGCTGAAAAATGTTTAAAAACCTAGGATATGACAAGAACAAAATCGTTTTCACAAGAGTCATTAGAGTACAATCTTCTCAGCCAGCTCACCTTCATAGACGAGAGGAATGAGTAAATATCCACCATTTTTAAACCACCTTGCTCAAAAGAGGAACAAGCTTGAGATTTGTTAACCCCATTTATTGTGCCACAGGAACGAGAAAAATAATTTATTTACTTCCATCAAAAAAGTGTCTGGTGGATCCGGAATATTAAGAAATAAGTGTACAATTTTGGACAATGCAAGGGTTTTTATAACAGTTACTTTTCCATAAGGTGTCAGGTCCCTTCTGGACCAGATTGAAATAATCTTCCTAATTTCTATTAATTTATTTTCGTAGTTTATTTCCACAATATCTTCAGTATTAGTAGAGAATTTTACTCCCAAGACTGTAAATATACTTGGGTTCCATGATAGATTCAAATTTCGCATAAACCGTTTATTTGAATTTTTCTTTGACCCAACCCATATAACATGCGTTTTGTCATAGTTTATTTTCAGCCCTGACATTACAGCAAACCTTTCAAGGGTTTCTATACATTCACTAAAGGACTTTTCATCATCATCCAAATACAAAGTGGTGTCGTCTGCAAACTGGGACAACAGAATATTGACATTTCCAATATTGATACCTTTAATATTCTCATTTTGTCTAATCATAATGGACAGAACTTCTGCCACAATTAAGTACAAGTATGGCGATGCAGGGTCCCCTTGCCGGACTCCTCTGCCTACACTGAACCATTTAGAGTATCGTCCATTTAAGGAGACACAAGCACTGATATATGTGTAAAATGTTTTAATCCAGTGTTTGATACTTGGACCGAAGTTGAATAAATCTAGTGCTTTAGCAATAAATGACCACGACACACTATCGAAGGCCTTCTCAAAGTCTATCAGGAGAAGAAGGCCAGGAATACTATGTTTCTCTGTTGCAACTAGCACATCGTATAATAATCTGATATTCTCTCCAATATAACGTCCTTTTAGGAAGCCTTTTTGATCATCATGTATGAGGCCAGGAAGGACAGACTAAAATCGTTCCGCTATGCATGCGGAAGCAATCTTATATGACGTATTTAGTAATGTTATTGGTCTCCAGTTTTTAATGTATTTATTTTCCTTACCTTCCTTGGGTATACATGTTATTATACCCTGCCTTTGGGTTATTGACATGTGCCATACTTCAAAAGCATGGTTAATAGATCTAACCAAAACACACCGATATCATTCCAGAAAAAAATTATAAAATTCGTTAGTAAAGCCATCTGAGCCTGGACTTTTATTATGCTTTGTGTTTTTTAGAACGTACAGGGCTTTTCTGGCTAATATAGGACCTTCAATGCCATCACTCTCATCTTGTGATAAACGTGGAGCAGTAACAATAGATGGCAAGTCAGCATCTAGCACCTTATTAGGTTTATACAATGTTTCATAAAAACACTTTGTATCTTCAATTATTTGCTCAGGATCAAAAATTAATTTACCGTTGTCGTTCTCAATACAGTTCATTGCATTATGTGTGTAGTGTCGTTTCTCAAGGTTACAAAAGTATCTCGTTGCTCTCTCACCCTCACAGATCCATCTGGCTCTCGAGCGAACTATCATGCCATCAATTTTCTTATTTCTAATAGTTTGCAGTTCTTCTTTTAATGTCTGGAGACTTTGTGAATTAACATCACTTAAATTCTTTTCTAACTTGTAAATTTCACTTTCTAGTCTCTTTTCTTGTTTGTCTTCTTCTTTTTTCTTGAATGAGCCATACGATATACTTTTCCCCCTGATCTCCATAAGTATCATTTCAAAGAACAAACTGTCATCAACGGTTAATTGAAAATCCTCGTTGTTAATTGTATGTACATTGTCGAAATTATAGACAAGTACCCCATATTGTTTATTAAGGTCCACCAAAACCTGTTTTACAGAATCAGTGTAGATTTTGTCTTTTAGCAGACAGTTATTGAATTTCCAATAGGAGCGTGCCTTTCTTCTTACTTCATCGGTCATCAGCTCCATAGAGATCAAAGAATGGTCAGATCTGTAGCTTATACCTATATCCACTATTTTGAGTTTTGGCAACAAAACGTCTGACACCAAAAAATAATCTAGTCTACCCCTCTGCGTGGAATTAAACCTTCTCCATGTATATTCCCTCTTATCAGGATTTAATTCTCTCCATATGTCCACCAGTTCAAGAACTGACATCAATTCCACAATTTGTTTTCTCGCCCTCTGGCGATGTATGCCCCGATAACAAAAGGAATCCATGGTTGGGTTGAGGATGACATTCCAGTCACCACCCATAATAATGTTTTCATTATCCATGTTCGTTACATGATCGCACAGCTTTTGAAAAAAAGATGGTGAGTTGCAACCGCTAGGGCCATATACGTTGGCAAGAGTACAACGTTTTCCGGCTATGTCGATATCCATAATAATAAAACAACCACCATCATCCCGAATTATATTGTGAACCTTATATTCAAAATTATTGCTAAACAAAATAGCTACGCCCTTACTGTTTGACTCGTTACCGCTGAGCCAACATTCATAACCCCATTGACTTCTTATGGTGTTTTCTAGGTGAACTTTCAGGTGTGTTTCTTGTAAGAAGTAAATACTTGCATTTTTCTTTCGAAGGTGATCAAAAATATCACGCCGTTTCCTAAAATCAGATAGCCCGTTACAATTGAATGAACATATTTTTAGCGAGCTTGACTTAGCCATTCAAGTCATTTACATGGCAAATATGACTCATAATAATAGTCAATCTCGCAGTTATCATCGCATCTCGTAATTGAAACGGTGGCCACGCATAACACAAAAGACCTGCAGGCGGATACACACCAAAGATTACAATACTAAAAGGCAGCATATAAACAAAAATACATGTGAGTTTGCACCCGGACCAGACAAATAAATGCATGCACAAAAGGCTCACTGGGTACAGTATTTTTTTCGTGTTTATTAGGTTACAATCCAGACCAAAAAGGTAACTGCTATTAGGTTACAAGTCCGTCTTGTATCCAAACCCATCGTGCTCATCAAGCATACAGAGAGGAGGAAGGATAGACAAGAAAAAAGAGAAAAAAAGAGACACAGAGAGAAGAGGAACATGGATTTCAAACATAGTACAAATATATAACAGAATATACAGCAACACATACTTTACGAGACAAGAACTAGTCAAAAATCGGCTAGGCCGTGCTGACCTAATATCCTGAATTAAATTACGATACAATAATAAATGCAACCTGTTTAAACCTGAATGCGGGTGGAGATAGGTGAGAGCGGGGAAAGAGGTGTGTGGGGGGGGGGGGAGGGGGAGGGGTGGGGGGGGGTAGTAGGTGAAAGATGTCTCAGTATATGAAGAGAAAGCAGATGTAAAACAGCTTTCCAGAATTATTGCACCGCTGTTTGGGAAACCGATAAAGAGGTCAGGGGGAAAAGAAAAAAAAAAAAAAAAGAAGAGAAAAAACACCCCCCCCCCCCCCCAAAAAAAAAAAAAAAAAAAAAAAAAAAACCAAAAAAAAAACCAAAAAAAAAAAAAAAAACCAACAAACAAACACCGATGTACGACACAAAGATAAAAAGATAAAATTTACATACTGCGTGAGGACAAGAGCCATAACTCGTATTATACAATGACAGAAATATACAGCGCTCGTGGATCGAGCACTGACCTTATTTCACTCACATGGCAACCGGGTCGGCATGCGCACCCGAGAAGAAGGAGCTTACATCGAGTCAGGTAAGTCAGAGTATAGTCTGATCCTACAAAAGTAAATGCACATACAATTAGAGTCAACGCCTCAAAGCCTGTACCAGCCATTGTCACAGTGTGTACGTGCAAATAGCAAAACCTGTGTACTTGAGGAAGTCAGGTTGTGGATAAGGCTATAGTCTGTTCTTACTACGGGTGGCATCCGCGAAATATATGTCGCACACATATACTGTAAACCATGGCTCCACGCTACATTATGCAAATAGTTCTATAGTACAATCTTCATTTTTTTTTAAGTTATGGAAAAAAGGAAAAGAGAAATCAGTGTACACATGCTTCCAATAGTTAACCATCATTGATCCACAGGCTATGTTCGTTGGTTCATCTCCATTGCCGACTATGTTTACCAATAGTCTATTCTGACCAAACTCAAACATCAGAAAGAAATCATTAGCAAGCGTGCAAACGCAGTACATCATGCTCCGTGGGCCTGGATCGCTGATTTAAAAAAGGCAGACATACGTACTGATACAAATATACGTGTATGTAGGTAGTATCAAGTAGCCCTGATGTTATAGTCCGTTCCTACAACCGACAGGGAAGTGGCGCAGTGGTTAAGGCGTCTGCCTCCAATGCCAAAGGTGCGAGGTTCGATACCGGGTTCCGGCGTTGGATTTTTCTCCTCTGGTGTCACCGTCTGGGCAGTGGGCAGATGTTCACATCTGCACGGGACATAGACGACCCCGGCCCCCACGAGTCCCCTGCTGCCTTGCAGGCCTGGCCGCTTGGCTGCGGAAAGGCTAAGGGAGGAAACCCCTGACATCAAAGCCCCCGTGTCTCCGGGGAAGGCTTTTGAGCCAGAGACTAAGACAAGGATAGTCTGATATAAAACCTACGACCCGAGGACCTCGATGCCACCGTCCCAGCTTGCTAGGTCATGGCAAACGAACCAAGGGTTTAAAGGGTGGGGCCAGTACTGCGCACACTGCACTCCACCAAAAAGCTCCACCGCGCAGGCTTTAGGAAACGCCCACGGACTATGACACTGAACTTTCCAAGTCCTGTAGCGATGGGCAAGGGGCAAAACGGCAGGTGAAAGATGTCACTGGAAGCCGCAGTCTCAAACCTGCATGCAGGCGGTTCAGGATATTGGTCGCCTGATGTTGACCTGGGGATGACAACGTCACTCGGCACACCCTGAACGACCAAGCAGCCTTCTCTAGGGACAGCACTGCTTGCTCCACACGGAGAGGGGCCTAGAAAAGGTGGCCTAACCAAAGCTCATCCCCTCGTAACCCCAGTTGGCTAGCCGCGGTCAACGGGCATCTTCTCATGCGGTCAGAAAACAAGAAAAAACAATGGATCCACTTTCATGACGACCACGACCGGACTCAACGTAGCATGCTGGAACATTCGAACCATGCTCGACACAGCAGACAGCGGACGCCCTGAACGTCGCTCCGCCCTCATTGCCCATGAATTGCGGAGGTTAAACATCGACATCGCCGCGCTCAGCGAAGTACGCCTCCCGGAGGAAGGCAGCCTCCAAGAACTTGGCGCTGGCTACACCCTCTACTGGTCAGGCAGGCCTGCATCAGAAAGACGGCTCTCAGGCGTGGGCTTCATGGTGAAGACCCCCATTGCGACTAAGTTGGAAAACCTACCAACGGGTCACTCCGACCGCATCATGTCCATGCGCCTCCCACTGAGACACCAGCAACATGTCACCCTTCTCAGTGTGTACTCCCCAACCCTCCTGGCAGAGCCTGCAGAAAAAGACAAGTTCTACTCTGACCTGCGCAGCCTCCTGCAGAGCACCCCTGCAGACGACAAAGTCATCATCCTTGGCGACTTCAACGCCAGAGTGGGCCAAGACTCTGAAGCCTGGAAAGGAGTCCTCGGCAAGCATGGCGTTGGGAACTGCAATGACAATGGTCGCCTACTGTTGGAGCTCTGTGCAGAGCAGCAACTTGTCATCACCAACACCACTTTCCAGCAAAAGGACAGTCGAAAGACCACCTGGATGCATCCTCGCTCCAAGCACTGGCACCTTATCGACTATGTCCTAGTGCGTCAGAGGGACCGCAGTGACGTCCTCCTCACCAGAGTGATGCCCAGCGCAGAGTGCCACACTGACCACCGCCTTGTTCGCTGCAAACTCAGGCTCCGCCTCAAGCTGAAACCCAAGAAAGGCGGCCCTCCCAAGAAAAAGCTTGATGTTGCCAGCCTTCAGCGTGACGACAAGAAAGCTGCCCTTCAGGCCGATTTACAGCGCATGCTCAAAGACACAGTTGATCCAGCAGACTCCTCTCCTGAAACACTCTGGGAACAACTGAAAACTGCTATTGTAAAATCCTCTGTGGAAGTCTTGGGCTTTGCTAGAAAGAGGAACAAAGACTGGTTTGACGAAAACGACGTAGAGATCCAGGAACTTCTAGCAAAAAAAAAGAGCCGCCCACCAGGCCCACCTAGCCCAGCCTTCCTGCCCTGTGAAGAAGTCTGCCTTCCGCCTCATCTGCAGCAGTCTCCAGCTCAAGCTTAGAGAGCTCCAGAACGAGTGGTGGTCTAGACTCGCACAGAGGACCCAGCTCTGCGCTGACAACGGTGACTACAGGGGCTTTTACGAAGCACTGAAAGCAGTGTATGGCCCTAGGCACCTGGTACAAAGTCCCCTGCGAAGCGCTGATGGACAGGCACTCCTCACAGATAATACCTCCATCTTGAACCGCTGGTCGGAATACTTTCAGGACCTCTTCGGCGCTGAACGCACTGTTCAAGAAACAGTCATCCTCCAAATCCCATACCTTCCACTAAAGGTTGAATTGGACGAACCGCCCACCGCCGAAGAGACCCTCACAGCCATCCACCAGCTCAAGAGTGGCAAAGCAGCAGGCATTGACGGAATCCCGCCAGAGATCTGGAAACATGGAGGCCCAGCACTGCACAACAAGCTCCACGACCTCTTTCTCTGCTGCTGGGAAAAAGGAACACTACCAAAGGATCTCCGTGATACAGTCATCATCACCCTGTACAAGAACAAAGGAGAGAAGTCTGCCTGCTCTAATTATCGTGGAATTACCCTGCTGTCCATTGCCGGGAAAATTCTCGCAAGGTTGCTCCTGAATCGGCTGGTACCTGCCATCGCTGAAGACCACCTCCCAGAGGGTCAGTGTGGCTTCAGAGCCAACAGGAGTACCACCGACATGGTCTTTGTGCTGAGACAGCTTCAGGAGAAGTGCCGCGAGCAGAACAAAGGGCTGTACGTAACGTTTGTCGACCTAACAAAAGCGTTTGACACTGTGAGCAGGCAAGGTATGTGGCAGATCCTGGAGCGACTAGGCTGTCCCCCAAAATTCCTCAACATGATCGTCCAGCTCCACGAGGACCAGCAAGGCCAGGTCAGACTAAACAGTGACCTCTCAGAACCATTCCCCATTTGCAACGGCGTGAAGCAAGGCTGCGTGCTGGCACCGACCCTCTTCACCATCTTCTTCAGCATGATGTTGAAGCAGGCCACAGTGGACCTCGACGATGACGACGCAGTGTACATCAGGTATCGTCTCGATGGCAGCCTGTTCAACCTCAGACGACTGCAGGCCCACACGAAAACCCTAGACCAACTGATTCGTGAGCTGCTCTTCGCTGATGACGCTGCCCTCGTTGCACACACAGAGAGAGCCTTGCAGCGCATTACGTCCTGCTTCGCAGATGCTGCCCAGCTCTTTGGACTTGAAGTCAGTCTGAAAAAGACAGAGGTCCTTCATCAGCCGGCACCCAAGGAAGAGCATCGCCCTCCCCACATCACCATCGGCGAGTCCGAACTGAAGTCTGTACACCAGTTTACCTACCTTGGCTGCATCATCACGTCAGACGCCAAGCTGGACAAGGAGCTGGACAACAGGCTGGCAAAAGCGAACAGTGCTTTCGGGCGACTATTCAAGCGGGTGTGGCACAATCAACAGCTGAAAAAAGGCACCAAGATCAGCGTGTACAGAGCTGTCGTCCTCACCACCCTGCTGTACGGTTCCGAGTCCTGGGCCCTCTACCGCAGCCAACTACGACTCCTCGAACGCTTTCACCAGCGCTGCCTGCGTACCATCCTCAGCATTCACTGGAGTGACTATGTCACCAACGTCGAGGTCCTTGAACAGGCGGAAACTGTGAGCATCGAGGCTTTGCTGCTGCGGACACAGCTTCGCTGGGCGGGGCACGTCTCCAGGATGGAGGATCATCGCCTACCCAAGATCACTCTGTTCGGCGAGCTCGCCACTGGACACCGAGACAGAGGGGCACCAAAGAAGAGATACAAAGACGGTCTCAAGAAGTCGCTTAGTGCCTGCCAAATCGACCACCGCCAGTGGTCTTCGCTTGCTGCGGACCGTGACACCTGGCGCTCCACCATTCACAAGGCAGCCGTCTCCTTTGAGGACTCTCGCAGAGCTAACCTTAAGGACAAGCGGCTTAGAAGAAAAAACAGAGTTGTCGTAACTCAGAACCCTGACCAGACCTTCCCCTGCAGCCACTGCGGTCGAACCTGCCTGTCCCGGATTGGCCTCCTCAGCCACGAAAATGCCTGCAGACGACGTGGGCAAGCCCTATAGAATCTTCGTTCGCGAAGTCAAGCCAAGAGAGAGAGACAACCGGCAACACTTTGAACGCATTGCCATTACCCAATAGTCATGTTCATTCAAAATGAAAAAGCTATAATCATACTTTTATTCATTCATTTCGGATGCACGGAAAATGTACGTAATACATGCAGTTCAGATAAAGGTATTATAAAGTCTGCTAACGTGGCTAGATACACTAGGAAAACCTTGTCGGAAACCTTGTCTTCAGCAAGTTAGGCATGTGCATACTGCCCGAAGGGTGATTTTAAAGTTTAAATTTACACATGGACATGAACAGAAAGTGTATCTTGTGCGAGGTATGTGTTGCCTATAACCCCTTCCACATCCAGCGCCAAGCGTGAGAGCTGGCCCAAGCGCACCGGCCCGGCGGTACTGCACGAGGGGCACCAAGCCACCCAGGCACCACTACCGAGCCGCCAGAGTCTCTCCACCTCTCACATGTTATACTATACAGTATCTAGGCAGTGTCTAGGCATAGGCTCGGCACTGGAAGTGAGAGAGGTAAACATGAGGTAAACATGTAGAATGCATAAGTGCTGACCGAAAGGAAGAGCCCGGTCTTAGGCAGAGGCCTGCGGTCACGACAGTAGACCACGA
The DNA here is from genome assembly GCA_036245525.1 of Semisulcospira habei. NCBI lineage: Eukaryota > Metazoa > Mollusca > Gastropoda > Semisulcospiridae > Semisulcospira > Semisulcospira habei. The sequence goes on from BTPG01000001.1 coordinate 97,790,221, forward strand.
CCTCTGGCCCCGACCCAGACCAGCCCGCCGCCCCCGGGCCACGCCCATGCACCCCTCTGAACAATCCTAGGTGTATTGCAGTGATATGTAGTACACACATGCGACCCGTCACATTCAACAAGTTTGCCCCGATTTGGCAAAAGCCCCCATGTCCGGTTCCCCGAGAGAAGCGAGACCTTTACTGGCTTGAAAATCTCGCTCGTCACAGAGACGGACACCCCGGCCCCACGCCACACCTGGGCACTGAGGTCTATATGTGTATAAATACATGTAACACAAATACAGAAAATACACGTGCGTGTATTTTGTCTGTGTGCGATTCACCGTGTGCATGCACCGCCAATTACTTGTTCCGTGTGTATTCTAATTCTGCAATTCATTATTGTATCTTACTTGAAATCTGCGGAACGGCGTTTTTCTTCTTGTTATTATGAATGTCCTCTGGCATCTCACCACTGGCACTGTTTCCAAAGTTTGGTCCAGGTTTCCTATTCATTAATATTTTCTGTTGCGCTGTGATAAAAAACAAACGTTGGTCTGTTTGTTTTACTATGAATATGACACAGAAGCCACATACACCTGGAGTAGGTCACATTGGTCACGCTATGAGTGTATGGCTTATAGCCCTTTCGCGTCCAGCGCCACGCCCAAGAGCTGGTTCGACCGTGGCAGCTCAACTATAGTGCCAAGGCCGCATGCTTCCCCGGAGAGAGACATACCAGCCAGACACCTCCGCCGAGCCGGCAGGGACATTCCACCTCTCACAGGCTGTACATGGTCAGTCCTGCACCGGGTGCGAAAAAGATAGGCCTCATTACGGACTTAGAAATATCCCACACAAGGCTTGGAAATAGGCCACACAACCGAGGTTAGTACCTCGCTTGACTCCTCTGCTAACTCTACCTGGATGCAGCCCATACCCTCTCACATCCAGCACAGAACCGAAAGGCTGGTCCGACCGGACAACCCGACAATGGTGCCATAGCCGCATGCCTCTCGGGGGAGAGACATAGCAGCCAAACACCACCATCGAGCTGTTAGGGACGTCGAGCTACCAGGGACGCCCCGCCTCTCGTAGGCTGCACATGAACCATTCAGCACTGGAAATGAAAGGGACAGCCCGCCCGATAGATTTAGGGGGGTAGCACTTCGATGGGCTCGTCTACTCTGACACACACGCTGGGGTTGAGCGGGAAGTGACGAGCCCTGGGGGATTTGTCGTCTTCGCTGGCGCCAGGTCTCGGTCTCGCCGCGGCCGCCGAGAAGGACATGGTAACCGGCGACAGCCTGGCTCTACCTCGTCCAGCACCTCTCAAGCGCGGGTCGTGGGGAGTCGAAGACACCGGCAGTCGCGAGGCTTCTACGCTGATGTCCACTCGGTGTGCTGGAGTACCGTTCATTAAAGCATTGACGTCATCAGCGTTAGTGTCGATGTCCACTTTGGTCACTCTGTTGTTTATCTTTATAAACACTTTGCCTTCTGACGACCAGGCTGATCGCTCCCCCACTATGTCCCTCATTTCCCTGAGCAGTTTTTGGTTGCGTGGAGTGAGGTCGTCCGTGATGACGATTCCTTTGCCTTTGAGTTTTCGTCTTTGTGAGAGAATCAGGTTTCGGACCTCCCGCCTCACAAATCGCACTATGACAGGGCGGTGTCTTCCCTCAGTCCTACCCCCGAGTCTGTGTGCGATGTCAATGTCCGAGTCTGTGACTGTCACCCCTAGTTTGTCCCTGCACACTCTGATGACTGTCACAGCTGAATCTCGTGAACTTTCGTTCCGCTTCTCTTCTCTCAAGCCAAAAATTCGAATGTTATTGCGGCGAGAGTATTGCTCCTGCTGATTGATGCGTACGTCTTGAATTTGAACAACGCTTTTCAAACGAGCGACCTCCTCCTCTAACTCTTTTTGGCGTGCTTCGTAGTTTTCCACTAACTTGCGCAACTGTTCGTTATCAGTCTTTAAGTCCATCAAACTCGAGTTTATCATCTCTAGCTCCTGTTTCATATCTGCCTCTGCTTTTCCAAGAGCCACCTTCAACTCACTCACTGTCTGTGTCTTTGATTCGTTGATCTTTGTAAGTATAACTTGTATACTTTCCTCTGACATCTCGTCACTGATGTTTTTTTCCACCACAAAAGTAGTATCTTTGTTTTTGCTAGTGTCTAGTGAGGACTCGCTTTGTTTCTTACGTCTCTTTACATTTCGCACCATTTTTCTTGTTATTGTTGTCGATTTGTTGCATCTTGGAGTCGCCAGTCACCGCTATCAGCAAAGACAGTTTTGTAGTCCACCCCGCCCTGTCGTCCAAACCAGCAGTACACTAATACCTGTCTGACACACAGTATGTCACGTCACTGACATTTGGCATTTGACTCAACAGACAGGTGACAGCACTGACACAAGAACGATGGAATCCAAACAATCACAGCCGGCATGATAAAGTGTATCCAATCGACGCTAGATTTATAAGTCTGATTATTAGAGAGAAGAAACACGTCCGATCCGTCGATCAGAAAGAGTCAGCACGACCATAGCTTTGGAAGGTGGGTTCACTACATGCTTGACTGTTTTGAACTACAGTACACTGTGTCTCACTACACAGACCATGGAGTCAACACTCGCTGAACACTCGAGAGATAGATAATGTGGGTCTCCCACCCCACCCCTCCCCCAAACAATTGATTTATTCTAATTAACACGGTAATTAAGCAAGCCCACGTCAACAAAGACACCCAATACCTTTATTACCTAGCCATTTTAGTTCCACTCCAGAAATCATTCAAGCTACGTTTTTTGATCAGCTACCAACCCGCGATTATTAAGGCAGATCCCCCACTCCCACCTAAATAATTAATGCTGTAAATTGATGATCAGCTGTTTTCGGGAAATGACTACTTGCCTCATTGTGGAAATTCCCGTTAGGTATAATTGCCACATCACCCCACTCAAAAGTAAGTGACGTCAATGTTGCTATTAGCAACTTACCTCACGTGCCTAGCTCGTGACCCTAGTCTCGTGACAAGTATTACGTCGTTGAGACATTTCAAGGATTTCTGTTGCTGTGAGAAGATGTGTTATTTGTGGTAGCCATTGGAAATATTACAAATTCCGGACTTCGATATTCAGTGCAGTGATACATCTTGTAGAATATTACTATTGTGCGTTATGTTGAAACAACAAAAAGGTTAGTGAGCCGAGACTAAAGAAAACTTACTGTTAAATTGCGGAGTGTCGAGTACAACCGGGTTCAGTTTTGCATTTTACTTTAAACACGGCTGTGAGTGAAAAACCGCGGTTTTAGTTTCTTGGTTGTACCGTACGCAAAAGCATGCCGGTCTCTATGTAATAGGACAGTTATTCTCATCAAGTTGTTTAATTTATCTAGGCAGTGTCACGTTTACAGACCTATGTCGATTTCTATCGAATATAGGTGTGCAGTCACACACGGGGACCGCTAACGGCGCAGTAAAGACACCAGGCATGTGTTGAGGGGCAAAACAGAAGATTGAGCCTACTAAAACAGAGTCATTTGCTATTACTTCCGTCTCGTAAACAACTAAGAAATGAGAGTAGAACACAGAGTTAAATGACTTAATACAAAGTCTTCAATCTTCTGTTTACCACCTTGCCGTTAACGCCGTCAGCGCGGTTTTAAAATAGATTGTACGTAGCAACCACCGCTGGCGGTAAATAGCGCGGTGTGGACTTAGCGGCCTGTAGAGCAACCAAAAACATAGACAGAACACAGAGTTAAATGACTCTTAATACAAAGTCTTCAATCTTCTGTTTACCACCTTGCCGTTAACGCCGTCAGCGCGGTTTTAAAATAGATTTTACGTAGCAAACATCGCTGGCGCGCGGCGTGCAGACAGTTTCATTTGAGTATTGGTGCAGACAAATACGTCACTAGCTGCAATGCGGAAGTTGCCGATCTACTTATATTTAGCGGCCTGTAGCTCTGTAGCAAGCAAAAACAGAGACAGAACATAGAGTTAAATGACTCTTAATACAAAGTCTTCAGTCTTCTATTGACACCCTTGCCGCTAACGCTGTCAGCGCGGTTTTTAAAGTAAACACTGACATAGGGACTTAGTAACGTGACTAAGTACACAGTCGCCGCGTCTATATCGTGTCATACAACTGAAATGCGGTGAAGTTTTCTGCGGACTGGAGTCTACAATATTCAAGCATGCTGAATAAAGATTTTGTGTCTGTCTGTCTGTCTGTGTGTGAGTGCTTGTGTGTGTTTGTAGGTATGTGTGTGTGTGTATGCGTGTGTCTGTCAGTGTGTGAGTGCATGTATGTATGTATGTGTGTGAGTGTTTGTGTGTGCGTGTGCATGCGCGTATGTATGTATGTGTGTATGAATGTGTTTGTCTGTCAGTGTGTGAGTGCATGTATGTATGCGTGCGAGTGTTTGTGTGTATGAGTGTGAGTGTTTGTCATTGTGTGAGTGCATGTATGTATGCGTGTGCATGCTAGTATGTATGCATGTGCATGCGTGTATGTATGTGTGCGAGTGTTTGTGTGTGTGTGCGTCTGTGCGTGTATTTATGCATGTGTATATATAGTTAGTGTTAGAGATATGATAATTTCAAGAACATTTATACCATTGACTCTACGTCAATACCCCAAAACACAGTTATTTAATAATAACCACACACACACAAAATATTCTTATATACACTTGATACAAATTTAAGTTACCTACAGACACTTGTTAACAAATTTCCAAAGTCACCTACAACCGCTAACTAACTTTACAGGTAACTTTGAAGTTAGTTGGTGCAAGTTCTGATAAGTGACTTAAAACAAGTTCTTACAAGAACCTAATCATAAGATCTTGTAAGTTATTGAACCAAGTCAACAACTTACTCAGACAGATTTCCCAAGTTACAAGGACAACGTAAAATCTTTTTTTTTAGTCTGGTGGAGGGGCAGATGGTGTTAGGTAGGCAGGGGTGAAAGGCATGACATCTCTTTGCGAAGTGTATGACAAAAATAATGGATTACCAAAACCTATCGTTACTTGCTTGTAAGTTCTCGAACTTTTTTCATAGTTTCTTCTACGCCTATCTTTTTTCCTTGTTCTAAAAAAGATTTCTTTAGCTCTTCAACATTTACAGCCTGACTACGCATCTTATTCTGTATTTCAGACTTTTGTTGTTTATAGTTGGCCAAATCATCCTGGACTCTTTTAAATTCGTTATCATCAATTTCATTATCTTCCAAAGATTTACTAATAATAAGTTTCATACTCGTCAGCTTAGCTGCTGCGAGCGTACTTAATGCTTCATGCTTCTGCAACTTAGTATAAAATTTTTTGTTAAGGGCTTCCATACCAAAGCATGCCAGGCTTGTGGCAAGGCCAACAGCTTCAACAGCAATTCCTACGACACTTCCCACCCCCGTTGCAAACAGAGTTATACCTCCTACAGATAATCCGGCCGAAACCACCCCCATGGCCATTGATGTGTTGTGTACAGAATTGAAAACCGTATTGTAACGGCGTTTACACCTCGAGTATTTTGCTTGTTCTTCTTCCAAATACTCCAACGCTTCTGTAATATTCATTAAACGGAATGAATCTGCCTTTAATGTTTTATCACGCTCAATAGGCTCAAGCTGCTCAGGTGGTATTTGTGGATACAAGTTCACCATTTTTTATGACAAATATTTTTTTAATCAGCAATTACATTTTGCAACTCTTCAAAAGTATACAATTTGCTGGCATAATAAAATGCAACAAGATCAATGTGTTCAAGGTTTATGTAAGTTAGACGAACAAAAGTTGCTTTGTCGACCACCACCTTGACAGCTGGAACACTGCTCGAAACATTAATAACATCATTATTTTTTGTAATAGCAATAAAGACCTTTGATGATTCTGTTACTGTTTCATTCCATGTAAGTTTAATTCCTTGTGCTATATTTGCCTCTTTTGCAGAAGCAACAGATTTCATGATAATTTCAAATACTATTGTCACTTCTCTAGCCACGACTAAGCTTGCTGGCATAAACACAACAGAAGTATCTGATCTACCCTTTCTAGTTGTAAGAAGATATCTCCGTCTCTCATAATTTTCAACTTTCAGTTTTTCTCTGCTATTGTTGTCTGGGGCAAAGCTTGGAACAAGGCTTACAATAAGCGGCCCAGAATTAACAACCTTCCTAAACACTAAGGCGCCTTCATCATCAGTGTATACATAAGGACTAATAAATTTAATCTTTATGTCCCAGTCAATTGTGCGTGGTGGTGCCGGTACAGGTGAAACAACCCACTTACTACCCACATGTATTAAGTTGTAAGGCGCATTATTTACAGGTGGAGTAGGTACAGTAACATCACGAAGCTGACCAAGTTTAGGAATCTGTTTTTCACCGTCTTTTATGTCAACAATTACTTTCCTCTTGTACATGCCATTTGAATCAAGTTCAAAACCATATATTTCTCCAACATCCCCTTCCTTCTCAAAATCCTGTACATCAGCCAAATCTTTCAACTCTGTTACTGGACACGCAACTGGTATGATTGTTCGCTTTGGACCAAGACCACTCATTTTTATAAACAAAAATAAAATTATTTAACTTCTAACACTACACTAAAATCATGCATAAGAACTGGTTTGTCATCCTGATTAGTTACAGATATACTCAGTGACTCAAAGAAACTAGAACCTAATTTTTTAAACTGCAAATTAGGAAATCTAGCAACCACACTTTCACAATATGGGGTAGTTCCAGTCGGCAAGCATCTTAACAAAGTTGAAGGCTTTCCATTGTGTACATTTTCAGTAGTGTTCAGTTCTTTTAAATAAACATTTAGCACTGTGTGTACTGACAAATGAACAGGATATCTGCCAGTTATTCTTGGTTTTTTTGGTGATAGTAGACGTTCGACTGATTGTGACCAATCTTCATCTAGATGTGTTATTTTTTTTACCTAAAAATCCAAGTAATAATAAAAGACTAATTGATAAAGAAAACTGACCACTTTTTGGAAATTCAATTGTAACAAGTAAATTTGCTGGGTTTAAAGTTGCTTTAATTTTAAATTCATTTTGAAGCCATTCAGCTAAAGTACAAAAGTCATAATACCCAGCTCGTAAAGTATCACCCTTCTCAATACCATCAAGAGTTCCACTTACAGAATAATTTTCATCATCCGTTACATTAAACCACTTTACTGTATAAAACATTTCATGGATAGCCACAGCCTTGTTACCATCTCGATTATCGATTCCATTAGTTAGCCACACTGGTTTGCTCGTGTCAAGATTTGTTAAGGTTATAAACATTTTTATTATCACATAAAAAAAAGCACAATGGAATTTAAATCACCAACAATTGCCATTGTAAACGCGTTTCAATTTAACGTGGATGCCAAGTATAATGTTGCACCAACTTATGACCAGAAAATAATTCAACTAAATCAGCTTGATATAGCTTTGTCTGAAGGAGATTTATTTCAAGTGAAAGTGCCAAATCCTTATGAGCATTACCTAAACCCTCCAATTACAGATGACTCTACTGCAAGAAAGTGGTCTTCAAGCCCACTACAGATGTTTCAAAACCAACTTAACTTTGCTATACTATGCTCAACTACAGGCTGTGGCATTTCTTTTACAGACCATTTGAATCACCCAAACAAACTGATTAAGTCTGTCTATCGTTTCCACATGTATTACCAGCTTAGAAGAATACTGTCAGAACTGCATACCCCACTGCCCACTGAATCCAGTTTTAATCAGTTTAACAATCCCATGGATTTGAAAGCATTTGAACGGATCTGTAATGAATTTAACATCAGTACAAAGTATGACTTTACACAAAAACTTGATGATCACAAAGGCATGGGAACATTGTATTATGCTTTGAGTCACAGACAATACCCTCAAGATTATTACCCTGGTTACACTTCATTCTCATCAAAATCTGAAGTGTGGTTAGGCTCAATTGAACAGAAACAGTCTAATGCCTGGACCACATTTATTTTAGATAAATCTGACGGGTTTACTCAAGCAGGAGTCGAGCGCGTCAATGAGTCTATCAGAACATATGTCTGGTGTATACTAGGAGCACAATCACTAACAAAATCGAATATTTTAAACGGGAGTGGTAAATTTGAAGCACAAAAACAGTTTCTTGCTAATCTAGAAGATTCAATCAACTCAACAGTCGATCTACCATCAAGCATACAACGCTACCAAGACGTACTCAGATATGCCAGATCAAAAGTTGACTTTGTAGTTGGCATTGGGTTATACATGCTACCATCTGACCTTCAATTACAAATGGGTACAATAACAAATTATAATAATGAAATTATTGTTGCTGGTCGTGATCAGAAATTAGGACTCAACCAATCAGTAAACACACATTTACAGTCAATAATAATGCCAGCACCAGTAACATCACCACCCGTACAGGCAGCCCTGGTAACACCAGTAATAACAGCCCCAGCCCCGGCACCCACACCTGTACTGGCACCATCACCATCACCAGCACCAGCACCGTCATCAAACACACATGAGTCAGAGAGAACTGCATTGGTAATAGGCCTCACAGGACTAGGTATATTACTTCTTTACCTGTTTCATTAAATAACCCACCATCAACCCTCCTACTGTAACCAAAAAGACCCACACATGCTCTGCCATAAACCCTACTGCCTTCGCTGCAGTACTAATCAACCAACTGACAACCGTGCCTATAATGCCAGGCAATGCGTCTACTGCTTTCAGAGCCAATTTCTTAAGCAAGTCTGATATGTGAGACAGTTGTTTCTTTACCCACGACTGTAAGTCTTTTGGATCTGTGGGGACTGGGGTTGGTGGTGCTGGAGGTGGAGAACCACCCCCGGAGACAGCCAACACAACTGTACTGATAATAAACCCCAGAGCTGTAATTAAACTGGCAATTGTGATACCCTGTTCTCTGAAAAGTGTTTTAAGTCTCTCAGCCAGAGTAGTGTCTTCGTGAAGTATTTTTTGAATAGTTTCTCTAATCCTGTTGACTTGTGTTTTCAGTTTTTGTCTCCCAATACTAATCGCTTCTAACCTTCCTGATCTTTCTATCTGCAAATCATTTAATCTGTGTTGAATTCTTTCTTTCATTTCTGTGTCTGCTGTAGCCAGTTTCTCTTTTTCATGTTCTATGTGTTTATCAAGCTCTCCTAGTTTGGCTAAATTATTTACCATCTCACCTCTTATTGTCTGCAGTGATTTATCCAAACCCATAATCTCCCTCATTGACAAAGGTGGATCATCTATTGTTTTCATAACATCATTTATTTGTCCTTCAGTAAATGAAGTTTCTTGTATCACTGTGTTTGCTATTTCTGGTAGGCTTGTTATTGGTGCCATTTCAATCTCTTGCCCCGTTGGCAACTTTGTTTGCGTGTCGTGAAGCACACTAACAAGTCTTGGGGGAACAGGAGACCCTCCAATACCAAGGTATCTTGCCAACCCAGAGTTACCACCGACTTCACCTTTAATTGTACTTAAAGCTCTAAACTTAGAAGGATTATTTTTATGTGTTAGATTTATTTTCCCTCTGTCTGTATTTACAAATAAGTGTCCTTTATCATATTCAAACTGATTAGGATCTATTACATCTGGGTGGACACCAACACTGTCATAAAATGAGTTTACTTTGTCTTTTAATAGTTCGTGATACATACTAGAACTAGTTACCATTCCAGTCATATCTGTTGCACCAGTATCATAGTCATTCATGTCATCCATTTCAAAATCTTCATGATTAAATCCTCCCGCTGCCATTGTTTTATTAATTTATTATTTTTTATTGTGCATAATAAAAATGACACAGTCTTACGGATCAAAGTTAGACCCATTTAGAAAACTACGTGAGCCCCTGGGTGTTAAGGGCATTCGACAAACAATAGTCATCACAAACAATCCAAGTACCATAGACCAGAACCAAACACTTACAGTCAAGTTTCCAAACCTAGGACCCAGTGACGTTATTGTTCCTGGCACTGCACGCCTTGCTTTTAATATTGAACTATCATCAGACGCAGACGTGAACAGAACACTAGTTAACAATCTTGGCAGAGCAATTGTTAGAACTATTAAAGTAAAACTTGAAGGACAGGAAGTGTTTAGTCTTGATGACTCAGATGTATTCTACTGTTACAAAGACCTTTGGCTAACAAGAGAAGAACGAGAAGACCGTATTTACCAAGGCATACAGCCAGATAATGTTGGTAAACTTCGAATCGACGCCGGAGATAAAGTAACTAATACAGCCATGGATGTTATAATGGCTGAAACATATGGATCCAGATTCTACATTCCACTTGAGTTTGAAATCCTAACAGCTCATCTGCCTTATTATCAAGGAGCACTGAATGACCGTCTGAGTTTTGAACTAACCTTCAATGACTACTCCAAAGTTATTAAATCATCTGATCTTAGTGCAACATATAAGATCTCTAACATTTCCTTGGAATATGAAATTGTCACACACACTGAACTAGCCAGACTCATACAAAATCAGTATCAGTCAAGACTACCAATTTATTATGACAGGGTGATTAGACATAGTTTAATACCCAAAGACAAAAGCGACCCAATGTGGAACATAAACTTAAACATGCCTGCTAGGTCACTGAAAGGTATTTTTATGTTGTTTATTGAACCAGCGGCTCCATACAAACGGGATTCAGAAAAATTCTACAATCCTAAGATTACACATTTGTCCTGTACAATCGAAGGCCGTCCTAATCAAGTGTACAATCCAGACCAAAAAGGTGACTGCCAAGCGTGTAATATGCAAAGAAGTACCCAACGGAGAAAGAAACACGCTTAGAAAAGACGGGTACAACACAATTTATTAATATTTCGGGTAAATACCCTTTGTCAAAATAGACAAACAAATATGTATGTATGTATGTTTGTTTGTTTGTCTATTTTGACAAAGGGTATTTACCCGAAATATTAATAAATTGTGTTGTACCCGTCTTTTCTAAGCGTGTTTCTTTCTCCGTTGGGTACTTCTTTCTAATCAAGTGTACGCATCTGGAATGTTACCATACCAGCACTACGATGAGATCACAAAGTATTTTGCAGGAGGAAGGATTAGAGATAAACCAGCAAACATTGCGTGCAAAGATCTACATCTGTATGACGTTAGGATTGGTCAATACCTGACAAACAAGTATGCACTGTGGTTAGACCTGCGTAGTACAGATGATGACTATCTTCATGGGTCAGGACGAACTGTTGAGAATGGTAGTGATGGGATTACAATTCAGATACAAAAGAAGGTTGAAACTGCTGCAGCCATAAATATATATTTGTACCTGATATATGATGCACAACTCAATATTGCAGAAAGCAGACTGAGTGGACACATATATTAAAATTATATTGTGTATTAAAATGAACCGGAGCTTAATGACACTCGATCCACACTGTGGTTTATTTTGTGGTGCCACAGGCTGTGGAAAAACTGAATTTGTTCATAATCTGTTACAAACAAGATACATATACCATTTCAAAAACATTGTAATATTTTGTCCTACGATAAAACACAACAAAGCTTATCACAACCGTTTATTCATTTGGACTGACAGTAATATCTATTTAGTTGACCCTGTGAAAAAACTGAATGATTACCTGCTGTATTTTTACAAACAATTTGAAAAACAGCCAACATTGTTTATTGTTGATGACTGTTCTGCAGAGAAAGACATTGTCAAGAAGAGAAACACTTTAGCAGAACTTGCCTTCAGTGGCAGACATGCAAACATAAGTGTATGGATTCTCACTCAGAAATATAATGCTGTACTGAAAGATTTTCGAGAACAGTTAAAGTTTATATGTTTGTTTTACTGTAAGGATCGTGACAGCTTTGAAGACTGTCTCAGAGAAAACGATGTCATCCCAAATAAGCATGAACAGGATGATGTAAAAAATAAACTGAAATCAACTAAGCATCTAAAGCTCATTTTAAAGACAGATCAGCCCACAGGTTATGGGTTAGTAAATTAATTTATACTTTTAGTTTGTCTATAAAAATGACAGACGGACAAAAGGAGCAAAATTGGCCTATTGGTGAAATCATAGATATTACATATTGCTTTAAAGATGTTAAATATGTAAGCCAGCTTTATAATAAAGAGTCACCAGATAATTTTTTTATGTTACCAGCAACACTGTATATGACTGGTAATATAACTTTAAGTGTTGATAATCCATTTAAAAAAAATAACTGTTGATATTAAGACACAGTCATTTACTGTTAATGAATATTTAAGTGGTTGGTTTGCTAAATTGTGTAGTGATTTAGCAAAAGAACTATATAAAATAAATTTATATTTTAACGTTGTTACATTTAATAAAATGGTATTGCACATACAAAACCAATAATGATGATTGAGTCAGTGTGTAAACAAATCTGTTTTGTAGGAGTTACAGTCAATAAAGTGCCATTTTCATTATATAATTTTCTATTTATTTTTTTGTCGGACAAATAAAAAAGATGGACAACCATCAAAGATTAAGAAACGTGTTTCACACAACTGACTTACCTATATCTAATATTTACAATGTCTATGAATCAATAGAAAGATCTTTTTTAGTCATACAAAATAACCTTCTTTCTGATAGTGTAAAGATTCAGATTGTTGCAAAAATAGAATTTGCCAGAGATGTTGGTGAAGTTATTGTAACGTATATCTCGACAAGGCAGCACACAGTTAATTCGAGAAGAGAACTAGAGAAAGTGTTTAGAGAAAGATTGTTACCAGACTTCCATGAAGCAATTGACAGAGCAGAAATGCAAGGGTCTGGCTGGCATGAAGGCCTTGTACATGAACTACAACTGAAGCAGTCAAGATATCATCCTATACTAGGTAAATCATGGATACCACTTCCAACTGAGGTTGCAAACAAAAAGGCTGTAGTCAATATTCAAAACAATGATAATTTATGTTTTATGTGGTGTGTGCTTGCTAAACTTCATTTTGTAAAAGCAAAACCTGATCGTGTATCTAACTATACCAAATTTGTAAACGAACTCAACTTCAGTGGCATTGAGTTCCCTGTTAAAATAGAGGAAGTTTGAAAAACTAAATCCTGGTATATCTGTGAATGTGTTTGTGTGGGAAAATGAATCTGAGAATAAGTTACAGCCAATTAGAGTATCTCCAATTGCCCCAACCTATGGGCAGCCAGAAGATAAACATGTTGACATGTTATTAATCGGCCCTGCCGGTGATGACAATAACTTTCACTACACAATTATCAGAAATATGTCACGTCTAATTTATGGGCATACAACAAAACACAAGGGCAAACAGGAAGTGTGCAAGAGATGTTTACAAAGATTTTCCTCCATAAAATTAGCAGACAAACATGTTTTACATTGTAGGTCAGCTGATGACATACAAACTGTACTTAAGTATCCAGATCCTGGTAGTCAAGTGTATTTTAAGAACTATGGGAATCAGCAAAAGCTGCCGTTTGTAGTGTATGCAGATTTTGAATCACTCGTTGTTCCATATGAGGGTCCAGTTCCAGAGTCATTACCAAAGACTATAAAAGTGAGTGACCAAGTGGTGTGTTCTTTTGGATACATTTTTGTTAGGTCAGACGGTCTTCATTCAGAACCTGTTATCTACAGGGATGAAAATGCAGCATGCCTGTTTTTAACAGAAATGAGACAACTGTATAGTCAGGTAGTACAATATCTCACAACATGTCAGATGCCTTTGGTGATGACAGAAGAAGACAAACTAAAATTTGATACAGCAGAGACGTGTTGGATTTGTGAACAGCCTCTGGGAGGTGATAAAGTTCGTGACCACGATCACATAACTGGGCGTTACAGAGGTGCTGCACATAACAATTGTAACTTATTATTAAAAACAGATCCTAAGTCATATAAGTTACCAATCTTTTTTCACAATCTGAAGGGATATGATTCACACATCATCATGCAGGCTGTTGATGAGTCTTACAGAAAAATTAGTTGCATTGCCCAGACAACTGAGAAGTACTTGACTTTTAGATTGGACAAATTAGCATTTTATGACTCCATGCAACATTTGTCTTTAGGTCTTGCTAGTCTGGCAGAAGGACTGAGTGAGTATCCAATAACAAGTAAATATTTTGAGCCGGACTTGATTAAAAAAGGTGTTTATCCATATGAGTACATCAGTGACTGGGTAGTTTTTGAGGAAAGGAGACTGCCTCCAAAAGAGAAATTTTATTCTACACTAACTGGTAAAGGTATTTCTGACTCTGAATACCAGCATGCACTTGATGCGTGGGATAAATTAGGGTGTCAGACAATTGGTGATTACCACGATCAGTACTTGAAAGCTGACGTTTGCTTGCTAGCAGATGTATTTGAAAGTTATCGTGAAAAGGGTTTGTTGCACTACAGTCTTGACCCTGCTTGCTACATAACTAGTCCTGGCATGACATGGGATGCATTTTTGAAATCCAGTAAGATATCTATAGACCTGCTGTCTGATCGTACGATGGGTGAAATGGTAGAACGTGGATTGAGGGGAGGCATTAGTCTAGCAGCAAACAATTATGGTAAGGCCAACAACAAATATCTTGATGACTTTGACCCCTCAAAGCCAATGTCATTTATTACATACTTGGATGCTAATAATTTGTATGGATTTGCAATGTGTGAAATGTTGCCATTAAAAAACTTTTGTTTGTATGATTTGTCACAGTATGGTATAAAAAAATTAACAAAATATATTATGGATCGAGGTCAAAATGATGAAAAGGGTTGGATCTTTGAAGTAGACCTGGAGTATCCACACCATCTACACGATTACCACAATGATTATCCATTAGCAGTTGAAAAAATGAGTATGACGGGAAAAAAAGAAGACACCAAACTTGTGCCAAATCTAAATGACAAATTTAATTACGTTTGTCACTATCGATTGTTACAGTTTTACATTAGGCATGGGTTAGTATTAAAGAAAGTTCACAGAGGTATTCAGTTTGACCAAAGTGCTTTCATGAAAGATTATATAATGAAAAATACAACATTGCGTGCGAGAGAAGGTAACACTGCATTTGACAAAGACTTCTTTAAGCTTATGAACAATGCCTGTTTTGGCAAGACAATGGAAAATCCTCATCACAGAAAAGATGTGAGACTGGTCACAACTGAATCAGGTGCAATTAAACTTACAGGCAAGCCACAGTACACGGGGTATAAAGAATTTCATCCATCATTGTTTGCTGTGTCACTCAAAAAAAAGATTGTTAAACTGGACAAGCCAGTATTTATAGGTATGGCTATTCTGGAGTTGTCAAAATTATTAATGCTTGAATTTTATTATGATTACTTCAAACCAAAGTATCCTGACTGCCGTCTGTTATACACTGACACTGACTCTATGATCATTGATGTGTGTACTGAAGACTTTTATGAAGACATGAAAACAGAGTTACACATGTATGACACGTCTGACTACCCTAAAGACCATCCACTGTTTAGCACACAAAACAAGAAAGTGCCTGGTAAGTTTAAGGATGAACTAAATGGTGTGCCTATAGTTGAGTACGTTGGACTGAGATCAAAAATGTATTCTATACTGCACCAGAAGGGTAGTCAGTCAAAAGCCAAAGGTATCAAGAAAACAGCGATAAAAAATAAAGACATTCGTCATGAACATTACAAGCAAGTGTTAGATGGTGCATTAATGCCTGATTATCCAAACAAGTCACTGAGATCAAACAAACACATAAGAAGTCTCTGGCAGTTGGAGACACAAAACGAGTGTTTCATAGTAAGGAAAAAGCTTATGCACCTGGTCATTACAGACTCAAGTTATCTGAAGAAATAGCTGACGAACTGGTTGATGAATTAATTGATGAGTTAGTTACTGAAATGAGTAACGGTGTCTGGGGGAATAATCTGTAATTCTTCTCTGACAAATGCCCTCTTTGGTGCAGGCTCATACAGATAATATATTGTTGCATTAGCTGAAGGAACTATTTTTTTTATATTATGAACAGATGTAGACCAAATTGGATCAGTTGCCCTACGTCTAACGTCATTTTCAGCCTCACCAGGTTGATACAAATATCTCACCTGTTTTGTAAATAAGTTAGTGTCTGGAGGTGTTATTGCTTTTATTTCTGACGGTATTGTTTTCAATTTAATAGAATCAACAGGTTTAGGGTGACCATCATTATTCATTGCTTTTATCACAGAAGGTAATCTTTTAACCCACTCAGTGTTACGTGCGTCATGCATGAGTTCCTTAGAATACTGATAGCTAAAAAGTCTCTCCGATAATTGCTTGTTAAAGTTTTCAACAATTGCCTGTGATCTATGCAAGCCTGGAATACCGCGTCTAACCAGTACGCCATGCTTTGCAAATAATTGATTAACAGCCCCTTTAAATTCACTCCCATCATCAACCTGCACAAGCCTAGGGTATTTTAAAGGACCTCGACTATATATTTTTGATAATGCAGTGGCCACTGTTACAGCTTTTTTGTCAGTTATGGGTTCTGCATCCTTATACCTTGAAGCTATGTCAACAACAGTTAATGCATACTTGTATCGTTTCTTTCTTATTGTGTCATGCGGAAGAAACAGGAGGTCCATTTGGTGTGTGTCATTAGGTGATGTGTTTTCAAAATGAGGCCTTGTTATTTTTCTTGGAGCAGGAAGATATATTTGCCAAATTGCCTGTTTTTTAAGCCACTGTTTTATTTGGTTAACATCTCCACCCACAGCAGCATGTAATTTTTTTATTGCAGTATTCCCTTTCCAGTAGCCAATTGGGGAGTAATATATTTTTGATAGTTTAGCGTCTGCCATTTTTTTTAGCAATATAAACTCCTGTAAAATATACTAATGTCATTCCTACTAGAACAAATATTATTTCTCCATTTCTTTGTTCTGAGCTTGGTTGGTAATAGTCGCTAAGTTTTGGTTGAGGAATAGATATGTCTTCACCAGTTACAAGATAGTATTCTTTGATAGCGTCATCGACATTTGAAAATGTATGCTGTGCATGACCCTCAAGTTTTAGTTTTTCATTAATAAAATCCAGTTTTTCTATTCTTTGCTTCTCATAATCTTGTTGAGCTTGAGCTAGTTTTTCAGATGCCTCATTGTGGCGCTTCATTTCTTCTGCTGATTCTTCTTTACTAACTTTTGAAAAGAAATAGTTTGATCCACTAAAAGCTAATGCGTTAATAACTGCACCACCAATCATGACAGCTATAGTTGCCATATTTTTATTTACATAGAAATATTTTCTGGAATAATTCCTTGCTTGACTAGAAAATCTTTTGTTGCAATCGATGCTGTTATAACAACTACTAGTTTAGCACTGTCTTCGAAGTCTAATTTACTAAGGTCTGCTGATTTCATTTTGAGAAGACTTTTTCCCAGCATAGAATAAGCTACTGCTAGTCCACTTATTACAGCAGAGTGATAGACAAGGTTCATTAAGTTCTTTGTGTCGCTCATTTTCTTATACCATAAAAATTAAAATAATAAATTTATTTACTGCATGTAAAATGGGTCCACGGCTTTGGGTGTTGCTGGTAATGTGGAGACTTCTTCTTTTATTTTTGGAGTGTTTGATTTTTTGTACACTGTTTGAGTCTGTGGTTTGTATTTTTTATATAATTGGTAACTTACGTAACCAAATCCGACAACAAATCCAGCAACTATATATTTTGTTGTTTCAGGTTTAGTTGTTTTTTTATCACTTTGTGGGGTATGTGTTGGTTCTAATGGTAGTGTCACTGATGATGTTACGTCAGTCTTTTCTGTTAATGCTTGAAGCTGTAATTTCTTTTGTCTGTTATATTCAGCTAATCTTTTCCCAGCCTCTATTCGACCTGGACTTTTAGTCTTAGTCACTGTTTGAACCTGTGTCAAGACATGGCTCTGTTGTGGAGTCGTCTCGTCCATTTTCTTCTAATTTAAAATTTATTTTAGAAAAATCAATATGACTACTAGTAACAAGTAAGGTTACAGCAGGTGCAAGGTAATTCCCAAACTTGTAAAACATAAGGCATGCTAATTTACCTATTGAACTTGAAACTATGGGGTTGCTTTCTAGATCATGTGAAAGGCTGTCACTATCAACAGGTAGGAAGTGACTTACAGCTTTTGTGTATAGGCAGACAAGAGATCGACTCAAATCACGTGTCATTAGTGAAGCAATGTGATTTTCATATTTAGAATGTAGTTTAATTAGCTCATCAGCAGTAAGGGATTCTATGTCGTCTGTCATGTATTGTTTACCGAGAAAAGCTTTTGATTTTCCAGAAACAACAACAGAGATAAGCCTTTGTTTTTTAGAGTCTAAGTCTTTGTTCTCTACAGCACAGATATCACTTAGAAGTAGCAATTCGTCTTGATTCATTTTATAATGTAATATAATAATTTTGCTTAAAAAAGTCAATGACAGCATTAATAATTTAGGTTGGGTGGGGTATCTGCCTTAATACTCGCGGGTTGGTAGCTGATCAAAAAACGTAGCTTGAATGATTTCTGGAGTGGAACTAAAATGGCTAGGTAATAAAGGTATTGGGTGTCTTTGTTGACGTGGGCTTGCTTAATTACCGTGTTAATTAGAATAAATCAATTGTTTGGGGGAGGGGTGGGGTGGGAGACCCACATTATCTATCTCTCACTCGCAGAAAACTGCCATCCGCAGTTATAACAGCCAAACCGTCACAGAGACACACGAAAAATATATCACTGTGTTCGTCGTAAAACAGCCTCTCTTTTAGTGTGTAACTCCCATGTAATAAGTGGCACAGAAAGACAAAGAAGCAATTAATGTTGGAGAGCTTCGAAGTCTCCAACTGCTACCGTGAACACAGCTCACCTTCCCCCTCGTTGTGATTTATCAGTATATCACCTTTCAATTCCAGTGCTAGTACGCTCGTAATTTCTTTACAGGACTTACTTTGTTATAGACAGACTGGCAATTTAATTATAATCAAGACTTTCAAACTTATTTGACTGATTCTGCAGACGACAGATATAGCAAGCCCCCCCCCCCCCCCACACACACACACACACACACCTTCATTGAACCGCTAATTGAGAAAAAATCTTTAACATGCACAACTTTATACGCATGCAGTATCATACTATAACTTACTTGTTCGGCTTTCTGAAGGTCATCAATCACCTTTCGCTTTCTCGTGCCATCTCCCCTGTGCCCTTGTGGAGAAGCAGAGCAGACCACAGAGCACATCCTCCAGGACTGTGGGAACCACCAGCCGCTGAGGGAGGAGATATGGCCGAAGCCCGCCACTCTACAAGAGAAAGTGTACGGGCCTGTGGAGGCACTACAGAAGACCACAGATTTCATTTTGAGAGCCAAACTCCAAGTGTGACGGCGTTCGAGAAGAAGAAGAAGAATCAATCACCTTGGCTTTCATGTTTTTGTACATCTCAGGGATAGCCAGCTCTGAAAAGTGGTTACGAGAAGGAACCTGGTAACGGTCGTCGAGTGCTTCAATCAGGCTTCGGAAGTGCTTGCTCTCCACCAACTTGTAAGGTCGCAAATCTTTGATGAGGAACAGCGCAATTTGGTTTGTGATCGGGCCTTTGCACGAGGATAATTTGTAGGATACTTAGCCTTTTTCGCCAGGATCTGAAAAGCTCCCGCAAGGGTCTGCTGGCGCTGTTGTTTCTTTGGGGGCTGCTCACTCAGTGAGCTTGAGGTTTCCGTCTGTTTGGTAATCAATAACTGTGGATGGTGTCTCCTGATGTGTGTGTTCATGTTGGAGGTTCCACCAGCAGTTTTTACATCGCCATTGCACGTCAAGCACACCGCCATATTCTCCACTATCGAACCGTCATTTTTTCTTTTTCTGACTCCAAAGTGCTTCCATATAGGGGCCTTTGCTTTAGCATTTGCCACAATCGTGTACTCGCTTTCAGCCATTGTGCCTTTGTCTGCCGCACTTTCACGGAACTGCCTCTTTGTTCTAGGAAAAAACGTTTACTTTCGGTTTATAAAAAAAAGAGTTTACTTTCGTTTTCTGTTGCAATTCGCGGTATACCGACCCTTCCCGGACCGTACCGGTATACCGTATCGAGAGGCTTCCGAACCGATATAATACCGGTATACGGTAATACCGTGCACCTCTACTTAATAGGCGCTTGCGCGCACGCGGTGGCGCAGTGGATTTGCATTAGTCAAAGCTACTATCCACGGACCCCTCTATGCATCCAGAGCATCACATGTGCACGCACGCACAAAAACACCCGAGCGACCTCCGCAGCTAAAAGATAGAAAAAGAGATAAAATAGAGAGCTGCAGGAGTGAGGAAGGGTGTTACAATACTGTATTTGCGTGTAGATATGGCCCTCAGTAGTAGTTGTCTCATGTAGGAGTTGTCGTGTGTGGCAACGCTTTGGTGATTATATGATTAATTTGCAATGTGATATCATGTCATAAAGGATAATTCTACTCGATTTTTCCGCCGTGAGATGGCCTTAGTCGTCTGCTCGGCGTTAAACGGCCCACTAAAAATAACTAACTCACTCTACTAGATTTTTTTCCACACAGTCATGGCTAAGGAGGAAAATGGCCGGAAAACGGAAAGTGAGAGAGACAGACATGCAGACTATTTGACAATAAAATAAAAGTAAGCATGAATGGGATCGAAAAGCTACAAAATGATGAAATTACGTTTTCACGTTAAACCTGGTGTCTAATATATAAGCGTTTTAAAACTCTTTTCTCTTGTTTGTGACAGGCGTCACTGGTGGGAAGTGCAGTCTTTGATGGCTACATTTCATGCACTCCAAGAATACACAGGTGAGTGAGGGCTAGGCTTGTTTCTGTAAAGACTGGCATAGTTGTGTTTTGAAACGCTTATAATGTTCACACTCTGAAAGGGAAGAACTAACCAGCATTACAACAGAAACGTGTGAACCTCTCTCTCTTTCTCTTTTTAGACGTGGGTCGGGACTGTGCTTCGTCTGACGCAGGCGTTGGTTGAAGGCCCGGACATACATCACGATACCACGTTTGTCCCAGCCTTTAATCCAATGTTTGAGCTGTAGCGGGGTCTGACCTAACTCTGATTTACGAACTTCCGTGTGTGCGTGCGCGCGTGTGTGGGTGTGTGTGTGTGTGTGCAAGCGCGTAGTGTGCGTGCGTGCGTGTGTGTGTGTTTGTGTGCGTGCGCGAGTGTTTTCATGTAGTTTGTAGCAAGGACAAGAATGAAAAAAGGTCTGCGCACCTATTCTTTTATCCTTGGAAAATAAAGTTTCATTTCATTTCATTTCTCTTCCCGGAGTCATATTGACAAACAGACTTATTGCAAAATGATCTTTTGTACAGAAGTTCATACCCTGTTTTATTCAGGAGCCAATGCGTAGAATTTAACTTCCTCTTGATCTCAAAACACGATTATGTTTCCACCAATGTTGTTGATGGAGAAAAACAAATTTTGACTTATAGTTTGTCAAAGGTAACTTCGGTTGTAACAAACACAAAGAACAAACATTTTCTTATTGTTACGTCTAATGCTTTTATCAGTGAAATAACACATATAGAAATAGTGTAGTCGGGACCTCCAAAGTGTCATTGAATCTGACTTTTGTTCAGCCTGACCATACGTTATACCAAAGTTGCTGTGCACGTGGTTTTGTATTTGTTCAGGTGCTAATGCGTTCACCGCTACAAATGGCAAGTGAATACAAGACACTGCAGATCGTAACATATAACTGCACCAGGATAGAGACACACCAGTGCTGCCTACAACATGACGTCTATGGCTACTTCACCATGTGCTTCATCCACTTAACAACGTTTACGTTTGTACTGATACAGTGCGACCCATTCCTGATTGCTGTTTTTCTATTTGGTGAATCCCTCACGAGGGGAAATGAAACTGTGCCACACCAAGGACATCTAAACGACTCTTCTTCTATTCAAAATGGCATTTTATGAAGACAGATCTTATAAAATGGCTCTGCAACAACAAGAAATGCTCGGACCCACCTGTATCTGGTTCGGCCACCCTCATTCAAATGTGCTGCTTTACTGTTCCTACACCACAAGATCCCCAAATGGATTAGCTTTAATAAGTTATCAAAAATACCTTACAGAATTTCAATTTCTTCACCATAATGGTTGAAACTGTGAACTGTAGCTGTCTTGTTGCATTCTTGCACTTTTTCGAAAGTTAATCGTATGGTGATCGTATGGTGCAGGAACATTAAAGCAGCATTTTCCAAGCAATTCATAGCTGTACATTTTACTGAACTACTGACTAAAATTGAGGTCAGAGCCACAGTTATGCGGATCCAAGCTTCTTTTTTTTTTTTTAATTATTATTTTTGGGCTCACGTGAGAAGCAAAAGTGAGTCTATGTTTTGGGCCAGTGGTCGTCCATCCGTCGTCTGTAGTCCATCGTCTTACGTGGTAAACTTTAACGTTGGCATTTTCTCGGGAGACTATTCAAGCCACAGTCTTCAAAATTGGCCCAAGGATATTTTATGGCAAGACCTTTCTAAACATACCAATTTGAGTGACCTCTCGCAAAGGTCAAGGTCACAGGGGATCAGGAAATGGGTAAAAAATAGTCATATTTTGACATGATTTATTTTTTCTTAAATACTATTCACAAAATTGCAATTTTCGCCTATCGGCATTTTGACGGATCTCTCCCTCCGTACCTTTCTGTTTATCAGCCATCACGCACCCTCCGTTCCTCTAGTGTAAAACTATTAAAAATCCCGAAGCTTAACATAAAAACTGTCGGGGAGCGTTCTTTCACCTTTTTGGCCCCAAGTGTGTGGAACTCGCTGCCAACTGAAATGCGGAATCTGCCCACATTGTCACAGTTCAAAGCTCACTTAAAGACTTTTCTTTTCTGTCGGGCATTTAACACTTAGCTCATCTTTAGCTAACTGTTGACTGCCTTTTATTCTGATCCTAGATGAAGTAAATGTAAGGTGTTGGGATGAGATGGGGTGGTTTAAAGTAGTGTATAATCGTGCGTGTGTCTGAGAGAGAGGGTGTGCTGTTGTGCATGCGCAGTGAGTCCAGTGTTTTCCTGGAGAACAGCGCTATACAAGAACTATGTATTATTATTTATTATTATAACTTCAGACCCAAACTGGGTACAACGATACCTGATGGTAAGACCTTTCCATGCATACTAATTTGGTTGATCCCTCAGAAAGGTCAAGGGCCACAAGAGCTCAGGAAATAGGTTCAAAATAGCTATATTTTGACAAAAGATATTTAGTCTCAAATACTATTCACGACTTCAAACCCAAACTTGCTACAGAGATACCTGATGGTAAGATCTATCTATGCATACTAATTTGGATGACCCCTTGGAAAGGTCAAGGGTCACAAGAGCTTAGGAAATTGGTCCAAAATAGCCATATTTTAACAAAAGATTTTTGTAAAAAAAGTACTATTCACATCTTCAAACCCAAACTTGGTACAGAGATACCTGTTGGTAAGACCTTTCTTTGCATACTAATTTGGTTGATCCCTCAGAAAGGTCACAGGTCACAAGAGCTCAGGAAAAAGGTGAAAAATAGGTATATTTTGACAAAAGATGTTTTTTTCTCAAATACTATTCACAACTTCACACCCAAATTTGGTACAGAGATACCTAATGGTAAGACCTATCTACACATACTAATTTGGACGACCCCTCGGAAAGGTCAAGGGACACAAGAGGCCGGCAAATGTTTGATAAAATTGTAGTCATTATCAACATTTTTGCAAATTTTTCAATCAAATTTGGCACAATGGTAGATGATAAGACCTTCCTATGCATACTAATTTAGTCAACTCATCACAAAGGTCAAGGGTCATAGGGGTGGACAGATGTGAAAAATGCTTACATTTTGAGAAAACATGGATTTTTGCTAGTGCTGAAGCCAGCCCTTTACTTATTGTCACAAAGGTCACACATATGTAAATAGTTCATACACGTGAGCCATAATGGCTTTGCCTTTCTTGTTTTTAGAGCTATGATAACTGAGTGAGTGTGAAAGACATGAAGAAAAAAAAGAAAATATATATTTACTGTTATAAATGATAAAGAATAATTAAACACAATTGGTCATATTTACAGTTTTATGTTTGGCTTGTTTGCAGTTGTTACATTTTTCTTCAGATTGTTCTTTTCATGACAGTTTCAGTCAAGCTTTAGACAGGACTAAGAAGACATTTTGTCCAAGGAGTCATTTGTAATGCATTTTACAGTGTGCCTCTTTGTAGAAGAATGCCTAATGTTCGACTCTGGCTCGACTCTTGTAATTATTATGCATGCAAATATTGTTTCAGGAACAAAGAAGAGTGGGAAAAGGGTGGGGTCACAATGAAGCCCAAATGCGACGATCCTGCGACGGTCCCTGTAAGCACTTACTGTGACTCTCCGGTGACCATCACACATACGCCCTCAACGCGACCATACTGCGACCGTCGCAAATGAAACCTAAATGTGACCATGATGTTGCATCTCCGCATTCATTTTGGTCGCTGGAAGGCCTCCTGTGACCAAAAAATCATAGTCGCCGGACCGTCCTGTGCTGGTGCAAAGAAGCGAATATGCGACCAAAAATGCGACGTAACATTACTGCTTCATGCTACTAGGGTTGGCTTTCAGTTGTGTCCTCTGCATGAGCTCCACGTTGCATTTTCCATGTCCCATGATTGTAAGGTCAATAACGTCATTGATATGTCACAAGCCATCAATGTGAGATTTTCAAGACTTAAACACTTTCTTCATAACATTCTCTACAACATGACACCAAAATAATGTGGAAAGAACAATATTTATGAAGCAAAACATTTCAGTGAAGAATTTGCGTTTTTATTGCCTCATAGCATACTAACATTACATGCATTTAACAGGGTATGTGCCGTGTGGTGATTGCCAAGCATGTAAAATGCAAAGAAATTCTCCAAAAAAGAAAGAAACATGCTTAAAAAGGAGAATTACAAAAGTGTATTAAATTATCGGGTTAGGCCCCTTTCCACAATGGGCATACAAGTATACAATCTTTCTTTGGTGAGATGTACTCTTGGCTGTATGTCTATTTTGAAAATATATGTTGTAATTGTCGTGTATAAGCATCCCTTTTTCTTTGTTGGGAATTTCTTTAAAAAGAAGCAAGCAATGTAAATGTATCATTTCTCTCGAGTACACTGTCTGACCTTGTTTTCCGATAGTCAAAAAAAAAAAAAAAATTAAAGATTGGGGGGGGGGGGGGATGGTGGAAGGGGGGGGGGGGGGTACTAGTAGATGCAGTATAGGCCATTTGACATCAGAGCACACAATGTTTATTATAAATTACAAATTATATCTCTGCAAAGAAACACTTTCCTGTACCACATTAAAAACAAATATAATTTAGTGCCAATTGTCCTAATATGGCCTATTTTTATTTAACTCCTATGATTGGTTGATTTTGCTGTACAGTCATAAAATTTGGTGAAAATACAAGAACAGGCCATTTTCAATACCCTAAAAGAGCCCTGGCTGATTTCAGTATCGAGGTCAAGCATACAGACTTCTTGCATACCTGTGCTGTTGCAGGTTTGAAACCGTGGCAAATTTACGTGAAAATGGATCTTTCTACACTGGGCTGAATATATTGGAGGCACATTTTGGGATGTCAAATAAGCCATTTCATGAAAAAACTTCCGAATCTGTGCAACTGTACAGCAAAACTGACACATTGTTTAAGTTCTTGAAAGTAAAAGTAAATCGTAATAATTGATTGATTGTACATTGCTTAACGTCCCGACAGCAACAAGGCTTTCTCAGGACGTGCCTGCACTGCTTGTGAAAAAAAAACCAAAACAGAACATTGAATGTATGTCGCCAGCCGGTCAAATACGTTAAATAAACCTAACACATGGGGCCTAAATAAAGCTAAGACCATTCAGCGACACACATCCAATATCAAGAGCTACAGGCAGTGCAGACAGTAGGGAGAGTTTTAAAAAGGCAAATACAGGTGAATGGACAAAGGGTAGACAGAAACACATGCCCCAGAATAGAGAGAAAAACCCACCCTGTGGGGCTGACCAGGGTGACCCTGGGAACTAAAAAATACCTAACCCCACCCAAGTCCCCCAGGGCAGACCCGGGTGGGGTTAAATCGTAATAAGTCAACTGGCACTGAATGATATTTGTTCTAAGAAAGGTATATAAAAGTGGATCTTTGTGAAGATATTTTAGAAAAACATGAGCTACAATGTCAAACCACCTATACGCATGTGTGAGTACCTCTTTAACCTTCTTACCCCCAGCCAAAACATAAGTATGGCAAAGCCCTTAAGGCTCATGTGCATGACCAATCCACACAATTAATCTGACTTTGACTTTCCAACAGGTCGCTGAAATAAGCAAGTGTAACATAAGTAAGGCTTGGCTTTTGTACCCGTGGAAATCCATGTCTTCTCACTTTTGCAAACCTCACATGACCCTTGACCTTTGTGAGTAGTGAACCACATTAGTATGCACAGAAAGGTTTTCTTATCAGCTATTTTTCTGCCAAATTTGGTTGAAATGTTTTGCAAGAAACATTGATTAAAAACTAAAATTCTATAAAAAAAAAACCCACATTTTTCACATCATTCGCTAATCTCTTGTGACCTGTGACCTTTTGGAGGGGTCACCCAACTTAGCATACTTAGGAAGGTCTTACCATGAGGTATCTGTTTGGGATGGAAGTTGTAAATAGTATTTGAGAAAAAACAATTTTTGTCAAAAAAATACCTATTTGTGACCTATTTACTGATCTCTTGTGACCCTTGACCTTTTTGAGGGTCTACCAAATTAGTATGCATAGAAAGATCTTAACGTGAGATATATTTGTGCGTACCAAGTTTGAAATTGTGAATAGTATATGAGAAAACAAATTTTGTCGCAATATGCCAATTTTTGAGCCCCCACCTGGGTCTGCCTTCAGGGCCAATGCAGTCTCAGTGATCACTGATGGTACAGTACACTACACATTGAAAGAATACACAGCACAATGTGAACACAAATGGAAGTTAATGTAATGCTTCGTCTAAAATTAAACCCTATCTCGCTAGGAGTACCCTAGCTGCACAAAAGAGGAACTGTATTTTGCTGCTGTTTGCAGTTTGTTTGCATGTTGACATTTGAAGTTTGCTGCAAGGATTCTTAGCAGCTGGCATTAGCACCGACACTCATATATTTTGGGATTAAAACGAGAAAGAAAACGAAGAAAGGTGACACAGAGACGATTTAATAAATCAGTCAGTCAAGTAATCAATGAATGAGATATGTTTTATGATAAACAGCTAGGTTTAGGGCGGTGGAGTGGGGGGGGGGGGGGGGGAGGAGGAGGAGGCACGTACTGCATAATGTACACATACTATTTCTTTCTGTGTTTCTCTCACCCACTCATAACACCATTGGGCTCAATCTCATGTTTTATTTGAGTGATTTACAAAATACATACTTTAAGCCTGTCTTGTGTAACGCACAGGGAGGCTGACTATATCATTGATATGTGTGTGTAAGTAATGTTTTCATTTGAGGTGGCAGTTGTGGCCTCATCTTTAAGTTTGGTGCCCCTGTGCATGTGGCCACCAGTACTATTTACAGAACTGATGGCTGCATGTGTAGGCAAGTTCATGGTATCACTGATCAATGTGTATTGGGCAGCCTATTGTTTGAAGTGACAAGTGGTGGCATCATCCATGATGTCTGTGTGCATTTGGCCACTGGTACTGTTTGCAAAGGTGCTTTTACAGAACTAGTGACTGTGTGTGCATATTAGTTCTGTTATTGTTATCAGGTGTGGCCTCATCTCTAAGTTTGGTGCCCTGTGCTCATGCAACAGTACTTTTCACAAAACTGATGGCTGCATGTGCAGTGTGATGAACTGTATACATGAGATTTGTAGGTGGGCAGCTAAAATACAGGCAGTCAATACAAGCCACTTTCTTAACCATATATATATATATATATATATATATATATATATATATATATATATATATATATATATATATATATATATATATATATATATATATATGTTTTACAGTCCACTAATGCACATCAGTATACATTTGTGCATGTCTTTGGTGGGTGTTCTGCGGTTTTGTGTGTGTATGTGTGGTGGGGTTGGGAGCGGGCGGTATGGCACCTGTTACTATGTATGTGTATGTTCTCATGTTGTATGCTGATGCATATGTACATGTACAAAACCTACATAATAAACAAAAATTAATACAAAAATAATTTAAATAAATAGTTAGTTATTTTGGGTTTAACGCCGAGCAGGCGCTAAGGCCATCTCACGGCGGTTAAATAAATAAGATACCTAAGTCAAAGATACCTAGGACATATGAATGCTAAGTAAAGGATAGATTATGAACATGCACAGATGTACATGTCTTTTGGTGGGTGTTCTGCGGTTTTGTGTGTGGAGTGGGGTTGGGAGCGGGCAGTATGGCACCTATTACCATGTTCTCATGTTGTATGCTGATGTGTATGTACAAAGCCTACATTACAAACAAAATAAATAAACAAATAATTTAAATGAATAAGATAAAGTAAGTCAAAGGTACCTGGGACATATGAATGCCAAGTAAAGGATAGATTATGAACATGCACAGATGTGCACGTCTTTAGGTGGGTGTCCTGCGGTTTTGTGTGTGTATGTGGGGTGGGGTTGGGAGCGGATGGTATGGCACCTATTACCATCTATGTATGTGTATATTTTCTTGTTGTATGCTGATGTGTATGTACAAAACCTACATTACAAACAAATAAAAATAAATAACAAATGTAAATAAATAAAATAAGCAAGTCAAAGATATCTGTGACATGAATGCCAAGTAAAGGATAGATTATGAACATGCACAGATGTGCATATCTTTTGATGGGTGTTCTGTGGTTTTGTGTGTGGGGTGGGGAGCAGGTGGTATAGCACCTATTACCATATATGTGCACATGTATGTTCTCATCTTGTATGCTGATGTGTATGTGCAAACCTACATCACAAACAAAAATGAATTTTTCTCTAAAATGTATTTTTTCAAAAAATACTTACCGATGACATTACTATATGGAAGTGTCTACTAGCTTACTTAATTTCAGCCTAAGAACCTGTTGTGTTCCTACAAAACCAGGGAGGCAACCCAGGGAACTGTAACCAAGGCCGTGAGTAGCTTCCGGTGCCTGCCCATCCGGTCATGTGCAAAGGTGGTGTCACGCCAGTCGGAATGCTTAGCTTACCAGTGGCAAGCGGGGCAGGTGGGAGGGTCCTCCAAGTAATGTCATCGGTAAGTATTTTTCGAAAAAATATGTTTTAGGGAAAAATTAATTTGTTTCCTCAAAACATTACCGATGCCATTACTGTATGGAAGAATTATGAAAAGGAGGAGGGTCCCGCCCAAGAATACCCCCTGTAAAAGGGCTTAGCCAGAGCCGCCCTCCCAACAGCAATCTCCCGACAATTTCAGCTAAGTAGTACCGACGGCGCCTCTGGCGCCGGGAGGAAGTGTTGCGCCATGGCGATGTCCCACACCAGTGCAAGGTTGTCTTGCTGGCCTGCCAGATCCCGGAGGTAGAAGCGGGCGAAGGTGGATTCTGCCCGCCAGCCCACAGCTGCCACGATGTCTCCAATGGCACAGTTGCGGTCGAAGGCGACACTCGTGGCCATGGCTCTAACCTCGTGTGAGCGGATCCTTAGCCTCTTAGCTCCCTCTGTGGAGAGGTCCAGGTAGGCGGACCGTATGACCCAGCGTAGCCAGGAAGATATCGTCTGGGCTGTAAAGTCAGTTCTGCCTGGGGCCAGTGGCAGAAGTGGCGGGACCGTCCCCTCTGGACGGGGTTGGATCTGCGTAAATAGACGCGCAGGGCACGCACTGGATCTTGCTGCCTGGTCTCCTGGGGAAAGTTTACTCCCGTCAGCGGCCGTATGGTGATCACTTGGGGCGCGGTCAAGGGAGACCTAGTCTTGGCGAGGAAGGACGGGTCAGTGAGGAGCTGCACGGAGCCATCCGTCCAAATTGCAGGCAGGTCGGGCGCGCTGAGAGCGCGTGTAGCTCGCTTACTCGGGCCGCTGTGGCAAGGGCCAGCAGGAAGCAGCGTCACATCCGCAAACCGGGCCAAGTGGAGCGGTTCAAATCGGTCTGAATTCAGCCGCGTCAGTACCCAGGGTAGGTCTCGGTGTGGAATCAGCGAGCAGGGAACCAGGCGCTGGAGGCCAAAGTGTGCCATAAGGTCGGCGAGGACTTGCATTCGCCGGTGTCCGAGGTGGCGGTTGGAGTCCGCAATCATGGAAGGTAACCTCTGATCGTGATGGGGGCTAATCCCCGGTCGCCAAAGAGCCAGAGGAAGAACTCGGCGAGCTGAGGGGTAGTCAATTCGGTGGGGGAAAGGTGCTGGCCAGCACACCAGGACCGTAGTACCACTTTCCCTCGTAGACGCGTCTGGTCGAGGGTCTGCGGGCAGTAGCGATCGCCTCCACTGCTGCAATCGAGAAGCCTCTAGCCACGAGGGCTTGCTGCACAAACTCCAGGCGTGCAGGAGAAGTCGCTCCGGGCACGGATGGAACAGCGGCTGGCGGGGTTGCTTGAGCATCGTGCTTGGGGTGGGGAGCAGCAGGGGGGTCCCGTGGCAAGACTGAGGAGGTCGGTGGTCCAAGATCTGTTCCAGGAGAATGGGGCCACCAGCAACATCACCGCTTTGCATCCCTAGAGCTTGAGCAGGACTTCGAGGACTAGAACCTTCGGGGGATATGCGTAATCGAAGAGGCCTTCCCAAGGAATGGAGAGCGCGTCGACCGCCTAGGCGAGGGGGTCTGGAATATGGGAGACGAAGAGGGGAAGATGGCGGTTCCACCTCGTGGCAAAGAGGTCGATCATGGGAGTCTCCCAGTGAGCGCAGATCATCTGAAAGATGTCCGGGCGCAGAGTCCATTCTGTGTGGAGGAGCAGGCCGCGCTGTGAGAGGGAGTCAGCTAGGACGTTCAGGTGACCCGGAATGTGACACGCTCGGAGGAAGATGCCGCGGTCTTCGCACCAGCACAGGACCTGGTAGAGGAGCATGCAGAGGTCGGGGGAGCATGTGCCGCCCTGTTTCTGGATGTAGGAAACCACCATGGAATTGTCCGAGAGGACGAGGAGCTCCTGGCGACGGAGGCGGGACTCCCACGCGATGAGGGCCTGCCAAACTGCGTACAGGTCCTACCAGTCGATATGCCTTTCTGCCTGGTCCAGTGACCAGCGGCTGGACGTCGTGAGGAGCCTCTGTAGCTGGTGTGCGCCCCACCCAGCGAGACTTGCATTCACGCAGAACGAAAGCGGCGGCGGGGTTGAGGACAGAGGAATTCCGGATGTCGACGCGAGCCACGAGTGGTCCGACCAGTGACGCAGGAGGGGTCGAAGCATCTGAGTAACAGGTACCTGTGCCGTGAGATCGCCGGAGGGCGGCCGCCCGTGGAGAAGCAGATGCAGCTGGAGAGGCCGGGAGTATAGACGACCTTGGCAGGAAGTCCGCTGCTGCATCCAGCAGGCCGAGGAACTGGAGCCAAACTCTGGCGGGAACGTCCTCTCCTCGGGTCACCTGGCGGGCCAGGGCGGCCAGCTTCTGGATCCGCAGCTCTGGCAGTCTCACTCGGTTGAGGTCGGTCACCAATTCCATGCCACGGCGTACAACTGGCGGGAGGGTGTGAGGTCCGACGTGCCTGCGTTGACCAGGAAGCCCAGCGGCGTCAAGAACAGGAGCCGCACATATCCGTCTGTCACAAAAGTGGACACCGACGGGTTCCTCAGAGGGAGGTCGTCTAATAGTTCCGAGGTCGGACTGGTGGACGACTGTTTGGCCTTGGCGATGACGGAGTCCATGACGCGCGTGAAGACCCATGGCCTGCAGTTGAGATGGACCTGTTCAGTACCGAGAGATCGATGACGGGCCGCTACTTGCCGCCCGGCTGGATACCACGAAGAGGCGGCTGTAGAAGGCTGGGAAGTCGTGACGCGACACTACCTCTGTGGCGGCTTACTGCAGCAGAGCGGCGACCCGTCGCGAAGGGCGCCAGCGTCAAGCCGGTCGAACAGAATCTCGGTCCACAGGGGAGAGTTTCATAGCGGCGGCGGACATTGAAAGGTCTAGGAGAGGGGCGAAACGTGGTCGGGCGCGAAGAGGACCGAGGGCTACATCTGTCGTCGCACTGCGCATCACGGTCCGTAGCGGGGGGGCGTTCCAAAGAGCGGGGTGCCAGGAGCTCCCGGTGTGGAGCGGTCTGTCGGATCTGCTAAGATGTCTATGATGAGGCAACAAAGGTCGATGAGGGCGGGCCTCGGTGAGGCGGGGGCCGTGCTGGATATATGACTCCCCTAGGAATAAGGGGCGTATCCGCGTGGCCTGTCGGCTCCGCCAAGATGTCTATGATGAGGTGAGGAAGGTCGCTGCGGGCGGGCCTCAGTGAGGAGAACGCCAGCAGGAGTGAGCGGGCTTAATCGCGAGGAGACTGTCAGGGGTCAGCGAACGCGTCGACGATGGTTATTGCAGGCCAGCCTCAGTGAGGCGGGCGCTCTGTGACCCCCCGCAGGAGTGAGCGGGCGTATCTGGTGTGGGCACCGTGGAAGCCGCAGTCCTGTAAAGCGAGCCGTAAGCCGCGTGATGGTAATTCCCCAAGTCAGAGCAGGAGCGGCTGGTCACTTCTCCTCGCACGGAGGCGGGGTGCCATGGCAGACAGGCAGTCACGGGCCAGGGTCGGGTGCTCGCGCCGGCCGAACTCCAGAGCTACGACCAAGATCCTCCGGCCAGGCAGCGCAAACATCGCAAGAGTGGTCGGGGGCGCAGCTGGAACAGGGTAGGCCGACCGGGTGGATATCGCTCGCCCCTGGGGGAGGGAGCGAACTAGAACTTAAGGTCCGTCATAGGTCACAGGGCGATGAGACGAAGGTCACTGTGAGAGGGGGGGGGGCCTCGAAGAGGTGGCCGATGGAAACGCGGCGGCGCATGAGCCTCTGGTGTCGTGCAATCCATTGGGTCTGCCAACAGACAGCGGACAAGGCGACAAAGGTCGCTGCAGGCCGGCCTCAGTGAGGCGGGCGCTCTGCCGGCTATTTGACTCCCCATAGGAGTCAGCGGGCTTATCTTTATAGGACACGTCAGGACTGTCAGCGGTCGACAGACGATGTGACGAAGGTCGCTGCAGGCCGGCCTCAGTGAGGCGGGCGCTCTGCTAGCTATTTGACTCTCCGTAGGAGTCAGCGGGCTTATCTGTGCGGGACACATCAGGACTGTCAGCGGTCGATGGACGATGCGACGAAGGTCGCTGCAGGCCGGCCTCAGTGAGGTGGGCCCTCTGCCGGCTATTTGACTCCCCGTATGAGTCAGCGGGCTTAACTGTGCGGGACACGTCAGGACTGTCAGCGGTCGACAGATGATGCGACGAAGGTCACTGCAGGCCAGCCTTAGTGAGGCAGGCGCTCTGCCGGCTATTGGACTCCCCGTAGGAGTCAGTGGGCTTAATCCGAGAGGGTGCAGTGGTCCACGCAGCCCTGGGGTGTGAGCTGAGGTCACGCGTCCGGCGTGTCGTTCGTTCCCCAATGGTCGGAGCGGGTCTCGATGAGGCTGGCGCGTCCTGCAACATAGTCAAGGTGAGAGGTGGTAACGCGGCTGGGCCAGCGGTCTAAATTTCCATTCGCCTTCACCTTCTGCCAAGTCTCACCGAAGAGAAGGTGGCCACCGAGAGGAGCGCGACGCAGCTGTGTCTTCAGATCGGGGGGCAATCCACGACAGGCTTGCAGAACGGCATCACGACGCATGAGGTCACAGTTAGCAGCGGCCGCCATCGCGTTGACCGAAGAGTGATAAGCTGCCCGGTTCGCCGCGACCGCTAGGGCGAGGAGATCACCAAGGAGGGGCGAAGCATGCCGGGAGTCCTCGATGCGACGAATAAAAGCTTGCGTGAGTAGCTCCAGAAAACCCCCACAGGCCAAGGTGTTCCGCACTAAGGACGCCGTCTGATCCAAACCACGAGGGAAGGTGTGTCTCAGCTGAGTGTTGCCGCCAAGCTGTGCTACAGCCTGAGGGTCCAAAGTGGGAAGAGGACAGTGGAAAGATTGGGAATGTCCCGCATACCAGGATTGGCGGAATGCGATGTCGAGGTCAGCGGGCCACTTGCGATCCGCGAAAAAGGAGTACTCCTGGGAATTGGATTGGAGATGAGCGGAGAAGGAATCCCTCAGATCCTGAAAGCCAGGGGGCTGAGGCAGCGACTTGAATCTCTTCTGCGGACGGCCCGAATCGACAAAGGCGGACACCTTCCGTTTGAGCGGGGGGGACGGGGGGCACGCGTCCGCCGGGAGGGCAGCCGCGATAAGACGAGTTGCTTCGTCCATCCCAAGAAGCGTTTCCGCGCGTGACGACGAAGGGTTACTAGTCGACGCAGGATCATCAGTCACATCAGAGCGTGGCGAGAGGGAGCGGCCTCCAAAGTCGAGCAGGGCCGAAACCGAATCCTCCGGAAGTAAACTAAGAGTCTCCTCATCCCGCGGAGGGAGCGAGAGCCGGTGGAGGGTCCGTGAGGGAGAAAAAGCGTGGAGCCCGTCCTGACGAGAAACCGTAGCCACCGGCGAGTGTCGTGTCCGCTGGAGAGGGCGAAGCGGGGGCGGGGACAATGAATGATCGGGAGGCAGGGACCTGGAGCGAGCCGTGTGTCGTGCACGGGGAGAGCGACTGTGATGACGGGAGCGGCTGCAATGACGGGAGCGGCGGCCGCGGTGATCCCTGTCAGCGGAGGTCCGAATACGGTGCCGAGGTGGGGAAGGTGACGGGCGACGGAACCGGCGGGGGGAGGCATACCGAGACAAGCCGGAAGTAGAACGTGGGGCCGAAGC
This sequence comes from Semisulcospira habei, assembly GCA_036245525.1. Classification (NCBI taxonomy): domain Eukaryota; kingdom Metazoa; phylum Mollusca; class Gastropoda; family Semisulcospiridae; genus Semisulcospira; species Semisulcospira habei. Next base: position 97,825,105 of record BTPG01000001.1, read on the forward strand.
ACTTGAAGTAGATGAGCGGGCCGACGACGAGGAAGGCCGGGGGCTGTGTTGGCCGGAACAGAGAGTAGGACGATGCTTCTGACGTTCGTCACGGGACGCGCTAGAGTGTAGAGGGATGGAGGCCGAGTGAGAAATTGCAAAATTGTCATCAATCCGTGGACGCCGGGACACGGGTCTCTTGCCTGCCTCCGTAAGGCGGGCACGCTGCCCACTGAGCAACTCTCCGGAAGAGTACGCGGGCTTTGTCAGGTGATACCTCTCAAGACTCTTGTCGGACAAATGATTGCGCCAAGCACGTCTCTGCAGGCCTGCCTCCGTAAGGCAGGCGCTCTGCCCTAAAGCGGACTCCCCGTAAGAGTCAGCGGGCGTTGTCCGTGTAGAAGTCATGGAGGATGAGCAATGCTCAAGTGTCCGACGTGTCTGTTGATCATCACGGTCAGTGCAAGCTCGACTGGGGACAGCGCCAGGCACGGAGGGAGGCTCCATGAGGGACGCACGGTCACTAGTCGAAGGCGGATGCTCGCGCCTGTAGAATCACCAAAGCTGCGACCAACGTTGTTCTGGCCAGGCGACACAAACGGCGCAAGTGTGGTCAGAGTTGCAGCCCGCACAAGGGAGGCAGAATTCGTGATTATCACACGGCCATTGAAAAGCTCCACACCATTGGCAGGTACGCACGGGGTTACTGCAACAGAAAGCAGAAATAGCAGGCGACCGGGCGCAAGCACTGCGAGGCCGCGAGAACGAGAACGATAGATGTGCGCGAAGCGGACCGATCAAAAACAAAGACCACCAACCGAAGCAGGCACCCGGTCCGGGGCCGGCAGAGGAAGGGAGCCGAGACCTTACCTCTCCTGCGTTGCAGTGATGGGGTTAATAACCTCCAAACGGAGAGGAGAGCACGAAAACACAGTCCCCCAGAAGCACAATCACCGAAATCCAAGTACAGGCACATAAATCCAAACACACAAGTCCGAAGGAACACAGTAATCCACAAAAATGAAGTCCAGTGAATAACCGTTAAAAACGGTCCAGGAACTATAGGCTAAACACGTCTGAAACGTACAGCAAAGTAGAAACGACTGATTGTGATTGGGCCACGTGGTGAGTGCCCGGATGGGCTGGGACGGGAGGCTACTCTCGGCCCTAGTTAGGGTTCCCCGAGTGCCTCCCGGGTTGGGTAGGAACACAACAAGTTCTTAGGGTAAAATTGGGTAAGTAGTTGACACTTCCAGACAGTAATGTCATCGGTAATGTTTTTGAAGAAACAAATAAGGACACTGCATGCTGAGGCCAAGTGCGTACCGTTCACATCACAGGTGTAAACGGCCGCCATAACCAATATATACTGCTATAACATAAACACAATGCGGAGGCAGGTGAAGCGTAAGGTGAGAGAGCGCGGCTCCGCCAAGCCACGCAAAACGACACAAGCCACCTCCATAACTGTATAAGGGTCCCAGTAGTTCCTCCCCGACCGACCACCGCCTTGGTCAGGTGACGGACTGTCTGTCTTTTTTAATTAAAAAAACAAAACAACTATTGTTTCGGTCCACGGACAAATGGGTAACGGGCCCAGCCCGCTCCCACTGTGCCCCTAAGCACTTATTTATCTGCTTAGGAAGGACTATCTGATCACGCTCAGGCACCCAAGATGCGTTAGACAGAACTATACGACAGCCCCAGCCTGCCTACTTGTTGACACATGTGAAGGCGACCTCCAATCAGTAGCCAAATCCACGGCCCGAACCACTGCCCGGCGGACCGAGCGCTGGTCGAGGGCAAGAACCGAGGTTTTACCTTGCCGTGGCGAGAGAGAGCGGGGAGAAAACCTGTTCGAAGACCGTCGGTCACTGCTACGAAGAAGCTGTAGCCCGTCCAGCGAGGCGGAAGGGAGGAGGTCCCTCATGCGCAATGGAGAACGGCCCCACACCTCCCCAGCCAACGAAGTCCCCGCCAACCAAGACGGCACCCAGCAAGGCATTCGATTGGCAGCGCTCAGAAAAGCTTGTGTCTGTCAACCAGTCTCCAACCCCACGTAGCTTTCTGCCGTGCGAGTCAGAAGAGAAGAGTGCTGCCGTGTCTGATTATGTCCCAGGAAACAACAGCGCCCACATGGCAAAACCTTAGCACTGAACAGTTTGTCTCCGCAAGACTGTCACAAAGGGCTCATCAGACTTGCACACTCGAAGCGAACGAGGACAATCCCAGTAAGCACGGCCAAACCAAAATCTAAGCCGACCGGCCCAAAGAACCGGTCGCACCGTACACTGCCAAGGTCCTTTAGGCTAGAACACAACCGTTCACAGTAAGCTAAGTAGAACGACTGGCGTGACACCACGTGGCACGTGACCGGATGGGCAGGCACCGGAAGCTACTCACGGCCCTGGTTACAGTTCCCCGAGTTGCCTCCCTGATTGTGTAGGAACACAACAGGTTCTTAGGCTGAAATTAAGAAAGCTAGTAGACACTTCCATGAATACATAAATGAATTGATAATAAATAAATAAATAAAACATGTAATATAATGGAGAGGGCAACTGTATGTCTTGTGTCTTATGCAGTCCTGATAAAACTTGATCATAAGAGTTCTTGTGATTATTTGAGTGCAGCTTGGTTGAATGGGTTGCAAAAACAAAAATTCCTATATTTAGATGTTCAGCTGAACATGGCGATTTAAATGGAAACGGTTCGGAGATGGATTTCAGTCTGCCTGGCTTGTGCCTAAGACCGGACTGATAAGACCGTGTTTGACTAGTTAATCCTATCTCCACTAATAAAAACGAGCAGGCCTACACATACAGCTGTTAGGCTGAAAACAGACGAACAACATGCATGTTGTATCTGGACAAAAGTAAACTGTATAAATCACATTTAGAATATGGTACCCAGGTTTAAAGAGACAATCAGTTGCACTTGAAAGGGTACAGAGATGAGCAACAAAGCTGGTTAAAGAATGTAAAAATATGACTTACTCGGACAGATTTAAATATTTTTGGACTACACTCATTACGAAGAATAAGGTGGAGACTTAATCCAAGTTTTTAAAATTTATAATGACATCGACGACCTAAATTGGAATGACTTTTTGGCAGCACCGTTTTGTGACAGAACCCGAAACCTTGAGGGTAAAATCTTTATACGGTATTGCAACACGAATCTGCGGAAGTTGTTTTTCTAAAGAGTTGCTACTGTTTGGAATGGATTACCAGTTTCATTAAAAAAAAGCACCTAACATAAATTCTTTTAAAAACCAGCTGGATGAATGATCAAAATTTAAAGGGATTTTCTATTGCTATGATGAATGATTTGTAGGAAAATGTGCATGCATGACAGACCCATAAAATAATTAAACTTGTCGAAGAAGGACATTTGCAAAGGCCTCACGGCCTATTTTGTTCTCACACATACTACTACTACTACTACTAAAAAATCTTCAGAATGTTGAAGATGGTTGGCAGGCACAATGCAAAACATGCACGAAGCCAGTTTACTTTCAATATGCTTTCCTCCCACAAAAGACCAAGTTCTATGGGACAGGCTGCTTTCAAGACCAGGAAAAATAACGTATATGATGTACTTCAAAGTTAAAATCTAAAATAATCTCTGTTTCACTTCAGGAGCAAAATAAATCTGCATCAACCGTGCGGGTCTGATTGACTTCTTTCAAAGGCATCTCGCTGACCGCCATTTGAAACTAGCAACGTGAGTATGCTTACAGCATTAAACATATTACTTTTTAAATTATTTTTTCATCAATATGTAAACATGTTTACTTGCTCATGATTTTACTTTGATCACTGGAATAAACCTGTAACTTGTATGATTGAAATTTTTAATGTTATGCAAAAAAATGTCTTGCACTTTATCCGGGCTGTGTACGAGGACTGGTTCTCCCACAGCGAACAAATAGCACTCAAAAAAATTCTAAAAAAATGTCTCCATCCTAAGGACAAATATTGTTGTTAAGCATAAACCATAATGGCATTAGTACTTTCGTTTCGTACCTGCAAACCAATGTTACTCTATTGACGAACTACTTGCCTCTGCAGAAACTGCGTTATCTGCTAGACTATCAAGGATCACAAGAGATCAGGAAATAGGTCACAAATAGTTATTTCTTGACAAACAGTTTTTTTTTCTCCAATACTATATACTGTACAACTTAAAACCCAAACTTGGTCCAGAGACCTTTGGTAAGACCTTTGTATCCATGCCAATTTGGATGACCTCTTGGAAAGGTCAAGGGTCACAAGAGATCAGCAAATTATGTGAAAAAGTTGAATTTTAGCTTTTATTAGCATTTTTTCCTCCAAACTTTCAATCAAATTTCGCAAAAAGGTAGCTGATAAGACCCTTTCTATGCATACTATTTTGGTTCATTGAGGTCAAGGGGCATGGAAGATCAATAAAAGTGTTTTTAAAAAAAAGCATACACTGTAAATTCTGAGAAAACAATTCAAGTACAAATGCCAACCCTTTACTTACATTAGAACTTTTTCATTCATGCACGTGAGCCTTAAGGGCTTTGCCATTATTTTTTTTTTAACAGTGTGTTTTGGAACAAAGCCCCCCCCCCCCTCACCCCTCCCCTCCCCTCTTGATCTGTCCCTGTGCTAAGTGAAGAAAATCTGCACGCACTTTGCACAGAACGCAAAAATCATTGAAATTGTTTGATTAAAGAAAAAATATTTTAAAAATCCACAGATTCATCCAGAAAAGCAAATCATTTCATGTTTATTCTGCATCCTGTACAGAGGCTACATTCAAAACATACATGTTTTTAATAATAAAACGTATCAAAAGAAAATGGCTGACAAGTCCTTAATTACATGATACTAATAGCTTCTGTGAACGGCCTTTCCTGGGGCACAGTTTGCACTCTGTCAAATGAGAACTTTTGTTGATACCAGTTCATACTTGGACATCTTTATTAAGCTAATGCTTTCAAATGATGCACTTCATGACTGGCAAAACTGAATAGCACAGGCTGAAGTGGACCATTACAGTCCATGATCAATGGCCTGACCACCTGCTGCAGCAACATCCATGGCCTGTGAAAGTGTCTACTTTAAGGGCGCATCGGGCTGCTCACGTACCATTGACAGGATCTTGTTCAGCTTACTGATCTCGTATTCGGTCCTCTGGGCTGCATCCATTGGCGCAGCTCCCTTTTTCTCCTGCACATGGAAGTCATCGGCAGACATAAGCAACATCAATTTTACGGTTGGGGAGGGGGAATTTTACAGGTAATTTTCTCAAATGACCATGGCACATGGATAAAAATAACCATGAAGTGATTCAATGTATTTCATATGAGAAATGTGATTTTTTTTTCACTTGCACCTGCTTGAGTTGTAATCTAGATTATAAAACTATCTTCAAATGGGTTTTGTTTTATGCAAAAACCTGAGGAATCGGTCTTGGAAATTTGTTGTGCATGCAGCCGGGTCAAAATAAATTAATTTGCTCTATAGGCTCCTAAATAAATAATTATTACATTGAACAAGAATGGCAAAGCCCTTATCTCTCACATGTATGACCAATCCACAAAAGTCTGGCCTTTGTGATCGTGACCTCTCTGACAGGTCACTAAAATGAGTACGTGTTAAAGTATCCTAACATAAGAAAAGAGTTGGCTCTTGTACCAGTGAAATTTATGTTTCTCAAAATGTATGCAGTTTCACATAGCAACCCCCGTTGATCTTTGTGAGGGGTCAACTAAATTATATTAGTGTGTATATAATGGTTCTATCATTGGCTACCTTTGTGCCAAATTTGATTGTGTACAAACTAAAATACTATCAAAGACTAAAATACTATCAAAATAGTCTCTTTTTTCACACATAGACCTCTTGTGACCTTGACCTTTCTGAGGGGTCCGGGCATCTAATCTAGTATGCTTCATAAGTCTATTACAGCTCTGACTCGATGTATCACAGTTGTCGGGGTCCACAAAATGGTACCACGATATATCCCTCCATATATTGGGCCAATGGGGGTGGGGGTGGGGGGTGGAGGGGGAGTTGGTTGTACATTGCTTAACACCCCGACAGCAACAAGACTTTCTCAGGACGTGCCTGCACTGCTTGTGAAAAAAAACAACTAAACAGAACATTGAATGTATGTCGCTATCCGATCCAATACGCTAAATAAACCAAAACCATTTAGCAACACACATCCAATATCAAGAGCTACAGGCAGTGCAGACAGTAGGGAGCGTTTAAAAAAGGAAAATACAGGTGAATGGACCAAGGGTAGACAGAAACACATGCCCCAGAACAGAAGGAAAAACCCACCCTGTGGGGCTGACCAGGGTGACCCTAGGAACAAAAAAGTAGTTAAACCCATCCAAGTTCCCCAGGGCAGACCCGGGTGGGGGCAATGAGGGGGGGGGGGGGGGTCAAGGAGAATAATGGTGTGTGCGTAGGCATTACCTATCGCCTGTGCATTCTTTTTTTCAAAGCCAAGTGCACTCAGAAACACTTACTTGCACTGTTAACATCACGGAAAAATATGTGACGAGCTGTGTTTTGTATATGTGTTAATATTATATTTTATTACGTCACCCCTCTGGTCAATGGTCAATACATTGTAGCATGATTTTGCGTGGCCGGTTGCCACCGAGCTGCCGAGTGTGGGTTCTGGCAGAGGTGACCTACTTAGCCCCAGTCTTAGTGATTTTCCTTTTGGCCGTCCCATCTAAATTTAGCTGGAAGTGACCAATCATTTAAATAGACCAGTGGTAGACATCGACCTTGACCCAGTAGCGCCCCCTCGTGGTAGCGTCTCCACGCTAAGAACGCATTTGCTGTAGCACCACGACGGAAGCAAGACCGGCCTATTGAGCGTCAAATTACTTTCACGAGTTTTGTCTAACTGGACCTTTGTGTACTGCCTCCTTGGTGGAGAAATAAAAACATCTTCACAAGGCGCAACATGGCCTCCCTGTCTGTTATTTTGTAATCCGCCCCACCACATCTTTTGGCGTCACCGACAGGATTACTACAGGACAAGGAGGCAGTGCACAGGAGGCGGAGGAGTCAACATCTACCACCAACAGCAGCGTAGAGGGCGTGCTAACATCTCAACTGAACCAACGGCAGCATGGCAACCATGTATCCACCAGCAAGCGAGTACCCCCTGGCCAGCAATGCGATCTTCGTGGGTCCTCACAGCACCGGTGGGCAGGTTATCTCCTTCCCAGCTCTGCCAACGTTCGAGGGACTGCGGTATGAGGGCTGCCCTGTCGAAGTTTTCATCGAGGAGGCAGAACGTAAGATCGCTTGCCTCAAAGCCCTCTACGGCCAGAAGCTTGGGCAGCTGGAACTGGCAGAATGGGTTGCCCTGGCACTGGAGGGGAGAGCGCTGAAGAAGTTCAAGAGGTGGGTGGAACATGTTCCAGATGAGGACTACACTGCTGAGTCCATCTTGAGCTTCCTGCGAGATCACTTCCTGGGGTACCAACGGATACCAGGCAGTACGCAGGAGCCTCCAGCAGTGCACCAGTCCGAAGGGCAGGCACCCTCATCAGCCCCAGTGACCGAGGAGGAGGATGGAGACTGGGTGGTCCTCTATACCCAGGAGGAGGTCACTGTTCCTGTGTCTTCCACACCGCCTCAGTGCCCTCCAGTCCGAGAGACCGTGGACCCCGTAGTGCAAGATGCCGAGGTGCAGGTTGAACCTGTGCAGTTGCAGCAGTCACCTCAAGAAGCTAGACCCACTCTTGTCTGCTGGGCTTGCAATGAGAACGGTCATCGACGTGCTAACTGTCCAAATGGCCAGCGACGACAGGAGTTTCAGCGGCACACTGGTTTCCCTACACCTCCACCTGGCATGGGACTATCACTGCCACCATCTTTTCTCTTCCATCTCATGACAATGGTGCAGTGGTGCTGGCAAATGATGACGATGTACTGTACCGCTGTGTTGACCATGTGTGCTGGTTTTGGCGTTTCATGCCAGGTGTAGCTTAGATCCCTGTGCTACAGCATTTGTATCTGAAGAACTGTTTAGGTGAAACTCTTCATCGCAGAACTGAATATTGTTTGTTTGCGTTTGAATCTGACATGTCTTAACCTGTACTTAGTGGTGTGTTTATGAAGTTTGGATGATTGACTGATTTGTGGGTGTGTTGACATTTTATGTTTTAGTGGGTTTTGTATTGAAGTTGAGTGTTTGGTTTTGTTCATCGTGTACTGTTAGTTTGTTTGTGCATTGCTAGATTTTGCCCCATGCTTTTACAGATGGCGGGGGGGCCAGCGACAGCCTGTGGCCATCCCACCCCCCACGGCTGCTTCGGTTTGCTGGCGATGGCGTGGTCAGTTCAGCCGAAGACCGGGTCACAGAGGCAGAACATACAGCCAGCAGAAACAGAAAAAAAATCTGCAGAAACTACCTAGAACTTAGAAGTGTAGTAATGTAGTGCTTAGAATGTCCCTAGATTTGTTTTAAATTCATGGACGCAAAGGACAGGACCTTACATGCCTATTTGATTAAATCTGTTTCGTGTATTATTCTGTTTAGTGGTGACTTCTTTTTTTTAATAGCGCCAATGTGTAGGGTATGACTGAGAACTTTATACTGCTGTGGCGACCGAGTTTTGGTACATGCTATATCATTGACTAGTAAGGTGTTGGTACATGTTCATTGTGTATGTTGCCAGCTGTCACTAGGGAACCTCGGCCAGGTACTTTCCCCGAGACTCTGGTGACTGAGCTGGCAGACTGCAGTTGTGTTTAGTGTTGTTTTTTAATCTGTGATTGCTTGTGTGTAACCTTTTCATGAGGCATGAGTAAGTCTTAAAGGTTTGGATGTTGTCCAAGATGTTTTTGTTTTGTACTTGTGTAACTAAGGGTTGAGACGATTGTCTTCCTTAGTTACAAAGGGGTTGTGAAGCAGGTGCTGAAGGTTTTGCTGGAATTTTTATACTTGATGTATTTACAGTAAGACTATGTATGGGTTGTAGTCACGTACCTCTCAGTTGTGTTGTGATTTTGTGCTGCTGTGACTTGATACTTTGGTATGTACAGTAGCAGTGTTGTGAGGCCACTCCTCTCCTCTTATCTATTTTTGGTGCTAGACGTAAAAGAATTTTCTTGTTTAGTACCATGATTTGCACTGTGCGTGTTACCGCGAGGACGCGGCTACTAGAAAGAGTTCGGGGGGATGTGACGAGCTGTGTTTTGTATATGTGTTAATATTATATTTTATTACGTCACCCCTCTGGTCAATGGTCAATACATTGTAGCATGATTTTGCGTGGCCGGTTGCCACCGAGCTGCCGAGTGTGGGTTCTGGCAGAGGTGACCTACTTAGCCCCAGTCTTAGTGATTTTCCTTTTGGCCGTCCCATCTAAATTTAGCTGGAAGTGACCAATCATTTAAATAGACCAGTGGTAGACATCGACCTTGACCCAGTAGCGCCCCCTCGTGGTAGCGTCTCCACGCTAAGAACGCATTTGCTGTAGCACCACGACGGAAGCAAGACCGGCCTATTGAGCGTCAAATTACTTTCACGAGTTTTGTCTAACTGGACCTTTGTGTACTGCCTCCTTGGTGGAGAAATAAAAACATCTTCACAAGGCGCAACATGGCCTCCCTGTCTGTTATTTTGTAATCCGCCCCACCACAAATAACTTTTTTTTTTTTTTCATTTTGTGAAGAATCAGAAATGGTCCATTTTTGCTGAACATTTCCTTCTCTATTCAGACATAAAATACATTTACACATTCACGCAGTGTGATCATGCCTGCCATACCGATTGTGTTGTACATGACAGACACAATTTTATTGGTGCTGCAAAAGCCAGTCAAAAACGCCCGGCTCTTCAAGGATACGTTAGGAACAGAAATGAGTGAAATAACGTGTCAAGTCATCAAACAAAATATGCATTTTTCTCTAAAATGTATTTTTTCGAAAAATACTTACCGATGGCATTACTGTCAGGCAATTTCAGCCTCCGAAATTGTTGTGTGTTGCTACACAACCAGGGACGTAACTCTAGCAAGCAGTTACCTAGTCCCCTGAGTGGCCTCCCTATCCTCTGAGTTGCCTCCCTTCCTAATCTCATTGGAGTCCGTTAGTGAAATGCCAATGTCAAAGTTTACCACAAACAAACGATGGACCGCCTATTACACACTCGCCTCTGAGCAAAAAATAAAATTCAGTATACTCTGAAAACTATCTAGACAAAATAATATTACAGTATTACTGGTAGGCCACTGGCATGCATCTCTTCCATAGGCTGACATTTTCCCCAATATCTCCACAAAGAAACACTTTTCTATACTACTTTAACCCATTTAGCCCAAATACCCTACAGCAGGAGATGTATTGATCATGATAATTGAAGGTACCAAGCTAATCTGGCACCACTCTTGAATTATCATGGTCTGTGTGATGTCTCCTGCAAGATAAACATAGTCATTCCATAGATAAACATAGTCATTCCATAAACCTCCAAAATTTGGGAAATGCTGCCGTGGGGTTAAATGGGTTAAGAACATACATGTATATTTAGGTTATAAAACTTGGTCAACATACTCGATCACGTGAAGATGGATCTTTCTTATACTGGGCTCAATATATCTGGGCTACTTTTTACCTATGTTTGGATCATTCCTTGATCTGTGTGATGGTTCAACTAAATTAGTATGCATAGGAAAGTGTTATCATCAGCAACTTTGTGCCAAATTTGATTGAGAAGTTTACCAAAATGTTGATAAAAACTACAATTATATAAAATAAAATTGGCATTTTACACACATTTGCCAACCTCTTGTGACCTTTCCGAGGGGGTCATCCAAATTAGTAAGCGTAGATAGGTCTTAACATCATGTATCAGGTACCAAATTTGAAGTTGTGAATAGTATTTGAGGAAAAAAACAGCTTTTGTCAAAATATGGCTATTTCTGATCTATCTACTGATCTCTTGTGACCCTTGACCTTTGAGAGAGGTCACTGAAATTGGCATGTTTAGAAAGGTCTTGCCACAAAGTATCCTTGGGCCAAGTTTCAAGATTGTCCCTTGAATAGTCTCTGAGAAAATGCCAACATTAAAGCTTACCATCGAGAACTAGAACACAGTTTGAGAATGTGAGTTGCAAGGTATGTGTAGAAATGATATTATACAAACGTTCCACATCCATGCTATAATAAGAGGGGGTATACCCTAAAATCATGTTGTGTGATTGGCCTTTTGGCTCATGTGTGAAGCAAAACTGAGTATGTTCCGGCCACAAAGCAACATTATGTACGTGACATCATTTAGAGCAGAATGCATACACGGGAGACGTATCACACTGAGTGTGTTATGAGATAGGCATAACACATTCAGGTTATAAGTTTCTGTTTTCTCGTTCAGACGTGTCACACTATAAATATCACACTGCTCATTTTCACTTGAGCGTAATAAAGAATTTTTCACAACCAGAATCTGTCACCCAAAATCAACTGACCTATTCCTGTGCATCATACATGACAATGTAATCAAGAGTAAAGAGATTCAAGATTAGACAGATTCTGTTCTGTGGACCACCAGTTTGCTTCATTTTGGTGTGCATTTAGAAAAATAGATGAAGTTCAGACTGAAAGTGCTTTACTTCAACTTGCCAGTTTTTACCGTAAGGTCAAAACGGTGAGCGGTGCAGCATAAGCCTTTTTTGTGTGTTTTTACTTCTAAGGGCTGTCCAGTCCATTTGCCATCTGTAATGTCTTCCATCCCAAAGTGCACGGAGAGGTTAGGTGTGGGATCACCACACAGTAACTATGAACGACTTTCTATGTAAAAGTGGTCTTAAAAGATTCTGTGTGTTTACAGAAAACTAAGAGTACAGGATGCTCACCTTAGGAACTTTGCGCAGATTTGGTGACAGTTTGAGACTGGTTACATTGCCCCTGAAAGAATGACAAAAGAATTAACAGTTCATGAAACCACTCTCATCAACCTACATCTCACGTACAGTTTAAAAGTCCAAGTGAGCAATACAGTAACATTACACTTTATTGTACACACATTGACTTTCATTGATTTCACACACATAAAATCAAAACTATAACAGAATGTTCAATATGAGCAACGTTAAATATACTCACTCAACACAAACACACATTGGCCAATAGAGTTAATCAGATAATTTGCGTTAGCCAGTCTAAGTAAAACACAGCCAACCGGTTTGAGACTGGACAGAGTCTGAGTAAACAAAGTGAGCCGAACAGCAGAGGCATTATTTCTCTTTGTGCTCTGCTTTGTCTGCATTGAATCCCACAGAGCACACATCCTCATGTATTCTTACAACCTTAGCGAATCTGATGAGCTCCTGCTGCCTAGGTCAGATCACAGGGATCTGTGCGTCTTGTTGAGACTGAGAAGTTTCATTGCACACAAAAAGTTGTGCTGATGCAAGTTTGCAAAGAGCATAGATCTACGTGTATAACGACACCCGTGAAGATACTCCAGATCTCCACCACAGCAAAGCTAGCCCTCTTGTGATAGCTTGACTTTTTCTTATATACAATCATTCAGACAACGCCTTTCACCAGTGTAGGAGGCAACAGATTATCATAAGCATTTGCAGCCAAAAAGCTCTGACTAAACCCTGCTGAAAAACAGTAATGGGTATCTGTGTTTGTTTGCAATCATCAAAATTCAGCAAGCACCATACAAATGTATGAATACACCCTCAAGAAGTCTCGAAGAGTGTCATGAGCCCTTAAGCCCCAAGTGGGATAATGTGGATCTAAGCCAACTGTCCACACAACCCGCGGGTCCGTGGCTTGTTGAAAGCGAGATTGTAGAATGTAAGTTTTTAAAAGCTCGATATAAATTTATACCGGACAGCTTACACCATATACAGTTTAACACAAGACAGTGTACCTCGGGTACAGTTTGACATAGGACAGTGTACCCAGGGTATCTAAAAAGTATACTGTAGTGACCACTCCAGTGATGGAGACACACCTCCCTAAGATACACCTTCCCTGACTTTTGACAATACTGCTCAGTATGCCATCATCTGTCACTGTTCTGTTGAAGAGGAAGTCCTTCAGGCATCATTAAATTTTGCCTCCCACTCATTACAGTAGACGTTTTAGCAATAGCCCCACTTTACAGACTTGTAACTTTTCTTTTTTTTAAAAACTAAAAACAGTTAATGAGATGGATCACATTGAAATCTGAGCAAACAATTTTCCACAATTATTACGCATAATATGCATACTCTGTTAAGAACAAGAATGGCAAAGCCCTTATGGCTCACATGTATGACCGATCCAAAACTAATAAAAACTAAATTATGTCCAAAAATTGGCATTTTTAACATTTCTCAACCTCTTTTGACCGTTGTCATCCAAACAAGCATGCATAGAAAGGTCTTACCATCAGGTATTTCTGTACTAAGTTCTGAAGTTTAAAATAGTATTTGAGAACAAAACGAAAAAAAAAAAAAAAAAAAAAAAAAGAAAGGCAAATGACCGATTTACATGTGTGACCTTTGTGACAAGGGCTGGCTTCTGCAGCAGCAAAATACATGTTTTCTGAAAATGTAAGCATTTTTCACACATCTGTCAACCCCCCATGATCCTTGATCTGTGTGATGAGTCGACTAAATTAGTATGCATAGAAAGGTCTTAGCATCAGCTATCTTTGTACCAAAATATGGTTGAAAAATTTGGGAATACCTACAAATTTGATCAAAAATCAGCATTTTACACACATTTGCCAGCCTCTTGTGACCCTTGACCTTTCAACGGGGTCATCCAAATTAGTATGCATAGATAGGTCTTACCATCAGGTATCTCTGTACCAAATTTGGGTTTTAAGTTGTGAATAGTATTTAAGAAAAAAAATTCTTTTGTCAAAATATGGCTGTTTAGACCTATTTCCTGAGCGCTCGTGACCCTTGACCTTTCCGAGGGATCAACCAAATTAGTGTGCATAGAAAGGTCTTCCCATCAGGTATCTCTGTAGCAAGTTTGGGTTTAAAGTTGTGAATAGTATTTGAGAAAAAAACATCTTTTATCAAAATATGGCTATTTCGGACCTATTTCCTGAGCCCTTGTGACCCTTGACCTTTCTGAGGGGTCATCCAAATTAGTATGCATAGATAGGTCCTGCCATCAGGTATCTCTGTACCAAGTTTGGGTTTGAAGTTGTGAATAGTATTTGAAAAAAAACAAAACATCTTTTGTCAAAATATGGCTATTTTTCACCTATTTCCTGACCTCTTGTGACCCTTGACCTTTCCGAGGGATCAACCAAATTAGTACATATAGAAAGGTCTTACCATCAGGTATCTTTGTACCAAGTTTGGGTTTGAAGTTGTGAATAGTATTTGAGAAAAAATAAATTATGTCAAAATATAGCTATATTTGACCTATTTTCTGATCCCCTGTGACCTTGACCTTGTGAGAGGTCACTCAAATTGGTATGTTTAGAAAGGCCTCACCACAAAGTATCCTTGGGCCAAGTTCGAAGAATGTGGCTTGAATAGTCTCCGAAAAATGCCAACGTTAAAAATTTGGGAATACCTACAAGTGACCGCACAATCAAGTACAATTTTTTTGAGGATGTAGATGATCGTCTTGCTCTATACTTGTGTATTTTCTCTGTGGGCTGGCGACTGGGTGCTGGGGATCTAACTGTTTGTCTGTCCAGCGCTGAGTAATTCCCTTGGTCTGTAGCCAACGTTAAAGTTTACCACGGACGACGGCGGACAGACGACGGACGGATGACCACTGGCCCAAAACATACTCACTTTTGCTTCGCACTTGAGCCAAAAATTGTGAAAATACCGCTAATTTTTACCTACAGTAGAACCTCTTGAACAGTCACCTGCCGATTATGGTCACTTTCGCGATGTAGGGATGATGTTTACTATATAAAATACCTTGATTGTACGGTCACTTGCAGAACACAGCCAATGGTCAGTGTTTCGGAGCCAAAAATGGCAAAAATACCTGAAATTTACAGTCTTCGCCAGACTGGCACAGTGAAACCGTCAAGCACAAAGGGTCAACGACAGCTCAGGTGACACCTTGCCAGCCGCCACAAACTGACAAAGCCCTACCTTTATGCCAAGTTTGATTGAAAAGTTTGCAAAAACTTTGATAAAAACTACAATTCTATGAAAAAACTGGCATTTTTCACACACTTGCTGACCTCCTATGACCCTTGACCTTTCCAAGGGGTCAACTGAATTAGTATGCGTAGAAAGGCCTTATCAAGTATTTCTAAACCCAGTTTGGGCTTGAAATTGAAACCCCACCCGGGTCTGCCCTGGGGGACTTGGGTGGGGTTAGGTATTTTTTAGTTCCCAGGGTCACCCTGGTCAGCCCCACAGGGTGGGTTTTTCTCTCTGTTCTGGGGCATGTGTTTCTGTCTACCCTTTGTCCATTCACCTGTATTTGCCTTTTAAAAACTCTCCCTACTGTCTGCACTGCCTGTAGCTCTTGATATTGGATGTGTGTTGCTAAATGGTCTTAGCTTTATTTAGGCCCCATGTGTTAGGTTTATTTAATGTATTTGACCGGCTGGCGACATACATTCAATGTTATATTTATTTTTTTTCACAAGCAGTGCAGGCACGTCCTGAGAAAGCCTTGTTGCTGTCGGGACGTTAAGCAATGTACAATCAATCAATCAATTGAAATTGAAAATAGTATTTGAGAAAGAAAAAACTTGGTCAAAATATGGCTATTTTTTCAACTATTTCTAGACCCACCATGATCCTTGACCTTTGCAAGAGGACCACTAAATTTGAAGTTGAAAACAGCATTTGAGGAGAAACAATTTGTGTCAAAAATGGATATTTTTTACCACTTTCTGAACCCTTGTGACCTTGGCTTTACCAGCCAGTGCTGGTGCTTAGCACTTGGCTCGCTTTCGTCTGCCAGAGAGATAAGGTGTGGTGAGGTCAAATTCCACTCTCGCGCGCTCATTCTATTTATATCGCACTTGCTAATGAGCGGTACATGGCGTGACCGGCGCTATGCGGCTATAACAACTATCTACAGGTTTGTATTCATAACACATCTCTGCCTAAAGTGACTGTTGTGAAAGCAACATTGTTCAAAAGTTGAAACTCTCACCTACACACTGATACTGAACATGATAACATTACGACTTGCACTTGTGTAGCGGGTTATGGTGAAAATAAAGAGAATGAGAATTTGTTGATGTACGATGTCGGTGTTTGTTGTGAAATTGACAAAGTTCCCACAGCCATAACACGAAGATGCAACTTTTCCCAGCAGGAGGGTGGTTAATGAGGTCACCGACAGGTCGTGTTCTGGCATTTCTCACCCGCAGTCCCGGTACTCCACAGACTGCTATTGCCATCCATGTATTCAAATCCGATCAGTCCATCACAGGTCACAGTATTCAACAGTGTTTTTAAATATACCTTGCAGTTCAGCACATTTGCTGACAGACTAGACATAAGAACAATTAGTCCACAAGCTAGGAAGGTCTACCGTGCACCCCCCCCCCCCCCCCCTCAGTACTCAATAAGATGGGTTTCAAAGTGTTCCTTAGTATGTCCATGTTTAAGCCATGTTCCCCGAAAATCCTTAGGAACACACCAGAGATATAGCCGATGGCACAAGGGTACCCCCATTCACGCTCTTCGCAGGTGCTAAAATGAGGTTGAGAAACATTTTCCTCTAAATAAATCAGAATTCATTCCAGAAGCCCAAATCAGGCAATATTATGTTAAGGCACACGTTCTGCAGCCTCTGCAAAAAAACAGAATGAAAAATATTGAATCTCTGGCTCACAGTGAAGGTATTTGTGCACCCAGTAAACGACCATTTCCGCGAAATCGCAAAAAAAAGACAAAAATAATGTGTCAGATGCCTTCAGACATTTTCTATAGTGCTGGCAGTCCATTTTCAGGCTTACATTATTAAAACAGGATGTCACAATTATTATAAACTTGACTAGGTGATGATGTGATCACTGTGAGTGCCACAGTGGTTGATTTTGTATCCCTACCCCAAGTTGTAAAAATACACAAAATTAATTAGAAAAAATTTCTAAAGTTATTCCATTTCATTTTGACCTCTCTTTACCTATTAAGTTTCAATAATGTGAGCATAAAGTGCAAGAAAATAAGGAAATTCGGCATCCTTTACGGTACATTCGTGGTGAATGATAGCTTTTTCCCATTTAAAATTGCCGAATTGGGAAACGTACGTTGTTTCCGGTGCCCTCAGAAATTTTGTATACTACCGATAGGTCTTTGTTAGGTTTTATTGGTTAGGATAGAGTACCACAGTTACTCCCAACCTGATTTTGTGATGCTATGATGCATTTAGGGGCCACAGTGGCTGAATCTGTTGCCCTACCCCCATTTTACCAGTACGCAAAGTAACGCAAAATAATCATAAAAATTGCTTACGTAATAGTCCTCTGTTTAAATATTTTTTGTTGCCAGTTTTTTTTTTTTTTTTTAAAGTATGCATATTGAGCATAAAAAGTTGTGATCACTTCATTAATTTCAATGTAACCCATCAATTTAATTGTAACTATTTTTAACTGGCTGGTCTTTTAGGTGATATTTTACCTAGCGTAAGGCGGGTCTAGTAAGGTCTCCCCTTTTCCTTTCATTTATTTTCATCTAGAAATGTGTAAATATGAATATGCCTAATAAAGTTTCATGGTTCCTAATAGCCAAAACAATGTTATCAAAAATACTTAGTTTCCACATGTCGACCACGAGATCTCCACTTCCACCTTCTGCAACGTTCAATTTTTGTTTATGGCCGTCTTTAAATCTTATATTGTTCTGGCTGCCAATAAGTGAGCTGTCAAGAGCTAGGCAGCATGTTTTCAGGGTTTGGTGTATAGGGGCGTGTCTTCTGGTCAGAACTGCTTCTCTGTATGGATATGTTTGGAGAATGTGCTAAGGAGACCGTTTTTTCTACGCCAAATTCGCATAGGGCTGTTTCCACATGACCCAGTCTCACGAGGTGAGCAGCAGGGTCCTTACGGTCTGTGAACATTTGTGAAAGTTGTAAAAAAATGGCAAGGCTTTTTGAGGGCCCTGGAAAGTCTGTCAATTTCAGTCCTTTTCCTTAAAGTCTGTGAAAGTTTGTAAAAAATGACAACGTGCTGGCAAACTTTTGTCTACTTCTTTTTTTTTTTCTCCCTCAATTTGTGACTATTCCCATTGCAAACGATCATGCTGACGCTTGTTGCAAGTGATCTATATTTAGCTCTGATCATAAAGTGACTGCATGGCAAACATTCTGATTGGTTGTTTACGCTTCTACCGATGTCCGCCATTCACTAAGCATTCTTTTATTTTGGTATCTCTTCATGCATTAGGCACGGAAGCTTCAAATAATTGCTGATACAGAGTGATCTGATTAAAGTGTGTAAAGCTTCAGGCTTCAGTTTGGGTTTGTGAAACGTTCCTGCTTTTCTGGATGGACCCAGTCCATCAGTGCGTAGATGAAAGATGGTGGCCTGGCTCTCCCTGTTCAGCTTGTTGATGTCATCTGCCCACGGGCTGCAGCCGCCATTCTGCTTTTGCCAATCACTTTGTTGTTGTAGTGTCTCCATTCCCAGCTAGTCCAGAATGCACTGGAATCCACTGCAGTACTATTTTGTGGACAGGGCATCCAGTCTATCTTGAAGCTTCCTGGTGAGATCAGTGGATCAAGCTGCTGCCTTTCCCTAGCTAGTGCTCTGCTGCTGTGTTGAGCACCTGCAGATCTGTACGATAGTTGGAGCTGCTGCCGCTAGCTGGTAAGGAGAGGGAGGTAGTAGTGTGGTCTGCACAACAGATGTACACGCCACTTCCTTCATTCCGCACGGCATCTTGTGTGGTATCACAGCTGCAGTGAGGGTAGCGCTTGTGCACAACCTCCAGCAAGATGGCTTTGTGCAGTGCCGCGACCTTTGGCAAAGAGTCCTGGAACATTATGTTGTCTTGAAGGCTCTTTCGAGATGTCCAAGTATCTAAAGGGAGCTGTTCACACATCTTTGGGCTTGGTTCCAGGACGTCAGTGTTAGCCCTTTGCAGGACCTTCAGTTGGCGGTTCAGATTGGGCATTTCTGACGGTTCTTGGTCTGCTCCTGTAGTCTCCCATGCTGTCGGTGTTTAGTAAGTCTCTTCATCGTGTGTGCTGTTCTGCATTCCAGTGGCTCCAATGTCCTCCATTTCCTAAATTGGGGTGCTCCAGATGGCTCTAAGAATGTCACTGCATCATGAGAATGACCCATGTTCTGCATCTTGTCAAGCCTGGCTTTTTGGGTTTTGCAGGCAGTGTGTCATGTTGTCGATGTATCTTGGTACCGCACAACTGGTCTGACCGAGCAGGTGTTTGCTTGTGCCAGGATGCTGTAATTTGCGCCGATGTGGTCCCCACCAGTTCTTCATCAGAGACTCTCTTTCTTTTTTGCAGCTCTAGCTTCCATGGCTTCAATGTGAGGCCTCCTCGTGAATCCAGTAATTTATTTGTTGCCAGTAAAGTTGGCCTGTCTGTCTTTGGTACTGGAAGATCTCCAGTTTTGAGGTGACCTCTTCCGTCTGATTGAAAGAGATGGTCTAGCTCAGTTTGAGTGGCCTCTTTCAGTCCAGCTGCTGACTCTATTGGCAGCATCCTGGATTCTGGAGGATGCTATTTCTTTATGTTCTGCTGCGCTCCACACTGCAAAGTCATCTGCATGGAGGATGTTCAAGACGAACCTTGGTACTATTGTACTGATGTCATTAATGTAGACCAAAAACAGCATCAGACACAACATCTCCCCGAGGTACACCTTCCCGGAGTTTGACAAGAGTGCTGAATGTGCAGACGATAGAAGCTTCAGCGGCAGCCCCTGTTAAGCATGCCTTAAATAAAAAGAATTACAATTAAATAGATGGGTCACATTGAAATTAATGAAATGATCACAAATGTTTATGCTCAATATACATATTTTGTTAAGAAAACTGGCAACAAAAATATTTAATCAGAGGAGCATTTTTCGTTCCTTTGCGTACAGGTAAAATGGGGGTAGGGCAGCAGATTCAGCCACTGTGGCCCCTAAATGCATCACAGCATCATAAAATCAGGTTGGGAGTAACTGTGGTATTCTATCCTAAACAATAAAACCTAAAAAAAAGACCTATCAGTTGTATACAAAATTTCTGAGGGCATCAGAAACAATGTACGTTTCCCAATTCAGCAATTTTAAATGGTAAAAAGCTATCATTCACCACGAACATACCGTAAAGGATGCCGACTTTCCTTATTTTCTTGCACTTTATGCTCACATTATTGAAACTCAATAGGTAAAGAGAGGTCAAAATAAAATGGAATAACTTAGCAATTTTTTCTAATTAATTTTGTGTATTTTTACAACTTGGGGGTAGGGATACAAAATCAACCACTGTGGCACTGTGATGAAGCTCTATGCTCGTACATAGTGCTCACACATTAGGGTTAGTACGGCACGGGGTTTGTTAACGGTTTGTTTGTGTCGATAGTCCGGGTGGCATGAAGCTCCATGTGAAATCTGTAAGACATGGTTAGCACGGAGTTTTAGTGAGTACTGTTATAGTGAGTTCTAGGCGGAAGCTGTCTTGCAGAGCAGAAATACGTTAATACGGGCTTTCTTGTCAGAGGAATCAGATGTGTTTGAGATACCTAGCCCGTATTCCAAGACTCTGAAGCCTAGAATTCAGGTATGTTTTTGATATGTAGTTATTGATGCTTAGTTGAAGATAGAATGCGTTGCTAAGAGTAATTTGCTTGTATAGTGTTGGCCGGTTTGGTTCAGTTATGTTGGTTTAGAATTCATTGAAGTAACCGGTGTTTTTGGTATACAGTTATTTACAGAGATGGATGACTAAAGGAATGTAAGGTGTGTATGCTTAAGTCGCTATGAAGGTAGTACGTGGATGGTTAAGCATAGTCTTTTCCAGTGTATAGAGTAGTGTATAGCAAGAGTGTTAGGCTATAGTCTGTTTCAAAATAGTGACAGAGATATGGGGGTGTTACGGAAGTAGACAGTTTATGAAGCACGTGTGTGTGTGTGTGAATGAACGTGTGAGTTATTTGTATCAGCCAGGTTACGTGACGTTTCTCATTGATCCAATATGTTGTATGTTTAGCAAGTGTTACGTTGGGACTTTTGTTGTCGTATTCAGAGTGCTTGTAAAGAGTGGAACGACGGACGCCGAGACGTCAGTCACAGGTGGGACCTAACGTGAGGTCATCCCTCCAGCTCTTCACTCAGAGTGAGTCTGATCGGGACCAAGATACCCGGATCACAGCGAGAACTGCGCTACAGTGCGAGTACAAGGACGTCCGTGTTACAGACAGGACGACAGGAAAGAGCATACAACGGACTTGCACGCCTAGACGTGAGAAGGACCAACGTAACCAGGCAATAACATCAAACAGGTTGGAGACTGAGAACTAACACCTAGCCTGGCGAGATATTGTGAATTGTGTGGGTGTGATGTTCGGATGTTAGTAGAGAAGTGTATATAGTTTGATAATCTTTTTGAACCTTTTAGTGTATAAAAGTTACTTTAGAAAGGGAGCCCGTGTGTTGAGCTTTACCGCATGAATGCGCCCGTCTGAGTCAGTGGCGGTGTATGCGTCTGTTGTGCGAGAGTCTGTGCGTACGGCTGTGGGCAAGTCTGCGTGCGTTACAGTGGTGACCCTGTTTTAGCGGTAGTTTAGAGTAGTGCGGGCGATAGTGGAGTAGTGGATTTAAAGTTTCAGTATTGCTGGGTGCGTGTTTGGTTGTTGATATTTTTGTGAGTTTTCGTTTAAGTTTTTGCCGTTGATTTGGTCGTGATTTGTGTTTTACGTTTTTTGAATTTGTGGAAGTAGTTGTTGTAGTAAATATGGATTCGGACCCGGTAGAGGCTTATATTAAGCAAGGTAAAAGGCTAGGTCTTAGGGACGAGAAACTTTTTGATTATGTCGAGAAATGTAAAGATAGGGAGGATAGGGCGAGAGAAAGAGAAGTTCAGAAAGCCTTAAAGGAGTTAGAAGCTCAGAGAGAGAGAGAAGAGAAGAGAGAGAAAGAGTGCTTAAGAAAGAGGAGCTAGAAGTTCAGAAAGCCTTAAAGGAGAAAGAGTTAGAAGCTCAGAGAGAGCGAGAGGAGAAAGAAAGAGTCTTAAAGGAGAAAGAGTTAGTGAAGCTCAGAGAGAGTGAGAGGAGAAAGAAAGAGTCTTTAAGGAGAAGGAATTAAAAGTACAGAGAGAAAGAGAAGAGAGAGTGTTTCAGAGAGAGAAAGATGAAAAGTCTCTAGCGTTTCAGAGAGAGAAGGACGAGAGGGAACATGCGTTAAGAGAGAAAGAGCTAGAGTACCAGAGAGAGAAAGAGGAGAGGGATAGAAAGGAGAGAGATAGGGAGGTGCAACTACAGTTAGCTCGAGATGCGGGGTCTAGAGCAGCTCCAGATAGTGATTTGGTAGGCCGGGGCATATGTAATTTTCCTAGACTGCCGATGTTTAAGGAGTCTGTTGACTCAATTGATGCTTTTTTGTGTCGATTCGAGGCTCACGCGCGAATGTTGAGTTGGCCACCTGCCAGCTGGCCCGTTTTGCTTTCGTCGGTGCTAGAGGGTCAGGCCTTGAGTATTTTCCATAGCTTGAACGTTTCGGGGAACATAGATTACGAGACTTTGAAGGAGTGTCTCTTACAGCAGTTCCAGTGTAGTGCGGAGGGTTTTAGAGAACGCTTGAGAACTTGTCGGCCAGAGACAGGGGAATCGTTTGTGTTGTTTGGCAAATGATTGTCCCATTTGCTCGTACGTTGGGTCGAACTGTCAAAGATCGACCACACGTACGAAGTATTGATCGATCTCATGTTGGCTGAACAGTTCTTTGGTAGCGTTTCCAAGGATCTAGCGGTATTCTTGAGGGAGCGTAGCCTCAAGCGTACAGATGAGTTAGTGCAGAACGCGGAGGCTTTTCGGATGGCGCATCCAACGAAAAATCTCGCGCGTAGGACCGAGTCGCCGCCAGTCGGGTTGGTTGCTGCTAACACGACTGGGGGTTACCGGGGCGTCAATACTTTACGTGGAGCCCAGCTGGTTAACGGAAGAGGTACTTTGCGTTTCCGACGCGGTGATCGAGGTAACAGCAATGCCAGTCGCGATCCGTACGCACGTGGAGGGACATCTTTGCGTGGGTATGGTCGTGGTCGTATTGCGAGTTCGGACACTCAGTGTTTTGCATGTCACGAGTACGGTCATTTCGCTCGAAGTTGTCCTAGCGGTCGTTCGGACGCTCAGCATTTCGCGTGTCAGGGGAACGGCCATCTGGCTCACCAATGTCCTAGCGATACTGGTATGGTGGAGGGGGCGGAGCAGCCCACTCACATAGCCAGCTTTGTAGTCCCAGTCAGGGAGGAACCACAGGTGGGCGGAGTGCGTTCAGTTGACAGAGGTCGTTGCCTGCCTGTGGGGAACGGTGTTGTAAACGGATGGCTCGCTTCCATTCTGCGCGACTCGGGTGCCACGACTGCAGGGGTCAGACGTAGCCTTGTTAGGGACGATCAGTACACGGGGGAAACGCAGAAAGTGATTTCGTACGGAGGGAAGGTACAAGTTTTTTCGTTGGCTAAGATAGAGATTGACACGGAGTTTTTCTCAGGGGATCTGATCTCTTGTGTCATCGACGAACCAGTAGTCGACTTAGTTCTCGGTAATATGAAGGGTGTGCAGCCAGTCAGCGGTAGGGTCGAGACGATTAAGCCATCTCAGCCTGTTAATCGCAGTGCAGTCGCATCGGTGGCGACGAGAGCTCGAAGTAAGCGTAGTTGAGAACAGGGACCGAGTTATTTCCGTCCAGAATCAGGGGATCGGTCAGCGGGTGTGGCCCAATAGTCAGGTTGGTCTGAGACGGCATACTTCTGTTGCGGACAGAAATGCCGCTCAGCAACCAATATGTAGGTAGGTCGGAGATTGGAGTCTCGCGATTGTGTGTTTTGTGTGTGGGCAGCCGTTGGATCGTTTTCATTTCTGGAGGTTTTTAGCGCGTTAGTTTTGTTTTAGCGTTCGCTGTGCGGTCCGAGAGTGTGCGTTGAGGCTTAAGGCTGCAATATTTTTTTGCTTTCTTGTATTCTAGTTAGTCAAAGTTAGTCTTGGTTTGTGATAGTGTACGTCGAGTAGTCTTAAAAAGAAACTCGGTCGTTTCTTTTTTTCCCCCGAGGAAGGGGGAATTGTGATGAAGCTCTATGCTCGTACATAGTGCTCACACATTAGGGTTAGTACGGTACGGGGTTTGTTAACGGTTTGTTTGTGTCGATAGTCCGGGTGGCATAAAGCTCCACGTGAAATCTGTAAGACATGGTTAGCACGGAGTTTTAGTGAGTACTGTTATAGTGAGTTCTAGGCGGAAGCTGTCTTGCAGAGCAGAAATACGTTAATACGGGCTTTCTTGTCAGAGGAATCAGATGTGTTTGAGATACCTAGCCCGTATTCCAAGACTCTGAAGCCTAGAATTCAGGTATGTTTTTGATATGTAGTTATTGATGCTTAGTTGAAGATAGTATGCATTGCTAAGAGTAATTTGCTTGTATAGTGTTGGCCGGTTTGGTTCAGTTATGTTGGTTTAGAATTCATTGAAGTAACCGGTGTTTTTGGTATACAGTTATTTACAGAGATGGATGACTAAAGGAATGTAAGGTGTGTATGCTTAAGTCGCTATGAAGGTAGTACGTGGATGGTTAAGCATAGTCTTTTCCAGTGTATAGAGTAGTGTATAGCAAGAGTGTTAGGCTATAGTCTGTTTCAAAATAGTGACAGAGATATGGGGGTGTTACGGAAGTAGACAGTTTATGAAGCACGTGTGTGTGTGTGTGAATGAACGTGTGAGTTATTTGTATCAGCCAGGTTACGTGACGTTTCTCATTGATCCAATATGTTGTATGTTTAGCAAGTGTTACGTTGGGACTTTTGTTGTCGTATTCAGAGTGCTTGTAAAGAGTGGAACGACGGACGCCGAGACGTCAGTCACAGGTGGGACCTAACGTGAGGTCATCCCTCCAGCTCTTCACTCAGAGTGAGTCTGATCGGGACCAAGATACCCGGATCACAGCGAGAACTGCGCTACAGTGCGAGTACAAGGACGTCCGTGTTACAGACAGGACGACAGGAAAGAGCATACAACGGACTTGCACGCCTAGACGTGAGAAGGACCAACGTAACCAGGCAATAACATCAAACAGGTTGGAGACTGAGAACTAACACCTAGCCTGGCGAGATATTGTGAATTGTGTGGGTGTGATGTTCGGATGTTAGTAGAGAAGTGTATATAGTTTGATAATCTTTTTGAACCTTTTAGTGTATAAAAGTTACTGGGAGCCCGTGTGTTGAGTTTTACCGCATGAATGCGCCCGTCTGAGTCAGTATGTGTCTGTTGTGCGAGAGTCTGTGCGTACGGCTGTGGGCAAGTCTGCGTGCGTTACAGGCACTCACAGTGATCACAGCATTACCTAGTCAAGTTTATAATAATTGTGACATCCTGTTTTAATGATGTAAACCTAAAAATGGACTGTCGGTGCTATAGAAAATGTCTGAAGGCATCTGACACATTATTTTTGTCTTTTTTTGCGATTTTGCGGAAATGGTCGTTTACTGGGTGCACAAATACCTTCACTGAGAGCCAGAGATTCAATATTTTTCATTCTGTTTTTTGCAGAGGATGCAGAAGGTGTGCCTTGACATAATATTACCTGATTTAGGCTTCTGGAATGAATTCTGATTTATTTAGAGGAAAATGTTTCTCAACCTCATTTTAGCACCTGCGAAGAGCGTGAATGGGGGTACCCTTGCGCCATCGGCTATATCTCTGATGTGTTCCTAAGGATTTTCGGGGAACATGGCTTAAACATCTCAGGACATATTAAGGAACACTTTGAAACCCATCTTATTGAGTACTGGGGGAGGGGGGGGGTGCACGGTAGACCTTCCTAGCTTATGGACTAAATAGTTTCTGTTCAGATACACAAGACCGACGCCGGCTAAACAGCGCTATACGAGAGGTTTTTTTTTCTGTTTTACTACTGGAGGAATGCGGAGTGGAACCTGACGGGTGACACGAGTGTCATGTGCTCGGTCATGAGCAGACCGAGTTTTTCCTCCTCTGTTTGCAAGCCAAATGTCCTGCTCTTTAGAATGTTAATGGTAGCGTGACTTTCTTCACCTCCCTGCTCACCATGAAGCGCCAAACCAAATCCCCACTTAGTCATAAATTCAACGCAGTGACATTCCTGGATATGTTGTTTCGGAACGATGCTACTGGCTGGAAAAGTACTTCGAAAAACACGCATATAGTTTGCAATCTTGTCATTGTCTTGCATCGATTCATTCCTGCTCTTCACCTGCATTTTGTGAGAAACATTAGCATGGACTTGTGAGTAAAGGTCGTTCAGAATTGGGAACTTTAAGGATATGTCATGCGCTGCTGCATGAAGTCATTTAGGATCATCTGTCAGCTTCATGGTATTGCTGATAACACTGTCACCAACATCAGTGAACACATCATACTTCAAGTAACGGTGGCAGTGGTTGCCAACAAACGAACGGCCATGGTATGCTTGCATGAATATCTTATTTCTCTTTAGTGCTTCATCAACGCCAGAAGTGACAGGCCCGCACAGAAATGGCAACTTTTGTCTCTTCTCTCAGAACTTCTATTTTGTCCTCAAATTCTGCTACCCGCTGCATTTTCTGCTCACGTCATTCATCAAAATGCTTCGCACTCTCATTCTGTCTCTTGTTGCTCAACACTGCAATACGCTCGGTTAGCTGTTTTCTTTTTTTCCAGTACGTTTGAGCATCGACTTTGCATGGCGTTTTATGGGGAGTAGACGTCGGCATGAAAACGTATGCCACTATCACCTTCATTAGTGCTGTTATTAGTGTCAGTGTTATGAATGTCACATTCCATGGATCAAAATGATCATTTCTTCCCATGCGCACCCTTCGCTGGTCGTCCTCCTTTACCTAGCTGCATGAAGTGAACACACGCGACACATTCTTCAACACTTGTATTTGGATCGAACATGGTCCAAATGTGTTGTGATGAGGCAATATCTGACGCCGCATTTCGCGTTGTCTCCTCGGACACACGTGTTTCAGAGTCTATCCGTTTCATCCGACTATAGCAACTCCTACACATTGTTTTGGAGTGCATCAAGTCTTTGTCTTCCTTGATATTAGTTCCATAACACTTGTGGATTAAGTGTTAAAAATTGATACAAAGAAATGACTTTTTATCACTATTTCTTTTGTGATCTCCCGCCACATATTCTGCACAATGCATTTACTTTCAGTGCAGGGAACACACCTGTGTGTACACAGACTGTATGCGTTTTATCAGACTCCATCATGAGCAAAAGTTAAATGAAAAGTATATTTACAAGGTTAGTGTTACACTATTTCCTGAGACTAAAGAAACATGACTATCTCCTCAATAGTATCCGTGTAACTAAGCCCTCACTTTCCACAATTCCGGGAGTGTACACTAAGGCAGGTGTCTGGAACTTGTCTGTCGACACCTGTCAGTGACCTCATTAACCACCCTCCTGCTTCCGTCCCCCACCGCGGAACCAAAATCCAGTAAGTGATACTTATTGTAGGCATGCTGACCCTTATGCATGCAAGTGTGTTTCGTTGGGAAAAGTTGCATCTTCATGTTATGGCTGTGGGAACTTTGTCAATTTCACAACACACACCGACATCGTACATCAACAAATTCTCGTTCTCTTTATTTTCACCATAACCCGCTACACAAGTGTAAGTCGTAATGTTGTCATGTTTGGTATCAGTGTGTAGGTGAGAGTTTCAACTTTTGAACGATGTTGCTTTCACAACTGTCACTTTAGGCAGAGATGTGTTATGAATACAAACCTGTAGGTAGTTGTTATAGTGGCATAGCGCCGGTCACGCCGTGTACCGCACAGTAGCAAGTGCGATATAAACAGAATGAGCGTGCGAGAGCAGAATTTGACCTCACCGTGCCTTATCTCTTGGCAGCTGGAAGGTGTGCTTGACCTTTGAGAGAGGTCAGTGAAATAGGTATGTTTATAGTTTACCACAAAATACCCTTGGGTGAAGTCTGAGGCTTGAACAGTCTCAGAGAAAAATGCCAACATTAAAGTTTACCACTAATGACAGACGGCCGTTGCTAGACGATCGGGATGGCCCATTACATACTCACTTTTGCTATCGCACATGGAGCCAAAAATGAAAACATTTGATTTCTTCTGGTGGATCACAGAGCCCAACTTTTGCCACCGAATGTTCCGTATCAAAATGTTAATTCAGGCATGTCTTTTTCTGTGATCAGAACTGCCAGTGTGGAGTTGATTGCCTCCCTTATGATGAGCCAGTATGGTCAACCTGATTTTCCCCCTCCACTCCACCTTTCCCATAATGAACTGTGATGTGCTGACTGCCAAAGACAGAAGAGTAAGGTGATGGCATAGTGACTTAGGAAATTAAATGTTCTAGCA
Organism: Semisulcospira habei; assembly: GCA_036245525.1. Classification (NCBI taxonomy): domain Eukaryota; kingdom Metazoa; phylum Mollusca; class Gastropoda; family Semisulcospiridae; genus Semisulcospira; species Semisulcospira habei. The sequence continues at coordinate 97,853,576 of BTPG01000001.1, forward strand.
CCTGCATGCAAATGTTCTGACAAAGTGCATATCATGCACATATCATGTGTGCCACTGCACATCTTACCTGTCATCACCGACAATAATGATGGGATATGTTGGGTTGAACTCGATATGGGTCAATTTGGTTTTCTTCTTCTGAGCCACCATCTGCTCGCACAACGGCTCATACTTGTTGACACTCAGGTCATAGACGTAAACCTGTCGTATATATGCAACACTTAGGTTATAGACATAAACCCATCATATGCAGACTTATAACACAGTCTGCCTTCTTACACCTTAAAAATCTCACTACATTATTAATGGCATAAAAAACGGGTCTATAAAGGAACTAACTAAATCAAATGTGTTGACAGCTGGTTAAAGAAATCATCAATTAAACAAAACAAAAATACATAAACAATCCTACCCTAAATGCATGAATGTTAGAGTTTTATTTATATGCACAGTAAATGCAAAAGATCATTCTGTTCGCCGCTCACTTCAATGATGAGTCTGTGTACAAGGAAATACCCCACTGTTTCTGGAAGCAACCTGTGAGTTAGGTGCAGTGTGAACGACTGACCTTTCCATCCGCTGTGACAGCAGCAAATACAGTGGAAGAGTATGGTGCCCATGCCACATCTCCCACAGAGTTGTTTAGATCAAATGAAAGTAGTGGCTTCCTGTAACAGTCCCAGACAGTGCACATATGTTCAAATCTCTCTCATCATACAATAACTCAATACAGGTAATCAAATGTACACTGCACATCCCTTTCCAGCTGAAAATAAAAAAGATCGATACATATCAGTAACTGATATAGGGTAAACTCATCTGCATCCACAATTTTGGAAGAAAAATAATAGCATCTAAAATATGACAGGCCTGAGAGTAGCTGTTTCCTGTAAAAGTCTACTCTCACTCCTAGTTTGGATGGTGCTTCCACAGTCATGACAGTGTATGGACTACTGTAGGTGGAAACATCTGCAATTTTTAAATAATGTTTAGGTGCCAGCTTGGATATAACAAGAATGGCAAAGCGCTTATGGCTCATGTTTATGACCGATCCATGCAAAATTTCATCTCAGACATCTCAAGCATGCTAATTTCAACTTCATTGACATTCTTCCAAGCTTAAGTACCTTGCTCAGATGCTGCAGCTAAACTTGTCACCTCTCTCACTCTTTCCAAACTGGACAACTGTAACTCTGTACTTCTGGTCTACCTGCTTCCTCAATCGAAACTCCAACACGTACAAAATAATGCTGCCCGTCTAGTGCTCGATGTGAAAAAAAATCTGAATACATCGTGCCTGTCCTTTGCGAACTCCACTGGTTGTCAGTTTCCAAAAAAAATCCAGTACAAAATAAACACTCATAAGCAAGATAAACCAATGATTACATTTTGTTTCAATTTTAATATGATGAAAAAAAAAACATCCACCACCATATTGTGAAAATGTCTGCTTTACTAGACTTCTGTCGCCATGGGACAAGATGTAACAAGAATGGCAAAGCCCTTAAGGCTTATGTACATGAATGACCCAGTTCTAGCATAAGGGTTTTGCTCTTGTGAAATCCATGCATTTTCTCACACTTTTGTCAATTTCCTGTGACCCATGACCGACGCGAGTAGTGAACCAAACTGCCAAACTTATCTTTCGAAGGGGTCAACCAAATAGTATACATAAAAAGGTCTTACCACCAGGTATCTTTGTATCAAGTTTGGGTTTGAAGTTGTGAATGGCATTTGAGAAAACATAAATCTTGTCAAAATATGGCTATTTTCCACCTATTTCCTGATCCTTTGTGATCTTGACCTTTGAGAGACATCACTCAAATTGGTATGTTTAGAAAGGTCTTGCCACAAAGTAGCCTTGGGCCAAGTGTAAAGACTGTGGCTTGAAGAGTCTCCGAGAAAATGCCAACATTAAAGTTTACCACGGACCATGGCGGACGGATGACTACTGGACCAAAACATACTTTTGCTTCGCACGTGAGCCAAAAAAAGAGAAAGAAGGGGATCACAATTTGGGGTTGACAGATAGTGCAGAGTTGTTTATAAATTGTTCTTTTTATGTTACAGGAAATTTAATTTCTGGAAGTGGTTATATATACAAAATATACAAAGACTATTTTGAGAGGCAGGGCCACTGCAAACAAATTATAGTAAACAGAGAAATAATAAGTTTTATTTGAAGACCTGCAGTAGACAACTAGCAGCCAGTAGTCCATCTGCAGTATCGAACAAAGTGGGCACTTTCTGAGTTGGCATGCACGCTTTTTAACAGAAACCTACAAAATCCTATTTGCTTCTCTGTTAGCGAAAACATGCACTAGTTTGCAGCTGTCTATGAACTCTAGCAAACTGAAGTGGTATGGTTATGTCACGCGTTCAGCAGGGCTTGCCAAAACAATCCTGCAAGGCACTGTGTAAGGAGGATGAAGGAGAGGAAGACAGAGGAAAAGATGGGAGGACAATATCTCAGAGTGGACAGGACTGAGGCTGGGTGATACGCTAAGAATGGCAGAGAACAGAGAGGAATGGAGGGAGCTGTGTTGCCAAGTCATCAGGTGCCCCAACGGTCAGCAAGACTACGATATAGATAGATAGATAGATAGATAGATAGATAGATAGATAGATAGATAGATAGATAGATAGATAGATGAATTTTAGCATATTAATTCTTACTTTTTGTCAGCTAAGTTCACAAAAACAAACAGAAGCTTCATTATACTGTGTCTATTCTTTTGAACTGTTGTCGAAATAAAGCAAAAACTCAAAATGAATGTATTCAAGAAGACAGGACGTTTGATTTTCGCTCATCCCACAGAATCCAAGCACTTCAGTAATATGAAGAAGTACTCACAAATTGGACACGTCATAATGTCCCTGTGTTATTCCCAACGAAGGGCAATCTTTTTATTAAAAACGAGGCGATTTTCCTTTCACAATTTTTCATAATATTTTGCAATATAACATTGTTTTGACTATTTTTCTATTATTGCGTCACTGTATCACGTCATGTATTCCTGCAAACTAAGGGGCATGTTCCATTTCATTATTTTTTTGCGTCCTCAATGGCTTATGCTGGCTAAGCTAGCACACTAGTACATTCTGTTTTTTTCATTAAAATTTTATCGTAAGATTAAAATGCTGTTTATACCACACGGAGAACACTGGTGTACATGTTTTACGGCATAGTAGGAGGTTGAGTCATTGGCACGGTTAGTGCCCAACTCACTGAAACACCTGCAATACACAGTAGCCGCCCGAGCGCTCAACTGTCATGTCCACTGAGTGACGAGAACTTATGCAATTCTTCTAAGGCACGCTAGCCGCCGGGACCATGCGTGCTGGTTAGGGCCCCACCTGGCCCTCTCAGTTTGGTCAGTCGCTCTAATGAATCACGCAAGAAACTGGTCCGCTCACAGACCAGTACATAGCCTTGGTCCGCTGTACCACACAGATGAGGATGTAGATCAGTGACCCGCGGTCAAACAGCTTACATGCAATTTTCCACCCACCACCTCCCCACCACCACCTTGTATTTACTGAAGTCCCCTCACCACGACACCTGTTCCCCATCTGTAGGTTATTGCATTGTATACAGGGTAGTCAAGTCGCATGTGTATTACGACATTGCATGAACACCCTTTGCATTTACAGCTCGTCTTGCTATGACAAATTTATAAAATTGATGTTTATGGGACCTAACTAACACTGCCTTAGGAGATGAACTGAGAGGATGAGGCTGTGATTCAGTTGGTTAGGCACTTGCGTGTATAAGAGCACGCACGTGTTGAGTGGACTGGGGTATTGAGGACACCTGCAGATCCGCCGTGGCATCGCCGACAATGGCATAAGTGGAATATTTAGCTATAACAATAGTGGGCAATAGCATGTCTAAGGATGGCACCTGCAGTTCTATACATTAAACTACTGCCATACTCAGCGATATAGTAGTTCAGTCTCCATCTGATAGGGAATTTAGATTGCATATTCTTACCGCAGCCTGCAGCTGTGATTGTGTATTTGCTCCACCAAGTCGAACCGCAATACACAGCGGTTGGGTATTAGTTCCACAGAGTCAGGTGGAATGAGAGTAACATGAAGCAACATTAGGTATTTTGCGCCTACCACAACGTTAACAGGGAATTTAGAATTGCCGCAGCGTGCAGCTGTTCATGTGTATTGGCTCCCTCAAGTCGAAGCGCAATACACATAGTTCGAGTATTAGGTGCACAGTTGGGTGGAATGAGGGTAACATGACGCAACATTACGTTTCGCCCACTACAGGGTGGGCGTTGTGAACGTCCAACAATACTCAGATGTCGAAATTGCTATCTGCTAAGACTGACAGAGCACACCACGCGAGAGGTTTGAACTAAAAATTAATAACCTATGGGCATGTTTTCGTTTAGGCTTTCACACTGTCAGCAGCATGTCTACATTTCTATCTGCATATTCTGTTCAGCATGATTTGCATGTCTGCGCTTTTATCTGCATACTCGTGTTCAGTATGATTTGCATGTGTATGTTTCTATCTGTCCACTTCCTATCGTCCTGTACAGTTACATATTTAATCATCTCCAAGCCTGTCGGCATGTCTAGTATGATTTCTGGCTGCATGTAATTTTCGAGTTCAACTTATATTTTGGATAGACATACGTGTTTTGCATGTGTATACCCATATGTCTCTGAGCTTGCTGTGGTGTATCTGTGGTGTTGTCATAGACTGTAGTTTGTCTTTGTGAGCATGGCATGTTGTTGGCTGGTCAAAAGGTCAGAGCCCTGCGTTTGACCAGTTAGCATTGTCCACATGCTTGTATACCCTGGCAGTGTGTCTCTGAGCTTGCCGAGTGCGAGGCCTAAGAGCTTGCCTTGGTATATGTTGTGTTTGTTTTGTGAGCATGGCATGTTGTTGCCTGGTCAAAAGGTTAGAGCTCTGCGTTTGATCAGGCAGCTTTGGCAGCATGTATGTTATTTGGCAGCGTGTTTCGAGCTCGCCAGCGCCCGGCAATGTCTCGACTTGCCCTGTAACTGTGGTGTTAGTTGTTTTGTGAGCATGGCATGTTGTTGATTGGTCAAAAGGTCAGAGCCCTGCGTTTGACCAGGCAGCAGTGTTCGCATGTTTTTTTACTTTGGCAGCACGTCTCGAGCTTGCCAGTGCATGGCAGCGGGTCTCGAGCTTGCCTCTGTAACTGTGGTGTTAGTTGTTTTGTGAGCATGGCATGTTGTTGTTTTGGTCAGGTCAGAGCCCTGCATCTGACCAGGCAGCAGTGTCCGCATGTTGTTACCTTGGCAGAGTGCTCAGAGCTGCCAGGCAGCAGCGGGTCTCAGAGCCTGGGCTTTGTAAAATGTTTTGGTTGTCACTGTGCACATGTGTTTAATATTATTCTACAGCTAAATGACCCGACACTACGCACGTAGCGCGACTCAACCTCTCTGAACTAACGCTATTAATCCGCAGCTCAACTTCTTAACTGCACGTGTTCGCAGCACACGTAAATCGGTTGTCACCACCACCCCAACCACCACCCTCACTTTGATACAGAACCTGATGTCGAGTTACAGTTGAGTTACACTGACTGACATAATGTGATGATCATTTTTCTCTTTTGTTGTTGTACTGGTCTTCTGAAGCTTAGCATATATTATTTATTTTCCTTTAGGTCAATCGTCCCAATGTACATTTATATTTTTGTAGCATTACCAAGAACATTATTGCTTATTGTCACTTTACAGTTCTGTCTATGTACTTAAGTATTTAAACTGTTACATTCGCGGCTGTCATTTGTGTTTTTGCAATGCATGCTTGTACGATTTCCTATGCCTGTATTTTTGTTTATATATTCATTTCGACCACCACCCAAAATTAATTGTTTTACTCTAAAATATATTTTTTCGAAAAATACTTACCGATGGCATTACTGATAGGAAGACACGCTAGCTAGCCCGATTTCAGCTTAAATCCGTTGTGTGAATAAACACAAATGGGGAGGCGACTCCGGGGAGCCCGTTAATCAAACGCAATCCCGGGTGGCCTCCCCTCCATTCCCATCAGGCCCTATGGGCTGCTCTCCCAGTTTCACGCTAAGCGAACTGGCGGCAAGCGGGGTAGGCGGGAGGGCCCTTCGAGTAATGCCATCGGTAAGTATTTTTCGAAAAAAAAAAAAAATTTAGAGAAAAATTAATTTGTTTCTTCAAAACTCTTGTGGGCATTACTGATAGGAAGAATACCAAAAAGAAGGACTGGTGCCGCCCACAAACCCCGTGATCGTAACAAGCTTAGTAAGGCGTCCAGGGTGCATTCCCGACGATTTCAACTAAGCGTTACCTTATGGCGCATCCGGCGCCGGGAGGGAGTGCTGTGCCGCCGAGACATCGCCCAGGAGCAACAGGTTCTCGCGCTGCCAGTCCTGAGAGATCGCGCAGGTAGAAGCGTGCAAAGGTGGAACTCGATCGCCACCCCACCGCCGACACAATGTCTCGCACCGCACAGTTGCGGTCCAAAGCGACGCTAGTGGAAACCACTCTGACGTCACGGGCTCGTATTTGAAGCCTCTTAGCCCCCTCAGGGGAGAGGTCCTCATATGCAGACCGTATGACCCATCGGAGCCAAGAGATGGTTTGGGCCGAACAAGAGTAGCTGTCTTGTCAAGCCCCGGTGTAGAGTCTCTCACCGCGCTCCCCCTACCGCCGCTCTGTGCCAGCGCAGCAGAGTCCACTGGCGGGAGGGGGCACAGAAAAGCCTGGGAGTGTCCCGCATACCAAGACTGCTGAAAACGGATGTCAACATCCGTCGGCCATCGGCGTTCAGCGAATAAGTTCCTTTCCCCCAACTTGCCCTGCTGCAGGTGGGAGTTGAATGCTTCTGCGAGGTCACGAAACATGGGAGGTTGCGGGAGGGACTTATGTGCTTGGCCTGCCACGAGGCGTCGACCGAGGCAGAGGTCTTTCGCTTGAGTGGAGGGGACGGAGGGCACCAGGCTGGAGGGAGGGAGCTGGCAATCACGCGCGCGGCCGCGTCCAGCGCCTGAATGGTCTCGGATCCCGCGGGTCTGTGAGGAACAGAGGGTGAGGGGCTGTGAAGCGAAGAGTGAGGACTGCTGACCGCAGAGAGAGAGGGTGCCGTGGGACGATGAGACAGAGTGCAGAAGCGGAGTCCTCTGGATGTAGACTAAGGACATCCTCTTCCCACTCTCCACCAGAAAGATCCGCAAGTGGTGGAGGGGGGGGGGAGGGTGAGCCTGCGGGTAGGCGGACCGAAGAGGGCAGCAAGCGGGGGGAGGAACGCCGGAGGTCCGGAGCCAAAACGGCACTCGCTTGAGATCGAGGGCGCTGCGGCGGGGCAGGGATGCAGCCAGCCCACGAGTCCCCATGCTCCAAAAGGGGGGAGCCCGAGCGGCGAGCGGCCTTCGGCGAACGAGAGCGACGAAAATCGGAGCGAAGATCCCCATGGCGAGGATAAGAGCTCCCTGAAAGCCGATGGAAGGTCCTCCGCCCAGGAAGAACGACGAGTGACGGAGTGCGTCCACGCTGCGAGTGTCCGTCCGTCCGTCCGCTGGTGCCGTGGTGGTCTGCGATCTGAGCTCCGTGCCTCAGGGTGGATAGGCGCCTTATGGGCGGAGCTCAAGGATGAGCGGGCCTCCGGAGCGCTCAGCTCACTGGGCAACGCTCGTGTACGGTCATTCCGCGGTCTGCGATCTGATCCCCGTACCGCAGGGTGGATAGGCGCCTTATGGGCGGGGCTCAGGGTTGAGCAGGCCTTGGGAGCACGCAGCTCACTGGGCAACGCTCGAACGAGGCCACAGGCGGGAGCGCATCGGGCCTATGAATGCTTCTCTAGTGTGAGTGTAGAATCATCCCGTAAGCTACGATCCCAAACTGGGGGGGTGAGCGGTCAGGGAGTAAGCACATTGGTCAGTAGCGGTTAGCTGTCGCGTAGACAGCCCAGTAATGTCCGAGAAAGCGCGCTTGCGAGGTCTCTGGGGTCCGGAAGGTACAGCAGCGGAAGTCAAAGGGAGCGGGGCCGGAGGCAACATACTGTGATCAGCCGAGGGTCGGTCACGTCGATAGACATACGAATCCCAGAGGAAGGACTTGTGTTGCTCCTTCCAAGATTCACAAATCCGGCAAAGTCGGGATGAGGAGCAGCCCGTACAGGGTAGACATAGGCCATGATTGTCACTAGGCCACCGGAATCACCGGCAGGACGGGCACGAACGCAGTTGAGCACTGCAACAGAACAACAGAGCACGTGAACACAAGAGCCTGAGAGCGAAAGTTCGTACCGCTGTGCCATCGTGGTACCCCACCCACACTAGGAAGGTTGGTAAGGATGATAACACAACCACCGTTAACCAACCATTATTTGCGGATGATGTTTTATTGATTGATTTATTTATGTGCGCCCTGAGCATGCTGCCAGTATGGAGTGGATGCGCAGTTACAAGTGGATATCATCATTATCATCATCAGCACCGTGCGGCGCGCGAGCCACGGCGCGCTGTGGCACAAAAAATGCCCAGATAAATTTCTACATTTCCCAAGCTGTGGTACTGAGTAATAATAATCCGAACTAAGATGGGAGGAAAGGCAAAACAATGGCACCAAACATTATGTGCAATATCGCGCGTGGCGAGTGTCCCTCGCCGAGACGCGATGAAGAACGCCACGTGGTCGAAGACCGGCCGTCCTGGCCGACGACTGGGGCGCCAAAACTACTGACCTTACCTCACTGAAATCTCTGCAGAGAGAGACAGAGACAGAGAGAGAGAGTTCAGAAGAAAAAGAAGGAGGGAATCCTTCAGGCAACACCACCAACAACCAGTCTGTCGAAGAATTCCGAAACGGTGAAGAGAACCAGCGTAAACGATCACAACGGAAAACGGTGCAACCGACCGGAAGTGAGCTAAGCGTGAAACTGGAAGAGCAGCCCATAGGGCCTGATGGGAAGGGAGGGGAGGCCACCCAGGATTGCGTTTGATTAACGGGCTCCCCGTTTGTGTTTATTCACACAACGAATTTAGGCTGAAGTTTTTGAATCGGGCTAGCTAGCGTGTCTTACTATCAGTAATGCCATCGGTAAGGGTTTTGAAGAAACAAATGCCATGTATTCAAATATTCGACCACCACCCAAATTGCGCCTAAAACATTCGTCCAACACCCTTCAACAAGTTTAAAAATCTTCGCTCGCAAAGTCTGATTTTAGAATGTTTACTGTAATACAAGCCCGTCAATGAATCCTTGCATTCACGCCGCGTGAGCCCAACAACACACAGTGCTCAGACGTAGCCCCAAACCCGTACTATGGTACTGCTTATTCTAGATTTAAATATAGCCAAGGGCCGGCATACATTGTCATGATTTATTGCCAGTGCAGCAGTTCTTGAGATTCTATGCCTGTTGCAAGAGAGACTACCTGTATGATAGCAACCGGCAGCGCAAACATGCCTCACCCTGCCTTTTGCAAAAGACATAGATGCACATGAACCTTTGCAAGCACGTAAAAATGTTTCGGCCTCAGTCCTGCTTTGCATCATCACATTGAAACGTATCTGGGTTCAAGTATACGATAAGGCAACGTTGCACAATATGTATTTTTCTTCAAAATAATTTTTTTCAAAAAATACTTACCAATGGTATTACTGATAGGAAGACATACTTAGCCCGTCAATTTCAGCCTCCAAAATTGTTGTGTGTTGCCACACAACCAGGGACGTAACTCTAGCAAGCAGCTACCCAATCCCCTGAGTGGCCCCCCATATCCTCCGGATAGCCTCCCTTCTCAATCTCGCGAGAGTCCGTTATTACCAGTTCTATCTTAGCAGACAGACGGCAAGCGGGGAAGGTGGGAGGGAAATGTGAGTAATACCATCGGTAAGTATTTTTCGAAAAAAATTATTTTAAAGAAAAATACATTTGTTTTTTCAAAAACGTTACCGATGGTATTACTGATAGGAAGAATGGCGAAGAGGTGGAGGGTGCCGACCCAAAACTCACCTTGGGGTAACTGCTTAGCTAGGTCCCTTGCAAAGGCACACTCCCGACAATTTCAGTTAAGTATTACCCATAGCGCATCCAGCGCCGGGAGGGAGTGTTGAGCCGCCGCAATGTCTCCCACTAGTGCCAGGTTTTGTCTTGGGCCGGACAGGTCACGGAAGTAGAAACGGGCGAAAGTAGATTCGGCCCTCCAGGCCACGGTACACAGTCGCGTTTCCGTACTGTCCAGTCTCTTAGCCATAGTCGGTCCCAGGCATCCCCTAATATTTCAATCCCCTAAAAAACACTACCGCCCACCAGCTGCACATTTGCCATGCACAAAATAACAATAAAAACAGCACATTGACAGTCTCATTTCTTGGCTATGAACCTGATTCCTTACCAACCCCACACCCAAGCACAGCTGAAATCAGCGTGCCCCTCAAATCACTACGTCAACGGCAACTCAACATAGGTCCACAATTCTCTAATGAATAAGCTCAGGATGGTATGAATCAAAGCACCAAACATGTCTCCTCTCATCTAACCAGAAATTTCCAGCAAATTTCAACATTCAGCCCTACTACAAATTTTCTAACAAGGCAAAAATTATTTTTAAAAACACCGGTCCTCTTACTGCCTGAACTGGCCAAATTTGACTATGTAATGTGACCTGAAAAGGAACTCTCCCACCTGAACACCATTCAATCTGCCATCAGTGCAACTCTTAGACACTAGCTAAGTCAAACCCAAAGTGACACCATTGAATGTTGCTGCATCTTTAAGTTATGGCCCATTATGTGAAGCGCGTTGTTGTGGTGTTCACTATGCTGTTGATGTTTTGGATCATGCATATCTGATGCCATGAAAAACAGACTAGATATGGTCAGAATGCCTCCAAAATTGGCATGTACATCAAGTAACATATATGATTTTCAGAAATGTTGCATTTGAGACACAGGCACATGAAAGTTTATTTTTTCATATTTTTCCATTACCCACCCCCCTACTTTTTCTGTTTTTTCCAAGTTTACACACACATGCAATACAGTCAAACTGACTTCTGGTGTGCTGGACAACTGAGAAAAAGTTACCATGACACTGGCATTGATAAAAAATGAGCTTTCAGACCCAAGGCCATTTCCTTGTGTATCTCAGGGCAGCCAAAAGGACAACGGCCAGGCATCCTCATTGACCCTGTTGTCTGGAGACAGCAAGCAAGAAGAGGCCTGTAACCAGCTGCCATGCCCTATATGCTGCATGCAATCTTTTCCTCAGGCAAAGGGGTCATAAAACAGCTATGCACTTTAAACATTAAGTCTACTGAGCTATCCCACATACAAAAGACTACACAAAACAGCCAAAACTATGCTACGCGGGATACGCCACATACCAAAACAAGTGTCTAGAGTGCTTATTTAGGAGGTAGCAGAGAAAAATGGTTATGTACAGTTCATTTTTATATAAAACACAGTTGTCAGAGTCACAAAACACCTCAACTCATGTTACAAGTGCAGTAGGCATGTGTGTGCCAAACTGGTGAACACTCCTGTAAAAGCCTGTACTGGTGCCTGCAACTGCTGTTCCCATAACAATGCACTCAAATGAGCTATAAAAATGCTTATGTTTGGCTCAGAATAGACACCAGAGACATTTCTCATGACAATTACAGCAGAATGACACCTCAGATGCAGCCAGTGTAGCAGGATCAAGCAAAATAACACTTCTGCACGTCACATTATTTTGGCTTATTTCTCTCTGAGGTCAGCTGTCTAATGAAATACACACGCTGACACTGTTTCATTGTAGTTTTCATCTTAACCTTTGACCTTACCCCCAGACCCTCCCCACCTCCAATCCAACCCCCCACCCCACCCTACTCCACCCACTCCACAACTTCAATAACTGAAAGATTGCATTTTTTAAAAAACGCATTTATGAAAATGAACGCCCCAAACCACACCCCTTTCAAGGTCAAGGTCAAAGGTCACAGCTCAGGGTCAAAGGTCAGACTCATGACTACCTGAAAGACAAGAAATAAACATAGCTCACAGTGCAGGTAAACAGGGTGTTGTCATGGAAAACATGCAAAAACGCCTATAAAACTGCAAACACAGCTATTTTTGGGAAAATTAAAAAAAATTCATGATTTTCTCAGTTTTCCAACCGCAAAAGTCCAAAATCAATGATATGGTAACATTAAACCAGTTTCTGATCTATATCACATATGGCATGTGGTGCCCTGACAGGCCACGGTACACAGTCGCGTTTCCGTACTGTCCAGTCTCTTAGTCATAGTCAGTCCCAGGCATCCCCTAATATTTCAATCCCCTAAAAAACACTACCGCCCACCAGCTGCACATTTGCCATGCACAAAATAACAATAAAAACAGCACATTGCCAGTCTCATTTCTTGGCTATGAACCTGATTCCTTACCAACCCCACACCCAAGCACAGCTGAAATCAGCATGCCCCTCAAATCACTACGTCAACGGCAACTCAACATAGGTCCACAATTCTCTAATGAATAAGCTCAGGATGGTATGAATCAAAGCATCAAACATGTCTCCTCTCATCTAACCAGAAATTTCCAGCAAATTTCAACATTCAGCCTTACTACACATTTTCTAACAAGGCAAAAATTATTTTTAAAAACACCGGTCCTCTTACTGCCTGAACTGGCCAAATTTGACTATGTAATGTGACCCCACAGCCGCCACAATGTCTCTCACGGCGCAGTTGCGGATGAACACGACGCTCGTGGAGACAGCCCGGACTTCGTGAGCTCGAATCTGCAACCTCTGCGCTCCCTCCGTCGAGAGGTCTCCATAAGCAGATCGGATGATTCCGCGCAGCCAAGCGAATATCGTCTGAGCAGAAATATCGTTCCTGCCCGGAGATAAGGGCAGGAAGAGGCGTAAACGTCCTCGCCATAGGGGTTTCGACCGGCGGAGGTAAATGGTTAACGCCCTGACCGGGTCTTGTTGGCGTACGTCCTGGAGCGTATGTGGGGCCCGCAATGGACGAAAAGTGATTGGTTGAGGGGCGGCCGAAGGGAGCCTCTTCTTGGCCAAAAAGGAAGGACTAGTGAGGAGTTGGACAGAGCCGTCGGCCTGGAGTTGCAGGCAAGACGGGTGTACTGAGAGAACGGGGAGTTCACTCACGCGAAAGGTAGTGGCTAGAGCCAGCAAGAAGCACGTTTTCGAGTCAAGTCAGAGAACCGTGCCAAGTGCAGGGGTTCAAAACGAGCAGTGTTCAGCCATGGTAATACCCAGGCGAGATCCCCTCGAGGCAGTAGGGAGCGCGTCACAGGTCGCTGAAGGTCAAAATGAGCCATAAGGTCGGCAAGATCTTTGCAAAAACCGGGATCTGGAAGTCCCAAATGGCGGTACGCAGCAGCCACCATAGAAAGATATCCCCGGAGGGTGATGGGCGCCAGGGACTGATCCTGGAAGAGCCACAGAAAGAATTCAGCTAGCTGAGGCATAGTCAAAGCGGAGGGGGAAAGGTGTCGAGTACCGCACCAAGACTGCAAAATCCGCCATTTTCCCTCATAAACTTTCCTGGTGGAAGGGCGTTGAGCGGAAGCGATAGCCGCCACCGCTGCATCCGAGAAACCTCGCGCTGTGAGGGCACGCCGCATAACCTCCAGGCGTGGAAGAGAAGGTTCTCCCAGCAAGGGTGAAAAAGATCTCGTCGGGGCTGCTTCAGCATCGTGTGTGGCGTTGGAAGCCGGAGCGGTGGCTCCGTGGCGAGACTCAGGAGAACTGTGGTCCAGCTCTTGTTCCAAGAGAATGGGGCAACCAAGAACAGCACCGTGTTGCAGCCTCGGAGCTTGAGGAGAATCCTGGGAATGGAGAGAGTGTCTACCGCCCACGCAAGCGTGTCTGGGAATGGAGAGACAAAGAGGGGAAGTGGTGCATTCCACCGCGTCGCGAACAGGTCAAGCATGGATGTCTCCCAGTGGACACAAATCATGCGAAAAAGGTCGGGACGGAGAGTCCACTCGGTATGGAGAAGTTGGTCCGGACGGGACAGAGAATCCACCAGCACAATCAGCCGTCCCGGAATGTGACGAGCCCGCAGCAAGATGTCCCGATCCCGGCACCACACGAGGAGCTGCAACAGAAGGATGCACAGAGAGGGAGAACGCGTCCCGCCCCGCTTCTGAATATATGCCACAACAGTCGAGTTGTCGGAGAGGACCGCCTGGTGTGACACGTGTGTCTCCCAGGCGATGAGAGCGAGCCAAACCGCCTCCAACTCCAACCACTACAACCGGTGGCCAAAGGCCCGCTGGCTCGTGGAAGTCCGGGAAGGAGGAGCGCCTCCCAACCAGGGAGACTGGCATCCGTGCAGAACGACAGGTAGGGTAGCGGGGATGCTAGGGGAACTCCTGACGCCAACCAAGAGGGATCTGTCCACCGGAGGAGATATGGACGAACCAGGGAAGACACAGGTATGCGGGCTTCTAAATCCCCTGAAGACGGTCGCCAGAGGAGAAGTAGATGAAGTGGAAGCGGTCGTGAGTAGAGCCGACCGAGAGGAAGTAAGTCCGCGGCAGTGCTCATGAGGCCTAACAACTGCAACCACAAACGCGCTGGAGCAGCCAGGGCACGATACATCTGCAGAGCCAAAGTTGCCAACTTCTCGATCCGCGCCTGAGGAAGTTGTACCAGGGTCAAGTCGGTCCGAAAATCCATACCCAGATGAATAAAGCTGCAGGACAGTAAGAGGTCCGACTTGCCGAAGTTGACCAGGAAGCCAAGATGGTGAAGAAGGAAGAGTAGCGCGTCCCTGGCGGAGTACAAGCAGGACTCGACCTGATTTCGGAGCAGCAGATCGTCGAGGAAGTGCGAGGTCGGACTGAGAGAGGACCGCTGAGCGTGTGCGACCACTGCGTCCATGATCCTGGTGAAGACCCAGGGACTGATGTTTAGACCGAAAGGCATGGCCCGGAACTGATAAACCACCCCGCGGAAGGCGAAGCGCAGGTAAAGGCGAGCCGAAGGATCCATGAGCACATGGAGGTATGCATCGGCCAGATCGAGACGGACAGCGAAATCCATGGGTCTGACCGCGGCACGGAGAGCTCTTGTAATATCCGGAAATCCAAATCCAGACGAAAACCGGTTTATTCAACGCGGTACGGCCGTTGGCAAAAGGTAGCTAGCGTCGCCTAGGGGTGGTCCCCACGTCTGCCGCCGGGTACTCCGATGCATAGAGGAGTGCATGAGACCCAACAAAGGCCTTGAGGGGGGACGTTCGTTATTAGTTAATTGTTAATGTTCCTATGGCATCAGAGATGATCAGGGACTAGCTGGTGAACTGTGGGTTGGACTATAGCAGTAATGCTACAAGGTCTCACTAACCGGAAAGAGGAAATATATGTATGAATTATTTTTTTTTTAATTTTATATATATATTTCAGTTCGAGGCCCAGTACCAATCCGATAAGGTGGGAAAGGTTTAGCAATCTAAGATTGCGCTTGGCCCAGGGCCTACCAGACGCAGCGAGGTGAAAAATAGAGTAAAATGAGAGGAAGAACCAACAACAACTACACTGTGGGGAGACATTTATTCATACAACATATAAGAAAGGGTTAAAATTGCAGGACCACGGTTAAAATGTCATTCTCATATGAGGGGGGACCGAGCTCGCAAGCCTGTTATCCATAGGTGGCGAGGCACGTATAGGCCCTTTCCTGGCCGATAGATGCGGGTCGGAGCTCTCGGTGTAAGACGGGACGGAAGGCGGGAGAAAAGTGCGGGGATCACGGTGGCAGCTGGTCCGCATGAGTGTATGACCCCGAAGGGGTATGTCCTGAGGAGGGCTATCCGACCTGAGTGGTGAGACGGACGCCTAGACGACGTACCCTATGTAATACGTGTGCGCGGAGACTGGCTTCCAGCCAGGGCGCAAGGAGACCGTGGGAGCCCCAAGGCGCCGAGGAACAAGTCGTGATGTGACGACATATGGCGACGCGGTGGCGTAAAGACGCAAATATGTAATATCACGCCTGGCTGGCCTGGAGCCGCGCCAGGGACAGCTGGGGGCCGATGACTCCTCCCCCGAGGGAGATGGGGGTACCTCCGCGAGAGACCCGTCTTCAAAGGCCGGGTGCGCGGGGCTGGTTGTGAAAGACGCCCGAGGGTGCGGGGGCGTAAGATCTCACCCGGCACATCACAACCCGCAGCCGAAGGCCGGGATGGAAATTAGCCGCAAGTGTCCCGTCTCCGTAGAGCGAGAGCGCGGAGATAGTATGCGACAGGGTCCGATGACCGGGAGCGCCGAGAAGAAACACCGACGGCTGGGAGTGGACGGGCGATTTGTAGCCCCGTGTGATGGCATGGGGCGCCGACGACGGTAGAATTGGTAAATTTGTTGGAGCCGAAGCAGCGGCTGCGTTTAGATTGATTGATTGTACATTGCTTAACGTCCCGACAGCAACAAGGCTTTCTCAGGACGTGCCTGCACTGCTTGTGAAAAAAAAAAAAAAACACAAAAAAACAAACAAAAAACCACCAGAATATTGAATGTATGTCGCCAGCAGGTCCACTACGTTAAATAAACCTACATGGGGCCTAAATAAAGCTAAAACCATTTGGCACACACATCCAATATCAAGAGCTACAGGCAGTGCAGACAGTAGGAAGAGTTTTAAAAAGGCAAATACAGATGAATGGACCTCGGGTAGACAGAAACACATGCCCCAGAATAGAAAGGAAAACCCACCCTGTGGGGCTGACCAGTGTGACCCTGGGAACTAAAAAGTACCTAACCCCACCCAAGTCCCCCAGGGCAGACCCGGGGGGGTGGCTGCGTTTAGGCCCAAACGTGAAAGACACGGAAGAAGCCGAAGATGAAAAAGGAGAAGACGCGCTGACGCCGCACAGGGGAGGGACTTTGTCGACTGTTCTCATGAAGTGGTCGGCGGTGCGCACCGTGGCGGGAAGAAACCCGGGAACGGGACCGCTCCCGTCCCGGGACACAAATCTCGGCTGTGGCGCAGAGGGGAAGGCGGAACGGTAGGACGCAAAGCAACCTGTCCGATAGGGGAGCGCCGCGGCCGACGCGAGACCGAAGAAGCGCAAGGAACAGGGTGGCCATGTTCCGTCCGATTCCGAGGGCGACCACGCAATTGAATGTCCCGGGGGGAAGGAGACCAGGGTGAAGCCATCGGACAAGAGTGGAGAGATCGTCGCCGAGAGGGCTGATCATCCGATCGATGGACGCGCGGTGACCGGCTCCGAGCCGGGGCGGAAGAAGACACATGAAGACCCGCAGCGCCGTGTAAAGAGTCGTGATGTGACGACCTAAGGCGACGATGAGGCACAAAGTTGCAGGTGGGCAAGGCCACACCTGGCTGGTCGGTAACCGCGCCAGGGCCGGTGTCTCATCCCCCGAGGGAGAGGGGGAAGTCACCGCGAGGGACCCGTCTCCGTAGTGTCGATAGGAGACAACGAAGGAGAAGAAAACCGACGGGAGGGGTGAGAAATACGCCGAGAGGACGTACCAAGTGTGGCACGAGTGCGCGGTGACTGGCTTTTAGCCAGGGCGCAAGGAGACAGTGGTTGATCCGAAGCGCCGAGCAACAAGTCGTGATGTGACGACAATTGTTGAAGTTGTGGCGGAAAAGTGCAATTAGGCAAAGTCACGTCTGGCTGGAGAGGGCACGCGCCAGGGACTGTCGATGGTCGATGTCTCCTCCCCCCAAAATGATGGGGTTGCCTCCGTTGGAGACCCGTCTTAGAAGGCAGGGTCTGCGGGGCTGGCTGCGAAATACGCTCATGGGAGCTGGGGCGTAAATTCTCACCTGGTGTAAAACCACCCACGGCGGGAGGGACGGTGTCTGACACCTGCGCTTGAATGGCAAAGAGCTGCAAGGGTCCCGGCACAGAAGATTGGGATTGCCGTGACGAAATGGGACTGGGAGCCGGGGACCGTGAGCGTCCAGAAGAAACACCGATAGCGGTAGAGCTGGTGGTGATTGGGCAAAGAGGCGCTTCGTCGGACTGCCCGGGGCGCTGACGACGGTAGAACTTCCACATTTCGGACCAGCGATCTTCTTTCCACGAAGCACAAAGACCACACGTGTGGTCCGACGCACATCCCGAGCAAGGCAGGCAGCACGGATGTAAATCACTAGGCCACTGGAAATTTTTACAGGTGGGGCACGTTTTAAGAAGAAAACTGCAACAGTGAACAGAGTGTAAAGGAAATGCGCGTAGCCCAGAGGCTACGTAACCGAGCAGACGACCGTTATAACCGACAATCGGAGACGAAGTCGAAACGAACGGCAACACGCCGCAAATCCACGGAAATTGCCCCAATTCGCCACAATCGTCGAGTGAGGCAATGTCCGAGGCCGGCCTTACCTGGCCATGTTTAAGACAAACAAGGCCTAAGGATGGACAAAGAAGATGATGATAACGGGGAGACTGATAAAGAAGGATCTAAACAAAATAGAAGCTAAGTACAGAACTGGTAATAACGGACTCTCGCGAGATTGAGAAGGGAGGCTATCCGGAGGATGGGGGGGGGGGGGGGGGGGCACTCAGGGGATTGGGTACTGCTTGCTAGAGTTACGTCCCTGGTTGTGTAGCAACACACAACAAGTTTGGAGGCTGAAATTGACAGGCTAAGTATGTCTTCCTATCAGTAATACCATCGGTAACGTTTTTGAAGAAACAAATGCTCAGTTACCCCACATGGACACGTGGATTTCTTTTTCCATCACTTTTCGAATCAGGGTAATAATCTGCATTGGTTTCTGTATAGCTACAGTACAGATCTCAGTCTGAGAAACATGTGTACTGTGTATACCTTAATGGTACCTATCCGACTTGTGACGCCTGCCAGCATTAGAATCAAAGCTACGTGCTTTGTTTCATGACAGAGCGTTAACCGCGGGAAACTGAAGAGTAATGTGTTGTACTGGCCTTGCATCACAAAGCAAGTGTGTAGTGGCCCTGCATTCTTACAACCGTGTTCTAAGAACCAAGTCGCAGCCCTGTTTCTGAATGGCACATTTATATAATACTCAGGATGAAAATCTTGCAATTAGGTCAGATTCATGGTGATTGACGACATGTAGTCCCCTCCACCTATACACGGCGTGTAATCAAGTGTCATAGTCAACCAGAGTAACATAGAGCCAGTAGGACATCGAGCTCCTATGAGCCCCTGCACTTTATGGGCAGTTCGCCAGTAGACTCTCTGTGCCAAGGACTCAAGCGGGTGGTGGGGATGGAAGGTGAAGACAGGGTCATAGCTGTATTGATTTACCACAGGGGCAGGGTGGCACGTGATGTGACATTCTATATAGCCTCTTATGTTTTGCAGATAACATTTGAACTATGCATATTTCAAGAAAACGGTAAGAACAAGAGGCGATCATCACATTTTGACTTAATTTATGAAAAATTTTCTGTGGGTGTATAAACAATGATTTAGCCATTAAAATCAGGATCTGATCTAAACACGTTCTGCGTGAACCCTCCCCCTGTGAGTAATACTATTTGGGATGAATAACGGCTATTGGTGTTTCAACTCAAGCAAAATAAAAACATGAATGGGTCGATACCTCCTTAAGTTGGTTCAAATTTCTTGTTAGGGACCATCAACATAAGACAAAAGGCCTACCACTGGCCGAACAAAAATGAGACTAAAAATGGGGCAGGGTGGAGGGGTAAGCGTGTGTGAGAACCTCTCCATCACCGGCCAAAATACACAAAAGCAGGGATGGGGATACCCATGACATAATGCATTTAGAGTTTACTTACAATTATAGTGACGTATAGCTCAGAGTGAAGTATGGCAAAGGATAAAAGCATACTGACACCACTAACAAAGATGTCGGCAGACTGGGTCATGGAGCTGTGCTGAGCAAAAAAAGAAAAAGTTTAGAATGACAATGGGCTAACATTTTAAAGGTTGGAAGTAACACTTGACCCTCCTTCCTTGTATTGCACAGAAGAAACCAAATACACCTGGGTTTTGCCCGTATTCACCTATCCACCATTTTAATATTGGGGGGAAATTGCGTGATAATCGATTTTGTGTCATGGCCTTGCCTCTGACATTGTAAAGCATGTAAAACGCTATCACTGTACCTAGGTTGATGCTTGTAACATAAAATGAACAATTCTGACAACACACCCAGAATGTTGTTTTGGCATACTTATCTCTGACACCTGTCCAAATATTGATGGAATGCACATGGGCCTTTCCAAGGGTGGATATCTCATCTTGACCAAAGTGAACTAAACCGAACTTTGCTTAAAGTAAAACTTGACTTTCTTTTCATGTACAGCTGAGAAAAAAGCCCATCTATCTAGGTTTTGCGAGTATCCACCATTAAGTTTTAATGTGGAAATTGCGCAGCTATTGATTTTTTTGTCTTGGCCCTGCCTCTAATATTGTTAAGCATGTGATTTGATGCATGCAAGATTAAATGTGTGTTTCTTTAAAATGTATTTTTTAAAAAAAAAAAACCTACCGATGGCATTACTATTAGGAAGATACACCTAGCTTATCGAGTTCAGCCTAAGACCCCTTGCGTATAACTACGCAACAAGGGGAGCAACTCTTGTGAGGTGCTAGCTCACCACCTGAGTGGCCTCCCTTACCTGAGTGGCCTCCCCTCCTCCCATATAATTGCGCATGCGCAGTACCGCCTCGCCAGTCTTACTCTTAGCTTGCTAGCGGCAAGCGGGGCAGGTGGGAGGGTCCTCCAAGTAATGCCATCGGTAGGTATTATTTGAAAAAATACATTTTAAAGAAAAATACCTTTGTTTCCTCAAAATAGCCTACCGATGGCATTACTATTAGGAAGAATAACAAACAGGAGGAGGGTGCCGTCAACCAGCCGTGCAACTGCACATGCTTAGAGAAAAAGAACTCGGAGTAATCTCCTATCGATTTCAGCTAAGTGTTACCTATGGCGCTCTAGGCGCCGGAAGGGAGTGTTGAGCCACAGAGACGTCTCCAAGTAGCGCAAGGTTGTCTCATTGGCCCGAGAGGTCTCTCAGGTAGAAATGGGCAAAGGTGGATTCTGACCGCCAGCCGTGATAATGTCCTTTACAGCGCAGTTGCGGTTGAGACCGCTCAGATTTCATGTGCCCGGATATGAAGTCTCTTCGCCCCCCCCCCCCCCCCCCCGCCCCCTGGGGAAAGTTCGTCATAGGCGGAGCGGATGACCCAGCGCAACCATGACGAGATCGTCTGCGCGGAAATGTCATCTCTGCCCAGTGCCAGGGGCAGGAAAAGGCAAGAGCGGCCTCTCCTGAAAGGCTTTGAACTACGTAGGTAGATCCTCAAAGCCCGAACTGCGTCCTGTTGACAAGACGCTTGGGACCGATCGAATCCCTTGAGCGGCCCGAGGGTGATTACCGGAGCCGATTCTTAGCCATGAAGGCCCGGTTGGTTAGAAGCTGTACTGAGCCATCCAATCAGAATTGGAGACAGGCTGGGTCTACCGATAGAGCATGCAGCTTGCTAACTCTTGCCGCTGTAGCCAGAGCAAGGAGGAAGCAGATCTTCCAGGCCAACGTCAGCTGTGTCATGGGCAAGGGCTCAAACCGGGCTGAGTTAAGCCACGTGATCACCCAAGGGAGGTCCCAGTGTGGCACCAACGAGTGCGAGACTGGACGCCGAAGCTCGAAATGTGCCATCAGGTCCGCTAGATCCTTACACGAGCCCGGATCTGTCCGTCCTAAATGTCAGTAGGTGTCAGCGATCATGGAGAGGTAACCCTTGATGGTAATAGGTGCCAGCGTCTGTTCCTCGAAAAGCCAAAGGAAGAACTCGGTAAGTTGTGGCATCGTTAGTGCCGTGGAGGAAAGATGTCAAGCTACGCAACAAGACAGGAAGACCCGCCACTTGCCTTTATACACCTTGTACCCCACCCGGGTCTGCCCTGGGGGACTTGGGTGGGGTTAGGTATTTTTTAGTTCCCAGGGTCACCCTGGTCAGCCCCACAGGGTGGGGTTTTCTCTCTATTCTGGGGCATGTGTTTCTGTCTACCCGAGGTCCATTCACCTGTATTTGCCTTTTTTAAACTCTCCCTACTGTCTGCACTGCCTGTAGCTCTTGATATTGGATGTGTGTTGCTAAATGGTCTTAGCTTTATTTAGGCCCCATGTGTTAGGTTTATTTAATGTGTTTGACCGGCTGGCGACATACATTCAATGTTCTGTTTAGTTGGTTGTTTTTTTTTTTTTCACAAGCAGTGCAGGCACATCCTGAGAAAGCCTTGTTGCTGTCGGGACTTTAAGCAATGTACAATCAATCAATCAATTTATACACCTTGTGGGTGGAAGGTCTGCGGGCCGCAGCGATATCCTCCACAGCTGCATGCGAGAAGCCTCTTGCTGTGAGGGCTTTCCACACCTTCAGGAATGTAGCGCAAGCCTCTCCGAGCAAGGATAGAAAAGGTTCTGCCTTGGTTGTTTCAGCATTGTGCGAGGGGTTGGTAGTTGCACAGGAGGCTCCATGGCGAGGCCCAACAGGTCGGTCGTCCAACTCCTGTTCCAACTGAATGGGGCGACCAAAAGGAGAACTGTGTTGCTGCCTCGTAGCTTGTGCACGGTCTTGGGTACCAGCGCGGTGGGTGGGTAAGCGTAGGTCCTCCCAGGAGACCAACAGGGCGTCTACCCCCCCCCCCCCCCCCCCATGCGAGGGGGTCCGGAATGGGCGATCCGAAGACCGGAAGCTGCTTGTTCCATCTGGTCGCAAACAGGTCGACCATGGGAGTCTCCCAGCGAGCACAGATCATGCGAAAAATCTCCGGACTGAGGGACTATTCGGTGTGTAGGAGCTGTCCCCATTGCGACAGAGAGTCCGCGAGCGCATTTAGGCGGCCCGGAATGTGTCGAGCTTTGAGCGAGATCCTGTGGTTCCGGCACCACAGCATCAGTTGGTACAGGAGCATGCAGAGAGTCGGAGAGCACGTAACCCCTTGCTTCTGTATGTACGACACCACTGTCGAGTTGTCAGAGAAGACTAACACTTCCTGGTGCTGGAGCCGGGACGTCCAGCTGCTGAGTGCTAGCCAGACTGCCTTCAGCTCCAGCCAGTTGTTCGCAAGAGCCGGAGGCCAGCGGCCCGAGACTGAGGAGGTCTGGTAGCAGATGGGCAGCCCAGCCCACCTGACTGGCGTCTGTGCAGAGGGACAGAAGAGGAGAAGGGGAGAAAAGGGGTACCACCGTCCTCAGCCAAGAGTGGTCCGATCATCTTTGAAGGTGAGCGACTATTATGGATGTGACCGGAACCATGGCTTCCAGGTCTCCCGAGGAGGGACGCCAGTGGACCAGCAGATGTAGTTGGAGCGTGCACGAGTAGAGCCTGTCGAGGGGCAAGAGATCCGCTGCTGCGTTGAGGAGACCCAGCAGCTGAAGCCAGGTCCTGGCCGTCATGACTTTGGCATGAGACACGTGGAGGGCTAGCTCTGCCAACTTCCGGCTGCGCTTCTCTGGCAGCCGTACCACGTTGAGGTCTGTCAGGAACTTCATACCCAAGTGGATGACCCTGCGGGAGGGCGAGAGGTCCGACTTCCTGCTGTTGACCAAGAACCCGAGCTGGTGAAGAAGCTCGAGCAGCGAATTCTTGTGCTTCTGCAGCACAGAAGCATCCTGATTTCGGAGCAGGAGATCGTCCAGGTAGTTGGACGAAGGGCTGGAAGACGACTGCCTGGCCTTGGCCATCATGGCATCAACAATCCGTGTAAAGGCCCAGGGACTGAGGTTCAAACCGAAGGGGAGAGCACGGAACTGGTAGACCGTTTCCCGGAAGACGAAGCGCAAGTAGCAGCGCGCCGATGGGTGAACGAGGACGTGAAAATATGCGTCCTCGAGGTCAAGGCTGATGTCCATGGGCTTACTGGCGGCCTTCCATGCCTGCGCTGTCTCCATATGAAAGGGGTTGCTGAAATGAACTTGTTTAAAGTGCCTCTAATGTCAGTTTTTGAAGTAAAATTGTATCGGTAGACTGTTAAAATTTGATTCCAATGATACAAGTCATTTCGCTCTAAGGTGAACCGATCAGCCGTTATGACTGAAGAAAGGATCAGAGAAGCTCGATTTTCCGATCACTGACGGAAACGCTCTGGAAAGATCCGAGCAATCAGCTGGCGGCAGACATCTTTCCAAAGTCCCACAACTCTTACTAAAAATCTCTGACGTTTCTTCCGGTCTCGCAGCAAATAGTACACTATCTATTTAAACCTGAAATTCCGGCTGGTCAGCAAGTAATGCGTGTTGGACAACAGAACGACGAACTTCACAACGTGAAGCTTCTGCAAAGCACATACTGGTAAGTGTGTCGGAAAAGCTTCGCCTTACCGATAGATAGGGAGGTAGACGGGCCGGTCTCTAGATCGGACGGCCGCATTCAGTAGCATGGCACAACTAAGTCAGGCTGTATCACAAGATTCAAAATAATCGTACAGCAACTGATTTTGCGGAAAAAATAGTGTTTCTTATAGATCATGACCTGTACGACAATGTTGATGAACAGCGCTCATACATTGTCAGTCAACGGCAGCGTGTTATTAGCAGAAGTGTATGTTTTCTGCCAGTGCTGCCACGGTTTAATTTTTTTAAGACTGCTGGAGGCAAATCGTCCAGCACTTTCACTTATAATGAGCACCTTTAGCCCAGACATGGATGAGAAGCCGTAGAAATAATTCATATTCACTTTTCAATGCACAATCGACTTCAAGGCTATCAAATGTCAATGTGTTGTGACAACAGCACTGAAATTCCTGGCAGGGACTTGATGTCCCCGATTTGTGTGTGGCAACATACAATGTGATGACGCAGAATGGAATGCTGTTTAGATGCAACCCAGCTTTGGACCAGGGTTGAACTGTACCCTGCTCCAACCCAGGTTGTGCCAAGTGTATATACTCCATCCCAGGTGTGGGTACAAGTACAACCCAGGTTGACGTGCAAACAGCCTCAGCATCATATATTTACCAACAAAACTGGCTTGATTATATTGATGAGATTTGTTCTTCTAATCACCCAGATTATGTCTGAATAAGCATTGATTTGTAAAATCTGGAAAGTAAGTTGCAATTGTTGTATGTGTGCAGCCTACCAATACCATATCTGTGGGCAATAGTAATTTTTTAGACACATAACAAATTGTGCTCACGATAGTTATGTATGTATTGAGGACGGATTACACTGATTAAATAAAAAATTTTTAAAGGAGCATGTCCCATGACTTTACTGTACAATGCAATGTTGAAAGGAAGAAATGCTGTAATTCACTAATTGATGGTGCATGTATTGTAATGTAATTGTGCTCAGTCAACAGGGACTTGCTCGCTATACATGTATGTACAGTTGCAAGCTGTTGACCATTGGAAAATTTAACATACTATTAATTTACAGGTGTCATGGAAATTGTGTTGTTTGGCATGTGCTTGAGGGGTGCTGCTGTTGCTCGAGTCACCATCTGTCAGTGTGGGCTAAAGTTCTGAGCCGCAGGTATTATTGCTCCCTCTCTCTCTCCCCTATCTCAAACACACACACACACACTGAAAAAAGTTGAAGAAATGTATGCAGAAAGACATGAAGACTGAGGAGTAAGTATCTTACAGACATGTGTACATGTAGTGTACAGTGAAAAAGTGAAAGTGCTGTTAGTGTTAGGACGACTGAAAATAGTAGTTATTTCTCCAGGTATTATATGGCGCCAGCTTAGATTTACCATCAAGAAGTTTTGACATTCCAAATCCAAAATAAATTCCATATTTAAAAGTACAAACATATGACATATCAAATTCTAAATAAGATGCCACATCCTGTGTGTTGATAACACTTTTATTTCTGGTATTGCACTGCACAAACAGCATTGTGTACATAACCATTTACATTGTCACGAAATAATGCCAAGAAGATAATATTACAAAAACCACCGTAGCAAGATTGTTCAATAAATTATTATCAGCTAGAGAGAAGCAGTTTCTGAAGCACAAAAAACTGAACATGCTTAGGAGGAAGAAAGTATGTAAACGTGACAACATTGTTCAATTTTCAAAATAAATTGATCTCTCAAATAAAGCCTGGGAAAAAAAAACGTGTTATATCCTATATCATTTTTTATGTCGTTAACCCACTGTCAGGTATTCTGTCATCATGACATGTATTTTCAAAATCTTTTATAACCATAATACATTTTGTGTTTATGTATAAAATGACATCAGCACACAAGTCAGGGACACACTTGATGTAAATTCATGCACCGCACTGAAGCTGAATGCAGTAAAGCATTTTTAACCCATATCATACTGAGGCCATATGCAAGCTACATTGGAGTATGCACAGATAAGGATATAGACCAATGAAAAGGGTGGTGCCAGAATAGCTTGGCACCTCTATTCTGGCACCACCCTTAAAAACTATTTTAGGCTAACTTATTTTACACACTGGTGTATTCCGAA
This sequence comes from Semisulcospira habei, assembly GCA_036245525.1. Lineage (NCBI taxonomy): Eukaryota > Metazoa > Mollusca > Gastropoda > Semisulcospiridae > Semisulcospira > Semisulcospira habei. The sequence continues at coordinate 97,880,003 of BTPG01000001.1, forward strand.
TGATAAGGGTTTACATAACAGCAAATGGTAATGTTGATGACACAGCTGCAGCACTGAAACTAAAGTGAAGGTCTAAAATTTTGTCCACCAGCCTTTGGCTAGTGCCTTTCGAGTTATATTAACAAACAGAAAATGTTTCAGATTTAGGTCGGAAAAAGTACAGATTGCAAAACGCACGAGCGCACTCGCATTTGGCGAGTGGATTTTTTTTTTACTAACCAAAAAACAAATCACTCGCCATGGCTAGTGAATTACTCGCCATTGTCAGGGCTGAGCACTGCATGTTAATTGTTATGGAGGCCCATTCAGGGTTATTATAAGAGAAAACAAAGTAAGCAAAACACTGTATAGGCTCTATCAATTAAAGCAAATCAGCATAACAGAAAACAGGGATCATTCAACAGTGGGATAAATACATTAAACCATGGCTGCTACTGGGTTTTGCAAGCCTCCGCATGCTTTTGGCCCACATGTAAAGTGAAAGTGAGTATGTTCTGGGCCGGTGGTCGTCATTTGTCTTCCAGTGTCCGTGGTAAACATTAACGTTGGCATTTTGCAGAGACTATTCAAGCCACAGTCTTCAAGTTTCGTCCAAGGATACTTTGTGGCAATATCTTTCTAAACATACCAATGTGAGTGACCTCTCACACAGGTCAAGGGGATCAGGGAATAGGTGAAAAATAGCTGTATTTTGACATTTATTTTTTCACAAATGCTATTGACAACTTCAAACCCAAACATGGTACAAAGATACCTGATGTGAAGACCTTTCTATGCATACTTATTTTGTTGATCCCTTGCAAAAGTAAAGGGTCATAAGAGGTCGGCAAATGTGTGTAAAATGTCAATTTGTGATAGAATTGTAGTTATCAACAGTATTGCAAACTTTCTCAATCAAACGTGGCATAGAGGTAGCTGATGATAAGACCTTCCTATGTATACTAATTTAGTCAACTCATCACAAAGGTAACGGGTCACGAGGTTTGACACTAACAGATGTGTGAAAACTTATTACATTGTGAGAAGTAAAACATGGATTTTGGTGGTGCATAAGCCATTCCTTCACTGATTGTCACAAAGGTCGCACATGTTGATGGAAACAAGTCAGCCATAAAGGCTTTGCCTTTATTGTTACACACAGTACTTGCAGGCATGTGTCAGCTTGTGAATCATCACCACTCATGGTTTAACGTACACATAATGACAATGCCCCCATCAGGGAGTATTAGTCGTATTGTATTGTATAGCACGTCAATGCATTAACTACAAATTTTATAGGTAATTGAATCCTATTGTATGATAATATATATTTTAGTTCAAATACGTACTATGACATTACAGCACAATAGCAAACTACATGTATGTACCATTTCTGCACTTTCGAACATCTGTTGTGTGTTTTGCAAAACGTCCTTTCGTCATGTACATGTATTTGTCTTACAGTTATATGTATTTGTCTTACACTGACACACAAACAGATGTCAGACTTTATTATCCTATATTTTTTTTTCACATATATTGCAGGCATTACAGCATATGGACTGCTAACTCAGAGGCGCTGTGGAATTTTGGGAAGCTGCATCAGATTTGGAGTGCCTTTGCAATTACAGTGGAGTCCGCTTAACACGAATTTCTGGGGACACGGAAAATCGCTTCGTGTTAACCGTATTTCGTGTTAACCAATATGGCCTCAAAATTGATCACGGCCCTCAAGGAGAAAGTGTGTAAGACGTGTGCGTGAATGAGTACCAGGTTAAAAGTGCACATTATCGTACTTTCTATGCATACCTTCAGCTCGCTAGGAAAACACAAGGAAACGTGTACAGCTCGAGTATTTAATGTAAATCCATCAGGTAAAATCCATACTAAGTTACAATCCTCAGGTAAAAGCAACACAGGCTGAATTACAATCCCGCATCAGTAAAAGGGTTGTGTTGGTACACGAAGGATACAACATGAATACAGTACAAAAATGCTAGCCAATGAGAAGACAGATTACAACAGCCGAAGGCTATTCAGCCAATCACAGACTAGAGTTCGCTTTGATCTGTCATGTGTACTTCTACAGCGCGAGAGCGACACGTGAATTGGTTTTCGGTGAATGGAACCTGTGTTTGTGTTAAACAGGTGAATAATAGTGAAATTGCCCTGGTTGGGAACCGAAACCAGCTTCGTGTAAAGCGAAATTTCGTGTTAAGCATTTCGTGTTATCAGTGAAATTTTAATACAGAATAAGAAGGCCGTCGGCCAGGAATGCAAAAACGGTTCGTGTTAACCGGAATTTCGTGTAAAGTGAGTTCGTGTTAACTGGACTCCACTGTATGTACACTAAGGGCCATTATTGATAACTAGCGGTCTTATCAAAGCATAGTATGTTACATGCCTCGTATACCTATTTGCACAATAAATGTCACAAAAATCATGAGACTTTGACTTTTATGGCCTTGACAAAGTATAGATGCCAATGATTACAAAATATAAGGATCAAAGTCTTCCACCACTGAGGATTTTTTTTAAAAGGTGCATTGGAATGAATCCTCGACCATGTTCAGCCATTCACTGAAAGAAAATAGCACATACACTGCACAAGGAGTAACAATATATTGTGAACTTTGTGTCATGTACGGGTCACAGCATCATGCACATGATGACATAAAGTGAAGCCTATGATTTTCCTGCTAGTGCTAATACATCTATTGATCTTCAGAAGGCTCACTAACTTACTTTTGTCATATTTTAAATAATGAAATGGACAAGGGAAAGTAAATATTACACGGGTTAGGGTATCACAGTAGTGCTCAACATGTGACAAATAAGTCAATAGCCGCACTTACCCACATAAGCGTGCACACATGCACATAACGCACAGAAGTGAATGCTGTACTAGGTACTGAGATGTGTTAGGGCCTGGGATCACGGTCCCCATTGCTCCAGCAACAGGGTACAGAATCGCAGGCCATGGCACAATCGGCATACTGCTTGCATACTGACAAAAGTGCATTAACCTTCCCACGCGCATACACGGCACACTGCGACACATTATTTTTGTCTTAACATCGTTCCTGTCAGTGCAGCCACCGGCGCTATGAACAGTATCAGTGGATGTGCGCACATGGGGACCAATAACAGCGGTGCCGACATATTTGAAAAGAATTATGAGCCAATGTAAAATGAAAGTTAGAGATCCATACAACAGCGGCACCAGTATTGAAATGTGCAACAAAAAAAAATCCAATTTATAATATATGGTTGTGTTTCCCTATAGCTGCATGACAATGGTGCACTGTGTGACACAGCAACAAAGTAGCTAAGCAGCAGGCAGAAAATCACTTGTGTGTTTCCATATAGTGACATGACAGGCAGCATCGCACCCGTTTTAAGTTTTTTAGATATGTTGCTGGTTGCTCTAGCGTTCTGTTAACGGAAAATTTCCATATTACGATGGACAATTTTTCAGAGGGACGAACGAAATGGGAGGCCGTCTGTACCTGGGATGAACAAATCTTGAGAAAAACCCTAATTTATCCCAGCTGTGTTTAGAGTACGCGACCAACTGTAGGGATGCCTGGGATGGAATTTTGGCACACATGCGAAGCAAGAGTGAGTATGTTCTGGGCCAGTGGTCATCTGTCCGCTGTCTCTTGTCAGTCCGCCATCGTCCGTGGTAAACTTTAACATTGGCATTTTCTGCGAGACTAAGGCCACCGGGAATCAGGAAATAGGTCCAAAATAGCCATATTTTGACAAATGCAATATTTAAAAAAAAAATACTATTCACAACTTCAAACATACACTTTGTACAAAGGCACCTGATGGTAAGACTTTTCTATGAATACATTTGTAATATGGTTGACCGCACGGAGAGGTCTGGGGTCACAAGAGATCACGAAATGGGTCAAAAATAGCAAATATATATTGACAAAAGATGTTTATTCTCATATACTATTTTAAACGTCAAACCCAAACTTGGTACAAAGATACCTGATGGCAAGACCTATCTATGCATATTTGGATGATCCCTCGGAAAAGTCAAGGGTCACAAGAGGTTGGCAAATGTGTTGTAAAATGCTAATGTATGGATATAATGGTAGTTATCGACATTTCTGTAAACTTTTTCTGGCACAAAGGTAGCTGATGATAAGACCTTCATATGCATACTAATTTAGTCAACTTTTCGCAATGGTCATGGGCATGGGGTTTGAATGATGTGTAAGAAATGCTTACATTTAAAAAAAAAATGAATTTTGCTGGTGCAGAAGGCAGCCCTTATTGTCACAAAAGTCACAGATATGTTGATTGGTCATATGTGAGCTATAACAGCTTTGTCCTTTTTGTTTCGTTATGCTGTTTGTTCCGATGACTGACAGTTGCCAAGTAGAAACATGTTGCTCAGTCATGCACCATTCACAGCAGAATCACTCAATGAGGAGGTAAAATGTCAAACTGCTGTGTGTCACACAACTAGAAAACCTCGTATCTCATATTTTATTGCTATTATGTTCTTGACTTGGATCAGTTACCTCATTTGGGGGGGGGGGGGGTGCAGCTTCATGTATTGGACCCACAGCCTGACATGAAAGGCCTTGTGACCCCAAACCTTGCGTGTGGCGGAGGGGATTTGGGGGGGGGGGGGGGTGGAGGGCTGACAGATTACACACTGGCACACACAGATCAAATGCAAATGACACAAGCTGTATCCCCATACATGGCAAGTCTTGCAAAACAACTAACAAAAATAACAAGAACAGCAAAGCCCTTGGCTTTAGGCTCATGTGCGTGACCAGTCCAATAATAATAATCTGATCTTTGAGATCTCGACCTTTCAAGTGTTCAATTTTTTCTAAAATAAGTAAAGGGTTGGTTTTTGCATCTTCAAAGTCTCAGAATTTGTGCGTTTGCCACACGTTTACTAATCACCCTTGACCATGTAAGTAGTGAAAAGTAGTATGCATAAAAAAGTCCAATTACTGACCTTTGTGCCCATTTTGGTTGTAAACGTTTGAAATAAAAGGAAATATAACAGCTATCACTCTAAACAACACTTTTTTTAAAACTTTCTGATCACTTGTGACCTTTGACATATCAGAGGCATCACCAAAAATAGCATGCATAAAAAGGTGTTAATCATCAGACATCTTGGTATCAAGTTTGTAAATAGTATTTTTGAAAACAGGTCCAAAATGGCTTTTTGTGACCTGTTTCCTAATAAATTGACATTTTCAAGAGGTCATCCAAATTAGTATGTATAGAAAGATCTCACCATCAGGTATAATTATACAGTCTACTCCGCTTACAAAACGGTCAGATATAACAAAAGCAGATATAGCAGCAATGTTTTAAAGGTCAAAGCAGAAGTGGTTCAACGTTAACTACATGGTTTATAACAAACACCGGATATAACGTTACAAGAACTGCTGGCGTTTATAACTTGAGTTTACTGTACGTCTGGGTTTGATGATGTGAATAGTATTTGAGAAAAAAGAATGTTCTCAAAATACAGCTAATTGTAACTTATTTTCTCATCCCCTTTGACTTTCAGGTACGTCACTGAAAACGCCATGTTATGAAAGGTCTTGCCAAAAGGTATCTCTGTGGCTTCTCTGAGAAAGTGCCAACCGTAAAGTTACCATGGACAGACGACCACTTACATATCCGACCTGAGCCAAAAATGGCAGAATTGTACAAGTTGTATTTGACACTGTCAGCAGAGACTGATTCTGTAGGTCTCTTCCGTCAGATGCACTATTTTTTGCAGTCTGGGTTATGCTTTAGTGTAACTGGAAACAGTTTGACATGCCAGGAGGGGGCATGACAAAGGTGTAATCACATAAATGCATTCATCTGGGTGGCTTGGCCATAGAGTGTTCGACCTTTGTCTGAAAGGTTGTGGGTTTGAATCCAGGTGGGGTACAAATGTGTTCAAACCCTATCCAGTGTCTCATGTTTAAAATCACCTTGTAGTGGACAAAAGAAGTTAAGCCCCAATTGTCATAGGAATAAAAATGATGTGAATATGCAGCAGCCACCAGTACTGTTCACAGTACCGGTGACCTCACAGTACTGGAGACTGCATGTACAGGGAGGCTAATCATATCAGTACATTCATATTCTACATTTATTATGTACATGAACTTATGACGTTTTAATAAGACTGCACAACAAAATAGGAGGACTTTTTCTATAGCAATTGATACATGGAGTCAAACATTATGATCTACAGAATATTAACACAAGTTTTTTTATGTTTCTGTAACAACTGCACAACAGTAACACATCAGCATTTAGGGCTTAATGTCTTGTCCAGTCCACCATGAAGGTGATGTCAAAGACGAGGCACCGAATAAAAGCAACTTGATTTACTGAACGCGTGAAATGCGCAAGTGACAGAATGTACATGACATGTAATGTTCTGTGGCCCTAAACTTGCTGTGTGTTCCCATCACCGATGACAGTCCCATTTCAATTTAGAGAAGTTGTGCCAGGGGCGGGAGCATCCAAGTGTTGGACACTGTTGCGCCATATTACAATGAACACCAATGCTTGATGACTCGGACATCTGCACACACACACACACACACACACACAAATTCAATGTGCATTCAACTACAGGAATGATGCAACATTAAAAGAAACAGGAAAGGCAAAGCCCTTATGGCTCACATGTATGACCCAGGCATGGGTATTGTCCTCGGATCCATGGAAAATAAATTTCACATTCCTCGGGAGAAAGACAAATCCTCGCAATTTATTTCCGTTGCTGCCATCTATTAGCAAAGCAGACAAGATTTGGGCACGGGAATTGTCCACGGCCTGCACTGGGCACTGTTGGAGTGTGCCGCGCACTGTGCAGTAAAGCTAGGCGGACAGACTTTGATTATTGATATGTTTGTTTATTCCGCCGGAGCAAGGTGTCGAGCCTACCCCCCCCCCCCCCCCCTCGTTTTTTTTTGTTTTTTCGGACCCTGGAAGCAAGGTCTAGCACCATGGAGGCCTTTTGTATCAGGCTCAAGGTCCTGGACCCCCTAGTTTCAGCTGATTTTTGCTTGGGCAATTCCCATGCCTGATGACCTTTGTGACAATAAGTTAAGGGTTGGCTTCAGCGCCAGCAAAATCCATGTTTTCTCAAATTTTAAGCATTTATCACACATCTGTCAAACCCCTGTGACCCTTGACCTGTACGATGAGTCAAATGAAGTAGTATGCGAAGGAAGGTCTTATTATCAGCTACCTTTGTGCCCGAAAAAGTTTGCACAAATATTGATAATAGCTACAATTTTATGCAAAAATTGGCATTTTACACACATTTGCCAACCTCATGTGGCCATTGACCTGTCCGAGGGATCATCAAAATTTATATGCATAGATAGGTCTATCTTTGTACGAAGTTTGCGTTTGAAATTGTGAATAGTATTTGAGAAAATAGAAATTTGTCAAAATATTGCTATTTTCAAATGTTCTCTGATCTTTTGTTACCCTTGACCTTTGAGAGATGTCACTCATATTGGTAGGTTTAGAAAGGTTTTTCCATAAAGTATCCGTGGACACAGTTTAAAGACTGGCTTGATCAGTCTCCGAGAATATGCCCTGTTAAAGTTTACCATGGACGACATATGACTGACCACTGGCCCAGAACATAGACTCCTCACTTTTGCTGGACAAGTGAGCAAAAAATGATGAAGTCCTTAAGGCTGACGTGCATTGAATTATGTATAATCTGACCTTTGTGGCCTTGACCAGAAATGACAATGCACATGTTCACGTGTCGTAAAGAAGTAAAAAGCTGGCCTTTGTACATAGGTAACTTACGTTTCGCCAAAATTAACACATTTTTTGCACATCTGTCAACGCCTCATGACCCTCATGTTTTACAAGCATCAACCAATCAGACAAGTCAACCAGTTGTAAATAATAATAAGAGGGGCAAAGCCCTTATGGCTCACATGTATCAACCAATCCACACATGCCTGAATGTTTCTTCTCAAATTATGGCTATTTGTTACCTATTTCCTGAGCTCTTGTTACCCTTGACCATTCCAAGAGGTTATCCAAATTAGTATGCATAGATAGATCTTACCATCAGATATATCTGTAGCAAGTTTTGGTTTAGAGTTGTGAATAGTATTTGAGAAAAAAATATTTAGTAAAAATTAAATATGGTCATTTTGGACCTATTTCTTGTGAGCTCTTCCGTCTTGTGACCCTTGACGTTCCAAGTGATGAACCAAAATAGTGTGCGTATAAAGGTTTTACAATCAGGTATCTTTGTACCCCGTTTATGTTTGAAGCTGTGAATAGTATTTTATAAAAAAATAAATGTCCAAAAATAGCTATTTTTGATATATTTCCTGATCTCCTGTGACCTTGACCTTTGTGCGAGGTCACTTAACTTGGTATGTTTATAATGGTCTTGCCACAAAGTATCCTTGGGCCAAGTTTGAAGACTGTAGCCTGAATAGTCTCCGAGAAAATGCCAACGTTCAAGTTTACCACGGGCGGAAGATGGACCACTGGCCCAGAACATACTCACATTTGCTTCACACGTGCACCAAAAGTATGCATCTTTTGACGCAAACTACAGATAAAAACTCCAGACAAACGTACTAACTGCGCTTTTTTTTGAGGGAAAGACTAAATTGCAATATCACATTTTTTGGGTGTCCAGGCTTATTAGCGCCTGAAGATGCATTTGTTCACCAACCTCTGATTTCCAGAAATCGTCTATTAGCATAACAAGAATGGCAAACCCTGTGACCTTGACCTTTGCAACAGGTCAATAAATAAGCCAGTGTTTAATGTTGTAACAGTAATACAGGATTGGCTGTTGTACCTGTAAATTCTATGTTTTCTTAAAATTTATGCATTTTTCATGCTTTTGTCAACCTCCCATGACCCTTGTTTTTTGCAATTAGAGAACTAAATTACTATGCATAGAATTGGCTACCTTTTTGCAAAACTGGGTTGAAAAGCATTGCAGAAATTTGATTAAAACTCAAATTATAAAATCAAAAGTAATAACAAAGAACACTGCCAATCTCTTGTGAACCAAGGCCTTTCACAGGGGTTGTCCAAATTAACATGCATCCCTGTACATAAGTTGGGATGGAAGGTGTAAACAGTATTTGAGAAAACACACTTTTTGGGGGTCAAACAATAACTGTGACACTATTTGCTGATCTCTACCTTTCCAACGGGTCATCGAAATCAGTGTGCAGCGAAAGATGGAATGTTCCACCAATGGAATGTTCACCGTATTTCAAGGAAAAAAATTGACAGGGACAGAAAAATGGTGGAAAGCTGTCCATGACCAGGACGGACACATCCTAAGACAAGAAGGGCAAAACCCTTATGGATGACGTGTATCAACCGATCCAAACATTTCTGATAAAAGACGTTTCTTGTCAAAATATGGCTATTTTTTTTTAAACTATTTCCTGAGCTCTTGTGACCCTTGACCCCTCCAAGGGGTCATCCAAATTAATATGCATGGATATGCATTTTCGTGAGTGAGTGTGTTGGGTTTCAGGCACGGCGCTTTGAGTCGATTTCCCCAAAATTGAGAAAAAGCGCCTATATAATAACGGTATTATTATTATTATTATTATTATTATTATTATTATAGGTCTTACCATCAGGTATCTCTGTAGCAAGTTTGGGTTTGAAGTTGTGAATAGTATTTGAGAAAAAAAAATTGTCCACGGGATCAACCAAATTAGTGTGCATATACAGGTCTTACAATCAGGTATATTTTGTACCAGGTTTGGGTTTGAAGTTGTGAATAGTATGTTAGAAAAAATAAATGATGTCCCAAAATAGCCTCTTGGTATATTTTCTGACCTGTGACCTTGACCTTTGTGCGTGGTCACTGAAATTGATATGTTTAGAAATGTCTTGCCACGAAGTACCCTTGGGCCAAGTTTGAAGACTGTAGCTTGAATAGTCTCCGAGAAAATGCCAACGTTCAATTTACCACGGACGACACGTGAGCCCCAAAAAACTTATCCCTGCACCTGTCAAGTCTGTGATGGGCTGTAAAGCGCCTGGGACAGATTTTTTATGCTGTTCATCCTGATATGGGCAGTTATAAATCCTGTTGAAAAGCCTGAATGTCTTACCATCAGGTATCTTTGTACCAATTTGGGGACTCAATGTGCAAATAGTATTTGAGAAAGACACTGTCAAAATATGGCTTCTTTTTTTTTAACCCAGTTCCTGCTCCCCCGTGACCCTGACCTAAAAGACAGGGTACTGAAATTGGAATGTTTAGAAAATATTGCCCAAAAGTATCCTTGGGCTTCGTTAGAAGACTGGCTTGAACAGTTTCATGAGAAAATGTTAGACAGTTTAAGACGATGGACAGACAACCACTGGCCTAAAACATAGACTCATTTGTGCAATCACATGTGAGCCCCCCCCCCCCCCTCCCTTCCCCTCACAATAGTTGTCTTGTCATCTGCAACTTTTGTGCCAAATTGTATTACTCAGTTTCAAGAAATAAATTTATTGTACCCAGTTAGGCATCTCTTGTACATAACCATCGACCTCTTGCGGCCTTTGGCCTTTCCAAGCAGTCATCAAATTAATAAGAATAGTAGGTGCTAGTCACTTACCTTTGGGGGGGGGGGGGGTGTTGGGATCCAACCTTTTGTTTAGGACTTTCATTACAAGACAAGAGTCCTCCGCAACACGAGACTGTCTTCCAGTGGTTGAAAAATCTACCGGAGGGGGGGGGGGTAACACCCCAAAATGGACAAGGACCGTTGGACCCCCGCCTCTCCGGATAGGCAGATCTAACCATCAGGTATTTTGGTGTGAGGTTGACAATAGTTTTTCAGAATGTATCTACATACCGCCTTTTGGACAAAGTCGCTGAAACTTCTAGATTTTTGTTTACACAGGTCCTGCCACAAAGTATCGGGTGAATTATGCCACAAAGTATTGTTGGGTCAATTATGAAGATTGTGGTTTCGGTAGTCTCGGAATAAATGTCAACATTACAGTTTACCATACAGAAAGTATGTGTGAGGGTGGGGGCGGGGGTGGGTGTAAGAATTCGCTCACCCCACAAAAGGCCTTCCAGTCTACAAAAGGGGGGGGGGGGGGGGGGCGTTTAACACCCCAAAAAGAGCCCTCCTCACACACCCCCATCCGCCCCTGCATAGGAGGGTCTAACAATCAGATATTTTGGATGTGAGGTTGACAATGTTTGTCACAATGTATCAAAATAAAGCCTTTTGAGAAATTCGCTTTAACTGGTACATGTTTATTTACACCGTCTGACCCCCACCTCCTCGGATAGGCAGAACTAACCATCAGGTCTTTTGGTGTGAGGTTGACAATAGTTTTTCAGAATGTATCTACATACCGCCTTTTAGACAAAGTCACTGAAACTTGTACATTTTTGTTTACAAAGGTCCTGCCACAAAGTATCGTTGGGTGAATTATGCCAAAAAGTATTGATGGGTCAATTATACAGATTGTGGCTTTAGTAGTGTCTGAACAAAATTTCAACATTACAGTTACAATAGACAAGGACAGCCACTGGCCCAGCAAATAGACTCCCTTTTGCTATCACATGAGTCAACAACATTGGTCATCTGCATGTTTATAATATAACCTGACACAGTTAACTAATATAAACACACAGTTTAAAATAGTAGTAAAATACCATGGCTCCACACTGATTTTAGGCTGAGCATGATGCCCCCTAGTCACAGGTGACAGCAGCTCCAGGGATCTGGCTATAATTATAATCAAAAACATCACCAATGCTCCGAAAGCAAACATACGCTGCTATGTATTGTTTTATAACTGATAATAATGATCCTATAATGAAACATTCGCACACAATAAAATGTGACACAGGCCTCTAATGTTTGGTTTCAACAGTGGATCAAACGATGCTTTGCATCTATTGTTTACAGGGCTCTGTAAAAACAATAATGACAGATCTACCCTCTCTCATCTATTCATCACCACCATCACCACCCTCCTCCCTCTTGCCAGACTGTGTGTAAGCAGAGGTGGATCTAGGACCAAAAAAAAAAAAAAAATTAAATGCCATACCGAAATCCCTTTTGGGGGAGTTTTGGACCCCCCCCCCCCCCCTACCTATAGAAAAAATATTTGCACTACTATAACAAATTGCCCTTTGGGGGAATTTAGACCACCCCCTCCCCCCATGTTTGATAATTTGGTAAGTGGTGAGAGTCTTGACACACACATGCCTACACCCCCCAACCACTCCCACCCCAAGTTGTTTTATTTTTTGGTCAATGGACGCAAGGTCTACCATGGACGAGGTCTTTTGTGTCAGGTTGAAGGTCCCAAACAAAAAGTTCCTCCACCCCCACCCCCCTCCAAAGACAAATGTCCAACAGCACATCAATACTGATGGGAGACTATTTACACTAATTACAGGCTCACCGTTTTTATTATTGTAGTGTTAGCAAACCCACAGACACTAGCTGCATACAAATACACCAACATGTATCGCGCACAATCACTAGCCGCATTAAAATGTGAATGTATAAGTGCCGCTCAGTTCAGTCCATAAAAGATGTTTGTGTGAGATGTGTAAGAGTTATGTGTAAAGATTTTGTAGTGTTTACTTTATATCCATTTGGAACTTGTAGCTGTGCAAGTCAACTGCAGGGAAAAAATGTTCATAATTATGCTATAATGTTTTTATGTCTTGTTTGTACTATTTGTTATAAATGTACCACAACCAAATTTCTCTTTTCGAGATAATATTAATAAAGTACTCTTATTCTTATTCTTAAATATATACCAAAGTTACGAACCGACTGCATTGTGGTGCGAGGAGTATGCACCAGCTCTGGTTTGTGGACGTGTGACTGCACATCTTTCAATGGATTGTTTCACCAATTTGCTGCACCTGTGATCTCAATCCACTGCAGTCAACAATGTTCTGAAATGAAACGAATAGGAGAATAAATCCGAGATAGCTTAACTGGTATCTATGCTGTGAAAACAATGTTAGATGCTGTATTGCTGATACTTTTATGACTGAAAATGAAATGAAAATTTCAACCCATCAGACCCTGGCAGAAATGTTCTTTTTAAAAAGGTTAGTTATTGGGGTTTAACACCGAGCAGGCGACTAAGGCCATCTCACAGCGGTTGTTAAAAAGGGTGGGCTGGGTAGGGAGGATAGAACCCCTAGGACCAACCCCACCCTGGATGCACCTCCGCATTGATGATTCAAACGCAATGTGTTGCTGCCCTTTGGATCAATAACTATTGGCTAAATCAGTAAATGTAGCTCCATCCATCCAGTTAAAAAAATGCAATGCAGTATGTGACCTCTGCATTATCACCAGCTGCACTGTCAGTCCTGAGTTTTAGTACAATATGTAGTAACATTGTCACACTTGTAGTTGTACTAAAACATACTGTAGTGCTCCACCTCCTGCATAATATTAATAACCACAGGCACGCCCTCTACACATGCTATAACACCTAAAGTACATTGAAAATTACATTTTACATTTTAACTGAATGACCATGCATTGTTAAACACATTTGCAATATAAGCGTGTATTAAAATACAAAACATACCCAACAGCAGCAAACATAAGACATGATGGGAAACTATTAGTAGGTTCAGATTTGTTAAACTTTAACACTAACCGAGTGCATTGTGCCTTTGTGGTGTGGTAGGATATCCAATGGATACTGCATGTTCATGATGATGACCTCACCTGCAATTCAGTCAGTTTCAAATTATTATACAGAGGAATAAATCTGGTAGCTGGCAAAGAATATGCTGTACTCCACTTACTTTTATCACTAAAATGAAATTGAGTATTTTTGTAAACTACAACTATGAAACCTACCAAACTGGTTATAACTAGAAAATGTATTT